>JARLTB010000042.1:23395000-24595000 GCA_030141615.1 Unio pictorum
ATGTATGTATGTATGTATGTATGTATGTATGTATGTATGTGTGTGTGTGTGTGTGTGTGTGTGTGTGTGTGTGTGTGTGCGTGCGTGCGTGCGTGCGTGCGTGCGCGTGCGTGTGTGTGTGTGCGTCGTGCGTGAAACGATATGGTAGTATATATCAGCACGACAAACTTCACCTTTCTTTATGCAGAGTAAATTGCTGAAGATATTAGAAGGAATATTTTTCCCGCTATTTGGAAGATGGAATTTTGCTTTTAAAAACTTCCAGTCTTAACCCATTCCTTCTCGACTGGGGGCCCATGATTCTACGATATTTGATGGAAACAATCCACGAATCGTCTTCATTTTAATGTCTCGGATTTAATATTCATCAATCAAAACAGCTTGCGTGTTGTTATCCACCAGAGACATCTGACGGATTTACTTTTACTCGGGGGACAATAGATGAATGACATACGCCACTAATTACGGTTTAGAAAGAATTTCTCTCAATCAGACGTAAGATTTTGTATTTTGAGAGAGAGAGAGAGAGAGAGAGAGAGAGAGAGAGAGAGAGAGAGAGAGAGAATTATTCGAATGAATTCTGGACGAAGATATCAAGAGAACGCCGCGATACACTTCCATCATTTGAAATGTAAACATAACTTTTCGTTCCTTTTGGATTTTCATACAATTTGTTAGGTTTATTCTGCATTTACATCATAATACTATTAGTTCCTCCTACATTTTATTTATGGTTTTAATAATTGCATACTTTCTTAATTTTACAAAAGGTATTGATTTTGCTTCGGTCCGTTTTTTCTTAGTTTGTGACCATATAGTCGTAACAGTATGGCCACCTTCCTTTTAGAATTCCTTACCCCTGAGGATGCAAAATTAAAATTCTCTTGCTTCATTTAAAACATCATTTTAAAAAAAAATCTATGTTGATCGTCCGGAATAACATATTAAAGCCTCCCAATAGAGAGCTTTATCATTGTGTCCAGAAATAATATGTGCATGTTTTATTCGACGAATGCATATACAACATCGGTTATGCTGGTATATACACGACTTCCGATATGAGTATATCGTTCATATATTTATCTATTGACCAGCATAGTTATCCATATCAATTCATTTTAAATATTTGTGAGTACGTGTACGACGATACATGTACGTACGTGAACAATTTTTCTTTTCCTTTTATACATTATTTTAATAACATACCCGGTTACAAAAATTGGGACCACATGCCACATGGCAAATGGGTCTCTCATGACTAAATGAGTTAGAATCGTTAAAAAAAGTATATTCTTATTCTTATTATTATTATTATTATTATTATTATTATTATTATTTCATACGATATTGCCCATATTATTAGTCTCTTTGTTAGATTAATTTTTGTAATCACTAGTGTGTATCTGTGAATTGTTTCATAAATACTGTAACCACTTGTGTCGTACTGTAATTCGTTTAATAAATATTGTTATCACTCGTGTGGATCTGTGATTTGTTTCATAAATTCTGTAAAAACTGTTGTGGTTCTGTGATTGGTTTCATAACTACTATGGTACTGTAATTTGTTTCATAAATAATGTAACCACTCGTGTTGTTCTGTGATTTGTTTCATCAAAACTGTAATAACTGGTGTGGTACTGTGAATTGTTTCATAAAGACTTAATCACTGGTGTGGTTCTGTGATTGGTTTCATAAATATTGTGGTACTGCGTTTGTTTCATAAATATTGTTGTCACTCGTGTGGTTCTGTAAATGGTTTCATGAATACTATAGTCACTGGTGTGGTACTGTGATCGGTTTCATAAATACTTCGGTCACTGATGTGGCACTGCAATTGTTTTCTCCATAAAAACTATAATCCCTGGTGTGGTACTGTGATTTGTTTATAAATGTTGTAATCACTTGTGTTGTGCTGTGATTTGTTTAATAATTAATGTGTCTCACAACCACTTGAAAGTTACCTATGCTGTAACAATGTAACCAACCCCATTTATTATATTAAGGGTCCAACCATTATATTAGCGGGGTGGGGGTTATTCCCAACACTCAATTATCTTAAAATACTCTTGATCTGATTTACAGAACAAGAAGTTTATGTTGTATCCATCTTATTCGTTAAAAATATTATTTTATAGTCAAAGAAAAAACATTCTAACATTCTATCCACACACTCCCTCCCATTTTGTTAATAGTGGATCCATACTAATTCGAATACAGATGCATTCAGCGACTTACATTTGAATGGTGCTACATTTTCTGAAAGAGCGCATCTCTTCTGTCCGACCCCCAGTAATCTTTAAAAGCAGGATTTACAAAGTTGCATTTCAGCACCGAGAAACTCATGAAATTTGCACATGGTCTGAAACCTTAGTTTTATAACGATAAAATTCATAAAATAAATTCATAAGTACATATATCCAACATAAATACATGTATCCAACATAGGTACATGTATCCGACATAGGTACGTGTATCCAGCATAAGAAGTACAAGTATCCGACGTAAGCGCGTGTATCTAGCATAAATGCATGTACAATCCTATATAAATACATGTATCCAACATCAGAACATATACGTATCTTCTTGACAATTTAATCAGTATAGAATATTGACGTTGTATAGGATTGTATATTGAGTTTGTGTATTGCAATGAAGACCATCTAAATATACCAAATTGCGTGATATTTACTTTCACTAACCGTTCTTTTCATTCACTTGATACACACAAATAATACAGACTGAAATAAATATATCAACCTACCTTCTACCGCCATGCGACGCCATATCCCTTGTGCTGTTGATCAAATCATTGATTATGCATCATTCATTTGTACCTTTGACCAGCAATTGAAATTTTATAGGTAACGTAATTGACAACGCCCCGTGTCAGGCGATAACTAGAGCTGCTGAAGTCGACGACACCTGTATACAAGGTAGCGATGGACAGTTTTCACCGACTTGGTAATCTGGCTTGGATACACTAAAGGAAACAAAGCTGGCCGGCGATGGCTTGTGTGAGACTTAACTGAAATGCCACACCTGTGTCGCTTGGGTACGCTTGTCGATACAAGAAGAACGCAATATTATTTTTAAAAAAAATCAATATTCGGAAAGGAGACAGATGGGGGATGCTATAGTTGTGTAGGAGTTATCTACCCTGAATTATTATAGAAAGAAACGCCTTCTTAATTTCTGTCTATCTGTCGTTGTCTCTCTGTCACTGTCTCTCTGTCACGAGCTTTTCGATGACGTTATAATCTACATTTTTTATTTTATAAGGAAGGAAAAGCGATGAATAAGTTCTCGAAATTGCTTTAAGCAGAAAGCTTTAGAACAGTAGCTTGAGTTTGTTAATGTTTACCATGGCTATATTGTTTATCTTTCTTTTTCTTTAATCTTCTCAGGTTAGAGAAATATCGTCATCATGGCACGATTAGTATTTTAAGAACTTGTGGTTAATTCTCACGCTTACACGGGGACACAAAGAAAATATGTATCTTAAATGAACCAAATTTCACTTCTTAACATGCATTACTTATGGACAATATACAGGCATATTTAGCTTCTCGGGACAGTAATCACCAAATTTTTGATTGACTCGGTGATGTCAGACTGTGACTAATGACCTACATTTGCAGGAAACAAAGAAATATTTTATAATTTTTTACTCTTGCATTTTATTCATGAATCATAACTAATCAGAACATAACTGTTGTGCGTTCATTTTTTTATGAAACTAAATACTAATATAAGATCGTTGTCATATATAATTTCGTATCTTTTATTCTCGCCTCTACCATGAGAAACAACTTCGTTAACGACCACCTTCCACAGCGATACTGGCTCCACCAGTGGTACCGTTACTCGGCAAGCACGTACCCATGGTTAGATGGGTGTTTGGTTCAAAGGCAATACTGTGCAAGAAATTTGCGTCACTAACCGTGCACGTGTAACCTGAAAAGAAAGAGAAGATAAGAACAGCGTATGACAATAAATTGAACAAGAAATAAGATGATGAACAATATAACCTCCTCGAGGGGAGAAATGAAAAGTGATGCAACCTCCTGCTGCACTACCTATATCGCCATTACTAGTTATGCTGTGCAACTATTAGCATTGCTGCCATTTCCACAAGAAACATCAACAGGGAGTTTATGTTGTATAGTGTCAGCACTAACTATGTTGTTCATAATGACAATAATCAATATGATAATTACAGTGATGCTATTTGTTACTCTGAGTGATAATGACAACGCTGAAGAAGAAATTGATGATGATAATGATGGGTACTTTTCCTCTTCATACTACTCTTACTGCTACTACTACTACTACTACTACTACTACTACTACTACTACTACTACTACTACTACTACTACTACTACTACTACTACTACTACTACTACTACTACTACTACTACTACAAAGATTCTATCAAGTACCTAATTCCAAAGGTGATGCCAGTGATGAACATAATGTTGATGGTAGTGGTGATGACATCATGATGATAGTGACACTTAAATCAGTGATATAGGGGCCCAGAGTGGCCGAGTGGTCTAAAACGTTCTCCGTTACGGATCACTGCCATCTGCCTTGGGTTCGAGTCTCAGATTTGGCCAATGTGGGTATGTGAGAAAGCTTTCCAGTAGCTTATCGTGGGTTGGTGGTTCTTTCTAGGGATTTTCCCGGGTTCTTCCTCTACCATTAATGCTGGCCACAATGTATAGCCTATCGTGTGCTGACAAATGGCGTTAAACCTTACAACAACAACAGTTATATCAACTATAATATGTACCTTTCATGCATCCGCAATAGCCGTTGTTGTTAGAATCACACTTTTCCCCTGGCAGTAGGTATCGGGTGCAGCTGTGAATGGTGTCCCCCAAAATGTCGTCTATTTCCTGGGAACAGCAGCCACCCAGACCCCGGCAGTCGGAGTCAACTCTACACTCAGTAAACAGTGTATTTAGAAAAAAGCCCTATAACAGGGAATGGAAATTAGTTTAAATTACACACACACACACACACACACACACACACACACACACACACACACAAACACATAAATATAAATATAAATATATATATATACATATATATATACATATATATATATATATATATATATATATATATATATATATATATATATATATATATATATATATATATATATATATATATTTTTTTTTTTTTTCAGGTAGGTGTGGCATATGAAGCAAGAGTTGTTACGTTATGAAGTAAGGTCGGACCCAAACGCCTTCAGAATGTATCCTCTGTATGTTGTTCCAAGACTGTAAACCTCATATCAGTTCTACAAACCTACTCTTTTCAGGTGCTTGTGTTATCTATACCAATTTTAAAATCCCACTCTTATCAGCTGTTGGGGCCCCAAATGGCCCCATGTATAGCCTATCGTGTGCTGAAAAAAATGGCGTTAAACCCGACAACAACTACATATACAAGGGACCAATACTATTATTAAATATACATATGTATAATAATTTTACAAGGGACATACAATTGTATTAAATATACAATGGACGTAGAGAAATACAAATATACAGTTGAAGTAGTTAGTACTAAATGTAGAATTGACGTACAATAGTATTAAATATACAAGGGACGTAGAGTAGTATCAATCAGACAAGGGACGTAGACCAGTAATAAATATATATTTGACGTAATTTAGTACTAAATATACATTTGACGTATAGTAGTTTTAAATATCCATGGGACTTAAAGTTGTACTAAATATACAAGTGACGCAGAATAGTATCAAAATATAAGGGACTTAGATAGTATTAAACATATACAAGAAGCATAGATTAGTATTAAATATACATGGGACTTAGAGTTATATTAAATATATAACGGACGTAGGGTTGTATTAGGTATTCAATTGACGTAGAGTAGTATTACATATCCAAGGGTCGATGAGTAATACTAATGCACAAAGGACGAAGAGTAGTATTATATATACAATTGACGTAGAGTACTATTGTATATACAAGGGATGTAGAGTAGTATTATAGATACGAGGGACGTACAGTAAAACCCAATATACAATGGACGTCGAGTATGGACGGAGTAGTATTACAAATATAGGGCACGTAGAGTAAAGATAAATATACAATGGACGTAGAGTTAAATATACAAACGACGTACAAGGGACGTTCAGTAGTATTAAAAATTCAAGTGACGTAGAGTAGTATTAAATATACAAGGGACATAGAGCCGTATTAAATATACAATGGTCTTAGTGTAGTATTAAGTATACAATGGACCTAGAAAGTATTAAATATACACGAGATAAACAGTAGTATTAAATAAACAAATGACCTAGAGTAGTATTGCATATAAAAGTGACCTCGCATACTATGAAATATACAAGAGACGTAGAGTAATATTAAATATACAGGAGACCTAGAATATTATCAAATGTACATGAGACGTAGAGTAGTAATAATTATAAATGGGACGTAGAGTAGTATTAAATATACAAGGGACGTAGAGTAGTATTAAATATACAAGGGACGCAGAGTAGTATTAAATATACAAGGGACGCAGAATAGTATTAAGTATAAAAGGGACGTAGAGTAGTATTAAATATACAAGGGACGTAAAGTAGTATTAAGTATAAAACGGACGTAGAGTAGTATTGAGTATACAAGGGACGTAAAGTAGTTTTTAATATACAAGGAACGTAAAGTAGTATTAAGTATACAATGGACATAGAAAAGTATAAAAAAAATACACGGGACAAAGTTATATTAACTATACAAGGGACGTAGAGTAGTATTAAGTATAAAAGGGACGCCGAGTAGTATTAAGCATAAAAGGGACGTAGAGTAGTATTAAGCATAAAAGGGACGTAGAGTAGTATTAAGCATAAAAGGGATGTAGAGCAGTATTAAGCATAAAACGGACGTAGAGTAGCATTAAGCATAAAACGGACGTAGAGTAGTATTAAGCATAAAAGGGACGTAGAGCAGTATTAAGCATAAAAGGGACGTAGAGTAGTATTAAGCATAAAACGGACGTAGAGTAGTATTAAGCATAAAAGGGACGTAGAGTAGTATTAAGCATAAAAGGGACGTAGAGTAGTATTAAGCATAAAAGGGACGTAGAGTAGTATTAAGTATACAAGGGACGTAGAGTAGTATTAAGTATAAAAGGGACGCAGAGTAGTATTAAGTATAAAAGGGACGCAGATTAGTATTAAGTATAAAAGGGACGCAGAGTAGTATTAAGTATACAAGAGACCTAAAGTAGTATTAAATATGCAAGGGACGTAGAGTTGAAGTAAATATACAAAGAACGTAGCGTATTAATAAATATACAAGAGACGTAGAGTAGTATTGAGTATACAAGGGACGTTAAGTAGTTTTGAATATAAAATGGACGTAGAGTAGTATTAAGTATAAAATTGACTAGAGTAATAGTATTAAGTCTACAAGAAACCTTAATTAGTATTAAATGTAGTATTAAAAAAGAAAGAAATTATTTAAGGTTATAATTGTTATTATGTCTCTAATTTTGTTTTGTAGTCGATAAAGGTGAGTTTTAAAAGTACTCTTGAAAGGGATCACCGTGTCTTTTTGTGTCTTATTTGAAAGGGCAATTCATTCCACGTTGCTGGGCCCTGGTATGCAAAACAGCGTTGTCCATATGATTTCGTTTTCATAGTGGGAATAATGAGTATACGATTGTCAGTAGAGGAGCTTACGTAACTTGCAGGTGTGTACACATGGGTGAGGCCAGATAGGTATGTTGGACTGGAGTCCATCAGTGATACGTAGCACAGAGAACAACTTTTGTGTTTGATTCTGGATGTCATCAGCGTAGGATTAGTTAGACACTGGATAATGATCCATAACACTTGAGAGAGGCTGAGTGTATAGAATGAAGAGAACACGTCCAAGAACATACCAGGTGGAACACCACAACATAGATCAACTGGGCTGGAGTTTATATCATTTGCAGATACAATTTTTGTCCTGTTGACTAAGTAGGACTTGAACCACAGTAAGACTGTATTGTGAATGCCAAATACATGCCGTGGACGGTGAAGTAATATATATAATTGTCTATTGTGTCAAATGCTGAAGACAAATCAAAGCGGGTGAAGACTGTAACCTTTCCGCCATCATAAGCAAAGATAATATCATTAACTACTTTCAGAAGAGTAGTTTCAGTACCGTGACAAGGGCAATATGCAGACTGTACATTGCTAAAAAGACTGTTTGAAAAATTCAAATATTGAGTTAGAACAACTTTTTCTAAGAATTTTAATATGAGCTGGAGATTAGAAACTGAGCGGTAATTCTTTAATTTACGGTTTCATTTAGCAGTGCGAAGCTGGTCCCTAACACTGCTATACCATGGAGAACACTTTTGAATTGATATTCTGCAATTGGTGTATGGGGCATGTTTTCCAAGCAATGAACGCATGCAGTTATCGAGGTGTTCTGATGTAGGAAGTAAGCAAGTTGTTAGGTTTTCTTGGATGTCATGCATTAGTCTGGTTTTATTTATCATACGGGGGTTTCTTTTGGTAGAAAATAAAGGTGGAGGGTTAGGGACTAATACGTCGAGATGGCATATAATGCAGAGGTGATCTGATGCAAGTTCGTGGGATAGAAGGGTGGACGGTAGAATATTATCATTGGATCCATGAAGAATCTAGTTTTATATGTGACAGTGTTAATGGGTGGGCTGGTTAACTGAATGTTTAAGGTTGAATGGAATCTATGAGGTTTTAAGTGAATCGTTTCCAGGACAGTCATAGTGGAAGTTGAAATCTCCAAGAATAATCAGGTTGCCATCTAACGAATTCAAATACTCCAGAAGATTCGGAAACTTCTCAAAAATGAGAGATTCAGTCAGTTTGTTTTTCTACTAGGTGGTAGGGCGGTAGAGACAGAACAAAAATGGACTGACCTTTGTTCCAGTGTGAGTATAGTTTAGACTAGTTCAAACGATGTTTGGCAGAAATTAAAGGTTGTGCTGTGTTTAAGACATTTTATCATGGATTTCTGTGTGATGACAGGAATTCCACCTCCGCAAGAGTGGTGGGGGAAGGACTTGATGGAGTAACCGATGGGTGTTAGATCCGCGCACTTGGGCTCATCACCTGATGCTTTAAGTCATGTTTCTGTCAGGAAGAAGAAGTCGATATTCTGATCGTTGATGAAATTAACTATTTCTGTGCGCTTTTCCGGTGGTCCTACTGATTGGGCATTGAATAATGTAATACAAAGTAGAATCTCTGGGATAGTTGACACAAAGGTTAGGTGATTTAATATGGATTTGCACAGAATATCTAAATTAACAGCCGAATGTTTAAGCCGGAAAGGGCGAAAGGGAGATAACTGGAATTCTTCTTCGTGTTCAACGCAAGCTCGCTTTACAACGTTTCTTTTTCGCTTCCGTTTACATTTAGGTAATGATGAATGTAGTCCCGGTTCGTTTAGTCTTCAGCATAATGTAGTATGGAGAGCCAAGGAGTGCACTTAAAGCAATTAATGAGGGTCCATCATAGCATAAACGGGTTGACTGGCGATCACGTGATGGCGGTTTATTCAAGAACAAAGGACGTTGTGGAAGTGGAGAAATACAGCTGAGACAAATTTGAATTGTTCTCGTTTCCGTAACAATGAGATGAAGAAACACATACGAACTGAACAGCCAATGATGAAATACAAAAATGTAGACGAAGACAGACAACAAGCACATATATCTTGAAAAACAGCACAAAAACGGAAGAGCTGCTTCAAGCCGGTTAAGCAATATCAACCATCTTTCAGTATATTTAATATTACTCTACTTTTCTTGTATGTTTAACACTACTCTACGTCCCTTGTATATTTTATGCTAGTCTAGGTCACTTGTATATTTAACACTAGTCTACGTCCCTTGTACTTTAATACTACTATATGTCCTATGAATATTTGATACTACTCTACATCCTTTGTATATTTAATACTACTCTTGGTCCCTCGTATTTTTAATGCTACTCTACTTCCCTTGTATTTTAATACTACAATATGTCCAATGAATATTTGATACTGCTCTTTGTCCATTGTATATTTAATACTAATCTAGGTCACGTCTATTTTTAATAAAATTCTACGTCACTTGCATTTTAATACTACTCTAGGTCTCTTGTATGTTTGATAATATTAAAGGGTTTCTTGGTTATGTATTACTACACTATGTACATTGTAAAAGTTATTTTTCATGTATAGTTATTACTTCTCTAGGATTCATGTATGGTTATTACGTCTCGAGGTTTCATTCATAGTTAATACTTCTCTAGGTTTAATGTATAGTTATTACGTCTCGTGGTTTCATATAGAGCTATTACTTCTCTAGGTTTCATGTATAGTTATTACTTCTCTAGGTTTCATGTATAGCTATTACGTTTCGAGGTTTCATGTATGGTAATTACGTCTCTACGTTTCATGTATAGTTAGTACTTCTATGGGTTTCTTATATAATTATTACTTCTCTAGGTTTCATGTATAGTAATTATTTCTCTAGGTTTCATGTATAGATAATACTTCTCTAGGTTCCATGTATAGTTAATACGTCTCGAGGTTTCATGTATAGTTATTACTTCTCTAGGTTTCATGTATAGTTATTACGTCTCGAGGTTTCATTTATAGTTATTACTTCACTAGGTTTCATGTATAGTTATTACCTCTCTAGGTTTTATATATAGTTATTACATCTCTAGGTTTCATGTATAGTTAGTACATCTTTAGGTTTATTGTATAGTTATTACTTCGCTAGGTTTCATGTATAGTTATTACGTCTCGAGGTTTCATTTATAGCTATTACATCTAGAGGATCCATGCATGGTTATTACTTCTCTATGTTTCATATATAGTTGTTACGTCTTAGGTTTCATGTATAGTTATTACTTCTCTAGGTTTCATGTATAAATATTACTTCTCAACATTTCATGTATAGTTAATACGTCTCGAGGTTTCATGTATAGTTATTACTTCTCAACATTTCATGTATAGTTATTACGTCTCGAGGTTTCATTTATAGCTATTACGTCTCGAGGTTTCATGTATAATTATTACGTCTCTAGGTTTCATTTATAGTTATTACTTCTCTAGGTTTCATGTGTAGTTATTACGTCTTTAGGTTTCATGTATGGTTATTGTTTATTAATTGCTAATCCAAATTAGTTTTATTTTTATTACTACTCTATGTGCTTGGTATTCTTCCTTCATTTTCTACAAATTTGTGATATTCACTGCATCAGTAACAAGTTCATACCAATGCATCTGTAGTAGATTCAGTGTATCATGAATAATTGTAGTGCATCATAATCAGTTCAGTTCATCCTTAGTCGCTTCATTTGATCAGTAATATGTTTAGTGCATCAGTAATAATTTCAGTGCACAAGTAAAAATTAATAATTTCAGTACATTGGTAATAATTAATAATTTCAGTACATTATAATCAGTTCAGTACATCCTGATTCGGTTCAGTGCATCAGTGATAGGTCCAGAGCAGCAAGCCTATCGTAGTTAAGTTTGTCACTAACCTGAACCAAATATATCAAAGAAATCAGCCTTGGTTGTGTTGCATTTTCCAGTAATAGATGTATTGGAATGAAATAAAAGAAGATTTTAGTGAAAGTAAATGGCATCAGAATCACATATGTTTTCTTGATTATTCTGCGCAAAAATATGTAGTTGAGTTCAATAGATATTTTATTTACAGTAAAAATATTAACTCTGCATTTTGCTTGTTGCAAGAAACATTCTTCACTAATAAAAAAAATTTCCAGGAAAACAATATTGATTTGCTTAAGTATTACAATAGGACGAACCAATAGCTGATAAGCCTACTTAGTATAACGTTTAGATACTTAATATAATGATATGTTATATAGTATAATGATACGTTTAGATACTTAGTATAATGATATGTTATATAGTATAATGATACATTTAGATACTTAGTATACTGACACGTTGAAATAGTATAATGACACGTTTACATACTTATTATAATGATATGTTATATAGTATAATGATACATTTAGATATCTAGTATACTGACACGTTGAAATAGTATAATGATACGTTTAGATACTTAGTATAATGAAATATTATATAGTATAATGATACGTTTAGATACTTAGTATAATGATATGTTATATAGTATAATGATACGTTTAGATACTTAGCATACTAACACGTTGAAATAGTATAATGATACGTTTAGATACTTAGTATAATGATATATTATATAGTATGATGATACGCTTGGATACTTAGTATTATGAAATGTTGTATAGTATAATGATACGTTTAGATACTTAGTATAATGATATATTATATAGTATGATGATACGTTTAGATACTTAGTATAATGATAAATTATATAGTATGATACGTTTAGATACTTAGTATACTGACACGTTGAAATAGTATAATGATACGTTTAGATACTTAGTATAATGATATGTTATATAGTATAATGATACGTTTAGATACTTAGTATACTGACACGTTGAAATAGTATAATGATACGTTTAGATACTTAGTATAATGAAATGTTATATAGTATAATGATACGTTTAGATACTTAGTATACTGACACGTTGAAATAGTATAATGATACGTTTAGATACTTATTATAATGATATATTATATAGTATGATGATACGTTTGGATACTTAGTATGATGAAATGTTATATAGTATAATGATACGTTTAGGTACTTAGTATAATGATATATTATATAGTATTATGATACGTTTAGATACTTAATATAATGATATGTTATATAGTATAATTATACGTTTAGATACTTAGTATAATGATATATTATATAGTATAATGATACGTTTACATACTTAGTATAATGATATATTATATAGTATAATGATACGTTTAGATACTTAGTATAATGATATGTTATATAGTATAATGATACATTTAGATACTTACTATACTGACATGTTGAAATAGTATAATGATACGTTTAGATACTTAATATAATGATATGTTATATAGTATAAATATACGTTTAGATACTTACTATAATGATATATTATATAGTATAATGATACGTTTGGATACTTAGTATAATGATATATCATATAGTATAATGATACGTTTAGATACTTGGTCTAATGATATGTTATATAGTATAATGATACGTTTAGATACTTAGTATAATGATATATTATATAGTATGATGATAAGTTTGGATACTTAGTATGATGAAATGTTATATAGTATAATGATACGTTTAGATACTCAGTATAATGATATCTTATATAGTATAATGATACGTTTAGATACTTAATATAATGATATGTTATATAGTATACTTATACATTTAGATACTTAGTATAATGATATGTTATATAGTATAATGATACATTTAGATACTTAGTATAATGATATATTATATAGTATAATGATACGTTTGGATACTTAGTATAAAGATATATCATATAGTATAATGATACGTTTAGATACTTGGTATAATGATATGTTATATAGTATAATGATACGTTTAGATACTTAGCATACTGACACGTTGAAATAGTATAATGATACGTTTAAATACTTAGTATAATCATATATTATATAGTATAATGATACGTTTGGATACTTAGTATAATGAAATGTTTTATAGTATAATGATACGTTTAGATACTTAGTATAATGATAAATTATATAGTATAATAATACGTTTACATACTTAGTATAATGATATGTTATATAGTATAATGATACGTTTAGATACTTAGTATAATGATATGTTATATAGTGTAATGATACGTTTAGATACTTAGTATACTGACACGTTGAAATAGTATAATGATACGTTTAGATACTTAGTATAATGAAATGTTATATAGTATAATGATACGTTTACATACTTAGTATAATGATATATTATATAGTATAATGATACGTTTAGATACTTAGTATAATGATATGTTATATAGTATAATGATACGTTTAGATACTTAGTATAATGATATGTTATATAGTATAATGATACGTCTAGACACTTAGTATAATGATATGTTATATAGTATAATGATACGTTTTGATACTTAGTATAATGATATGTTATATAGTATAATGATACGTTTAGATATTTAGTATAATGTTATGTTATATAGTATAATGATACGTTTAGATACTTAGTATACTGACACGTTGAAATATTATAATGATACGTTTAGATACTAGTATAATGATATATTATATAATATAATGATACGTTTGGATACTTAGTATAATGAAATGTTATATAGTATATTTATACGTTTAGATACTTAGTATAATTATATGTTATATAGTATAATGATACGTTTAGATACTTAGTATAATGATATGTTATATAGTATAATGATTCGTTTAGATACTTAGTATAATGATATGTTATATAGTATAATGATACGTTTAGATACTTAGTATAATGATATATTATATAGTATAATGATACGTTTAGATACTTAGTATAATGATATGTTATATAGTATAATGATACGTTAAGATACTTAGTATAATGATATATTATATAGTATAATTATACGTTTGGATTCTTAGTATAATGATATGTTATATAGTATAGTGATACATTTAGATACTTAGTATAATGATATGTTATATAGTATAATTATACGTTTAGATATTTAGTATAATGATATGTTATATAGAAAAATGATACGTTTAGATGCTTAGTATAATGACATGTTTTATAGTATAATTATACGTTTAGATACTTAGTATAATTATATGCTATATAGTATAATGATACGTTTAGATACTTAGTATACTGACACGTTGAAAAAGTATAATGATACGTTTAGATACTTAGTATAATGATATGTTATATAGTATAATGATACGTTTAGATACTTAGTATAATGATATGTTATATAGTATAATTATACGTTTGGATACTTAGTATACTGACACGTTGAAATAGCATAATGATACGTTGAGACACTTTTATAATTTATATTATTTTCTTAAATTCTAATACAATTATACAAAGGAGATACAAGTAGTTTCATAAATATTCGAATTTTTTAAAAAGTATCAATGAACAGAGTTACGCAGAACGTGCTACCAAGGTATAGACGCATCTGTCTGCGCATGAGGGCTGAGAGTTCCAATAATCACAACAAGCAGGAGAAGATGACGAACTCTTGGATTTCATATGATGGATTAGGAAGAGTTTTCCAACCTATGCACATTACTTTTGATTTGGTGTTTGAAATGAAGGTGAAGCGTAGCTAAAATTGATTATCTTAATGTACATTACCTTTGTAAGGGCGAAACAAAGGCAAACGACAAAGGCAATCTTCATGTTGCAAGTCTTAAATGTGTTCAAGTCCAGGTAACCTGCTTTAACGTAAATCGGAATTATTTATCTAAATGATCAACGTGTCTTATCATTCTATTTCCGAATACAGACATTTGATCCAACAAGCATATACACTTAATCTCATTCGGATACACACTGTCAAAAGCAGCACGAGAGAAAACAGGTTTTTGCCTTTATATCGGTTTATCGTGTCACTTTTTCTCTCTTATTCATCTTCACGAAGAAGGGAAGCTTAATCCAATTAAAATAGATTGACTTGTTGCAGTCATACATACCATAATACACACATACATACATACATACATACATACATACATACATACATACATACATACATACATACATACATACATACATACATACATACATACATACATACATACATACATACATACATACATACATACATACATACATACATACATACATACATACATACATACATAGCATGCATACATACATACATACATACATACATACATACATACATACATACATACATACATACATACATACATACATACATACATACATACATACATACATACATACATACATACATAGCATGCATACATACATACATACATACATACATACATACATACATACATACATACATACATACATACATACATACATACATACATACATACATACATACATACATAGCATGCATACATACATACATACATACATACATACATACATACATACATACATACATACATACATACATACATACATACATACATACATACATACATACATACATACATACATACATACATACATACATACATACATACATAGCATGCATACATACATACATACATACATACATACATACATACATACATACATACATACATACATACATACATACATACATACATACATAGCATGCATACATACATACATACATACATACATACATACATAGCATGCATACATACATACATACATACATACATACATACATACATACATACATACATACATACATACATACATACATACATACATACATACATACATACATACATACATACATACATAGCATGCATACATACATACATACATACATACATACATACATACATACATACATACATACATACATACATACATACATACATACATACATACATACATACATACATACATACATACATACATACATACATACATACATACATACATACATACATACATACATACATACATACATACATACATACATACATACATACATACATAGCATGCATACATACATACATACATACATACATACATACATACATACATACATAGCATGCATACATACATACATACATACATACATACATACATACATACATACATACATACATACATACATACATACATACATACATACATACATAGCATGCATACATACATACATACATACATACATACATACATACATACATACATACATACATACATACATACATACATACATACATACATACATACATACATACATACATACATACATACATACATACATAGCATGCATGCATACATACATACATACATACATACATACATACATACATACATACATACATACATACATACATACATACATACATACATACATACATACATACATACATACATACATACATACATACATACATACATACATACATACATACATACATAGCATGCATACATACATACATACATACATACATACATACATACATACATACATACATACATACATACATACATACATACATACATAGCATGCATACATACATACATACATACATACATACATACATACATACATACATACATACATACATACATACATACATACATACATACATACATACATACATACATACATACATACATACATACATACATACATACATACATACATACATACATACATACATACATACATACATACATACATACATAGCATGCATACATACATACATACATACATACATACATACATACATACATACATACATACATACATACATACATACATACATACATACATACATACCATAATACATACATACATACATACATACATACATACATACATACATACATACATACATACATACATACATACATACATACATACATACATAGCATGCATGCATGCATGCATACATACATACATACATACATACATACATACATACATACATACATACATACATACATACATACATACATACATACATACATACATACATACATACATACATACATACATACATACATACATACATACAAAAGGGTCTAATCTTTATTAATGGTATATATAGTTGTGATATATAGAATTAAATGAAATCAGTCTCAATATAGTTTAGTAGACAATGAAAACTTATTCTTAGTTCAATTTAGAGAAAATTTCAATCTTGTTACTTTTATTAAAAATTCTGTCCTAATAGTATTATTCATGACGTAACGTAATTGGGTAAGTATTATTTCTAATGTAATGTGACTGAGTAAATATTATTCCTGATGTAATATGATTGGGTAAGTATTATTCCTGACGAAATGTAATTGGGTAAGTATTATTTATTCCTGACGTAATGTATTATTCCTGACGTAATGTGATTCGGTAAGTATTATTACTAATGCAATGTGATTGGGTAAGTATTATTCCTAATGTAATGTGATTGTGTAAGTATTATTCCTAACGTAATGTGATTGGGTAAGTATTATTCCTAACGTAATATGATTGGGTAAGTATTATTCTGACGTAATGTAATTGGGTAAGTAATATTCCTGACGTAATGTAATTGGGTAAGTATTATTCCTAATGTAATGTGATTGGGTAAGTAATATTCCTGACGTAATGTAATTGAGTAAGTATTATTCCTAACGTAATGTAATTGGGTACGTATTATTCTGACGTAATGTAATTGGGTAGGTAATATTCCTGACGTAATATAATTGGGTACATAGTATTCCTAATGTAATGTGAATGGGTAAGTATTATTCTGACGTAATGTGATTGGGTAAGTATTTTTCCTGACTAAATGTAATTGGATAAGTATTATTTATTCCTAACGTAATGTATTATTTATTCCTGACGTAATGTGATTGGGTAAGTATTATTCATAATGTAATGTCATTGCATAAGTATTATTTCTAATGTAATGTTTTTGGGTAAGTATTATTCCTGACGAAATGTAATTGGGTAAGTATTATTCCTAATGTAATGTGATTGAGTTAGTAATATTCCTGACGTAATGTGATTGGGTAAGTATTATTCTTAACGTAATGTGATTGGGTAAGTATTATTCTGACGTAATGTGATTGGGTAAGTATTATTCCTGACGAAATATAATTGGGTAAGTATTATTCTGACGTAATGTGATTGGGTAAGTATTATTCCTGACGTAATGTAATTGGGTAAACAGTATTCCTAATGTAATGTAATTGGGTAAGTAATATTCCTGACGTAATGTGATTGGGTAAGTATTATTCATAATGTAATGTGATTGAGTAAGTATTATTCTGACGTAATGTGTTTGGGTAAGTATTATTTATTCCTGACGTAATGTGATTGGGTAAGTATTATTCTGACGTAATGTGATTCGGTAAGTATTATTCCTGACGACATGTAATTGGGTGAGTATTATTTATTCCTGATGTAATGTATTATTTATTCCTGGCGTAATGTGATTGGGTAAGTATTATTCCTAATGAAATGTGATTGGGTAAGTATTATTCTGACGTAATGTAATTGGGTAAGTAATATTCCTGATGCTATGTGATTGGGTAAGTATTATTCCTAATGTAATGTGATTGGGTAAGTTTTATTCCTAATGTAATGTGATTGGGTAAATAATATTCCTGACGTAATGTGATTGGGTAAGTATTATTACTAACGTATGTGATTGGGTAAGTATTATTCTGACGTAATGTGATTGAGTAAGTATTATTCCTGACGAAATGTAATTGGGTAAGTATTATTCCTAATGTAATGTGATTGGGTAAGTATTATTTATTCCTGACGTAATGTGATTAGGTAAGTATTATTCCTGACGAAATGTAATTGGGTAAGTAGTATTCCTAATGTAATGTGATTGGGTAAGTTTTATTCTGACGTAATGTGATTCGGTAAGTATTATTCCTGACGACATGTAATTGGGTAAGTATTTTTTATTCCTGATGTAACGTATTATTTATTCCTGACGTAGTGTGATTGGGTAAGTATTATTCCTAATGAAATGTGAATGGGTAAGTATTATTCTTAATGTAATGTGATTGGTAAGTATTATTCTGACGTAATGTGACTGGGTAAGTAATATTCCTGATGCTATGTGATTGGGTAAGTATTATTCCTAATGTAATGTGATTGGGTAAGTTTTATTCCTAATGTAATGTGATTGGGTAAATAATATTCCTGACGTAATGTGATTGGGTAAGTATTATTACTAACGTATGTGATTGGGTAAGTATTTTTTTCTGACGTAATGTGATTGAGTAAGTATTATTCCTGACGAAATGTAATTGGGTAAGTATTATTCCTAATGTAATGTGATTGGGTAAGTATTATTTATTCCTGACGTAATGTGATTAGGTAAGTATTATTCCTGACGAAATGTAATTGGGTAAGTAGTATTCCTAATGTAATGTGATTTGGTAAGTATTATTCTGACGTAATGTGATTCGGTAAGTATTATTCCTGACGACATGTAATTGGGTAAGTATTATTTATTCCTGATGTAATGTATTATTTATTCCAGACGTAATGTGATTGGGTAAGTATTATTCCTAATGAGATGTGATTGGGTAAGTATTATTCTTAATGTAATGTGATTGGTAAGTATTATTCTGACGTAATGTGATTAGGTAAGTAATATTCCTGATGCTATGTGATTGGATAAGTATTATTCCTAATGTAATGTGATTGGGTAAGTAATATTCCTGACGTAATGTGATTGGGTAAGTATTATTCCTAACGTAATGTGATTGGGTAAGTATTTTTCTGACGTAATGTGATTATGTAAGTAATATTCCTGACGTAATGTAATTGGGTAAATATTATTCCTAATGTAATGTGATTGGGTAAATATTCTCAGAGAAACAAAATTTACTTTAAAAATTGCTACTTAAGTCGCCATAAATAAAATTGATGCGATTTCGAATCGTGCCCAAAGCAAGTCATGTCAGGCGTTGTGGTTTTTATGAGCAAAACACGTAACTCCTATTGCCTAACCGCTAAACAGCTTAGTAAGCAACCGTTGCTGATATTATAATTAGATGTGGGTTTTGTTGGATTAATTTATCATTAGAGAAATGTCATTTGATACGTGTTGAGAAATATGTGCCTAAACATTTATTAGTGCTAAGTGAAGTTAGTGAGCATGATTAATCAAATTTTTGGAACTAGTTTTCTGTGGCAGATTGAAAGGTGTGTTATTCAAGGCTCTAATAAATTCATATACAACAACGCATTGTTTTATTTCAGCAGTTGACGAAGAATGATCACATTCTTTAACGTGTCTGCTGGCTACCTAGAAAATTTGAAGACGAAAGGGACCTTGTGTTCATGTTTCGGACCTGCGACACACTTAGATTGGCATCCACTGCGTCGGTTTACTTTTCGATGGTTCCACCAGGATACCGGACAACTCACTTTGCACTCTTCGGGGTGGGGTAGGTGGCTGAGGTATGTTCATTATATTCAGTAACGTTCTGCCACATAGTTTATATTTAAGTAGTAGGTTGGTAGTAGGTTGGTCGTTACTTGCACATAATAGTTCGTGAACTACCATAGGTGGCAGTTTGCACCTGAATTGTGAAAAGACTGAATGTTTTGGAGAGAGAGAGAGAGAGAGAGAGAGAGAGAGAGAGAGAGAGAGAGAGAGAGAGAGAGAGAGAGAGAGAGAGAGAGAGAGAGAGAGAGAGAGCACTACTTCTGGTTAGAGATTTACAGAAAGTCATTCGAAATATATACTGTCAATATGACTTCCGACTATTTCAGTGTATATATACAGGCTGTGTCTGTCAAGAATAATGACACTGGTCTCCAAAATGTTTACAACATCAAAGATAAAGAACCACTACCACAGGAAGAACGAGAGACAAAAAGACACAAGTTATCAGTGTTTAAAAAGGGTCCTCAGTTTACCCAGAAAAAAGAGCAAGGAAAGGTAAAAGGACAAGACGAATATAAGAAACAGGACGAGATGATCCCATGCCAGTAATGAAAGAGAACGATAGTGACAAAATAATAAAGCTTATAATGTGATTTTAAATGTAATTGTGATTCCGATTCAACGATAATATGCCAAATAACTTAATCGTCTCGTTGTCGTAATATTTTCTTATAGTATGGAGGGATCGTCACACACTCACATATTGTATGTTAGAGCGGCTAGGTTTTCTTAAGATCTCTTTCTAAACGATATAGGTGACGATGATAAGGACCGTTGCAGTTGTTGAGTAATGAACAGCATATGGACATGACATTGTTAGAGATATTTAGATTGGCTCTTAATCCGTATCCACAACCGAGTATTTCTCCAATTGATAACGCTGCTGTCTCGGTAGTGAACGTCGGTGTAGTAATAAAAAGGTTTAGAAATATTGGATCGTGAAGATCTCTTTCTCTTCGTTTGGGCAAAAGACGTCTGATATATTTCTTTTAGATATAACCTAGTAAAATTGTCTGGTAAAGAAAATACACGTTTAGTTTTCGCTCTCTTCTTTCTTAGTGTTTACAGTGTCTTCCTCTCTTCTTCTCGCTTTCTTCGGTTATCTTCTTGATGTTGTTGAATAAATAATAGTTCTTGCTGTATATATTATTTTATTTAAAACCCCATCTATCCAGGTCGTTCTGCTGTTTCTGTCCGAAACCACCATTGAATGTTAATGAGGCAGAAGGAGGTGAATGTGGTACTACCGCAGACAATAGGAACTCACAGAAAAGTAACTTAAAGTCATCCTGTTTTGAAAGAATAATACTTGAGTAGTAGTAGTAGTAGTAGTAGTAGTAGTAGTAGTAGTAGTAGTAGTAGTAGTAGTTTGTTTGTTTTTTTTATGGTTTAACGTCATTTTTCAGCACAATATTGGCTATACATGGCGGCCAGTATTATTGGTGGATGAAGAACCCGGAAAACCCACGGAAAGAACCACCGACCCACGAGAAGCTACTGGCAAGCTTTCTCACATAACTACATTTGCCGAATCTTAGACTCGAACACACGTAGACAGAAGTGAGATGGCAGTGGTCCGTAACGGACAGCGCTTTAGACCACTCGGCCATTCGGGGCCCCAGTAGTAGTAGTAGTAGTAGTAGTAGTAGTAGTAGTAGTAGTAGTAGTAGTAGTAGTACTACTACTACTCTGAGTATCAGATACCTATAAATACATTGTCTATGTTTTATGAACCGTATGTATAGCTCTCAAATTCTTCCTCAATGGAATCTTCTCTGGCTAAGGTTCCGATAACCATATCTACTCATTGGCGGATCGTACAGCTATATTGGTTCTTTGTCCTAGCGGCATCTATTCGTATTTCATGTGTGGCCTCCCATAGTACGTAATGTCCACTAATAAATAGCGTGATTCATTTGTACATCGGCCGAAAACAAGTGGTGGCAGTTAACCTAAAAAGGATACTTTGTAAGTTTAACATCGAATAATAGATACTACTCAAAACATTGATAATGTTATACGTGTCCATGTTTGTGGATGTCTTTGTGTTCGTGACTATATTTACGACAGGTAAAACTTAAAACCCACCCCGCCATTCCCATTTGTGTGAGATATAATAGTATGTTTGTATGGGTATATTCTGTCAATAAACACTCCTGGCCTTGCTTGTATGTGATAATATATTTGTATGTATGCAAACATAGGGAATGTATAAAATCTCCTTCGCACCATATAGAATGAATGGTATTTTTGGTTACTATATACGGCGCATTGTGGATGGTATATCAAAACGTGTGTGTTGGATAGTCTATCAATCAAGGATGTGTTGGATTGTATATCAGACATTATGTCTTGGATATAAATCAAAAGGTGTGTGTGTTGGATAGTACGGATGTTAAACCTTTGGACCATTTTAATATAGGATTCCCTATAGACACTCCGAGTGTCGGTTAATGTAAACCGTGTTCGTCATGTTAATGTTCGACACAAACCAAACGTGCCACATTTTACTAGTCTCGTTACAGTCACCTACACTTTCTATTTAGCAGTCAACAACTATACCTTATACAAGACATTCCAATTAGCACACCCAGATAAATAACGCTGAATCTACAGCTTCCCGTAACATTTATTTGTATAGACACCATGATCCTCTTTTTATTGAATATATTTCTTCAGCTATGTAGGTCTGCGACAGTGCAAAATAAACATTTAGTTTTACCATTTTAAGACCGTTCATGAATTCAAATGTTTAAAATCTTGTTTATAGACTCTTAGACTCTCATTGTCATTTAATTATATATGTACACACACACACACACACACACACACACACACACACACACATATGTGTGTCTGTGTGTGTGTGTGTGTGTGTGTGTGTGTGGTCGCCTGTACACGCTGCGGAATAAAGTCTTAAAGTGCCATACCAGTGTAAATAACGGAAATCAAATTTAGTATTATTTGAATAGAAAATAAAGTCTGGAAGAAGTATAAACAAACCCGATGGAAAAATTCTCCATAATAAGTGAGAAATACGCTCAGGTGTGTTTTCGAAAATATTACACATCGGACCGATTTTATCGCTAGGTAATTTCCGGAGTGTATAGATCGTCTGACGTGACATTATGAACACACGCCTTACTTCCGTTTCTATCGAAACAAAAACAAAGCACGTTTTCCGTTCCATATTAGTTATTTTATCATCCCAATCATGCCAAAAGCACATCGTGGAGGTACAAGCAAGGGCAGCGGGGTCAGGTGTGTTGCAGCAAATTGTGGGAATACAAATGCTGATGGGTTTTCCATGCATTCCTTCCCGAAGAACCAATCACTTCGTCGTAGGTGGACAGACTTTGTAAAAATCAAAAGAGCAAACTGGGATAGTCCGAATGAGTTTTCTGAACCCTCTGCTCCTTTCATTTCACACCTGAATGCTTCCCTTTTACATATAGATTTGAGGTTGAGCATATGTGTAGGGCACCAAAGAAAGTCAAACTCAATGATGATGATGTCCCGTCTATCCACTGTATGGAGGAAACTGACAACCAAACCAAGGTAAATAAATGTATCATAACCTTCAACACCAAAGCATCAGCTGTGTAGACTTCAAATGTTGTCACCATCAGAAAAAGTTACATGTCAAGTGTCACCGCCAAAGAAAATAAGAAGGAGCTATTCAAAGAGAGAAACAGCAATGGTGAGTTTTTAATGACAAGTACCATATTATTATATCTTTGATATTCAACAAATCAGTCACCACATCATTTCCATGTGTACCCTGTATAAAGTTTTCATAATTTCCAAAATAATGCAGTAAACATCCAATCAATCAAGAACTGAGATATAAATATTTGATTAATATAAACATTTGATAAATATTGTCACAATTTTCATGATGCCTTCAGTTTTGATCATTTGAATAGAGAAATCTTTCTGCTGGTTGACTTAGAAGGCCTACATATATATTTCATTGTCAGACTAATGTGTGCATCAGATTAAATATAGATATTTACAAACTTGATGAAGTTTTATTCCCATCCCCAATTAATAAAAATCTACAAAACAAAATGGAATGTCGGTGGTTCTTCCCAGGGTTTTCCAGGGTTCTTCCTCCAACAGTTATTCTGGCTGCCATGTATCGCCTATATTGTGCTGAAAAATGGCGTTAAACACTAGAACAACAACAACAATAATCAACTGGAGTAGAAATTTTACAATATTGTATACCTCAAAATTATCTTTGTAATGGAAACACAGTATTTAAACTCCCAATGTAGATGACAGTACATTTTAAAAAAATATGATATTTGGTATGCAAAAGCACATTGGGGTCTTATGGAGTACATGTCATATAGGCAGGTGACTCACTAACTTTATTGGTCTAGTAATTTATTGAATTTAGATATATTTTTGTTAGTGCACATTTTAATTTTCATGTAAGATAGCATAAAACCAAGCTAAGATGAATATATTTTATAACTTATAGGATCTAAAGTATTTTAAAAGCTTGAAGAGATTGTGACCAGCAGGTAAATGAGAAAAGTTGTGTCAGTGTTGTCATCTGGACAACAAACTTAAGCACTGGAGGGATACCACTCTGTAATCAATCATTTTGCACCAAAGATGATTGGTTTCTCTTATCATGGAGTGCTTTCAAGGTAAATCTTATATTATTGCACACACAAAAATACTGTTTCAGATTTTGCAGTGTTTTATATATAGTCCATTATATTCATCTTGAAATTAAATCATAGATATCAAGATCTGATTTTTGGATATCCTGCAATGTAACATTGTATAACAGTTTTTAGTGTTTTGGAATGTTTGCAAATAAAGTATTTGGTTTTTTATAGACATATGTATTGTATTTTGCATCTTTATTTACTTTGAAATAGGCTTTGGCTAGCTGCATTGCATTTTAATGAAAATAGCCAAAAAAAGCAAGCGAGCACTAAGAATACGAGGGCCAGATATAAAATAGTGTATCCAAAGTACAAGAATGGAGAATACACTGTCAGGAAAATCCTAGTTGACTTAACATATAGTAAGAATATGCATTAGTAATTAATGAACAGAAAGGAATATATCACTCAGAGATATAAATACTGTTGTACCAAATGTAAGTACCTATATTATTATTTTTTAATATTAAATTCAAGCAGTAAATGCAAAATATTTGTTAAAGTTGGCACTCCTTTAATTTTAAGATCAAGATTTCGCCCAATGGTAATATAATAAAAATATGCAAACAATTGTAAAGACAAATACTTTTAATTCATGTATTAACTTCAACACAAAGTTGCAGTTTTGGGTTTGTACAATACAATGCATATTAAATTTTCTTTAATTTACAGATTATGTTGAAAGTCTGATGTAAACAGTATTCAGAATTGGACCGGTAAATGATGAAGGAGTCAAACTTTGGGTAGATGTACCACCACCTATGTGTAGTCTGTATGAGAAGCCTGATAAGGATATTGCTACTCAAAATCGTCTTAGAAGGTTTAATCGCTGTCAACCTCATGAAAGCATGTGTAGTTCAGGTTTTGATCAGGAAAGGCAGTGCGGATCCTCTGAACAGCACATGATGGAATGATGACCTTCACTTCCTTGTCCAAGAAGTGCCAACATCACTGAACAAATTGTCTATATGCTGTATACAGATGTCTTCTGAAATAATAATTTGAAAACTAAGTTGAGATAAATTATGCTTTGTGCATTAGATCAAATTAGGAAATCAAAAGTTTTAGTAGATATTGTTATTGGTCCAGTGTGAATTATTGTTATTTTTTTTATACCAATAAAGTTATATGATTCCAAAATAATCTGTGCATATATATATATATATATATATATATATATATATATATATATATATATATATAACCATTTCATTTTTTCTGACACAAAAACTGAAATAAAACAATATTTGAACATGTATATATGGTTGTTTTTTGGGGGGCATGATTTATTAGTATCACTGTGGTATAAAGGTTAGACGGCGTAGGCCTCAAAAAGAGGTGTTCAATCAATGAAGGTGGCATATAATGACTGGAAAAAGTGGTTTATTTATTTTCTGTATTAATAATCCCAATACTATGGTGTCATGCATAGATCATGAAAACAAAAGAACATGAAAAATTACTCCAACATTGTACTTACCCATTTCCTTGTTCTGGACGTTCTCCAACTTATTGTCTATACTGGTAGCATACAACTATTAAAGTATGGATGTAGAGACAAACTGGACTGAACAATGGATGGTGTGTTATACATTGTATGCCTGGTATTCATTGCAGACACTTTTGACCTTGTCTATGTCACAACAATATACACATTCCCTTGCTGTGAGCATTACCAAACAACGTCCACAATTACACCTAAAATAAGAGTTTTCTTTAATGCATTGTGTTGTGCTTATCAATTTTATTCCTATATTTATAAACACATCAACATCACAGTACAATGACGCAAACTGACTAATGTCAGAACAGGTAAAACATTTAGTACAGCCCTGTAAAATTAAATTAGAGATGAAAGAAAAAAGAAGTAGATAACTATCACATAAAAAGGGTTTATTTCATAGTTTATAACATACACTATTTGCATACATTAAAGAAATTAGAAATTTTAACTTATAATACAGTGTACAAATAATGAATTCAATTTTGATATCATGTGTCAGTAAATATCATGCCTATTTCAACAGTTGTGCAAAAGAGGACGTCCTCTCCTAGGAATGTTAAGTACTTCTAAATCGTATCAATTTTTTCACAGGTTTTCGAAGCTTACAACTGTTATCCAATGTACCTTTTACTTATCAACGTATAAATACGTCTCTACCCATGAAATGCAATACACTTTTACATCCTTTATTACAGGTGAGAAACATTCATTTGTAAACGAATATGATACTATGGAACACTACTGCAAATACTGTCGGATACATATATTTATCGTAACTTAGGCCGTAGACATATTCAGAAAACAATTTCTATGATCGTTTTTCTTCTTCCTAATATTCATCTGCAGCTTCGGATTCATCGTATTGGAAACATAGGGTTCAGACTGGTTCGGATTAATTTGGGTGCCGGCAGCCGCTTGTACACCATTATCATAATAGTCTGAGCTTATTAAATCACTATCTTCGAATGCCTTAGACCCGCAGGACAGTGACAATTCACTTCCTTCAAAATCGCAACTTTCGTGTTGAGTTTCTAAAGACTTGTTCATAATGTGACGATACCGACTCTGCCATTGTTTACAACAAGTGTTCATAATGTGACGTCACGCTTTGTTTTCACTAAATACCGGAAGTGTCGGCAGTTGCATTCGGTTATTATCGTAAACAGGTGCAAATGCGATATTAGACCGGCTCCCATGCAGTTATTACTTAAAATTTTTCAATCGGATTTTTTACATTCGTATTTTGAATATATATTCTCATTAACCAAGAAATAAACTAAATAAGTGTGGATACACTGTTATGGCACTTTTAAACCTAAGGTGTTTTTTTGTTTGCCTTTTCTGTATATCAAGGGTAGCATTAGATAGTTTAATAAATTGACACATGTATAATTTCTTAACTTGAGACTCAAATGTGACTTTTTTCCGATAATGATATTAAATAATTAAAGATATGGATGTATTTATGAATAAGGGATTTCAGGATTGTGATATTCTTGAAAATGGGACATGTACAACTCCCATAGTTACTTTGAAGTTGGATTCAAGAAAAAGCTAGTAACCCATAACAGCAGATATGCCGGTTTTCAGCAAGTAGAACATCTCAGAAACTTCCTTGATGGCAACTAATTTAAATTTCATGCATCTGTTTAGTACACAATGTTTCTCAGAATTATCATCTATGGAAAGGGTTTGTGTTTGCGCTGTGAGCGTCACTTGGTGTAACAATGACAGATTAATGTGAAATATGCAGGCATAAATTTGGGGTTTTGTTATGGTTTGTCAGGTCAAGCGAATAATATTTTAATGCTTTTTACGAATACTATCCAAAAATATTAACATTTTGACCTAACTTGTGGATTTGAAATTTCATTATTTTTATATTAGACATTTGAAATCAGCAATAAAATCGTG
Organism: Unio pictorum; assembly: GCA_030141615.1. NCBI lineage: Eukaryota > Metazoa > Mollusca > Bivalvia > Unionida > Unionidae > Unio > Unio pictorum. The sequence goes on from JARLTB010000042.1 coordinate 23,424,164, forward strand.
CACGAGAACTATCCCTCAAGAAACGTTGCAAAGGGAGATGATCGAGTAAAGACAACAAACTCTCAAACCTACACTATATCCCTTAGTCTGTTTACCATTTCACTAAGTTCGCAACAATAGCAGTTTTCATTTAAATCGGAGTAATTACTTTCTAGACTTCCTAATAAACAAACTCTGCAATGTGTGTGTGTGTGTGTGTGTGTGTGTGTGTGCGCGCGAGGCGGGATATAGATAAAATATTTTCGATTTAAATACTAACTGAAAATTCTACAGCGTAAAGAAGCGATCGTGACCTTAGTAATGGAATTATCTCTACATTTTTCAGTCGGAATATATGTTTTGCAAGTCGCTGGAGTAGAACTACGAAACCCATGCAATTTATGTAAGATCAGATCTCAACAACATCCTAGGTTATTTTTCAACTTGACGGAAAGGACAGAGTAACGTTTCAATTGTGCGATGCTCTTATGTTCAATGTTTCTGTTAACTACCTCAGTAATTTGCATAATTAATTAATTAATTGTTGAAGTAGTCTATTTTGAAATTATTAATATTGGGAAGATGATAAATATTATTATGTCCTTGTTTTTAAAAAAAATCTCACGGTATCATACATGAAGTCAAACCAGAAAAATGATTATGATTTGTGTTATTCTTATATTTATCTGTAGATGGCTCACACCTTGTAAATGTATGTGTAATTAGAGTTGATTTCTCACCAATGTGATTTTTGACAGTGCCGTATTAACCCATGGCAGGGCCCCTAGGCTTCGAGCTTCTTTGGGCCCCTCGTCATCCACCCGCGAATTTCAGGGCCTCTATGGTTCGAGCTTCTTTGGGCCCCTCGACATCCACCCGCGAATTTAGCGCTCTTTTAATTAATACAAACTTACCAAAAGTGATTTCATTCATTCATTCATTCACTGCCCGTCACTCCTATCAGGGTATGGGCCGCCAACTACAGATCTCTTCTGTTGTTGACGTTTCTGTAGCGTCGTTCTTTTTACGGGGTGGGGGTGCTAACCCCACGCCCAACCCTCCTCCTTTATCCTGACTTGGGACAGGCAGATCATAAATCCCTAAGGATCTCACTGGTGGAGTTAAAAGTGATTTAGAAAGATGGAATTTAGCAGTAGTCTAATTGTTGTGGCATGGAGTAGGATTTTTTTTAATGTGGAATTTTCGATTACGCGGCATTGTCGTGGTATGGCTAAAGGTTGCATGGGCGCCTCCTCTTGGTGGGCCGCTAGGCTTCAGCCTAGTCAGCCTTATGGATAATACGGCTCTGATTGTTGATCTCTACTAATCAGTTTTCTTGCGGACTGATACCACTGTTTGATCTTCATCTTTGCTTACCAGTCAATTGTTTTAAAAAAAAAACAACATTGAATATATTATACTGTGAATAATGCAGTCTATCCTATCTTATTTGGTATAATATAATGAAGTGCAAGTGAATGCTGCAATGTGTAATGTAGTTTCAAGCTCTAAAATAATCGTAGTTACAATTTTAACACAAGTGTCTCTATTTTTCTGTATACCTTTTCCATTGAATAATTCTATTTTACAGTTCATCAAATCAATCCCGATACCAGCACCTATGATACAGGAGATATACCAGATGACGCAAAGGGTACTAATCTAATTACAGAACATCAAACAAGTACATAATATCATACCGGCATAGACGATACAGCAAATACACTCGATGCTGCTGAGGGTTTTTGTAATACTATCTGAATGAGATAATCTGTGATCATTGTTTGATACTTTTTCCCACATAGTCATATAAAGGATTTACAGAGACCATTTTTTCAATTGAATCATGTTGACGTAAAACTTTTTATTAAGAGATGTTTATTGGGGTTGCATTATTTACTCAGTTATTCTAATTCACAGAGGAAAGATTCTGCAAAAGATCTCTGTGTCACAAGGTTTATTAAGCTAATAAGCCTCCGGTTGTTCTAGTTTTAATGCTCGGTTCTGTTTTCGTATTTTCCCATGCTGTTTTCTTGTAAAGTCGATATCATAGATTGAAGCTGCTGGAAGTTTAACTCGCCTTTGCTTATTCTAGCCTGCAAGTTTATCTAAAAAGAAAAGGAAAATTGTAGGTAACAGGCTTAAGAAAATTAAATGTTATCTGCTACCATTGATTTTATTGTTATTTAATGTTTTTTTTTATTTAGACTAAAAATAATTATATTACTATGTCTCAACTTGAAGATATACATACCAGTACATGATGCAACTGTGCTAGAACCTTAGTAAAAGCAATGTCTTTTTTTGTTTTGCAATTTCATCTTGCTTCACTCCAACATGCAGTCATATTCATTACGAAGAAGAAACATAAAACGTTCATGTTTCGGGTTATTTCCCCCACATACAAAAAATGTTATATTATTGGGCAAGCTCCCGTCCACAAAACAATTTAAAACACCATAAATGTGATAGTTTCAAAGTTAAGCCTACCCAATACTTAGATAATTTCAAAGTTAAGCCTACCCAATACTTAGATAGTTTCAAAGTTAAGCCTACCCAATACTTAGATAGTTTCAAAGTTAAGCCTACCCAATACTTAGATAGTTTCAAAGTTAAGCCTACCCAATACTTAGATAGTTTCAAAGTTAAGCCTACCCAATACTTAGATAGTTTCAAAGTTAAGCCTACCCAATACTTAGATAATTTCAAAGTTAAGCCTACCCAATACTTAGATAGTTTCAAAGTTAAGCCTACCCAATACTTAGATAGTTTCAAAGTTAAGCCTACCCAATACTTAGATAGTTTCAAAGTTAAGCCTATCCAATACTTAGATAGTTTCAAAGTTAAGCCTACTCAATACTTAGATAATTTCAAAGTTAAGCAAAACCCAATACTTAGATAATTTCAAAGTTAAGCCTACCCAATACTTAGATAATTTCAAAGTTAAGCCTACCCAATACTTAGATAGTTTCAAAGTTAAGCCTACCCAATACTTAGATAGTTTCAAAGTTAAGCCTACCAAATACTTAGATGCAATACATTGCCATCATTTGTATAAATGTATTTCAAATGTAAATGGGGTGGGGCTTTAAACAAGCTTATATAAAAATGTCTTAGACATAACCATTATATATTTTACAAAATCTATTTAAATCCATTTAACAATATAATCTACACATAAAATTTATTACATGTATTTGTAATGCGACTTGAGACATAGTTTTATACTTGTCCGTTAACGTCAATGAGATCGAATACGGGTGACGCCGATAGTCGGTTTTTCCAAATCCAGCAGGTCCAGCCAATCAAATGATTGAAATTTACATGTAAATTATCCACATACTTTCAAAAGCAAATGGGACAAACTCATATAAAACGAGTTTTATTTTAGTGACGTTTCGGATCAATATTTTGAACATCCTGCTCTTTAATTGTCAGGATTACATTTATTTATTTCAACACCGTTTCCTTACTTACACGTACATGCCCAGATGTAAACAGCTCTCTCGTATGGTTTTGAAGTCCGCCCTGGTTACTAGAAAATAAGATAAAATATGTTGAAGTAGTTGGAGGTTGATGCTGATGCTGCAGCGTCAGCCATTATTAGCCCACCAGCTATCGAGTGGCTATTACGATCAGCTGACCATCCGCCACGAGATAAAAAGTCCAAACAAATTACAAAGTTTGCTGAAGTCTACATACAATGGTTTATAGGGAATATCGGCGATTCCTTGTATGACGTCACAACTAAGCTTGCGCAGAGCTCTGGTCGGCAGAACCACTATGGCGGCGAAGGAAGAATGTCTGTTAGGAATCGCGTCGCAATTATTATTTCCAGTTCAGTACCCACGAATATAGTTCTAGTCTATTTTCAGAACATTTTTTCCTCTCTCATTTTGGTGGTGATAGTAGAGTTATATTGATACATTTTTGGTAGGGAATTAAATGTAATTGTTTATTCTTGAGAATATAAGCCGAGAGAGTGGCTGTCTGTGTGTATTTTGGTGACAGTGCACATTGAGTAATAAGGCCTTGGTGATGATCCAGAAGTGAAATCAGTGCTCTGTTTACATGCTGTTCTGTTTACAGTGCAGCCGCTCAAAAACATGCCGGTGAACCCCTGACAAGAACTTCACCGTGAAGTCATCTTTGGAGGTATTTTAGATTAACATATGATTTGTATTGATTGCCACACAGTTAAAAGGTCAGTACTGAGAAATATATGTAGAGAACATAAAGTAGAATTAATTGTTATGTATGTCCATCAGCTTATGTCAATGGCTTACCAAACGCAGCGCGTGCTCGCTATATGCAAAAATTAAATAGCATTAAAGATGATAAGTGTCTGCCTGATCCATATAATCTTAAGTTAGGATGGACATCAGGATGCATTTGGCCAGACTTGACATTTGGGGATATTTACTGCTAACTGGTCGACACATCATGTATTTACTCCGCCGAGACGATGAAGTCCTTTAAATCCCTTGATACTTACAGGTAAGCTTTTAAAACAATATATTTGTATCCAGAAGAACATATAGTATATTTGTATTTTGGAAATACATGAAAGGAAACCAGACGTGTGGGGGAAAAATTGCTGTAGGTTTCACGGGGGATGGTGTCTGGATCGAAATAGTACAGTAGTGTTTGCATCAACTCATATTTTTATATAAGCACATTAACTTTCCCACATATCTAACATTACTGAGCAAATTGCCCATTTAAAAGTAGATTTTAATTAAACTTAAGTTATATGATGCACGGCAGACTTGTCATGAATTCCCAATTCTCCATGTTTTACTACATGAACATAATTGTTTGCATTTCTGAACAACCAGTGCTGGCAGCATGTAATTCGTTTTTCAGTTATGTTGTCAGTGGGCATGTGAAGGAAGTGTATTACCATTATATTGATGAGGACAGCACTGTCTGCTTCCTTTCTGCTAAGGTGACACTGTCTCAGAGAATAAAAGACAAGCCGCACAACCCTTGGGTGTGGCTGAGAAAGAAGGAAGCTACAGTCCATTGTGCACATTGCACTTGCATGACTGGGTAATCATTTGTTGCTTTGCAAACAATTGGTAAATTTGTATATAGGCATCTAGTGATAAACATATTATATTCCAGACCATATTGTACTCTAAATTTGAAGTTGGAACGAATAATTTAAAAGTATGATACACGTAAACATAACATTGTTATTTTTAAATGCTCCAATAAACTGCACATATCAGGAAACATCTATGGTTTCTAATGCATTGACATCCCAAACTTCTTATTGGTTATGAAATCGTTTTATCTATACCATATGAACAATATGGGATTAAGAATTTTTTTATTTAACTCACTTAAGTCCAACCAATTGAGCGTGAGAAATACACCAAGATGACAGAACTATTCAAATTAGAAAATATTTAACCTAAAATCTTACTTGAAGATAAAATTAGCTTGGGAAGAATTATTACAATATAAAATTTGTCTTAAAGCATGGGTTTCTATTGTAGGCTGGGAGAAGTATGCATCCATGTGGCTGCTGTTCTTTTCAAGGTGGAAACTGGAGTTTTCAATTTGCCATATTTCCCAAATTATCAAATTAAACAATATGTTATTTTATACCACAGGAGTTATGAGTTATCGTTGACTTGGCATGACACAAACATCATCCACAAGTCAAGCATGCAAGTGGAACAAAAGTTTTCGTGACGAGGTAGATATTATTGTTCAAGTATTTACAGGAAAGTGCCGGCTAATGGATATTTTTGTTTACGTTTACAAAACTGAAAATCGGATTAAGTCAAAGTATATCTATGTTACTTCCCAAGCAATGAATCAGTTCATGTTTGTACACATTAGGAATATGACGGAATTGTATTGGGTACCTTTTTAACACCTTTTTATTATATGTGCTGCTACTTTAAAGGAATATTGCAAGTCTTTTCTCTGTTTTAGATGGAACCCATGACAGTTGATGAATTCCAAGGTTTTGTTGGTTATAGGAATAAACCAGTTGACTCCATTATACCAAGTGGAAATAACCAGCTGCCATCAACGGAGACATTAATATCACTCAAGGCTGCATGTAATAAGTAAAGGCAAAAATTTGTTCATTAGTACCGTGAACAGTCAACATAGAGTTTGAGCCCCGATTGACAGCACAGAGCATTCATTTTTGGGTGTCTCGAGCGATAGACTTACCAAATATAAATGTTTCGGAAAGGGGGTCATTGAAATGACGTGCCCCAACAAACACAGGAAATCATCAGTGTCAGATGCTGCACAAAGTGATAAAGAGTTTTGCTTGACAGAGGACTTGACACTAAAAACAACGCAAAATGTATTTCACACAATTATAACGCCAGATGCATAGCCATGAAGTGCAGTATTGTGACTTGTGTTTACCAGCAAGGAACTTTGTATCACTATAGTAAAGTATGACATTACGTTCAGCCAGAAGTTGGTGATAACATGCAGAGAGTTTTTTTTATGTCATTGGTTCTTCCAGAAATTCTGACTCGGGAACTTGAAAATGGAATTATTGATGCTGCTGAGAATGATAATGTGGCCACATATTGCATATGTGATCAGCAAGAATATGGAAAAATGATACAATGTGACAATGATGAATGCTCATTCCAGTGGTTCCATTATGTATGTGTAAATGTGCGCCGAAAACCAAGGGAAAAATGATATTGCACCCGCTGTAAAGAAAATGAGCTTTCAACATTGTCACATAATGAATTGTACACGTGGCAGAGAGGAAGAGAAAATGGGAGGTTGTAACACATGGATATAGCGAGTGTGCAACATAATAATAATAATAATAATAATAATAATAATAATAATAATAGTAATAATAATAATAATAATGCTTTATTTATAGAGGGTCACATTGTTCTCCTTGATTCCCTCTTAAGGAGAGTATAACAATGCACATTATATGAAGATAGCAATAATTATTGTTTATTTTAACATGTTCATTATCTGTTAGAAGCACATACATGCTCATGATATCTCTTCTTAAATACTCAAATATTTTCAGCAGATTTTACATCTATTGGGAGCGTGTTCCTCAGAACTGTACCAGAGATTTGGAAGCTCTTTTAAAATTGCTCTGTTCACGATTTTTGGTGTTACAAGTTTTCCATGTGATATTGAAGACCTGAATAAGTCCTGAAGATATTCTGGTGCAGTTCCATGTTGACACTTATGTATAAAAACTACCTTGTGAAAATCTAATCAAATATTTTGTGAACCATTTGCGTTATGTAAACAATGCTTTTGAAGGATGATTAATAGATGCGTCTAAAATTACGCATACTGCTTGTTTCTGTCAAGCTCAGATTTAGCACAGTTTTCCCATACATTTGAACAGGAATCCATTGTTGGAAGAATATATGGCTTGCATAGATTTAGAGTTTCCATAGGTGATTATTTCTTGATTCTGCCAAGTAAGGCAGTTTTGGATGAGTGTTTTACAGAGCTTATCAGTATAGTCATTCCATAATAAATTATTATCTTCGTTAACACCTACAACCTTGTCATGTTTTGCATTTTTTATTGGATGATTATTTATTGCAAGATATATTTCCCTGGGTTCCCTAACTTCCGAAGCTTTTGTGATGTTTCCAAAAAATCATACATTTTATATTACTTTCGTTAATTTCCATTCTATTGTGTTGTGCTCAGTTTTGGGCTCTAATAAGGTCTCATTTGGATAAGTTCATTATCAGAACTATAATGTTCACAATTGTCATGAGAGAGAGAGAGAGAGAGAGAGAGAGAGAGAGAGAGAGAGAGAGAGAGACCATGCAAAATGAAAACACAATCATGGGGATCAGTGATACAACATGTATTTAATACAAAACTTGTCTGGTCCTCAATTTTCACAGCTCAACATTATTTGATTTTCTACAGGTCATGGGATGAATGTGATTTATTTTGGGGAAAAAATATGCTCTTGAAATACAAAATATCTTCTTTGTTTATGTTAATATTCATGAAATCATGGCTTTAAAATGCTTGACACTTAATTAACCAGCTTGGGATGTAGGTTACTTAATGATGCACATATGGTCATGATATTATTTGAATGAGGTACCAGCCTCAAGTTCATTGTATAACTTAATATTTTATACCGCATAGTTATAATGTGACTTCTGCCAAGTACTATTTTGGTATAACGGTACAAATTGTACAACCCCAGGTGAGCAGAGCTTAAGGTGTAGGGAACATAGCATTCAGAAATAAGCAACAACACTAGTTGTAATTGGAGCATTATGTAAGAGTTGTACTTTCTGTTAGGCTTTTAAAAAGTTAAGCTTTTGTGAAATGCCAAATTTTCGGTCGATCTATTAATAAACCATTAGGTGGGACCAGATAGCCATTAGTTAGATTTATGAGACACATCGTCCAGAGAGGGGGATCAGTATAGTAGGATGTGACCTTTGTATTAATTAAACCGTGTTTGTTCAGCAGCCGACCGACTGATGGCGACCTTTTAATGTGTCATTTCCCACTGAAAGTGTCAGAATTAAGAAAATGCAGAGATTCTGTTACTTAAAACCAAAGCATGTCATATTGACCATGACGTAAGCGACTTTTAGAGGAAAGCGGGAGAAAATACATTTGATTCTGATTGGTCACGGTTAAATAAGGGGTGTGTTTTCACACGAAAATCTTTAGAACATAATATCGCACTAGTGAAATTAAAAGTTAGTCTGAATTTTTTCCTGTGAGAGGACAGATGTAGAATTATTTAGTAATGCTCCGGATGTTATTTTAGAGAAGTACATCCGTTAATTTTTCGATCAGGGGAAAAACCGACAAACCAACGGTTGAGTGACACACCAAAAACACACAGAGGTACTATCGCAATTCCATGTATATTGCATATGATGTTTGCTTAGTTTACAGGTCTGCATGATTTCGTTTGATACATTTGTATAATTGATTTAATTTGATACATTTGTATAATAATGTGTTTTGTATTATGAATCGGAAGTTCTTGCATGAATTCATTTGATACATTTATTTAATAATGTGCTTTTGAATTATGAATTGGAATTCTTGCCTTAATTCTTAGTTAAGAATGACTTAGTGTTAATTTATGTCGTAAAAACACTATGCTGAGTTATGGATACTGAGTGTTACGTTAATTCTTGAATTTATCATATTGTTTGAATAATGATTGTGCTATATGAATTTAATGTATTACGTTAGTAAGGGATTACAAGAATACATGTGAATTCGCCGAATTTTGATTCCATAGATAATTTAGCGACAGTGTATACGATTCACCGCCTCGCTGTATAGTACGTTAATGTATTAGGTCGAGGCAAAACGAATTAACAATGTGTTTACCTACCTTCATTTGAAGACATGTGTAGCTAATTACTAGCCGTAAAGTTGTTATCACTGATATACATATCTGATTGTTCGAACCAGGAATAATGGACAGTCTCAACTGCAACCATTATAACGAGAGACTTAGGTTGTTTTAATTTTCTTTTGAAAAGGAATAAAATAGTGTTTTGAGAAGAACGTGAAGTTACGGGAATAACGACTTAAACATTGGACAAAGAATTGAGAAACGGAAATTGCAGTGTATGCATGATACAATGGACAAGTCCGGATTCAAGCGGAACATCCACGAGGGCAGATTATCTAGAGAGAAAGGGTCTTCTAGAACCACATTGGAGGGAACAGTGAACGTGGACCGAGACCTAGCAGGTTATGAAAATCGAACAAAGAACTGACTTCAATTGTACCACTCGATCCTATGATGATTTCAAACTATCAGTAATCGAACGGCTAATGTGTTTAATTATATTTCAAATCTTATTGTAATTCGGTCAAAGTTTATTTCTAAACCGCGTGTATTCCTAACGAAAGGAAGTTTCATAATTGTGTATGTATTTGATTAAATTGATTATTTATCTTTACGGGGGGCTCGGAGTTGTTTTGTTCAATATACCCGCTCAGGTTACCATATACATTCTCTTACTCGAACCGGGCAATTATACCGAGGGCGGTCATCTCTTAGATAACGAGTATCAAAGGGGAGTGGGTTATAGTTATTATTATTATATGTTGTACAATACCCCCTTGACAAAGTGGGACGTAACGCTTACCCTTTCACAAGTGGGGCTAATACAATATTATACGAATAACGCTCATAATCTGCGGAGAACCTGACAAGCTTCTTGGCAACATGTGTGCTTATGTTAATTTATATCTGGATCATAGTTCAATTTTTAATTTTTTTTAAATATGGTAATGACGCATTAAGAACCACCGTCAGTTCAAAATGGTGATTATTTACATCTGAGGTTTATCCCAGCATGCGAGTGGAAAACCCGAGGATGTTTGACTTGATCGTCAGCCCTTCGATCCATTACTGCAATAAATAATTCCTAACACTTCCCATCTGTTTATTTGACAGAATAATGCACTAAAGCCAAGGCAGATAATATATCACATCAAGATGATGCAATTATCAGTATGTAGTTTTCTCCATGTGGCATTCACCCTCCCCTAATTTACAGCACTGTCGTAGTGTCATTTTATCACCGAATTGACAGAACCGTCGTAGTGTTATTTTATCTACCAATTATACAGCATTGTGGTAGTGGCATTTTATCACCAAATTTACAGCATTGTCATGCTGGCATTTGATCACCGAATTTTGATCACCAAATTCACAGGACTGGTAGTGGCATTTTAGCACCGCATTTACAGCACTGTGGTAGGGGCATTTTATCACCGAATTTACAGCACTGTTGCAGTGGTATTAACACAGCATTTACAACACTGTTGTAGTGACATTTTATCACCGCATTTACAGCACTGTGGTAGGGGCATTTTATCACCGCATTTACAGCACTGTTGTAGTGACATTTTATCACCGCATTTACAGCACTGTTGTAGTGACATTTTATCACCGCATTTACAGCACTGTGGTAGTGGCATTTTATCACCGCATTTACAGCACTACGGTTGTGGCATTTTCCTATTCTAAGGAGGCAGCAGACTATGTTGAGTATGGAGAACCCCTTAAACAAATTTACCTGTATTTTTAGAACAAACTACAAAAAAATTCGTACGTTTAACCAGACAGGTATAACTCTGACGTGATGATACCAGCCAATCACTGTGAGTTTCCAAACTGTTGTGGGAATGACGTCAGTGATTTAAGATATTACTGCAAATGAAAAATAAATTGGTGTTTAAAATGATTAAGCATTCGTTGGATGGGAATCGTGCATGAAGAGTATTCCTACCGCAAACAACTGCGTCGTACGAGAAGGATAGACAGAAAATGCAACCACAAGATCATACGTTAAATTTTGTGTATGATACTAGCAAGCCCGCACCTAGGAAATTCTGGGCCCCAGGCAGCTGACAGAGTTCGGGCCCCTTTCGTGTTTCAAATATGTGCGTATATTTTAAAACGCGGGCCCCTATCTAGCTCGGGCCCCTGACAAGTGCCATGGTTATCCCCCCTAGGTGCGGGCCTGATACTAGTAGATTATGGTAAATGACATACATGTCATGCAGGTTTCTATAACTATTTCAATAATGAGTGGTGTATTTTAGAATTTGATTTCAAATATTTTCCAGTGACAATTATTCACTTTATTTAGATCCCCATATATCTTTTTTATTATGTACACGCATCGACAAGTACATACTGCAAAATCAATGTGAGCAGTTTTGGACAAGGTCAGCGTAAAAGGTGTGATCTAATACAAGCGGATTTTATTTTCACGCGCTGTAATATACATAATAAAATCAGACCCTGTTCAAAACTCCTACTACCATGTTTTTATTTTTGTTTTGATAGACTTGACATTTTTTTTCTTTTCTTTTTTCCTTTTCCTTATATAGTGTCTGTTTATAGCTGTAAGTCTATTGCGATCTTTAAGTTTTCGCCAGGATGCTTTTTGATGACATTGAAAGTCAAATCATTCTACATTCAGGATTGAATAGACTATGTCTAAACTTATTGGCATTAACGATTTTGACGTAAATATAGGCAGACAGCAACACACCGTTTGTTTGTAAACATTGGGACACGCGGAATAAAGCCTTTGGGGGCCCTAGTCAAAACCAACATAGGGGCCCATAGCTATCCGGCCTTGCCCATATATATGGTTACAGTACTATTAACAACACTGCCTGTGAAATCAGACGATCATATACTGGTCCCCTTGAGCCTGGGGAGCCTTGCCTATGAAATCAGACGATAATATATAGGGTCCTGGGTCTTTTGCCCACTTTGCCCTATGGAAAATCCAGCCTTGCTCATGGGGTAGTTGGTAGTAGACTAATCATGATGTTTTCTCCTTCAGGTGCAAGGACCATTCTTACCACTGTCATGTGATCTTTTAAAGGTGTATGGATCATTCTTACCATTATCCATGTCATTATCTCCTAAAAGAGTATGGGCCACTCCATATCGATATAGCTATATTATCGTAATCTGTGTTGTTTTTGTCATTGTTGCGGAAGTATAACCCTTAAACGTACCAGACACGATTGGTTGTAATTTCGATATTCATCCAATCACATTATTTTGACAAAGTCCGGCAAAGATCGTTATCATGCCTCGACGTTTGGTAGAGCAATGATATGCAGAAAAGTTTGATATCTACCTCGCTAGATGGCCAGTTCGATAAGGGTTGTTATCGCCCCTGAAAATAGGCTCCCTTACAGAGCTCTTTGGTACATTGAAACCAGAAACAGTGTTCCTGAATTTACAATCCCTATTTCCGGCGAGCAATACTCCAGTTATGGATGCATCCACTAGCGTGCCAAAAGCGACTAGGAAGAGACATTATTGCAGTGTCTGTTCCAATTATCATTTCGGTGTAGTGTTTGTGTATTGAGAGAAATATATGATTGCCTGAGGAATCAACAATTAAATAAAAATAAGCAAAAAAATCAGTTTCTATCCTTTTTTATTGAATGCACATGATACGATCCAACAACATTATGTTTCTATTATATATAGAAAACTGAAGCTAAATTAAAATCAGAGTTAACATATCACAAGATAAACTATTTAAATTGTTGTGACAGTGACAAACACACATGCTCTTGTTACACTATTACTTATGTTCTTGCACACATGTGCTTGCTGTTTCACGCATATACCAATTTTCTTAAGATTTCTCTCTCTTTGGGGATGACTTTTGAGTTTTAAAAGAGGACATCTCTCTCTCTCTCTCTCTCTCTCTCTCTCTCTCTCAAACATACACACATGAACTTGGCCCAATATTTCCTAAAAATTGTATTTGACAAGTGTTTTCTCTAAAACATTAATTCCAATCCCAACTCCTCAGCTATGTACAGCAGTATAATAAAACTCGATATTAGGAACACTGACACACACCAAAAGTTCGTATTCAGAATGACTTGAACATGGCATAATTTTGGACACAATGTTTCAATGTGTACATGTCAATGGACCTTGTAAATAGTCATAGTTCATTTGACAGATACGGCTGAGTGATGCACATATGTACGGGTAAAAAAAGAATTATACAGTCTTTGATAATGTCATTTGATTACAAACACGTCCAAATTGTGATCTTGTTATTCTGCCAATACGTGCTGCCAACCAGTTTTTGTTGTTTGCATGTCCTTTAGTAATATCTTGAATTCTCTCACATTCTTCCTTTTCACAAAGAAGCGATGCAAAGTAGTCCTTAAAATATTTCATGCATTCATCACTCTGCAAGTCGGCCTTGTCATAATACATAAGATCAATGTTGTGTAATTTGGGTATTTCGTGTTCTGGGTAGGGTGCTTTAACATAGTCACCTGTAGTTTGTAAAAAGCATATAGATTTGCTCGCCGGAAGAGCGTTGCATCATGGGTAAATTAGGGGACTTAATAATTCAAGGGACGTAACAACCCTTATCGAAATGGCCTATACAGAACAAAGAAACACAACAAAACAAACAATACAAAACACACACCCAACAAAAGCAAATAAAACAGTAAAGGAACATCAATTACAATAGTTGTATAAATCTCTTTTAACTTTTTTCCCCGTTTGAATTTAATATTTTGCAAGTGAATTGAGTTATAAACAAAAACGCCTAGTAGTTATGTATTTGTTATACTTGATCCGGAAAATTAAATATGGAACTTAGACTATTTCATTTATATTGTTAGGCCTCCACATATGTCAGAGGAAAGAAGAGGTGTGGTAGCTTTCACTATTTCTCTGTTTCTCCATTGCTAAACAATTTTGTTTCCAGAGCATAACTCTTGAGCTATTAGCTTTTTTAAAATTAAAAATAGTAGCCATGGCATCCAGAGAGCGTAAACATGCGGTTTTCCTATTTTGAATAACTAAGTATTGTCACGAAGAAGAAAGATAAACAAATTACAAATTTCCGTTTTTTTTTTGATCGTTCATCTTGAACAAGGTTCAATGTATATTATCCAAACTCGGTACCCGTGTTCAAAATGATGGTGTTTATTCACGATTGGCTAGTTAATTTTTTTTATGTGGCAATGGAAACAATGGGAACGATTTATGTTTGACTTTTTCTGAATTTAATTTGTTTCTTTTGAAACACTGCTGCCTGATCAGTCATGAAATTTGATCTATGCTTTATCGTGATAGGTTCTATCCTACCATTGCTTGTTCGGTAATGAAACTTGTGGCTGCATCATGAGAAGAACAACCATATCCAATCAAATACAGGCAGCTTTGACCTATTTATCGCGCTATTTAGCGACATTCAGTGTTAGGAGATTTATACATTTGTATATAATACTGAAACTCAATATATGCATGCACCCTAAGGAGTTGTGCTCTTCCATCCAAATTTAGGTCATGGTGCAGTGGGACTGATATACTTTTGATTTGGCTGCTAGCATTGACCGTCGTTAAACGTTATGGACTTTTTATCGTTTCAGTAGCAATGTTTATTACTTGTTTTGTGGCTAATTTCACTCCCACTGATGTCTGTACGGTCTAACATTGATATGTGTATGCATTCTGAGGAATGTCATGCTGTCAGACCTAATTAAGGGGCTCTGACCTACATATTATTTCTGGAACACTGTCGCCTGTAGAGTAATGAAATTGATGTGATATGTGTATGCCTGCCCTACGTGACTAAAATGTCTGTTACTGAAACTTGACAGGTTCTGTTTTTTGTTGTGATCTTGTTTATTTTGTAAGTGTTAAAAACGGATTACTTCTGCTTATGCATTATCGGATTGCGAACCACAAGCAAGATCAACTTACTTTCAAAATTGAAGAGCTTTACAACGTGCAAAACTACTCACCTCCGAAAGTGAAGATTTGACAACGGAAGTGCACCAGTAAGCAACGGCAATTTTATGCTATTGAAATAATTGTGTTTTCTTTAAATTACTGCCATCATCTGTATTAGATTGTCTTCAATAAGTTGTGAAAATTAACGATGTAATAGGGTCATGTGTTTGGAACTAATTTGTTGCACTTAACATACAAACGTGACCTTAGAGTTGTTAGTCGGCGAATGGATAATATTCAAAATTGGTACTAAGTCGCCAGATAGCAACTCTGCGTATTGAACAACTATGGCATAGATTGATCTTCTCCTATTGACACAAATGATGCTTATTATTATAGCTTATGAGAATGTCATAAAATGCTTCATTATTTTGGCACTCTTCATTATACCACAGCAACTGTTCACAATGAGTTTTCATCCACACTGCTGTCACTACACGTCATGCCATCGTATTGGCGGCGGCCAAGCTACGTTTAATTAATAAGAAATACGAAAATGCTAAAGAAAAAAGCGTGGTTTTCAGTTACACCCTAAACATTTTATAAAACAATAAATGTGCTACGGATTTTAATGTATGTATGCATGTATGTATGTATGTATGTATGTATGTATGTATGTATGTATGTATGTATGTATGCATGTAACCGCTCCGGTGGCCTAGTGGTTAGAGCGTCCGCCCCGGAAGCGGGAGGTCGTCGGTTCGATCCCCAGCCGAGTCATACCAAAGACTTACAAAAATGGTACTAACAGCTGCCTCGCTTGACGCTCAGCATTAAGAGGTTAGTGTTAGGACTGGTCGGCCTGGTGTCAGGATAATGTGACTGGGTGAGATATCATGCTACATGTCTGCGGCATGATGTCTCAGTGCTAGACATCACTATAAACTGCCTCACTTCAGACATCGTAGCGATATGACTGAAAAATTGTTAAAGCTACGTTAAAAATCCTAATCAAACAAACAAACAAAATGTATGTATGTATGTATGTATGTATGTATGTATGTATGTATGTATGTATGTATGTATGTATGTATGTATGTATACAAACAAAATGCGCGCACCCATGTTTCTCACGTGAAAGCAGCATATGTGTCCCACTCGATTTTGTGGAATTCTGAAAGACACATAAAACACTTCCAGTCAAGTTGATCTTACACCTCAGTTCGCACCTACATAACATTGGCTGACGTTTCATGTAATTTTTTATTTGAGGGATGACGCAACCATCCACAGACATGAACAACGTTACATGGACACGAGTTTAATTCAGGAGCAAACATATACTGTTCCATGTGCGGTCCCAGTTTCGATTCCATTGTTGCCACACTTCAATGAAAATGTTGTTGCTCATGCAAATTTAGTGATTTTCGTTGGTTTCTCCAGTTTTCTCATCTTCTAGACACGGTCAAAACGCTCAGGTCTGAGCAGTTGAAAGTGAATTGTTTGAACAAACCGTACAATCGACGTAACAAACCTGAGTGTAATAGAAGCCATGACGATAAAGACAAAAGCATATGAATGTTTGAAACCTCAAGTGATTTTTGTTTGCTTTAGCCTTCCTGCTGGTAATGTATGAGCACCAGACAGTTACCAGAGAACGGGAACTGTTTATGTTAGCGTCCGGGGCTGTTATGATGTTTATAGCGGGGGAAATACGGAGTCTATTATAACTATTTGCTCCAGCACGTGCCCTATACCACGTGACATATTGACACTCCTGAGGAATGAAAAGGCTTTGACATATGCTTAGCTCGGCTTCCCCTTGGGAAACAGCTGTAAATACTTGTCCCGTATATGTCATGCGTGCATTCGCTTATGCATTGGTTCCTTAATACTGTGTGAGTGCAAAATTATAAATAACCTCCATCGTCGAGGAAGTAATTAATTACAGCTTGGTTTAAAAACAACAACAAAAAAGCACTTTTATGCAGTCAGCAGTATAGAATTTAAATTAGGCGATAAAAAAAGGATTGATTCTTGCAGTATTATTTGCAAGAAGTTCTTGAGATGTAACCCAGCTTGCAAAAAGATGTCCTTCGATAACATTGTTATACGTGATATGTACACCAGGACAGTTTGTGTTTAGCTGGACATAAAAGCGGCAATGGATATTCGAAATGGCTAAATTGGGAGTAATTTTGGCTTTAATTCAGGTAAGTGATTCATCATTATGTGTTAAGAGTCTGGAAAGAACATAACCGGTGTGTGTTGTGCAAAGATAATACCTTCATTCATTCACTTTGCATTTTTGCTGTCTGGAATTAGATACCTTGTAATGGCACGTACAAGAGTAAATGAAAAGTCGGAGGGTTGCATTGTATTCGCATGCTCGTCATCCTTAGCAGCAACGTTACACCATAATCTAACCTGTCGAAAGCCAATAATCTTTCGCAGTAACCGAGACTGTCAAGAGAAAGCCACTTCACGACGTAACCTAATCTGTCGATTGAATTCGATTACAGTTTAAAGTTGTTGTAGGTACGAGGATTTGAAGACAAAGTAGGTTTAATTTTATTTAATTCAGTCCGTACCAGCTGTCGCACTTGTACATGATATGCAGTTAGCGTGCATACCGTATAATGTTACTGCAACCTTACTTGTTACACTTTACCGCGGTTTCTTTTCTTTTCTTTTTTCTCATTTAAAATTGAATTTTTTTATATAAAAAAAATTGTTGGCCTGGCTAACTGCCCGAACTTTACATCACACTTTATCTGCCTAGCTGCATGAAAATCTCGACACAGCCGTGGGGGGGGGGGTGTTGTTTGTACGAGTTTTAACATCGCTGAAAGAGTAAATGGACCTTGCAGTGAGAGTAAATGGACCTCAATGAAAGAGAGAATGGATCTCACTCAGACATTGATCTTGCAGATGACGCAGGTGTGCTATAAGGCTATTTTGATTGCATACAAAGAATTTCGCTCATGAGTAAAACATTTTGAAGCACACACCCATTCCATAAAGAACATTATACAATCTAGACTAATGAATTGTTCGCCTTTCTGTTTGGAAAAAAAACACGATTAGTGGCGCCAACTGTCCTGTTTAAAAAAGGCAGAGAACAGTGTGTTGGTCTAAGTAATATCGTACCATTCAGCAATGGACATAAGTCATGGCTGAGTTCCGTTTATTGAATTCTTAACTTTAAGAATTCTATTCGTTTGCACACTCACTTGAAACATAAAACTGCATTCGTCCGTGCATATTACTTTTGTGGGGTCTTCTTTATGTTTAATATTTTGTTTCAGTGATGGCATGACTTTTCAGCAGCAAGATTCAACAATACAGAATTGCATGAACCATAGACTTTCATGTTTCCTTTAGGTTTCTCTAGTGTTGAACAATGCTTCAATACATAAACAACTTGAGTGTTTTTCTTGATATTGTCGCAAACGATTTATACTGTCTTCCAGGTTTGTGTGACAATATATGTTGATACATTATCAGCATTATGTAAACTCTCTCTCTCTCTCTCTCTCTCTCTCTCTCTCTCTCTCTCTCTCTCTTCACACACACACACACACACACACACACACACACACACAGAGTAATGGGATTGTCACAATATGAATCATATTAAGACCGGGATTGTCAACTGAGTGAATCGTGCCGCCATTAGTGTGACATGTGACAAATTAAATTGACCAATAGGCTAGGTACCGTATGAAATTGCTAGACTGCATTGGTTTTTACATCTCTGGCTTGTGGTATATTTGATTTTTTAAATAGATTTCATTTTGATAACACTTAGCCGATCCAAAGACAATTTTGTGCAGTTTGAAGTGTCATACAATGAAACTTTCCAGGAATCGGTTTATTTAAAAAGGGCGGAATAGATCATTATTTGCTTTTCGCGTATTAATATCGGCGTTTACAAATGTTTAATCTTCAGTGGCTAAGCTAGAAAAGAGGCGGGTGTTTCCAAGACGAAATTTCATTTTTTTTAAATTAATATACCTCGCAAGATTAGTCAGTATCAGTTTGCAAGAGGCCATATCTTACTCAGGGGAAGTAGAAAGTATATTCTGTCGTTATAAATTGTCCATGGGACGAGTGTCTGAATGCTGAGGGACATATAGCTTAAAGGTGCAAAGAGAATTTGCTACATTGAAGAGAGTGAGCCTAGAAAAGCATAACGGATATAGCTCGACATATACATCCAATCAGCGGGCAACGGAAGGAGAGAGAGAGAGAGAGAGAGAGAGAGAGAGAGAGAGAGAGAGAGAGAGAGAGAGTTATGTCGACTATAACTTGTCACCAACGTTGAATTTGAAAGAACCGACAAGCAGCTATGTTATGCAGGCATGCTGGACAATTGAGTTTGATCGTTCACTCGATTGCATGATGAAATGTGTCTAATCGGTATAAACATAACAGCTTATTGCATTTTTAAACAAATATAAATCAGGTAATTATATTTCTAAGAGAAAATGCATCATTTCAATCTCACGCTCAATTTAATATTGTTTATGTACTTTATTGAATTTTTTTTTGTTGCGTTAGTGGCCCATGTTGTTTTATTCTATATCTCTGATCATGTCTCTGAATAACCCACGCATTAGTTTCACATTTTATTTTATTAGTTACTCGATCCGGATAATATCACCGTGGTCGGCCATCCTTTTGATAACGATTACAGCAACCACCACTTAACATCCTATTAGAGCCATAATTAGCTAAACTAATCGACACAATACCAACACTGACGATTATTTTCAGATACCTCACGTCTTCATTTAGACACTGCTATTCTAAAACCGCAACAATAGTGCCGAATTTGGATGATAAAAGCAACAAAAATCGATTGCTCTTTTTGGGTGAAACATAAACATCTATGGTAGTATTTTGAAAAAAGCCTTCCGTTAATCCTTCTGGAGAAATCCATTCTAGTTTTATGTTTTTCAAACTCTTTGCGGCTAGTTTGGTGTTTATTATTTTTATATTGGCCTGGCTAAATAAACATATCAAATATAACTGTTCACGGAACCAAACAAAAGCCAAATCGCGTTCCTTAAAATAAACTCACATATTTTTCCAAATTAGTCATGAAGCATGGAAAATACTAATGCATCTATAACTTTGATGAAGTGTCAGTTTCATCAACTGAAGCACATTTTTGGACCTTTTTATATTTTGAGCTGACCATGGGTCAAAAACTTCTCTTTTATTTTATATTTAACTGTGAAATATAGAGGCTTGTTAGCGAATTAATTTGTATCCTTTTTTTCAGTACAATATTTTCACATGTGAAAAATATATCCCATCATGCTATACAATGCTTAATTGGTTTGTGTCCACAAACATTTTGCCTGTAGAAACAAAATAAAAATATTACTTGGTGAGTTAGATAGAACAAATAAAAGGAAACTGCCTCACATTACATATAAAGAAATTTTACCAGACACTATTCACATATCTCTGGAACCGCTCATGTGGTTAGAGCGTCTGCCGCGGAAACGGGAGGTCGTGGATTCGATCCCCGACCGAGTCATACCAAAGACTTACAAAAATGGTACTTACAGCTGCCTCGCTTGGCGCTCAGCATTAAGAGGTTAGTGTTAGGACTGGTCGGCCTGGTGTCAGGATAATGTGACTAGGTGGGACATCATGCTACATGTCTGCGGCATGATGTCCCAGTGCTATACATCACTATAAACTGCTTCACCGTAGACATCGTAGCGATATGACTGAAAAATTGTTAAAGCTACGTTTAAAATCCTAATCAAACAAACATATATATATGGAGTTATTTTCTTTATTTCTTTGACAACAACGATAAACCCGCTGCGGTGCATTGTTTCCAGATATGGTCATATCGTTTACAAAATTAAAAAAAAAATGTAATTTACTGTGACAAATTAGGTCAGTCGAATCATACCACGTTCGTAGGTTACATTGATCAGACTTTAAAAGTGAGGCTAAGTTACGAAAATTGGTTACGGGTGGGTTTAATCTTCGAAACCTTTATTCTAGAACAAGTCTGGTACATAACATAAAGAAAAATTTCTTTCCTACGTTAATCTTGTGCTAACAAAATTATATTGTTTTTAACTCGTAGCTCTGTCACTTGTTAAAAAAAAACATGTTTTGGTACCACACGATGAAATGTATCTGGTAATAGCATAGGATAAGAAAATATTCTTCATGTATTCTGAATTGGTGCACTAATTATAAAAAATATTTGACATTGTCATTGACAGTTATATCTACTTTACACCGAAAGATTTGCTAACATTAGTACCAAAAAAAGCATGCCAGAATTGCTACTCTCACATTTTATTTTTAAAAAAAGAATTAAAAAAATGAATTTTAATTTTTTGTTATAGATGAAAATAAAAATTTCATCGTGAAGACGTCAATCCGATCCGTTGACTTTACTGATTTTGTTCGGGACGGAACGCTCTTTTCATCAGAGGATGAGCATATCGCAAGAAAGACAACTTCTAATATCTATTGCGAAGTAACTACTTTGGGAAACTGTTCATTCAGTATCGTATCTATCATTTCTGAGAAATAAAGCAACAACCAGTTGCTCGGCAGGGAATTACACGAAATTGTTCAGATTCTGAACCGCATTTTGATTGATGCGCAAATGAGAATACAGACTATGGAGCCAAGGAGCTGAAAAGTCCCCATTTGCGTGGACCCTGTGCTCCATAACAAATGTAATATGACAAGAAAGTTTATCTTATTTCTCAGTTTAGAAAATGTATCTTTTCTGCAACTGGAAAACCATGCATGATTTACTATTTTCGTCCAATACACACATTGATACAACCCGTCCAACAATTCTGCGTACAGTTTGTTATCCAAGAAAAGGCGTTCTTACTGGTATTTAATATTCCATCTCTGAACAACTGATTGTAAATGGAGATTTTGAGTTCACGAGTTTGACGGAATAGCGACGATTCTTGAGGATAATATATTTCTTCCATATGTAAGCCAGGGGTCTAAAACTCAAACCACTCCGAGAGACGTATGAGGGCATTTTCGATTGATCCAAGTGTAGTGACGTCATTTGGGGAGAATGGAGCATTTTTGCCCCCCCCCCCCCACAATTTGCACGTGCTGTAAATTTGATGTAACCTTTTTATGACAGTTAACAAGTGCCCAAGGGCCGCACCGCCGCACGGCTGGACGGTCAGCATGCGGCCCGCGGACCACGTGTTTGAGATCCCTTTTGTAAGCTGATGCAAACAATTTGAAAATAACGAGTTATAAGAAACGCACCGATACTGTACGACACTGATACGACACTGATAGTTGTCCGGGTGTCAACAAGCGCTATGCTAGAGTTCACAGTATGGATTCTGTGTAGGGACGGAAAGTTACATGAGCACATCTAAGCAGAGTTCTTAATTTGTTAGCAGAAGGTCGCCGATTCCATGACTAGGTACCTGTATTTTAAACTATAACACTATAAACCACGTCACAGTGAAATTGCAACTTAACAATTTAACTTAACACGACTTTTCAGCATGGAATAATTGATTGCCGTGTTAACTGCATATCATCACACGAATGACAGTCCAGGTAATCCGGGTAATATGTGTTGCCTAGACAACCAACCAGGGAAAGTCTGGGCAGGATTCGAAACCGCAAACCACGAACTGAAAGTCTAGCACAGATACCATTCACGAGGCTATCAATATCCAATTGACCACTGAAAGGTAACAACCAGACTTTGCTTCAGTTACTACCCCCATCTGTCAGACGTTTGGTTTTAGTAATCTCATTATTAAAGTGCATCGATCGGAACAAATGTTTTTTTTTCCGAAAAAAGAAAACAGACAGACGGATGAAAAGCGATTGGTTTCAATAGTTTATAATACATACACAAAAACTTCTTTCACAAAAAGCTTGCAATCATTATGGGTCGTGATTGTACAATTCAGCCTCAATTGTTAGATGAAACTCGACTAGTGTCTGTTAAATCGCATGTTAATATTCAGAGAGGAAAACATTCGAATGATGTCTGCTTTATAGAGTAGCTAACAATTTCCTCGGGATCACTAGGGTCACTTTCCCTCTGTACGATTTGCGTTTTATGATTGCATAATCTGTAACAAAGCATACGGTCCCAGATCAAATTAACTAAAGGCAAGTGTTCTAGGCGATACCGTGTGAATTCAGAGATACAAGGCTAAGACTGAAGATGTCCGAGACGGATCCGATTGACTTCTCTCCTAATTCCAAACATCTTCGCACCTGACCCAGGTTATCACTGGAGCAGGAGTGGTTGCTATGCATTTTTGCGGCTTGATATGGCGTGTCCCAGTAAATAAAATGTTAGGTATAGTGTTTTGAGTAGTACTAAGCATGATCTGTTTATTTATCATGAGTAAGTTAAATACGCCAGGTTAAAAGGTTAGAGGATTAAATGATAGCTAGTTCTAAACGCGACCTAGGACTAACGTGGCGGAAAATTGATGTCTTGAGTAGGGCATAAAGTCGTTGTCAATTTTGTTAAAACCAAAGCCACGTTTTTTTAACGCTTCAAGTCTCTTGAATAGATAGGAACATACATACACGCGTGTGTGTACCGTGTACTTAGAATTTAGAATGGATAGAAACATATACATACGTGTGTGTGTGTACCATGTATTCGGAATATAGAAGTGTGCTGGCAAGAAAATATTATGCATGTTTATGCGTGTAACGGCAAGTACGTGCAGCAATGACTATAGGGTTCCGATTAAAAGTAAAGTTCTAAAAATATCTAACAGAAAGAATTAAGCTAAATAAACGTAGGAAATTAAACTCGTACAAATAATAATGAATATGAATCGTAAAGTACATTAACTGAGTTTAACAAACAAGATTCCCAAAAATAAAACAAAATACACAAGTCTAGAGGATGGTAGTAGATATACTTGATGAATTATTCCAAAGTCAGTGGACACTGACAGGTATGTACTCTGCCTGAGAAAGCACCGGTACCGGTGGCCTAGTGGTTAGAGCGTCCGCCACGGAATCGGGAGGTCATGGGTTCGATCCCCGTCTGAGTCATACCATAGACTTACAAAAATGATACTAACAGATGCCTCCCTTGGCGCTCGGCATTAAGAGGTTAGTGTTAGGACTGATCGGCATGGTGGATAATGGA
Organism: Unio pictorum; assembly: GCA_030141615.1. Classification (NCBI taxonomy): domain Eukaryota; kingdom Metazoa; phylum Mollusca; class Bivalvia; order Unionida; family Unionidae; genus Unio; species Unio pictorum. Next base: position 23,448,547 of record JARLTB010000042.1, read on the forward strand.
TAATGTGACTAGGTGGGACATCATGCTACATGTCTGCGGCATGATGCCCTAGTGCTAGACATCACTATAAACTGCAGACATCGTAGCGATATGACTGAATTTTGTTATGAAACTACGTTAAAAATTCCAAATCACACACATACATACATACATACATACATACATACATACATACATTATACGTAATCATGATATTTAATGAATTTGTGTGCGTATGTATGTGTGCGCTCGCCTGGGAATCCCACCAACCCCCATAAAGTTCCAGCTTTGACAGCTTAACAAAATTATTCGTGCTCTGATTTATAGGATATTCCTAAACCACCCAAAAAATAAGAAAAAACATATATGTCTATTATAATAGTTGAAAATGTCCCTTTTGTTTTTACATTCAGCTTTACCAGTTGCCTTATTAGACATTGTGAAAACGTTGACATTTGCATGCCTCTGTGTGTCGGTCTGCATCTCTCTCTCTCTCTCTCTCTCTCTCTCTCTCTCTCTCTCTCTCTCTCTCTCTCTCTCTCTCTCTCACCTGTCTTCTCGTGGGTCGGTGGCTCTTTCCGGGGATTGTCCGGGTTCTTCCTCCACCATTAATACTGGCCGCCATGTATAGCCTATATTGTGCTGAGAAATGGCGTTAAACCATAAAAAACAAAAACTAAACTCACACACACACACACACACACACACACACACACACAGACACACATATGCGCACACACACATGTACCTGTTAGATTCTCTTAAACGTTATATTCGCAAACAGCGCTGAGGTGTGAGATAAACCTGTATTCAGACTTATTTTAGATGTATACAAATCTCACTTGTGTAAGTTATTTAAATCATCATAGTGACTAGTGCCATGTAAGGCAAAGGTGTTCATGGTACACTTCACTCCACCTAATACATATCAGAACCTTCATAGTGAAAATACCCTTGGGTATACAACAGTACTTGTTGGACGACGTGTTTTTTTTATAATGTTATGTTTTTATTGAGAGTGTACCTGGGAATTCCGCCAAATTCTTATCCTTTTATCGTTCGCTTGTGTGGTATAGAATGCCATCAAGGTGTGCGTGTTGTGCCTATAGCTCACTGTAATCATTTAATCAGTGAAAAAGTGAGAAAATGTCCGTTTGCAAAATAACATTACCATTTTCTCAGAGATTGCGAAATCCGCAGATGTTAACGAGCATGGTTAATCAAGAAACAGAACAGACCCTGTGGGTCGAAAGTATCCGATACGTTCATTTTATCAGCTCTATCCCACGGTGGCCATTATCCGTAGACTTTCAACTGGTTGGTAAAAGAATGCAGAGCGCGCGGTATTGGTTCATTCAATATTTTGGTACACACCGCGATCTTTATATATACTTCACGGTGAATGGTTAGCCACAAGAGCATGTGTCGCGGGGCTTTGCAATATTCTGAAATAGAAAATTAACATACTACACATAAATCTTCGAGACTAACTTAATGTATGTTTTCTATAGGAAATGGACATTGAGAGTTAACGCAGACATTTGGTCACTCGTTTTGGATTGATAACATGGACAGAGACGTTTTTGTCATGCTGAATGCATCCCAGTATGTCAAGGGATAGTAGATTGAGTTCATTCCGAAGATTATCTCTCAAGTAAATCCAACTGCAACCAATGAGGGGATTAGCAACTTTTATATAAGAAGGCTAGAAAGAGGGACAGAAAAGAAGAAACACAACGGTGCATGTACGTTTCAGGACTTGGAGTGCTAAAAGGCAAATATGTGCTGTTTAAGGGACTTGCAACATTTTCCTTAGTACGACAGGATGTGTTGTAGAATTCTTTTGATATTTTTCTCGGTAAGTTGTGTCTTCAAATTGTCTCTAGTAAATTGTTAGTCTATAAAAGTCTGCGTGTCTTTTCGTCTGTCTGAAAGAAAAGGCTTTTCATATTCTGAAAGCGACTTTTACCCAGTGTGTAATAGAATCATAATAATATCGTGTGAAAAAAATCTATAAATTACAATATACAAATTGTACCTTTCATAGCTATTCAATGTTGGATTTATATATATATATATATATATATATATATATATATATATATATATATATATATATATATATAACTTTTTTGTAGAAATCATTCATTATTATATTCGAACAACACATTATGCTGTGTGTATGTATGTGTATATATATATATATATATATATATATATATATATATATATATATATATATATATATATATATATATATATATATGTATGTATGTATGTATGTATGTATGTATGTATGTGTGTGTGTGTGTGTGTGTGTGTGTGTGTGTGTGTGTGTGTGTGTGTGTTTCGTAGTGACTACATTACATTTAACTAAATTCAAAATAATTTTCTATCGGCTGCATATCGCCCATACTAGAAAATAACCGGCTCTTTATACACGGGTTTGAACAGTGTATTCAATGTAAGTATTATGTTTAAACAACATGCATCATTTAAAAAGCGTTTTGTAATTACTGTCATACTTTGATATTGGTTTCAGTGTTGACAAGCCCGTTTCTCTGTTTGATAAACGGGACTTTAAATCTATAAATCTTCAAAGCCCTAATGTTTCATTTCGTGAGCATCCTTGTTCGTAAGTGTAATGAGTAATTAGTAATATTATTATTTTATTAGTTGAAAGAGACACCTGAAATGTCACGAATGTCGTATGTTGTAATAAATGCTATTTTTTTAAATCAAAGTTTTAAAATTCATATAGCGTAGATACCATAACCATAACGTATGTGATTTAGAACATTTACTCTCGCTCTCTCTGTTTAATGTCTCTCTGTCTCTGTCTCTGTCTGTCTGTCTCTGTCTGTCTCTGTCTCTGTCTCTCTCTCTCTCTCTCTCTCTCTCTATATATATATATATATATATATATATATATATATATATATATATAATTGACCATTCTTTCAGTCATCATTATTCATGTATGGATTTATTCGTTCATTTCACCATCTGTTCATTCATTATTATCTTATTACTTTAGATCCACTCCTCTGTCTAGGTTTCATTACTTCTATCATCCGCACATAGTCTCTCCGACTTCGTTTTTCATCCTTTCATCCATCCGTCATTCATTCATTCATTCATTCATTCATTCATTCATTCATTCATTCATTCATTCATTTCCATTTATTGTAATATAGTTGTTCTTTTTCTTGTTCCTACTTACCATTTTCGTAACCTCAAATTTTCTCCCCAGTACTGTGGGTAAAACGTCTTTGTAGAAACGAACTTGAACTAACAAAGTTAGTATAACTTCATGAAACAAGGGAGTACAAGAGACAAGTGAATAACTGGGGTATGTAAACCAAGATAACGCAAAATCCAGGCCTTTAAACATTGCAGTGTAGCAAGGATCTGTTTTAGTTAATTTCTACTAAGCTATTCAGACTCAGTGTGTTACATGTACATTCTTAAGATTCCTTGCCTTAGAAATTATATTTGTATCATATTCTGTCCAAGAAAGGTGAGTTAACTGACATAAGTCACGGTTGCGCTGATGTGAAGAATGTAATTAAGATTCCACCCTCTCTCTCTCTCTCTCTCTCTCTCTCTCTCTCTCTCTCTCTCTCTCTCTCTCTCTCTCTCTCTCTCTCTCTCTGGATTGACACTTGTATTGCTGGTCGGAAGCGTGATAGCTATACATTATTAGAGTACTGTAATTGACGCTTTTATTGCCAGTGGAAAGCGTACTAGCTATCTACTATGTTTTAAACGACGCTTGCATATGCTGGTGGAAAGCGTGCTTGTTCTGTAATAGTATTTTGGCAACGAACCTTGTGTTAGGATTCTGTCAATGACACTTGTATTGACGGTGGGTAGAGTGCAAGCTATCCACTTACCTTACTCAATGACACTTGTATTAACGGTGGGTAGAGTGCAAGCTATCCACTTACCTTCTCTCAATGACACTTGTATTGCCGGTAGGAAACGTGATACCCATCTACAAGCATTTTTTTGTATTGCTAATAGGAAACGTGCTAGCCATCTACTAGCATTTTTTTTGTATTGCCGATAGGACACGTGCTAGCTATATACATGTACTAGCATTTTTTTGGTATTGCCGATAGGACACATGCTAGCTATCTAATAGCAACGTTCCCTCTAAGCTGCACAGGCATCCCCTCGCAGCTGAATTGTCAATTTTTGCTCAATCCAACGTTAAATTTTGCTCGTCTCCGTAATGCTTGCGCAGTGCAGCGAGCACTGCGCGCACATCTACCATTCGCTTAGAGGGAACGTTGTCTACTAGCATCTTTTTGTATTGCCGATAGGAAACGTGCTAGCTATCTACTAGCATATTTTTGTATTGCCGATAGGAAACGTGCTAGCTATCTACTAGCATTTTTTTGTATTGCCGATAGGAAACGTGCTAGCTATCTACTATCATATTTTTGTATTGCCGATAGGAAACGTGCTAGCTATCTACTAGCATTTTTTTTGTATTGCCGATAGGAAACGTGCTAGCCATCTACTAGCATCTTTTTGTATTGCCGATAGGAAACGTGCTAGCTATCTACTAGCATTTTGTCAATGACAGTTATACAGCCGCAAAATAAGATAACTAATTGTCATGCATATGACACTGTGAGACCTGTGATCAAATTATTCTCGCATTCATATGTATAAAAGCTAAGTAGGTCTCGTATTCATTGTTATGGAGCTCCAAGTCGGTCTCACATTCATATCTATGGAACGCAAATGATTTCTTGTGCAATCCTTTATTATTGTATTTGATGGAATAAATCACCGATTGTAAGAAAAAAACCACGGAATCGGTTAATGAGAAAACACACAAGTCTGCCATGGCTTTCTTTGTTGTCGCATTCGATGTTTTTAATTCAAAACTTATTTACGAACAAGATACAGCCTAATTTACAAGAATGTAACCTGCCTCAAGATTGGCGTTAAAGTCTTCAACTGTAGTTACCCAGACCCCATTTAAACTGAATATGATGACTGTGTACACAAGCTTATGCGAAATGTTCGAACCTAACAGAGAACAAAGTACTTATTTAATGTAGAGGAATAAGAAAATAACATACAACCACCATAATCATCTTTTCTTGCCAGATTGCCAGGATATCTTTCAACCAAACTGTCTTCACCACGAACTATGGCGCGGATCGTATAGCGTTTCCACTTGTCGTCTGAATCGCTAGTTTAGTATGCCACGACTTTCATTTCCAATCATCAGTTTTGTATTGAAAAATGAATGGATTAAAATCAAATTGCACGGTTATGCTTTTGCATAAATTTTGTATTCATTTAGAAAAGTTTTGAAAAATTTCACGGATTAAGACAAGTTGGATATGCAGCTTACTACCAAAAGGTCCAAGGGCATGATTACTTGTTAGTGTTTTTTCTTCTTTCTTTTCCATCGATCAGCTTGGAATGTATTTGTTCTTTTCTCGGTAATGCGCTACCTATCCGGATTCGTTTGCATGATAACAAATGTTTAAATAGAAGAACAAAAGCGCGTCATTGTGGTCATGCAGGCACATAAACTCAACTTATTGTTCGTAGTTCTAAAATTTAATACTAATATAGTTTAACGAAAGTGTGTTTTCAGTCCTAATTGTTAAATATTCTACACCATCAAAACACTTACAGACGAAACTTATTGATCGCTATAAATTACAATGGTTGCCAGGTACTAAACTAGGTCAAGAAATGAGGATGTTGGATCTAATAATAACAACAAATAACAGCGTAATACGAAGTAATCAACACGCGTTGTTTTCTTAGTGACATCACAACGTGGGTCACTCAATACTGACAACGTACTTGAACATAAACCTTGCCGTATGCATATTGGGGACGTGAAGACAATGATTTTCCTTAGACTGTGGATATATGAGGATCTAAATTGAACTGTGGATATATGAGGATCTAAATAAAGTGAATAATCGCCATTTAAGAGTATGCGTAATCACCTTGTAAAAATATTGCACCCATTGCATAAAGAGTCGGTACTGAACGCTTGTAGGCATGACCTTTTTGACTTTTCCTTGAGTGCTCTTCAAAGTCATATAAATTCAAGTTATCAAAGCATAACATAATTATGGGATTTATATACACGCTAATTGCAGGTAGAACATCTTCGCTAGCCAAAGTTCCGATGTGTAGATCGGGTTATCATATCGGAACGTACCGAAGATGCAGGTAGAATCATCCTTGTGCGAAGTTTTATCCTTCTAGATACTGAGTGTAGTGTGTACGGTAACAAGAGTTCCAAAATTGTTGTTTCGACTAAAGTTCTCAAGTTCCCTGTATCCCCTGTTGAGTGTTTAAATAGCTTTCGCCTAATGCCATCCATCACTTCTCATAAACACCAAGTTTCGTAATGAAAATGAAGCCAGATGTTGTTAGATATGTTAATTGCAGCTTTGAAAAATATTTGTGTCGTCGTATCAATTTTCAGTGTAATCAACCACATTTATAAGGTCTTTAAAGTCTGAGAGTTATAATGTCCACCAGCATGCGCAAAAATATCAGAAAACCCCAACACCTGCATTTCAATAATATGCATTCAGCCACTTTTTTCTGTCATTTTATACGGTAAAAACATTTATTGATTACATTTAAACATTAATAGTTGCATCGAAGATCGAGCAATAAACTTTTCTTTAATAATTTATAGAACTTAGTACGTTTTGTGTTTGACGCCGTATTATTATTTCATGTGCAGTTATCAAATTGATGCATACATAGATCTATAACATGTCCTTGGCATGTTGACATCATCTTCCGATTGTCTCCCGTTTGATGACAGAATGCTTTCATTTAGTTTGATGCGAGAAAATGACCATCCCGTTTGATGAGAGAATAAATGTATCCCGTTGGATGACATAAATAATGTATCTTGTTTGATGAGAGAAAATGACTATCCCGTTTGATGAGAGAATAACTGTATCCCATTTGCTGAGAGAATGATTGTATCCCATTTGCTGAGAGAATGATTGTATCCTATTTGCTGAGAGAATGATTGTATCCCATTTGCTGAGAGAATGACTGTATCCTATTTGATGAGAGAATGATTGTATCCCATATTATGAGAAAATGACTGTATCCCATTTGATGAGAGAATGACTGTATCCTATTTGATGAGAGAATGATTGTATCCCATATTATGAGAGAATGACTGTATCCCATTTGATGAGAGAATGATTGTATCCCATTTGATGAGAGAATAATTGTATCCTATTTGATGAGAGAATGATTGTATCCCATATTATGAGAGAATGATTGTATCCCATTTGAAGAGAGAATGATTGTATCCTATTTGATGAGAGAATTATTGTATCCCATATTATGAGAGAATGACTGTATCACATTTGATGAGAGAATGATTGTATCCCATTTGATGAGAGAATGATTGTATCCCATTTGCTGAGAGAATGATTGTATCCCGTTTGAAGAGATAATGACTTCTACCTGTTTGATAGTTTAATACAAGAGCCGAATAATACCAGTATTCAGAGCTTTTAAAGCACTAGACTGTCTAATAACATATCCACCAATTCCAATTTTAAGTCAAAGAATTATAAGTACAAGCACGTAAGTTTGTTCAAAGATGTACAAATTAGACAAAATGTTTTTAAAACTACTTTTATTTTTTACCGCAAATTTTAATTTCTATATGACAGAAATTAAATGAAATAAATTTTCACTTTAAATAATGTTCATAGTTTGCATGCGAATCAAGTTAACACCCCCACCCCCACCCCCACCCCCCCACCCCCCATATATATATATATATATATATATATATATATATATATATATATATATATATGATCCTATCAATTTATATGGTTAAATTAGTTGGTTCTGACATTAAAATTGCACCTAGAAAAACTATATATATAACTGTAAACATATTTCCCCTCCAAGATCAATTATGACTGACCCTAGGAGTAGCCATGACACGTTATACACATATTTATCCCAGTGTCTGATTCTAAATAGAAATGGTCCCACTCAGATATTGAAACGCGTGTTATCGTTACTCCTCCTGATCGAATTGCCATATCGACACGGCTTCTCGCTAAAACTCTTATGATATTTAGTTAATTTCAAATTAAGATAATGTAGATTAGACAGCCAACATGGCGGTCATTTTGAATATCTTGTTATCGCTACTTATAGTGGACAGATCGTCACGTCAGCATATGATTTTCTACACAAACTTATATGTGTATGCGTGTGTGTGATTTGGATTTTTAATGTAGCTTTAACAATTTATCAGTCATATCGTAACGATGTCTGCAGTGTGGCAGTTTATAGGGTTGTCTATGAATGGGGCACCATGCCGCAGACATGTAGCATGATGTTCCACCCAGTCACATTATCCTGACACCAGGCCGACCAGTCCTATCACTTAACCTCTTAATGCTGAGCGCAATGCGAGGCAGCTGTTAGTACCATTTTTGTAAGCTTTTGGTATGACTCGGCCGGGGATCAAACCTACGACCTCCCGCATCCGAAACGAGCGCTCTAACCACAAGGCAACGGAGTGGTTTCTTGTGATATGTAAATGGCTGAAATGAAAATTAGGCCAATGCGACATCTAATATGGTCACCGTATCGATATTCTGAAAAACGCGTTATTGCTGCTTCTTCCTATTATACTGAAATGAGGCTTTGATTAAAATACTTATCTTATACCTAAGTGGGCTTAAAAACAAAACACTGATTTAACATTCAGCATGGCTGCCATGGAGGTCATTTTGAAAATCTTGTTATCGATAGTCATATCAATATGGTATTTTCTCTTGAAAACTTTTTGGGAATCTTTATTCTTACTTTCTTCCATGTCAGTGTTAAACTACAAAGGGGCCAGTTTTCCGACTCGAATGAAATTGACCAAATATCTCAGTAACAGAGAGAGAGAGAGAGAGAGAGAGAGAGAGAGAGAGAGAGAGAGAGAGAGAGAGAGAGAGAGACTTAACAGCTATTGTGAAAATCTTATTGTTGCTATTTTTGTTCTATGCCTGGTCATACTGACCTATGGGTAATCATTAAAACATTTTACTATATGTTGTTGGTCCTCGTAAATGTGACCTAAAAATGGCCTCCACATTGACCATCTTAACAATCTTGTCAGGTTATTGCTCATGAACCGATAATTGTATTGGCATATCGTGTCTGTTGAAACTTTTTAGATCATCTGCAGTTATCGAAATGAAATTAGTGTTGCTCTGACCTCAGAAAATGACACCCGATGGCAAAATGTGAAACATGTCTTGGTTCTCATCCTGAACAGGTAGTTATTTAGACATATGGTTTTCACTAAACAACTCTTACAATACATATTGTAGTTTGTCCTAAATGAAACTGGTTTTAAGCCCGCCTTATAATTTGTGTACCCCAGCGGCCATAACTAAAATCATGTTATAGCTACTCATCAAGAATGGACTATCGCACCGACATGCGGTTTTTACTCAAACACATGCTTCAATAACTATTATGTCCGTATTAAAGTAAGGCTGATATGACCTCGAAATAGCTGCCTTGAAGGTCATCTTTAACATTTTTGTTAACGCTCGGTTTCTCACTAAAATACTATAATAGTACGCAGATAATAGTACGCAGGGTCGAAGAGAGCAATCATGGGCCCAAGAATAAGAAACACTCGTGCTCTTCCTAGTTCTTGTTCCAACAAAATGTTTCTTTGATAAAATTAAAAAGTGTTTTTAGGTCCGCCGGTCCCCTCCCCATCGGCCCATATACATGCTGTATGTCGCTGGTCTTGATTGGAAATGGGGAAATGGTGCTGATCAGATGTGTACGAATATGAACCATAGAGACCATCAGAAAAATCTAGATCTCGCTACGCCTCTTGTTGTTGTTGGCACAAGATTATTGCGAAAACATTCCTTGCAGTATTGATTGGTCCCGAGTGAAAAATAGTACGGATATGAAAACAAACGTACACACGATGTTGTAAACCACTTTGAAAACAAGATGTTTGAGACATTTGAGACATGTCAAAATTCACTGCATAAAAACTTGTGGTTCAGTGAGCTTATGAATACAATTGCGGAATTTATGGAACTTAGCATGGGAATATATTTCGACAATACCTAAAACGAATTTAGTGATATCCTCTCCTTGCTACGAGTGTCAAGGTCATGGACATGATATAGAACTTTGCGCTGCATTCATCTTGTGAACATGTTTACTCGGATATATAAGAATACAGCTTTGATGCCGAGTTGATTTTTGAAACTACTGAAGTATATTTAATATTCAACAGTTTAAGATAATTATAGAAGGATTGTGGATTTTGTTCTTTCGGGTATTGAACCTCTGGTAACGACTTTCATTAATCGTTTAGATTCCGTCGCAATCGGATTAAGTCTGTACATACCACTAGCTATCAGATTTAGTCTGTGTTTACCACATGGTATTAGATTAAGTCTTTATTTACCACTTGGTATCCGAATAAGTTTTTGTACCACTTGGTATTAGATTAAACCTTTATTTACCACTTGGTATTAAATTAAGTCTGTATTTAGGACTTAATATCAAATTAAGTCTGTATTTACCACTTGGTATCAGAGTAAGTCTGTATTTACCACTAGCCATCAGATTAAGTCGTTACATACCAAAATATATCCGAGTAAGTCTGTATTTACCACAAGGTATCAGAGTAAGTCTTTATTTACCACTAGCTATCAGATTAAATCTGTACATACCAATAGGTATCATATTAAGTCTGTATTTACCACTAGGCATCATATTAAGTCTGTATTTACCACTAGGCATCATATTAAGTCTGTATTTACCACTAGGTATTATATTAAGTCTGTAATTACCACTAGACATCAGAGTAAATCTATTATTTATCACTAGGTATGAGATTAAGTCTGTATATACCACCTGGTATTTTATTATGGTTTTTTTTTACCACTCACAATCAGATTAAGTCAGTATTTGCTACTTTGTAATATATTATGTCTGCATTTACGACTTGATATCAGTTTAAGTCTTTATTTATCACTAGGTATCAAAGCAAGTCTTTATTTACCACTAGGTATCAAAGCAAGTCTTTATTTACCACTAGGTATCAAAGCAAGTCTTTATTTACCACTAGGTATCAAAGCAAGTCTTTATTTACCACTAGGTATCAAAGCAAGTCTTTATTTACCACTAGGTATCAAAGCAAGTCTTTATTTACCACTAGGTATCAAAGCAAGTCTTTATTTACCACTAGGTATCAAAGCAAGTCTTTATTTACCACTAGGTATCAAAACAAGTCTTTATTTACCACTAGGTATCAAAGCAAGTCTTTATTTACCACTAGGTATCAAAGCAAGTCTTTATTTACCACTAGGTATCAAAGCAAGTCTTTATTTACCACTAGGTATCAAAGCAAGTCTTTATTTACCACTAGGTATCAAAGCAAGTCTTTATTTACCACATAGGTATCAAAGCAAGTCTTTATTTATCACTAGGTATCAAAGCAAGTCTTTATTTACCACTAGGTATCAAAGCAAGTCTTTATTTACCACTAGGTATCAAAGCAAGTCTTTATTTACCACTAGGTATCAAAGCAAGTCTTTATTTACCACTAGGTATCAAAGCAAGTCTTTATTTACCACTAGGTATCAAAGCAAGTCTTTATTTACCACTAGGTATCAAAACAAGTCTTTATTTACCACTAGGTATCAAAGCAAGTCTTTATTTACCACTAGGTATCAAAACAAGTCTTTATTTACCACTAGGTATCAAAACAAGTCTTTATTTACCACTAGGTATCAAAACAAGTCTTTATTTACCACTAGGTATCAAAGCAAGACTTTATTTACCACTAGGTATCAAAGCAAGTCTTTATTTACCACTAGGTATCAAAGCAAGTCTTTATTTACAACTAGGTATCAAATTAAGTCAGTTCTTAGCTTTAGGTAACAAATTAAGTCTGTACGTCTTAATTTACCACTAGACATCATATTAATTCTGTATATACCACTGGGTATCCTTTTAAAAAATACGTTTATTACTGTGTTACATTGATTGTATTATAACTGGAATATGTGCACAATATTCGAAAGACGCCAAAGTCTTTGTGTCCATTCAAGAAATGCCCGCTAATCACATGGTCAAGATTTATATTTTTAAGTTGACAAACTGGAAACGAATATGCAGTTTAAAGAGAAAATTCCAAAGTCGATATAAATTATCCTGCTTAAGTGGTGACTTACTGTGTTCAGGCAAGTACTAATATTAGTACCCTTACTCCTACGTCGTGGACAGGCAACCACAACAAATCAAGCTGAAGCTACGACGCCGCTGTGATTCGTGATGGGGATCAAGCTGTTATCGTACACGCATCATGCTTATGAATACGAAGCAAAACATCGCCATAATAACATGCTTAAAAGTATTATCTTTTTTCTTCTTTATTTTAAAAAAAAAAGTATTTGTTATTATGGGGCTTTATATGGGATAAAAAAATTTCAGAATTCTGTTTATTATCTGAAATGACTGTTTCGAAAGGTTTTGAACAGCTGACAGATTAATGTTGATACACACGAAGTCATGTTATGTGTCTGGTATCGCTGAGAAAAAATAAATCAGTATAGTTGGCATTCTATACACCGATACACATTTCAAATTGCGCATGCGTACACTGTAGAGTTACGCAAGAGTTGTTGTTCTTGAATTGCGAGTAGAAATGGCGTAAAATGTGTGCTTTGACTTTAACTATAGGTAGTCAAGTCATATTTGATTAGGCAAATTACAAAAATAATTTAAATAAATGTGTTTCTAGTTGGCGGAATGTCCCTGTTTCTCATTGCCGACCCTCGACGTTTCCCCAATGATACATTTGTTTAAAAAAAACAACAAATCACATTGCCTAAATTGATCTGTGTATCTATATTCTTACTATATATCCCCATATTTTTGTACCCCCTACCGATTTCAATAATGAAAACTTTTAATGTGATAGAAAGTGCAGAGAACTAAGTGTGCACAGAACTAAGTCTACTGAATCACTGATTTATAATTTCTAACCTGACTGACCAGAATGCCACTAATACTGGCATACCCTAGACCTTTCATGCTTAACGGACGTTCGAAACAAATAAACGGGTTGGTATAGTTAGACTATAATTTAGCCGCTTTTGGCCAGTACTTTGAAGTGCCGGAAATATTTTTTGATTTATAAATAATGTATATATAACATTGATTTCAAAAACCGCCTTACCTAATTTTAAAATGAGTGAAATAGGAAACACATCAAAGCCTTTTTCAGTCAAAACATATTTCATTTCAGAAGCTATTTTTTAAAAAAAAAAATCATAATTTGTTTTCTAAATACCTTTTCTTACTGGTATTTAAAATCGAATGAAAAATTGCTTTCACACATCGTGAAGTTGTTTGTTTTAATTTAAAACTAACTGTAAGATCACATGTTAACTTCTTGTTTGCTGGCATTATATACAAAGCCTGGAAAGGTTACTCGTACATCCGGGCTCTACTAAGCAAATGGCGTTGCTGTTGAAACTGTTTATCGGTGTATTATGATGTTATGTGTGTTTCCGCTACTTTGAAAACCGTAGATAATATATGATAAAATGAAAATTTTACGCGTGATGCAATAATACCTTCAATGTACAAAAAATTAAAAGTCAAGTAAATACTTTAAGATGCAGCAATCTGGATAAGCGTGGCTTATGAACTGTAATCGCAATTTTATTTTAGTTTCAGAGCTGCGTTTAAGCAAAGAATTGTTTTATGGAGCCGAGATGGAAGTGTCGTTAAATAAACGTGTCGTGTCCATAATTTTCTAGCCCAAACACGTTTTTCATTGGAACAAGGGGTTTCAATTAGGCTCGAATTAAATTGGCGTCTAATCTCCTTTTCAGTAAATTTTCTTCTTCATCCAAATTTGCTTCCATAAAATGGACAGCGTTATGATACGACACATATGTGTTGTGACGAAACACATAACTTGGACTACAAATACTGTGACCCTGATTACATCCACTGCCAAACATATCGAGGTTTAAAAAAAAGTGTTCCCCCTACTGTCGGCGCTATGTGCATGTAACAGTGATTGAAGAGAAATAAGTATTTTGAAATCGCCATTGCTGAAACTATGCACCCTCCCCTAGTAATGCGATGTTTAGTTTCGATCATATATAATGCAGATATATGTCCATACCCACAATTCCGTGACAGGATGTGCGTCATAAAATGACTGTGCTTTTTCGTTTAAACAATAAAAAACGCCGGAAAAATGTACAAGTCCTTAGGGGGGAAAAAAATCATCGAAAACTATATTCCTCTTCTGAACGATTGAAAGCTTTCTAAAGCATTTATACTTTGCGATGCATTAATGTCTTCAGTTATCAGTTGGTACAATTTCTATGGAACATGACAAGAATATGTTCAACATTTCACTCTGCAATGTATTGCTGACGGTTTTTGTTGAGACACGTCGGTGAAATATTGGATACTAATTCTAGAAAAGAAAGAATACAAGGATACACGATTGAGCCTTGGATGTGGATTACTGTAACAACCCTTATATTGTTAGAGCAAAGCATTTGTTTATTTGTTTTAAAATATATCTTTTATTTGAGTCTCAGTAAATATGACAAGTTGATTCGATTTTCCGTACGACCGCTAAGTCGTATCTTCGGGAATGTTCTGTATTACTACTAATCATATCATGGGAGTGTCTTTTTCTTAAAGAAGAATCACATGTTACATACACAGCAATTAATTACAAGTGGATACACAGTCAAGGTGGACCGAATAGGTAAGAAATCGTAATACGTTAAAAGTAATCGACATAAGTGCTCAGAGAGTGAAGATAGTCTCAAGTTCTTTAAGCTTTTTTCTCATCAAATATAGGGCACTGTAACATAATGTAAAGAATGCAAGCTAACTCTCTTTGACAAGTTGCTGTAAATAGCCAAATTAGTGCAATAAAAGAAGTGGCGACACTAGACTGTTAGCTATTAATTTGGGATGATGTAAAGTGGAGATATGACATTAGACAGTTCAATCTATTCATTTGGGATTATCTAAATTGGAGATATGGCACTAGAAAGTTGCAGCTATTCATTTGGGATGAAGTAAAGTGGAGATTTGACATGAAACAGTTTAAGCTATTCATTGGGGATGATATTTCAGCTATTCATTTGGGATGATGTATAGTGGAGATATGACATGAGATAGTTTAAGCTATTCCTTTGGGATGATGTATAGTGGAGATATAAAATGACACAGTTTAAGCTATTCGTTTGGAATTGTGTAAAATGGAGATATGAAATGAGACAGTTTAAGCTATTCCTTTGGGATGATGTATAGTGGAGATATAAAATGAGACAGTTTAAGCTATTCGTTTGGGATGATGTATAGTGGAGATATGAAATGAGACAGTTTAAGCTATTCGTTTGGGATTGTGTAAAGTGGAGATATGACATTAGACAGTTTAAGCTATTCGTTGGGATGATGCAGAGTGGAGGTATGAAGCTGGGCAGTCGAAGATTTTGAATTGATGTAAAGTGGAGATATGACTATCGATAGTTTAAGCTGTTCAATTTGCGATGATGTAATGTAGAGTTATGCCAATGGATAGTTTAAACTATTAATTTGGGACGACGTATAAAGTGGAGATATGGTACTGGACAGTTGAAATAATTAATTTGGGACGATATAAAGACTAAAGAATCCACGCGGTGTCTTCCTATCCATATAGTAAGTGTGGCAAGATCAGATTCAGTAATAATCAACACCGTCGTTCATTCTGAACTATGATTAGTTGTACGGCCGACTAGCATATGGCACACCATTGGGTCCATCCATAATGTTGAATCCCGACCTCAAGGTGGTTACGCGAACTAAAGAAAACCAAATAGAAGATACATTTTAACCATGTGATCTCCGTATAGACCTATCCACTTCGCATAATCGAGCTCTCCATTTTGCGAAGTCAAAGCTTCCATTAAACATTATCGAACGAAGTGTAATGACATTCTAGAGTGGCAAAAACGTGTAAACGTTTTACAAACCTGAGGCTCGAATGTTCTTGAATTCGCGAACTCCAAAGGACCAGTCAGAAAAGTCGTCTAAATAAAACATTTTGTATCAAGAGCGAATTCGAGGTGAATAATGTATTCAAGGTTAGACCTAATCATGTTGTCCAGACAACATCAGTAAAATACTTGGAGAATCAATTGGATGAATTCGCTTTATTATGAGGTGATTATAATATTGCGATAATGAACTGCTTGTGACAAACCGAATGTATTAAATGTCAAATGTGCAACAAATTTGGCATTTAGTGTAGTTTTGCTTTCAATTAATTTTGCCATATTTGTATGTGTGAGTTTATGTGATTTAGATTTTTAACGTAGCTTTAAATGTTTTAGTCATATCGTTACTACGTATGCAGTGTGGTAGTTTATCGTGGTGTCTAGCACTGTGGTATCATGCTCATCATTTTAATTATCTGTCAGCAATATAAACTGGTTCTTCACGCGTATCCTAACAATGCGACAGCCTTATAAACTGTTCCCTCATGTGTCTCCATTATATGACAGCCTTATAAACTAATTTATCGTGTATCTCCGTTACATGACAGCCTTATACACTGGTTCTTTATTAACTCTATAATTTGACAGTCCTATTAACTGTTCCCTTGCGTGTCTCCAATGTTTGACAGCCTTATAAACTGGTATATGACAGCCTTATGATCTGGTTCCTCATGTATCTCTATAATGGGACAGCCTTATTAAATGTTCCCTAATGTATCTCCATTTTTTGACAGGCTTATAAATTGGTTTCTCATGTACCTCCCTGATCGGACAGCCATATAAACTGGTACGTCATGTACAGTATATCCATAATCCGACAGCCTTATAAACTGTTCCCTCATGTATCTTCATTATCTGACTGCATTGCAGTTCAGAATCACTAGCTAGCACATTGCAAATTGGTTCCCAGTCTATCGTATCTCCATTGTTTTGCAACCTTACAAACTGGTTCTCATGTATCTGCGTTATCTTACAGTCTTATCAGCTGCTTCTTCATCTATCTCCATAGGCCCGACATACTATTAAACTGTTTCTTTATGTATGTATCTTCGTTATCTGACTGCTTTGTAAATTGGCTACTCATGTATCGTATCTCGTTTATCTTACAGCCTTATAAACTGTTCCGTCATGTATCTCCATTTTTGACAGCCTTATAAACTGGTTTCTCATGTATCTATTTGCATTATCTGACAGCCGTATAAATTGGTTCCGAGTATACCTCCATTATCTCAGAGCCTTGTGGATCATTTAATAAATAAGCGTTGTCAGTTACACAGTTAATGAGACGGAAGTAGGTAAAGAATCCATACAGCAGCACTCAAAACGAACTCGAGTTATATTCCTGGCTGGTTATTGCTCGTTAAAATGCCTTATATTATTATCGCTGGTACATAAACAACGAATCTCGTGATAGTGTTTGTATTCATTAAATTCTGAGTAAAATGAATAACTTAAAGTATGAATGACATGTCTGCTTGCCTGGGAAAGAGCTTAATCTCGAATGTCTTCTAAAACATTTGTTATGACCTATGAGGCATCATTTAGGAATTAATGCTGCTTTTTAAAATAAATGTGTTTTGTTCTGAGTGTGCGAAAGAAATCTTTTGATATGGGATATGAATTCTACTATTGGCCTCGACGTATCACTGTACCACATAAAACTCGTTCTTTCGACCGATTGTGACCAGAATAGTATGGGGTTTTGTGTATTTCTACCATATGCTCGTCCCGCGTGAAAAGAAGGACAAGGCTTATCTCCAGTTGGATAATCATGGGCCTTTCCGTCAGTGATTGGAAAATCACATCGTAAATACTGTAGTAACCATATCTACCCTACCTTAAGGAACAAATGATGTCATAATCACATTACACGGTCATAATGTTCATTACGGCAGCTCGATTACGATGACTTATTCATAGCTTTTAGAGTACGAATTAAAATATATATTTTAGCGATTGATAAACAACGATGTCCACCGATCGTTATCTCCATTAATTTTAAGATTACCAGGTCCAAGTGAATATAAGACTGCTCAAAGAGTTGAAAGTTTTTTGGAAGTTACCTTATCTTTTTTCCCCTTTGATGCATTATCGTCAGACCTGACACAAGAGTTCACATGAGTAGGCGAATAATCCACAATAAATAGTCATGATCACAGTTATTATTCAGAGGCGACTTTGTATTTCATTACCATATCATCAGGGTTTCATCTGTCGGCCAAAACAAGAAACGAGTCACAATGTTTATGTCAGTCTGTCCGTCCGTTCATACGGTGTCAACTTTTAGTTAACGGATTGATGTGATAAATTCATATTGTTTATATTGATAATTGTGATACGTTTTAAACTCAGCTGGTCATAGGCCAGAAGAGCGTATCGTATGGCCTTTTGTTGGCCATCCATCCGTCTGTTGTAGGTTCATTATCACAAGTTTTGCTACTCCACCTAAAGTATCTGGAGGATTGCCATGAAACTGTATACATATTCATTTTAAAGTCAAGTTGGTCAAAATGAAAATGGGGCCCCTCCATCTTAGAAATCATGTTGTTACTACCTCTCATTATGTGGCTTATCACAAAAAGACTTCAAATCATGTCCTCTTCGTACTAAATGAAAATCGTAATGATGATCTGATATCCACAGTGGCCCCCACTGCGCTATATCGTTTCGTACCTTAAATATTTGTTCATTTTATAGAAAAAGAATTTCGCAGGTTTTCCTCACTACCTGTCCGGCTATTTAAAATGATGTCTTAGGTATTGTTAAAAGTTCCCTTTGTTTTTGTGTATGATTGATGGGTGTAATTTAGGCTGTTGAATATACAGCTTGGCCTTATTTCAGATGTATACCTATAAACAAACGAACTGCTATCTCCTCGATGACAAAGGCGATGACACAGGTGTTTGTACTGCACTTACATGCTGTTAACTAGTCCATGTAAGAAAATAGTTTTACCACATTTTGAAGTTCTCAGAAAAATTAGAGATGGTTTCTGTACTCAGCAGTTAAAAGGAAATTGTATTGGAATACTGGAAATTCTTTTCGTTCAGTGCAGCGTTAGTATCTTTCTCCGTCAATCCAAATTCAGTATATTTTTGGTCAGCACAACGTCAGTTTCGTTTCAGACAGTTCAACGTCAGTTTCTTCTTGTATTTCTTACTTATAAAACATTTAATTTCCCAGGTGGCATAAGTGTCACTTGATCGAGCTACAAGGTCAGTGGTACTCCATACATTTTGTCAATAGATTGATCTTATTATGTTACGGCAAAGTTGTATTATTAGAGTTTTCATACTGACGTTACATTCTCGTGTACTCTGGATCAGTGGTAAACATCCATAGTCCTAGATTAAGCAATATAAATATTTAATGTCTGCGATATACAACTCATTTTTAAATCTGTAATGTATAAACAAAACTTCAAGAAATTAATAGTAAGAAAGAGAATACCCTTATTATAAATCTCAGTGAAAGAAGACGATTTTTATTCAGAACCCGAATCAGGGATTTCTTTTTGAAAGTCGGGGTCATCATTTAGTCTGCTTTATGTCTGAAGCACATTGCAGAATCAAGCAAAAAGAAATTACTTTGATAAAGATACTCATAAGTCACTGTTATATATTACACTTCATGTCAAGACACAATATCAATAAACTTGCGTAATCAACAGTTTATACATGTCTTTATCTCAACATTTCATCGTGTATTGGTGTGGGTCATATTAAAGCTTCTCGCCAAATGCGTCATAAAGATATCAGTCTGTCCGTGATTTATTCATAATTTGTGATAACCAGTCATCCTTTGGAGAAAATTGATAACCAGGTAAATTGCACTAAGAGCAAAATATCGATGGGTCAAAGCCTTGTTTCACATTGATCTCACATAGGTCCACGAAAAGTTGATTCAGAAAGATTAAATTTCCCTTCATACAACTAATTAGTCTAAGTCAGAGCAATTCAAATTAAATATATATTTTTTATTCGACTTTGACGATAATTCTAGAGCCACTATAAACCTCGAATGAAATATTGGGTTGAACACAAAGGCTTAGAAGCCTAATTTGCACATGGTAGGCTGGCATTGGGTGTTGCGTCTTAAAAAGAGTCTCCGGAGAGAAAGAATCTGTAATTTTTTAAAAAAAGTTTTAAAATGTGATCTCCGTATAGACTTTCTTGAGTTCTCGAAATAGTATGATGCAAGAAAGTGGTAGTTTTTGTCGAACCGGTAACGTCGGGAATTCGATTTTCATGCAAGAAAACACAAAAGCTTATTTTGTAAAACACAAAAGCTTATTACAATCTGACATTCTTGTGGCAATCTTAGTATCTCGATTTTTTTAAATTATCAACAGCTTGACAAGTGCCAAAGATACTCCGTGGCACTCTTGACGAAATGTAAAAATATGTCTTTAAGTTAAAGTCTTCATCGCGATAGAAGATGTGGCAAAACGAACGATTTCTCATCTCGAGTTGCGTGATTCTTTTTGAACTTGTATTGGTGTGCGTGCCTTTTAGTGTAAGACGTCCTGCCTACAGTAAGCATGCTCAGAGAGTTAATGTGAATATTTGGTTTGATTAAAAAATGTTGAGTTAAAAATTAAGTGCCTTTGTGGCGTTTCATGTATTTACACTTGTCATTGTTTTGTTTTGAATTGAAAATATTACACGTAGTTCCTTTGTTGTGTCACGTTGTTGCAATATAGAGGTCGAAATACTAGATATCGTGGCCTAAGAAAATGATCGATTACTTCCGCTTGCGTTTCAGCATATCGTTGTAACTTTAGTAGGGAGAATGAATCGGTTAAGAAAAGCAGAAATGTTTCTGATTGCAAAACATCGTATCATGGCATGCAGAGGAGTTACATAAACTTCGGGCCAGGATATGTTGTAGGTAAACATTATCACAGAATAAATTATTTATAGATTCCGGGAATACTTTTTAGCGTCATCCTAGCATACGTTAATAGAGAAAGGAATTATCCTTCTTTTTCTCCCATACGTCTATATAGATTTTCTTTCATTGATGGTGTCAAAATTAGTCACATAATTTGCAAGATATAACTATGAAAATATTCGTAAATATATGTTGCAGTTTGCTGTCTGTATCTTCGGAGTCATCATAAGGCATTAATGGGGTCCCGAGTGGCCTAAAGCGCTCACCCTTCCGGATCACTGCCATTTCAGCTTTGAGTGGGTTTCAGTCTCAGGCTCGGCTAACGTGGGTACGTGAGAAAGCCTGCCAGTAGCTTTTCGTGGGTCTGTGTTTTTTTTTATACTGGCCGCCATGTATAGCGTATCTTGTGCTGAAAAATGGCGTTAAACCTACAACAACTACAACACAATTATACATCAACCTCCCCCAGTGTACCCCTTTAGGCGCTAGCGTTCTTCAAGGTACCCCATTAAGCATTATTTAATGTACTTCTCTGTACCTCCATTAGGCATTAACGTTCATCAGTTTACGTTCTTTAAAGATACGGCATTAACGTTCTACAGTGTACGCCATTGGCATCAACGTTCCTCGAAGTACCCACATTAGGTATTAACGTTCTTCAAGGTACCCCATTCGTCATTAACCCTTCTTCAAGGTACCAACTCAGATATTAACGTTTTTAGTGTACCCAATTAGATAATAAAGTTCTTGAGTATTTAGCATTAAAATTCTTCAGTATACCCCATTATGCATTAATGTTCTTCAAGGCCCCCCCCCCCGTAAGTTTTAACGCTCTTCACTGTACCCAAGTATGCATTAACGTTCTTCAGTATACCCCATTAAACATTAACGTTCCTCAGTGTACCACATTAGACATTTACATTTTTCAAGGAACCCCATTGGGCACTGCCTTTCCTCAAGGTACCCCATTATGCATTAACGATCCTCAGAGTGCCAATTAGATATTCATTTATCTCATGTGTATCACCTAATTTAATATGCTTGTCATGGGAATGTATCAGGTTATGACGTCAGTCCGTCCGTCCGTATCTTTCCTATTTCGTTTCGACACAATTACTCGAGTTTTCCACGATTTTGAACTACGATTCTGTTCTGAAAAGGCAAGCTCAATGCACATTACTTAATCAGCTTTATGGTATTTTCCATTTAACTTGGTCTGGTTTAATATCAATGTCCTATTGATATGCGCGACATTTACATAAACAATTGGAACTGTATCTTTGAAATGAGACAATGCCTGTTTTGTTCGTTTAGAACGGATCATTAAGCACAAAAATGATTATGTCATGTCGAGGAAGTGAGAGCACACTGCTTATCCCAAGGATATACTGAGGCAGCGGATGGTCATCAAACCTGTGATCCTTGGATCACAAGACCGACATTATGCCAACTGAGCTCCCATGGCTCCCGATCTTGGACAAATTTAAAATCTCTTAACTCTGCTGCGCTATAGCCGCTAAATAAGCAGCTTGCCATCTGGCGATTTGTCACTTATATGTGTTAAGAACAAAATATTAGTTCCAAACACGTGGACCCGATGCTTTGTTAATTTTATGACTTACTCAAGTCAATGTAATATATCTCTTCGAAGTAATTTTAAACAAAGAGTAATTGCTTTAAGCAAATGTGTTAAAGCGTGTTCTTGCAAAGCTTAAAAGTGGCGATAAAACTGCAGCACTTTCGTTGTCAAATCTTCGATGTCGGAAGTGCGCAGCTGCACGTGGTAAAGCTATTAATTTTCGGTTTCGGAGGTAAAGAAAATCTTGCTTGAAGTATGCAATCCCATATTGCCTAAATATAAGTGATCGGTTTTGAAAACCACCGGAACTTATGAAGTTTGATAATTGTTCTGTATGTCCCGTGATTGCTGTGATTGGTATACTTCAAATAGGTTAAGGCAAATCACACAACTGCATCTACTGTACACACCTTTATCAACCACATTCTTGACGATACTAGTTGAAATGACTCGTCAGAGCAATATTCAGCAGTTCAATTAGTACTTCTTGTTGGGTTTAACGCCATTTTTCAGCATACCAGATACATGGCGGCCAGTATTAATGGTGGAAGAAGAACCTGGGAAAGCGCTCAGAAAAAAACCACCGACCGACGAGAAGCTATTGGCAAGCTTTCTCACATACCCACACTGGCCGAATCTGAGTCTCGAGCACACGCCGAATCTGAGACTCGAGCACACGCAGTGACGCAGACAGAGGTGAGATGGCAGTGACCCGTAACGGAGAGAGCTTTAGACCACTCGGGGTCCCGTGAGTACTCCTTGAACCGACATAATAATAAATATGATTATAATCATATCAAACTAACGCATTCGTGTACGGCGAGGCCGCGAGGGTAAACTTTAGGCGTCGAATTTATTGTGTGGACTCGAACTTTAGGCGTCGAATTTATTGTGTGGACTCGTATTTGAAAGAATAATTTCACAGTACACTTAACAGAGTTATCCAGTTTATGCTCATAAAATTTCGGAACTTTTCGGTAGGATTTTCTTTCTTTTTGTATTGTCTTTTTTCCATTTAAGTATTAATTACACCGTCGAGTGGAAGTGGGATACGGTGACGAAAACCTTGTGGTAGGGAAATCATGCGTGGTTTAGAGCCAGTTTTCTCTAATACCTTTTGCGTTTCCCACCATCAAATGAATCACGCAAGAAAATATTGTCATATTTATTGTATGATCACGTTTTTCATTCCGATTTATATAAATAATCAACTCTCTTTTTTAGTAGCGTCACATCGTTCCTTTCTGATCCTCTTTCCAAGCATCAAGTATTTTTTTCTTTCTAATGTTGCATTATCTGTCTATATACATCTCGCCAATCATTTTCGAATGCTCACATGCTCATGCTTCTGCCTTATTAAAAGCGCAACCATTCGTCATTTGTACATGTTCTATGTTGCAGCATGCATGAAACTTAAACCTGTGAGAAGACACTAAGTGCGGAAATCTCCATTGACAGATACCTCAAAGTTACCTGACCGCATGGGGCGTTACATATTCGCTAGCCAAGCTTCCGATGTGATTATCCTATCTACATATATAGGTTTATCGCATCGGAACCTTGATCAGCGAAGCTGAGGGTTTTCCAGTTGGCTTTTGAAAACCACTTTCGTTCACAACCTTTTAAATTGCAACATAAGACATTTTCAAGCCACCATCTAAACACAAAGATTTAGAGCAAATACTAATCCAGATTACAAAAGTATTAAAGGTAACATACCTACGGATTGGGTTGCATTTATTCCCGAAACATTAAAATACCACGTTCACTAATTCCAAAACTGAATGAATTAAGCAAAGTTTTGCGTAAATAAATTATTAAAACTACAGTGTGTGGATAACATATAATTGGCCGTAAGGGACAGCACTGGTTTTTAATTTAGGGTAGGTAGGTATGATTTTATAACATAATAGGCGCTTCAAAGGGTTGGGCAAACACGGCCAAGTTAGATGCATAAATCAATTTCGGGATTGTCTTTTACCATGAGGGGGAAAAGTGCTAGTGTCGGCATCCAAAAACAGGGATGGTCGGCCGGCCGGAAATATAGTTGGTGGAGGGGCTGACATTGGCAAGTTTGCTTCGTACATTTTTTTTTTGTTTTTTTTCAAAATGGTTTAGTACGGACATAGTAAGCATTAACAATATAAAATTACAGTCTTTATTAGTACATGCGCGACTCCGATTCAAGCTTAGTCAGTTCATTCATCAGTCAGGTGCCAGGCAGTCGGACAAGAAACGTAAGAGCTGATCCTTTGTTCTTGATGTTGATAGGAGGGGACTGCCTGGGGTTGCAACGTGCTAGGGCTTGCGTCATAATATCAACCCACTACATACAAGAAAGCCATATATACAGGTAAACCCGTTACAGAAAGAAAGAAAAAACATTAGACGTATTCCCCATTGAATTATAGAACTAAAAGTGACATGCAATGCGGATTAAGAAGATGGAAATGCGCAATATCCACCCATTCCCCTCCAGAATATGTTAAAGGAGGGCATATTCCCGCTTTCCGATAGCCACAGTCTTGTCTTGATTTATATAATAAACATCAGAAACATTTTTACATCATTACTATTTTAATAAAAAAAATTGCCCTTTTGTCGATAAGTTTAATTTGGCATCAACTGCCAAGATAGGATGATAGAAAAGGAAAAAGAGAAGATAAACAAACCGCTTCTCAGACTACACAAATATGTGGAAGTCCTTTGGGTAGTAAATGAATTTAAAAATATCCGACAATTTAGAAGCTAGGAAGAAATAAACACGGCATTAAATACATTGCACATTCATCACTCCACAGTTTGAAGATTCTTGACACTTATTCTTGATTTCACACTGCACGCTGGAATTTTTCTTAGAAAGCTGACAGTTTTAGTTCCGAATCACTAGCTAGCACATACTACTTTAGATGTTTTTTTTATTCACGTGATAGTGGAGCGTGCGTTTTTCTAATTATAGGACTCATGTCGAACGTATTTTCGCAGTTCTAATTATTTTATTTCAAAAGAAGCATTTAACAAAATAGATGAGATCACTGCACCATTCATTGAGAGGGATTTACACTGATTTATTTTCAATCCAGTTGCATCCGTACAAAAGAAAAAGAGACATCCCCATTTCCTTCTAAAAGAAGAAGATAAAAAACAGAAGCGCAAAAAGGCCTGGCTTTAATGATTCAGGCTCGTCAGAAGAGATGTTCTTGAAATCTAACTCTTATGTATGACCCTTCTTGATGAGTTCTTTTTTTTTTTTTTTTTGCTCGTTTCAAGTTTTATGCGTTAGTCTTTGCTTGAAGATAAGATTGATTTAATTCCAAAGTAATACAAGATGTGCAGATACTTCAAAGATGGAAGCATCCCGCTGTTCTTATCAAATTGCACGCTATTAATAACCGGACAGAGTTCGTTAATGCATGGGAAATTTGAAATGGAGACAAATGTGTGATTCATGCCTTTGTTAAATGTGACTAGCTAATGATCAGAGAGGACGCAAAAGTTAGCGCTCGTTTCTCCCTCCCCAAACTTCATTATAGTTGAAGATTGGTTTTCTAGCCGTTAATATTAACATGAACTTTAGGACTCACGCTACTAATTCAGTTCCAACAGTAAACCTATGCAAACACCATGATATTAAAAATTCAATAACTTCAACTTTTGAGTGCTCATGATCAAACCTATATTTATCAGTATAGATGAAACTTGGATGTCAGCTTCTATGTAGCGGAAAGTATATGAGCCGCGGTATATTGTGGACATGCATGTGTTTGAAACACGTGCTTTTAATTCCGCACCAAACTCAAGACTGTTAAAAAAACTGAAATACCATCAATAAAACAATATCTCTATTTTTTTTTCCACTTACAACTAGGTTAAGCTATCCAAAGATTATTTTTCATAAAACATACCTTACATTATTAACCAATCCTGGTCAGCCAGACCCATATATACTCTATTTTATGTTCACCAGTTTCCAGGCTGGTTCCCAATTTAATATAGCATTAGTACCGTGTGTCCTAATAGTTTCTCCTTTTTACCTGGTGTTCTTTAAATCGCGCCACACCATTTTCCCATACAGCCATTAGAGACAATCTGATGGAGATAGAATAATGAACACGCCAACATTAAGAAAAACAATCGAAGGTTAGACGCCTCCACATGGACAAAATGCACATATACAACAAAACTAACGTATCTATGCAATTTACTTTCGTTTTATGTTTTTATATTTAATCACACTATATTTTTTATAATTTCTCGAACATGTTGCGTAATGTAAAACTAAATTAGTATCGCGTGTCAAAATTAAGTTCTCTTAGTTTTCGAACCCTGTATTAGTACAATTGAATTCTTATCCATTCTCACTATATTTCCTTAAAGGAAATAATTCCGAATTTCGTTTGTACAAAAAGCCGTAAATATAATTGCCTTTTGACATATTGATACGTCAAATTGATTTCTCCACCAGAGGCCTGGTGGGTGGCTGAATGGTCTACAGCGCTTGCATTTACCGATCACGGCCATCTCACCTCCAACTTGATTAAAATCTTTACTATCGTCCTTGATTATCTGACAGCGACCGCGTAAGAGTCATGGTCTGGTGACCCATGTTATTACCATAATCAATAATTTTTCAGCCAGTCAGACTAAGTCTTACAGCTTTGCGTTTGGGTGACAATGCAGTATGACTCAAATACATGAATATCTGCCGAAAACAGCGCTACATGCCCCTAGTGGACGATACAGCACTATAATTCAACTTCATGAATATCTGCCGAACTATTTGATTCACTTTCAAATTTCCGAAAGCTGGATTTCCATTGGCTAATAACAAAGGTCACCAGAACATGAACCTTAAGCGTTCGCTGTTCGATCATAATATAGGACAGTGGAGATTTTAATTAGATTGTCTCACCTGTGACCGCCTGGGTTCGAGTCTTGGGCTCAGTCAATATTGGTATATTAGTATGCTTGCACATTACTTTCAGTGGGTCGGTAGTTATTACCGAGGTTTTCCGGTTGTACTGGCCGCCACGTATATCCCCTATCATGCGCTAAAAATTGCGTTACAGACCCAACACATTTTTCCACTGAGCATAGAATATGCAGTAAAGAACTGCAAATAACTTTCCTTTCCCCTCGGATGGAACTTGCTTGATCACCAAGTCCTTATTCTTCCAAAATTGTAGCAAATAGGATTCTGTAGAACAGCGGGTCCCACATTTATTCGGCCCCCTCCCTTTGGTTTTCCTCAGTGCCCCCCTCCCCCCCCCCCAATATCTTATCCGGTAAAAATAAGTATTCAGCATTATCGCCCCCTCCCCCTCCGGTAAACCTGTCCCCACTGAGGGGACGGTACCGCCCAAAGCTCTAGAATCATATGTTGTTCTGTCGAGTGGAACATTCAACCTGTAAGTCAAACCATTATGGCTTTTTCTATTTCGGTATATGTAGTTCATTATCTTTCAACCATTCTTCTTTTTTAGGGGCCCCGAGTGGCCGAGTGGTCTAACGCGTTTTCCGTTACGGATCACTGCCATCTCACCTCTGCCTGCGTGGGTTCGAGTCTCAGATTCGTCTAATGTAGTTATGTGAGAAAGCTTGCCAGTAGCTTCTCGTGGGTCGGTGGTTCTTTCTGGGGGTTTTCCCCGAGTTCTTCCTGCACCAATAATACTGGCCGCCATGTATAGCCTATCATGTGCTTTAAAATGGCGTTAAACCCTACAACAACAACTTCAACCATTCTTCATTCACGATACTCTCTCACAACTCATCTGTTGTGATCTATTACAAATCCTAAGTCCTGACCTTAGCAGATTTGTTCATAGTGACCCCCAAAAATAGGAAAGGGCGTTCTCATTGATTAACGCTTGCCAGAAGGGAATAAACATTCCTGCGTAACGTTAACATTCATAAAATGACATGTGTAAATTGTCTATGCCAGTTTGTAAAAATTATTTTGTTCCATGTAACATATCACCAAACATATGTATGCCGATATCACCTGCATCTGACAGAAAACATTATTATTTGTACTGTTATCCCCGCAAGCCACGTCCTAAAACCCGCTTTACTCTTGCCCCACCCATAGCCGCTTGTGCAGATTTCATCGTTTTCCATAAATATACATAAATCTATTTTGCATGTCACTGTATATTTTTCTCCCCATTGTGACCCATCATAACCCTTCGCTCCATTGAACTAATCAAAGTTTTTATTCTAAACAAAGTCACTTACCATGTTATATTCGTTTATAAGAAGACTCCGAGTGCAAACTGTACCGACCCATATGTACCGTTGCATATTGCGCTGGGATATCTGGATTAATGCAGTTTGTTACAACTAATCATTAGAAAAAAAAATAAACCCTGATCTGCAGGTGCACTATACTACGGCTGATGAGGATCTTTATTGTTCACAGCTTCACTTGACTAGTATGCGAGTATATACGGTATTCACAATGAATCGGTATGTTCCAAGTATGGGGCACTTTATTCCATTTATCTTGTCATGATGCATAATTTTACGTCTTTATGTGTTGGTAAACACCAATCATTCACTAAGTCGATAAATCAATCAATCAATCAATCAATCAATCAATCAATCAATCAATCAATCATTGTTATATCGTTTTGCCGCGTATATATTTGCAAACTCTCTATAGAAACATTTGCCAGAGTGTTAAACAGACTTAAAACAAGTAAAATAGAGTGTACGTTCTGATTTAAAAAAAAATACTATAGCCCTCATTAATAATCTTCGCTTGAACACAGATAACTTTTAGTATATTCTTTGCTCAACATATTATACATGTAGTAGTAGTAGTTGTTGTTAAGGGCTTTAACGCCATCTTTTGTTTAAACAAAATATAGGCTATATACATGTCAGCTTGTATAACTTGTGGGGTAAGAACCAGGGAAAACCCATAGAACAACCACGACTAGCTCGAAGCTACTGTCAAATGTTCTCACGTACGCGTGTTCGAGATCGAGAATCGAACGAACACAACAGATAGATGTCCGATGATCATGCTATGTTTTAGTTCTGGAGTCTATCAATTTTGAAAGTACATGTGTACAGATATTACCCATTATTTTTCAAAGTTTCAAACTTTGATACTGAATGATGTAAGATAATCAGATAGGGGCGGCCCTGGAATAGCTGACATCAACTGGCGCCCTAGGCGAACCATGCAATCGGTGCCCACCCATACCCTCTCCAAATTTGGCGCCCCATTTGACTGGCGCCTAAGGCAACTGCCTCGTTGGCCTTTATGGACGGGCCGCTTCTGTATACGACCGCATCTGGAAAGTCAGAAGCGGGATTGTTTATAACCAGTAAATTTTTATTTGTTTAGTAATACACACTTTCAACCAGTAAATTTTTATTTGTTTAGTAGTACACACTTTTCGAGAAGACTTTAAAACAGCAAAAATCATAAGAAACGAAAATACTTATAAATCGTAGAAAATGGTCAGTTTGTTTGGTTGTAAATAACTGAGCGTATTAGGACTACTTTATTAAATGGTTATTATAAATCTAAAAGGAACACATCGTCTAGATTTATGAATTGTATAACTGCGGACTTTTTGGGGTTTCCTCTCGTCATATGAAGTAGAATATGACTGTCGGAAGTATGTATGTATGTATGTATGTATGTATGTATGTATGTATGTATGTATGTATGTATGTATGCATGTATGTATGTATGTATGTATGTATGTATGTATGTAGTACATACATACGTATATATGCACATTGTATGAATTTGTAAGGTAAGTAGGGCTGCAACCAATTGAGTTATTTTTCTTACTGATCTAGGTAAAAGCCTTTACCCACCCACTGTAACTAAGCCGAGGCTGCAGCCCTTTGATACCGAAATGGGTTCGACAAGAAACAAACAAAAAATTTAATTAATTGAAATGTATTAAAGTGTATGTGTTTATTCTTTCGCTCTCACACCAATGACAAATTATACGAGTATAACAGTGAATTATCCAAAGTGATAGATCGTAGTCTGCACTACATTAATTAACTTGAGTAATCATTAGCACTGTGCCAGATTTTCGTAGTCAAATGCTAGTGATACAACTTAATTAGTCAAACACTAAAAATACAATATGGCTAAAAATCACGTGAAAACATTATTCTTATCATTATCTTGACCTCAACATAAATAGTCCACTACCTGTGTCCGACTTTGTCAGAGAACGTTCTTGCACAACGGTACTGCTACTAGACGGCTGGAGGGATAAAACTGATAACCATTCATCCGTCTACGTTAGGTCCAATACCACGTAGCGACTTCACCATTTTACTGCAAATTACTCCTAGCAACTCTTTTATGTAACTTTCAGCTTAGTAATTCATAGTTCCATCTAGCTGGCTAAATATAAGAATAATTTACAAATAATCTGTTTCACGACCGCTACCTAAATTTGTAAATACAGATGCGTTTTATAATACACTTTCAAGAACAAGTACATACACACTCTCCCATTTGTTTGTACCCAACCCTTATCGATTTTAAAAACGAAAAGCATAAATTGTATGAAATGCAAAAAAACTTCGTCATTTCATTCATTGGTGTATATATTCTAGTCTGGGTGTCGCCAAGGGGTCCATAACACTGTCAATTTATTGGCGTTTTAGTGCAAACGGAAGTTCCTGAGGTAAACAAAGCAGATTAGTTTATGTCCATTTCTGGTTTCTAGATTAGTCAATTTCATTACATAAACAAAAATTGGCCGCCCGCGTCCAACAATATTGCAATGTCTATTTTAACTGTTTCTTATACAAATTAAACAAAGAAATAAGAGGAACTAATGTATATATGTTTTAAAAAATATGAAAATCCGAAATTTACGAAATGTCAAGATAAAACACATTCGTTGCTTGAAAACTGGCTCAAGCAAATATGGCGACTGTGTTGCTCAATAAACTTGCGTTTGATTCCATACGCTAACAACTTCACAGTATTTCTGACCCCCCCTGGAAACAATCAGGTTAGGACTTATACAACGAAGGATGGAATGACTAAGTTTTGTGCATTTTTATATAATTGATGCCTTCTGTTTTTAAAAGAGGCAGGTGATTACAAACAAGCGGAATGGTGTGAGGATACAATAATTGGTACAAACTAAAAGCACTCCCATTCTTATGAATTCCAGCAATGCATGAAGGACACATTGATAATTTTACTAACTGGAGTTGCTGTTGATGGTAGTGTAAAATGCCTCCGAGTTCTTAATTGTTGGATCAATTGGACTACAGGCAATCATATAATATTTAGCCAATCTGCAGCAACGTTTTTCGAGGCTATCAACGACTCACATTGCAACTTATTTAGCAATCGGAGTAGCGTGCGAAGACAACGGCGTACGTACCTTTGGTGTGCCTATAAACAGTCCATGGGCAACATCGCTTAGGCCAGTTGGGTAATATACCGAATAAACGTCGTTTCTTGCGTTTACATGTACGTGTATTTTACGTATCTGTTTTATTTTTTACGGTCACCACGTGCAGGTCCAGCATGTGTCCAGCCTGGTACACAATGGTTAAACGAATGATTGCCAACCGGGGATTGCTGCATAGAATGAGTAATCGATATAAGATCACCCGGGGCCTCAGTCAGTGCAAATCCAAACAACATATAACCGTGCGGCGCTCATGTTGTTGGGGACAAGGCCTTATAACTGTCATTGACAGTAGCACATGTGAGATTAACAAAGTCATTAAAGTAATTCTGACAATATCTGGTCAGAAATTGTAAAGGGTAACGTCGGCTCCTATAATAGATTTTCTGGTCCGCGAGAATTTTATTATTATAAATATAATATATTAATGGTTAACAAGGTTGTGCATATAAATGCGCGTTAACCGTTGTAGTTGTCGCAAGCAAATGCAAAATAGCACAGCCGTTTACGTCTAAAGATTGAGTACATGTATCTCAACGTTTTCCACATATGGACAACTAGCAATGCCACAGTTGTTGTAAGTGGGCCCAGGCAAGGAATTTATCAGAGCCGTTGCTGCGTTGTAACAAAATATAATGTGCGGTTTAATATTGGATATGTTGATATACAACGCGAAACAGACACGTGTGGAACGATTTAACTGATCACGCGTGGAACAGTTATTTTGACATAAATGGAATTATTAATGAGGTCTCTGACCCAGAGTGATCCAACTCGCGAGCGAGTAACACGATTGATATCAGTCCTACAAGAACTAAATGATGAAACCTTACACATAATTGGGTTAAAACTTGGATTTAAACCTGCTGAGGCGCTTGGACAGAGAATGTGAACGTTAAATACAAAATGATATCACAACCGTTGCGGTTATAGTCACTCAGAACAAATTCGTTTAGTATGTTTATGCATCATCAGCATCGAGCTAATAACCCGGCATGGTTCATTGATGCATTTCGAATCTCTGATCGGATTGATACTAAGTGGCAACCAATACGCCACCATTTGGCTGGACCAAATCCTCCCAGTAGATCATTTATGTCAGAGAATTACAAATCGATTGCACATACACAAATCAACAGTCAACTAGCTTTGTCCATTTTTTTATTCTTTCGCGCGGTATCAATTACAATTCCGCACAGATACGCGGACAAACAATCATGCGGCACCAACAGCGATATTGGTGCATGCGGCCAATTCGTTATGGTCTTTTTGAAGCTCATTCGGGTACTCTAGGTCGACTTCATAAAACAAGCAAACAGGCATGGGCTGAACATTGACCATTCATATATTGTCGGTTCTACTGTCTAGGTATATTATATAGCCAGTTTATAGGCTTGGGTCATACTTATCCATATATCTATGGCGGGACATGGAAATCCCTCCACGTATACCTCTTTCAATAAATATATGTTGGTCAATATCTGTTAGAAGCTCTATTTTTACTTTTATCATTGACTGTTAAGCAGTACGACCCATTGCTGGTCGTGAGAAACAGTGAACTGGATCTAACTTATACATCCGCGAGGCTTTGTCTCGGAAAGTTTCCCAAAATGTCTGTGAGTAAAGCACATCTGTTCGCACGTATATATAATGATATTTGCCACAGTTGTTGCACTCAAACTCAGATCAGACCTGGTTATCGTGTTTGCAATATTTTCTCGAGTCAGAGAGGAGTTACATGCGCTTATTGGTGGTAACTCTGTCTCTTCAAAGTTTTCCAATCCGGTCATGTACTCGTATGATAACATTCCTTTTCTAGTTATCAATATGTTAGGCTTAGCGGTATCATATCGACTAGTGATTCTGAATCCCTCGTTCGATTGTGGGTTACTGATTAACTTGTTGAGACTGGAATTTAAAAGCTGCATCGATTTAATGAAACAAAGCTATCTAAGCTGAAATGTAATGTATTCTTCCACGTTACAGGGGAATAACGCGACTCCTTGCATCATCAGATGACCATAATACCCGCGCAGGAAACGAAGCACCACGCGAAATATTGTTTTTACTTAGGTAAATTCAGAACTGTAGAATATATGTAGTTTACACAGCTCCTCTATCCATGTCAGTAATGTGACAGTGATCACGTGATTTGGCGCCAAACCCCATCACAGATCCACCAATGAGTGGCCTCAGAAAAGTGGCGTGTGTCATCATATTATATTTACGTGTCTGCAGGGTTGGATATTGCTATCTGATGCATTTCGCGGTAACTTCGAGCGATTTAAGAAACAAGTCATCCGAGCATTAGCTTCGACACAACATTAGTGGCTCAGTCATTTCATTACGTCTGATTACGTTGTAGCAAACTCCTTATGGCACTTTTCTGACAGTTTACGTAGTATTTGTTAAAATATAAGGACCGACCTTGCACATGAATTTTCAAATATTTGAAGTTACCTACGGAACTTGTTTCTTCCGGTGAACCTAGGTCAATTTCAAAAATTCTTGTCAGGTACTGGCATAATTGTACGCTGCGCTTTATCACGGATTACACCGCAGTAAAAGTTATGGTCCTCTATCTAGCAGCTTTTGATAGATATGCCTTTATATAAATTTCGTACCCTCGTACTTGCTGTAACATTTGTGGAAAATCATTTATTCACACGTAATGACAATAGTCCTCTTTGCGGTGCAACGATCTCAAATTATTATTAAACCACCTGCATATGTGTATGGATAGTTAAATTGGCTGCAGAGGTTTGTTACAAAAATACATTGACGGCGAGATCAAGATTAAGCCTTTGAAAATCACTGATGTCATTAACTTGCAAGTTCAACGATACCAAATTTAGTATTTACTAGGTTAGTCTCAAGCTCACATTCAAAACATCGATTGTCATTAATTTGCACACTTACCACTGCTGGTCGTGGCGTGTTAATATAACTCGACCCACGGAACGATTGGCTTGGCGAAATATGCAGTTGAACATTGACGCGTCTGTGAACAGTTCATCCTGATCGTACTTTTGCATATTTTCTAACTTCTCGAGAACTTTTTCAAAGCTTTTGCGGATTTTATAAATGATAATATCTGTATCTTTACAGTTCAAGCTCAGAAGTGGATCACCATGAATCCACTGCTTAATGTTTTCTGATCCATCATTATTGTCACGGTTAAGTAGCACAGTCAAATGTATACTGCCAATAATATCTGCTTTAACTCAAGGGTGCGTGAGCGTTGTAATGTCGTTACTATTTCTGGATGAAGTGTTGTACGCGTCTGTAACTGGCTCATATTCAATCAGGATATTTGCCCGATAATCTTGTAAATCACCACGACGTTTATATTACTCGAAGTCGCGCTTATCGTGCCTTTGGAGCAACATCCGTGTCAATGGTATGTGCGATAAAGCGACGTCTCTCATTTAAACCGTCAACCAGCTATGCTATTTCACCATACGGTTAATCCACGTAGTAATCTTGATATGATACTGTATTGCCATTTCTCAAAGTTGCTTCACGGACAATCGTGGCGTCTCTGGAGAAAGTTCTGAAGTTGCCAGTATGTATATTTTTCCCATTCTGCTTGGAGTCCTAATTCCACGCTCTGACGCTAATGGCTTAGATAATTGCCTTGAAACTTTACACACATCTTCATCCCATGATATAGTTGATCCTAAATAGAAACGGTGCCAAGCTAACATGCAATATGTACAACACAGCGGCTTTTAAACGCAAATCTTGTTCACCTTAAAGAATAACAGATCTTGTCATTAATTCCTAAACAAAATTTCGCTCAGTAGATCCATAGTTCCTTTGAGGAATTCGCGTTTCAATAATGTGGCGGTTTCCTTACTTTCATTGCATGTATTTTGTTGCAGATCCTGATGGTGGCATCTGCCAGTTACTGGTCAAAGTGGACAGGATGGAGCGAGTGCTCGCGAACATGTGAAGGTGGAGCCGCCTACCAGACCAGACGATGTCTACGGAGTCGAATCTATCGATTCGGCTGTTCAGGCGAGAGCATTCGGTATACAACTTGTAATAATCAGGTAGGCATGCAGTTGTTTCTTGAAATGATTTTCGAGCAAAACATGCGGAGCGTGTATTCCTGTCAGTCGATTCCTGTGTGCATAAGTTGATGGGAGGAATTACGTAATATCTCTATTCTCATTTCACACCGCCAAAGAATAAGACTTTAAACTTTGGGCTATAATATGGTTACTTCTAGATCCACAGCGGACACATTTTGTCCCGTCCCATTAGGCGGGATTAGGGGAGAATTGGGTAAATTGAGTAGAATGTGGAAAACACGGTGTAACTCATTAATGGCACTAATGGCTTGAAAATGCATCGGTTTGACGTTGAAATCGTACGAGTACCGCACGGAACGCAAACGGCCAGTAATGGCATGAAGACAAAATTATGCAAAAATTAGACATTAAGGAACGGTGTCCAACCTATTAGAAACGGTACGCTTTCATTGATAGACAGCATAAGCTAAGAAATGGTCAGGAATGATACAAAACAGTATGTGAATTTTTGAAATGGTCAGGAATGATACAAAACGGTATGTGAATTTTTGGTGATATTCAAAAGAAGGGTCAACTGAATAACGATCCACAAAAAAAACGTACATAACGGAACTAAAACTCACAAGTACCATCTGAACAAAAAATTGGTAAGCTAAAGGTACATTATGCGAACGGTACGCTAAGATGTTACAAAAGACGTTACTTACAATGCAACTCATACAATCCCAGCTGACTATATTTAATGAAATAGGAGTTCCTATTACATGAAAAAGGTGTAACACAAACTTGTTTTAAATTATACCCATTTCAGTATTTCAACATTTCGTCAGCAAAAAATGTTTTAGACTTCACTTCCGCAAAAATGTATAATGAAGACTTTTCTTGCCTAAACGGTACCAAAGTGAGATGCAACCTATGTCCCAAGGAAGCAGCAAGTTTAACGCAAATAAACTGTGTAACTAGGTTTCTTTTAAACAATGTAGTCTATCTCCCCCCCCCACACACACACACACTTGATTTTGTTGAGCAGTTAGTGAAGTTTCATATAGGCTATTATTCTTCATTCCAGTTACAGCAACATTTGACTCTTTTGAATTCCAGTGAAGTCCAGATCAAAATTGTACAAAGTTAAATTTTCTTGTCTTTTTCCCTTGTGAGATTTAAAAAAATAATTCATTGATATTTTAAATATCTAATGTCTCTTATTGCTGTTTATTTTATTATAAGAAATATCCTAGTCTTATCTACACTCTATATTTAACCTCAAACACTTCACTCTAAAAATAGGTGTGTCCTAAATCAAGCTTGTTTAATTTTCACAAACGCTTCATCAATCAGTGTATGGTACGTGTTCTTAATATACTGCTCCTAATTGTGCTAAAAGCTTATGTGCAGTTTCTTTCTTTAGCCATACTTATCGCTCTGACTTGTTGGCAACAACTACTATAGCCTTTGGAAATATTTTACACAGCCCTCCGCGAAAATGTGGCACAATGTATTATGTGTACTTAACTATAATACACACTCCCTGATGGCTTCATTAGCAGTGTATGTAATAAATGTCAGTCGTTATCGCGCGTGCTACCGTAACGAGAATGTATAGGACATTAATGCGTCTATAAGTGATAACACCGTTCATCTAAAATAAACCAGTTAACTATTGTACTAATGGTACTACGACTGTTGCTGCTGTAACGACTACTAATATCATGACCAAACCATCGTCACCACGACAAATACTACTACTGCAGGGGCCCCGAGTCTGCCGAGTGGTCTAAAGCGCTGTCCGGTACGGATCACTGTCATCTCACCTCTGTCTGCGTGGGTTCGAGTCTCGGATTCGGCCAATGTTGGTATGTGAGAAAGCTTGCCGGTAGCTTCTCGTGGGTCGGTGGTTCTTTTCGGGTTCTTCCTCCACAATTAATACTAGCCGCCATGTATAGCCTATCTAGTGCTGATAAATGGCGTTAAACCATAAAAACAAAGAAAAACTACTACTGCTACTGCTACCACTGTTGTTGTTACTTCTAATATTGCTATTAATACTAATAATAGGTCTACCACTACTACTACTACTAGTAGTAGCTGTGTTTTATTACGTCATCAGCATCTAAAGCACCACCAACTCAAAGTTTCATCTTCTCCATGTATCATTCATTGCCCAACGCTTGCATGTGTAAATGTTTTTATAGGTTATTGCATTTGCAAAGGAATATATAAACGAGTTTACCTTAGTAATCCAGTACGACATTAGGTGTGCAATACTACTCGGAATAAAAACAAGTGCATATGTACCCATGCGAATAAAGTAATATAGTAACCCTTTTAGTATATACTCATTTTGCTTTTATACGTAAGGCTGAAGAATAAAAAGAACACGCTACAATAAACAAAGTAATTGAATTTATGCTGTAAATACACAACTGTAGTATCTACAATACACAGCATTCATCCGCACATTGCTCTGCCCAGCGACCTTTGAACTTCGTAGCTCATCGCATGTCTCGTCATTCGTTAAAAAACGTCTCGTTTTGTTCTACTTAAAATTAAATTTAGAGCCATATTGTGAATGTATGCGCCTTGAAACAACTTACTAGTTGCTCTAGAATGGAGAGTTTTTTTTTGTCGACCCAACTAAAATCCGTTTTACTAGTTGTAATGGAATACATGCATTATAGCTGCGTCAATTCCGTTTGGTGTACGATGTACATTGGACTGGAGGGACTGGTCTTGACGCTTTTGTTCTGTCCTTGGTAATTTGGAATTATCAACTTGTAAAGTTATGAATGCTTTTAATTGAAAATCTCAACAACAACCCCATTAAATATTGTATCATTGGGAATATCACCTTCATTTTGTTTTTTAGTGCAGTAAAGTGAATATGATTTATGTTGAACATGTGGTCGATACAACTACACAGTATGGCAGGGGTGTCCAAACTTTTTTACAAAGAGGGCCAGATTTGATAAAGTGACGATGACCGGGGGCCAATAGTTTCTTCTGATTTTTTTTAACCATAAAAGTTACATGCAAATATACACTATTATAGAAATAAATAAATTGTAAAAAATAAGCAATAAATAAATAAAACAATTTTCATTGTCACAATAATCTATTTTTTTTTTCAAATGACGATGAAAATAAACAGAAGCCACTCAGGCAGACATGAACAACTGTGAAAACACAACTCTGACTTTCTCGATGCAGCTATGGAGGAGCATCATCAGGGTCCACGGAGAAAGGAGAAGAGAAAAGCAACATATCCTTTTCAATAACTGCAAACACCTGAAAGCGTTTGTTGAATTCCACAGAAAGAGATGCGATAGCTGTTGCATAACTCTTTATTTGCAGACCGATGTTGTCCTGTGGGAAACTGTCAAAGCTGTGATGTGCGTGGTACAGGGCTCTGTTTGGGACAAATGTCTTTGGAAAAGTTGCAGCTGCGTTCCAACGGCCTTCACGTGAGTGTATTGCTAGCTCACCACTGCATCTCGTCCTTGAAGATTATCATTCAGCCCATTCAGATGCTTAGTTATGTCAACCAAAAAGATA
Source organism: Unio pictorum (assembly GCA_030141615.1). Lineage (NCBI taxonomy): Eukaryota > Metazoa > Mollusca > Bivalvia > Unionida > Unionidae > Unio > Unio pictorum. The sequence continues at coordinate 23,488,112 of JARLTB010000042.1, forward strand.
CAAATCTGCCAGCCATATAGGATAGGACAATTCTTCCTTCGGTTGCCCCATTTCACACACAAAAATTTCAGATTTGTTCTCTGATAGAGAAAAATCGCTGCAATGCGGACCCCGACTTAGCCACCTCACATCGTTCTGATATATTACGTCTCCGTATTCAGCTTTAATGTCAAGCAGGAGCTGCTGAAACTGTCGGTGGTGTAGAGCTTTAGAGCAAATATAATTTATTGCCTTTACCACTGGTGTCATAACGTGATCAAATTTGAGATGTTTGGCGCAGAGGGCCTGCTGATGAACTATACTTTGTAGTTTAATAGCGGTACCTCCTTCTTCGCAGACTTTATTGCAGATCAGTGTGGACAATCCACTTCGCTCACCAGCCATGGCAGGCGCACCATCGGTAATTATCCCAGAAATTTACTCCACTATAGTTTCATATCATCAACAGCATCACAAACAGAAACGAATACATTTGTTCCTCTGGTTTGGTCTTTAAGGCTTTGGAAGTCAAGCAGCTCCTCTATTACGTTCATGTTGTCGTCATTTCCTCTTTAAAAAAAATCAAGAGGTTTGCAGTGTCAGAAGCGTCGGTGCTTTAATCGCAGGCTAATGAGAAATAATAAAAAGTCACTCCCCTGTTCCTCAGTTGTCTTTGAATATCTGACGATATGTCCTCAGCTTTCCGTGCCACAGTGTTGCGCGCCAGGCAAACATTCATAATGATTGTTTCTTCTCGGGGCAAATGTTCTCCACCATTTTAATGACACAGTCTTTGATAAATGTACCTTCAGTAAAAGAGTTGCCTTGTTTAACTATTAACATGGCCACTTCGTAGCTTGCTTTGGTGATATTTTCCTTTGACTCACAGGCTCTCGCGTGAAGAAGAATCACTGTTGTGATGCCAGATCAGCTTGGAGCTGCTTCGCTTTTTCAGCTGGGTCACTCCCTGTTAGTTTGTCGTATGTGTTAGCATGTTTAGTCTGGAAGTGTCTCTTTACGTTGAATCCTGAAACAATGCAACCCGCAGCAACCGTAATTACAAATGAGACAAACACAATTGCCTCGATTTTCAGTGAACAAGTACTGTAATTCCTATCTCTCCTGAAAGCGGCGGCCCACGCTGTCTACTATTTTTCTTTTCAGTTGCCATGGTAGAAATGAGCGGAGAAGGGTTCGCGTTCTAGCGGGCCATAAATAATACATTATATGACCGAAGCTGTGGGCCGTATGAAATCTTACCGCGGGCCGTAATTGGCTCGCGAGCCGGACTTTGGACACCCCTGCAGTATGGCATGTGGGCCAAATTTTGTAACTTATATAGTTTTAATTAGAATACATAACTAAGAAATTACATTTTGAAAGAAAAAAAATAAAACAACAACAATTAAACATGTGGAAAGTTAATTATATGTATGGCCATTGATATTACTAGGTTTAGATGACACATGTTTATGCCGGAAACCGATTAAAATCAGATCTCTACTGTCCTCCGTGACTATCTGATAGCGACCGCGTAAGGGTCATGTTGTGGTGACCCATATTTTTACCATAATCGTTAATTTTCCAATCAGATTAAGTCTTATATCTTCGCGTTTTGGGGACTGTGTTTGGCTAAAGAGCATCAATATATTCACTTTCAAATTTCTGAAAGCTGCATTTCCACTTGAAAAATCGAAGGGGAGCAGAACATGTCCCCTAAACGGTCGCTGTTAAATCTTCACGTAGACAGTGGAGAACTGATTTTAATCTGATCGTTTATGCCCGCCCTGTCACTTGCTCTAATTTGTGTATGCCCTGTCACTTGCTCTTGTTCAGATTGACCCTTGCTTTTTACCTATAACTTCTCGCGCTAATATAAATCCATTTTTTTATATAAAAAGAACCAGTACATTATGAATAAATTGCCAAATAGCTGGGCTGTGACAGTAGGTTTAGCCAGCGGAAAAAAGTCTTATTTTTCGGCTTGGCTTTTCTGTCAAAACTCGCTTTCTTCAATTGTTTTTGTTTTCGAATATAGGTGTTTGGCCGTCATCACAAAGAATTCCATAATAAAACGTCTTATACATAGCACAACCTTCAATTCCTGCCATACATTGTTTGAACTAGTCCAAACAATCCTCACACGAGAACAATGGTCAGTCGTTTTGATCTGCCTCTACAGCCCTCCTCCTAGTTGAAAAAACAAGCTGACCAATCTATCTTTTTGGAGCTGGTTTCGAATCTCCTTGAGTAAGGAAATTCGATAGGTGGCAACCTGATTATTCTTGGAGATTTCAGGTTCACTTTGACTGTCCCGGAAACCCATACACATCAAAACTCCTAGATTCCATTCATGTTTTCGGCCTTAAGCAGTCAGTTAACCAACCCACCAGTAAATATGGTCACATATTAGACTGGCTTCTTTATAGACCTGATAATATTCTACGGTCCATCCTTGTATTCCACGAACATGCATAAGATCACCTCTGCATTGTATGCCACCTTAACGTATCAGTCCCTAACCCTCCATCTCATCTACCAAGAGAAACCTACGTATGCTAAATAGAACCGAATTAATACATGACATTTATTTAAACCTTACAATTTGCTTACATCATACAGCAGAACAACCCGATAACTGCCTGCGCTCATTGCTTGAAAACCATGCCCCAGCCACCAAGTGCAGAGTATCAAATTCAAAAGTGTTCTCCGTGTTATATCAGTGTTAGGGTCCAGCTTAGCACTGCTAAAAGAGACTGCCTTAAACAAGAGAGGCTTTGGCTTTCCATCAGACTCACTATTTATTAATAAATCTATGAAAACGTTAAGAAGAACGTCACATAGTCCATTTAGCCTAATTATCCCACTACAGCACTACGATCACAGAGAGTACCAACTGCAAATAGCTCTTCGAGATTTTTTACTAACAAACTAATGTTAAAGAACAAATGTTCACAACTTCCAACTGCCTTTCCTCCAGTTAACCTTCCGGAACTATTTAGCAAATTTCTTCCGTGTCAAGGTACAAACCATTACAGATAAGCTTGCCAACACAATTTAAATTACTGCGTCGTCACCACACAGGTACGATACGGAATTTCAGCGACAACCGTTAGCAGTATTTGAACATGTCTCTATGGATATAGTACGGACAATCATGATGAAGAGTGCACAAAAGTCATGTGATCAAATTTGCTGCTTGAGTGCTTAGATTCAATATTGCCTTCACTAACTGGTGTTATTAATACCTCTCTATCATGCAGGGAATTCCCATCATTTTTCAAAACAGCCATTCTAAAGCCTTTGCTGAAGAAATCAACATTCGACCATAATGAATTAAAGAAATATAGCCCAGTAATAATCTTATGTTCATATAAAAATCGTCGAAAAAGTTGTTCTAACTCAACTTGTATCTCATCTGAATTCAAACAATCTTGTTAGCACAGCTCACAGCTTCTCTGTCCCCTACGCTGGCTATACATTCGATCCAGAATCAAACAGAATTGTTCTCTGTGCTTCGTTTTACTGATGGACTATAGTCCAACATACCTATCTGGCCTCACCCATGTTTATACACCAGCAAGATACTTACGCTCCTCTTCTGACAGTCTTATACTCATTATTCCCACTATGAAAACAAAGTAATATGGACAACATTGTTTTGCATACCAAGGCCCAGGAACGTCGAATGAATTGCACATTGAAATTATTCACAAAGACTCAGTGATCTGTTTCAAGAGTTCTCTTAAAACTCACCTTTCCCACTGCAAGAACTAACTTAAAAACCTAATCATGTTTCCTATCTTAAATATTTTCAGCAGTTTATATGATTTTTAATTTCATGGTGATTTTTTTTTATTTAATTTTTTTTAGTCATATCATTATCGACGTTGTAAAGCGCTTAGAACTTCTAAAGATTAGGCGCTATACAAAGTCCTTATTATTATTATTATTATTATTATTATTATTATTATTATTATTATTATTATTATTAGTAGTAGTAGTAGTAGTAGTAGTAGTAGTGTGCAATACTGCTTGTCTCAAACATTTGTTGTAGAAATTGCTATATAACGTTCAGTCGTTTTTTAGGATGAAAGTTCTTTTGTGACTCATTGAACTCGTTCACATCGTCAGCTGTATCATCTTTTCTTTCATAACTGAAATCTCATGAATTAAAAGCTTCGGCATTTGCTCCTTATGAGAACATTTTTTGTTCTCAGTAGACGTAACTATTTTTAGACACGCTTGTCGTGTAGTATGTAACACTATAGTATGAAGAATTACTGTACAATTCTTACAAAGCAAGGTTAACGTTGAAAAAGAATGAGCGTATATAACAAATATGTATATATGCATGTGTATATATCTATATTTGTATGCATGCATGCGTGTTTGTGTATACATGTTTGTGTATACGTGTATGTAGGCATATGTAGGTATATAGGTAGGAAGGTATGAGCTATAGTATATAGATGAATAGATATGCAGGTTAATGAATGGATGGTTCAGTTTTTGTTTGTCAAGCAGCAAATAGTCGTTTTTAATTTTATCTCTGAGAATTTATGGTGTATTTGAATCTCGCTTTAAAATAGACAGTTAGTAGTGATCTCAGTATCCAAACGTCAGCTGCTGTGTGTTCATGTGTCTCCAAGAAAGCAAACAAACGAAAAAAAAACATGACAAACATGGAATAGCCTTAGTTAATAATAATAATAATAATAATAATAATAATAATAATAATAATAATAATAATAATAATAATAATATTAATAATAATAATATCATCTTCATCATCATTATCATCATAATCATCATTATTAATACGAGGATTACAGATTTGGTGAGAGAACCCCATCTGTCACGTGGTACTAAACAATAACATATTTACAAGTTCTTAGCTCTACTAGACATCCAGTATGGCCGACGCAGCGGCCATCTTAAAGATCGTGTCATCACTACATCTCCTGAATGGATAGACATAACAACATGTGTTTTTGTTACTGAAAAACTTCGTATCTTGTCTAGTGATCCCAAATTAAATTGGTCCCGATCTGAGGTCCCTTGTGGCTTCCACGGTGCCCATCTTGAACATCTTGTAATCGCTACTCGTGAATATATGGTCATACCAGCATGGGGTTTTCACTAAAAGACGACTTAATCAAGTTTATTTAGTCCAATACAAATGGTACGGATCTGACATCTAAATCATACTGATCTTTGTACATGGAGGGACATATCAACATGGGGTTTTCACTAAAAGATTTATTATGATGCTTACATCGGCCTTAATAAAAATGGTGCCGATTTTATATCCAATATGGCCATCACTGGAGCCATTTTTAAATCTTATCATATCTGAATCGAAAATCATATTGACATGGAATTTTCACCGCAATACATCGTATGAGATCCAGCTGGTATTTAATAAAAAAAAAAAATGGTGCCGATCTGAAGTCCAATATGGCCACCACAGCAGCCATCTTAAAAAATCATGTTATTGCTGCTCCTCATGAACGGAAGGTCATATCTTGAAAATATTTCTACTCCTTCTAAATGGATGGCTATATCAACATTAAGTTTCGATTGTCAGACATCTTATGATATCTAGCTGGTCGTAAAAGAAACTTGGACATACGTATGTAGAAGAAAATACACATTTGATTTTTGAATGTATGCTCAGTTACAAATAATTTCTACTATCACTCATGCGTACAGTTCACCTGCTTACTTATAAACTGGATATAATTATACAAATTTGTAGTGGGAGGCATTTAACGTATCACCGAAGCTGATAAAGAAGGAATTTCTGTAATGAAGATTTAAACGAAGCAATGGAATTTGAATTAGGTATTGACATAAGTAGGGAATTCCAAATAGTAAGTGATGATACAGTAAAGAACTTTTCGAAATGGTTAGTTCTCACCAACTGAAGTGTATTATTAGTGTTAATATAAGAATACTTCGTGATATTTTTCTATTGATACAAATATGTAATCTAATTTAATGACGTCTATGTCGTGATTCATTTAAAATTTGGAATTCGTTTATATGTTGGTGAACATTGTAGAAGCGAGATATTAAAAAAAAACTCAGTTCAAGCCAATATAGCTACCTTTAGAATTATCTTTGTTGTCTTTTTTGGAGTTTAGCAGTGTTGCGGGATTGATATTTTGATATGTTATATATGTAGTACAGTCGTAGTGTATTAGTTAGGGCATAACCGATTAGCATTTTTCTACCGATTTCCGATTCCGGATTTTGGGCATGAAATTTTTCCGATTCCGGATACGATTCGATTAATCGGAAATGCTAAATCCGTATTTTTTCTAAAAAATTTCATCTTCCGTTTCCGGGTTTCTGGTATCTGGTTTTGCCGTGTCAAGCATGTTACTTAGTACTTTACCATATCCGGCTTCATTTCCGGTTTTCACCCGTCGGTTCAAATAGATTGTCTCACAGTGTGGTTGTGTTGACCATATTGGACATTTCTGACTTCTTATTTAACTTTATTAACGCACTATCGAATGACACGCAGTGTTAGACACGGTGCTATAGAAATTCAACTTTATTATTTTTATTATCCGAATCGGTCGTTCCTGCCTTGTCCGACTCCGAATAATCGGAAGTTTATACTATCCGGTGGAATCCGATTTCCGGATCAAAAGTCGGTTATGCCCTAGTATTAGTCGTATTAGGGCAGTCGTAATATCATGCTATACCAGTTGTGTAATATATCATTCGTGGTATATCAGTCGTAGTATATCAATTGTATATCAATCGTAGTATGTCAGTCGTGGTATATCATAATATATCAGTTATAGTATATGATTCGTGGTATGTCAGTCGTGTCATATCAGTCGTGATACATAATTCGTGGTATATCAGGCGTAGTATGTTAGTCGTGGTATATCATTCGTGGTATATATCAGTCGTGATATATAAGTCGTATATCAATCGTAGTATGTCAGTCGTGTTATATCAGTCGTGGTATATCATTCGTGGTATATATCAATCGTAGCATGTCAGTCGTGGTATATCATTCGTGGTACACGTATATATCAGTCGTAGTATGTCAGTCGTGATACATCATTCGTGGTATATCAATCGTAGTATGTCAGTCGTGGTATATCAGTCATATATCAATCGTGGTATATATCAATCGTCGTATGTCAGTCGTTGTTTATCATTCGTGGTATATATCAATCGTAGTATGTCAGTCGTGGTATATCAATCATAATATATCAGATGTAGTATATATCCAGAACAATAAAGTTCATGATGACTAAGGAGGCAGAAATTTCGACAGGATTTTCAGGAGTTTTTTTGTTGGTGACAACTGTACTCATGTGATCGATATGTTTAATTAACTATATATTTCTTTTATAAAGATAGTGTTTCAAAGAGAATCAACAATGTCAGTCGTTAACCGTTCACATCATTAATAAGAATAAGCGTCACAGGCATTTAATTCGATATTCAAAATCTGGTTAGAGAGTGTCAAGAATTTGCCAGAACACTTGTATGAATATATTATTCTTGACAAGACAATCTCCTTCCTTTTTCGTATATAAACATTCCTTTCACGTTCACCTATTCAGTCATACATTAATTAGTTTGCTCATATACTATTATTTTCCTGTAAGCTCGCGTTTATGGCAATACAAGTGAAATTGGAATATACATAACAGGAAATGCCAATTTGTTAGCATGTGCTCAAATTTAATAATGAACCAAACACAATTTAACTAATTAACTTTGCTCCACATGAAGCATTTATGGAAATTTACCAAAAGGCGGTCAAATGTATGCAGTTTTGCAGAAGTTAATATAATTTAACACCATCCACATCATTTTAAAACTGCAACCAATCAAATAAAAGCAAAGATTAGCAAAACTATTCAATGATTACATTGGAATTGTCTCATGAGAAGTTTTAGTCATGCTCAGCACAATAATCATACTAAACTTTGCATTGCTGTTTCGTTTATAATTTGTGACAGAAGTGTCAATACTTATATGTGAGTACTGCAACGAAAAGAAACGTATGCCTAGCAATTCTATTTTTTCATTATAGGATTTTGTCTTTTGATCACAGACGATATGTTAACCTTTTTTCTAATAAGTCCATGTTTGGTACTTGAGTATGAGATGTTTCAAAAGTTACAGTTACGTCGATGAAATCAAACTGGCCGGACAAAAATCTCTTCTTGATTTCCCTGGAACTGTAGCTACAAAGTGTGAGACGGCTTTATTATTCAATCCTAGTATCCGTTTTCTACAAACTATATCCATCATGGTTTGGAGTGAAAAATTCCAATATTCTGAAAGGGATTACTTTAATAGCTCTACTGGTTGTAGACCAGACGAGTTTATGGGATGGTATGTTGATGATAATCAGTCGCCCGTCCGTTTGTACAAGTCTGCTATCGCTACTCGTCCTAAACTACTCGGAACGTCACGTACACATTAAACCCATGGTTTAATTAGTCACAAAAGACTTTATGTCCTAAATTAAAATTATTCCAATCCGATGTCCAATATGGCTGATACAGGGGCCACCTTGAAAATATTGTTATCACTTCTCCTCTTGAGTGGCTGGCCGTATCAACGTGTTTTTAGTTTACATAAAGAGTTGTTTGAGATGTTGTGTTGGTCTTGAATGAAAACTATGCCATGCATTTATTCAGTATGTCTATCAATGTGGTCATCTTGAAACTCAAGGTATCACTATTTCTTCCGAATAAATAGTCATATCAGCATGGTGTTTCCTCTTAAAGACTTCTTATAATGTCAAATTCATCATAAATGAAAATAATGCAAATCCTACTCTAATATGACTGCCACATTTGATTTCTTGAAGATGTTGTAATCACCACTTCCTCAAGATGGTTGAACAAAATAACAGTGTGCTTTACACAAAGATTTCCCATAATATCTAATTAATATTAAATATAAATGGTGCCAGTGTGAAATCGAATTATTCTCCATAACACTGATCTTGTAAGTCTTCTTATCGTTATAAAGATTTCCCATGATGTATAGTTAATATTAAATAGAAATGGTGCCAGTGCAAAATTAAACATAGTCGCCATGGCAACTATCTTGAAAGTCTTTATATCGTTACTCCGTCAAACCGGAAAGTCATATCAGCATGAGATTGCCATCAGAATAATGTTCATGATAATAAGATGGTCTTAAAAGAAAATAAGGTTCTAACCGAAATCCAATATATTCTCTGCAGCAACAGCTATTTTGGCATTTTTTGTTATCGTTGAAAATTAGTAGAGATGGTTTCAATATTCCTCAGTTACAAGGGGAAAAATGGTCATATTTTGAATTCCTGGAAAATATTTTCAGCCAGTAGAGCATCCGTCCGTTTAAGGGACTCTTGTTTAATTTATTATAACCAATTTCGCCTCATTCAGAGGAACAATTTCCGAATGACCACATTACATTACATATACAATAATTGTTTCTCATTGTAATAAGCGATGGTGCTGTAGCAAATAAACGGGCGATATTCTATATTTATGGCCGCCCCTCTTCTTTTAAAGGTTTTACTTGCCTCAGAGGTGACCCCCACCCACCCACCCACCCACCCCCGTCAAAAAGAATGCGGATGCCTCTGCTTGTGAATTTGTATAAAAAGGCATTTCATTGGTTTATAATTTAGGTAATGTTTAGGATGCTAACTGCTACCGTTTTAAAAAAAAAAAATAACATACTTTCGAAAATGCAGAATATTGATATCATCGTTGATAATCTTGGATCACAATGAATCCTAATCAGTGCATTCAGCTCTTCACTTTGTTTAGGTACTAAACAGAAAATCGCAGTGAAGAAAAATAATCGAATTTGAACCATAGGCACGGAACTGTCTGAGCACGTGGAAACGTTCGTGCTTGAATAAAACCAAATGATTTTCTGTAGCTTTGCTCCACTTAAGGTACTCCATTTCTAATCGCTATATCTATTATTAAGGAAATCGATAATGTTGTCCAGTTGTTATATGTGTTGTTAAGATAATTAATGATATTGTCTAATCGCTATGTGTGTTATTAGGTAATCGATACCATTGTCCAATAGCTATACATGTTAATAAGGAATTAATGATATTGTCTAATCGCTATATCTGTTATTAGGTAATCGATACTATTGTCCAATCGCTATACATGTTATAAAGAATTAATGATATCATCTAATCGCTATATGTGTTAGTAAGGAATTAATGATATTGTCTGATCGCTTTATTTGTTATTAAGGAAATCGATAATGTTGTCCAATTGTTATATGTGTTGTTAAGATAATTAATGATATTGTCTAATCGCTATGTGTGTTATTAGGTAATCGATACCATTGTCTAATCGCTATACATGTTAATAAGGAATTAATGGTATTGTCTAATCGCTATATCTGTTATTAGGTAATCGATACTATTGTCCAATCGATATACATGTTATAAAGAATTAATGATATCGTCTAATCGCTATATGTGTTAGTAAGGAATTAATGATAGTGTCTGATCGCTTTATTTGTTATTAAGGAAATCGATAATGTTGTCCAATTGTTATATGTGTTGTTAAGATAATTAATGATATGGTCTAATCGCTATGTATGCTATTGTGCACACATGTCAAATTTTAGTTATATGTCATATAGGGATGTATTCAGGAACGAAAATGCGTAATAATAATGGGAAGTTCGTTGCTTGTCGGGGGTATATTTCTGCATCGTCTGAACGCAGCGGTACTGCGAATGGAATGAATCTGTGGACTGCGTAAAACAGGCATTCCGTATTAATTAGGCAGTACTGGGTCAGCAATCCACGTCAGTTGTACCTTCAAGTAAATATTTATAACTTTGTTGGTATCTGCACACTGGTCCAACAGCCAAAGGTGAAACTTGACTGTGCTGATGATGTCAGATTTATTATCTGTATAGAGGAAATATCACATATAATTAATTTTGGGGAGGTTCATACGTGGGGTTAAATAGGACAAATACTTGGTCTTATGAATCATTATATGACTGACTGACGTTGATATTTTATAGTTGCCACCGACCACTAAGGGTCATATGGGCAACTTTTATATCCATCATGTTGATGGACATTTGTTGTCCCTTGGGGAGGGGTAGCGACTCCCTCCCCTCAGGCATTTAAGTGCATACTAGTGCACATTTATTAATTAGGGCGTTATTCCGAATTACTAACAAGTAACTATCGGAATAGATGTTAGCCCTTTTGGGTGGGTAGGAATAGTACCCCCACACACCCACCCTATCAACCAATCGGATTGTGCAGAAGCACTGGTAGCGAGAGAAAATAGTTTCTCATATCGCTAGTAATTATGGTGAGCCGGTCGAGGAAAAGGCGGAAGAGGTCCCGGATGGCTGGCCAGCACACACACACAGAGCACGCAAAGAGCAAGACAGCACGCCACGCACGCCGTCCACACCTGAAACGAAAAGGTCGTGCAATATGTCAAATTCAGTCCAGTTGTAGAATGGACAACCTAACTCCCAATATTGTGTTAGCCACCAGTGCAATTTGTCAAATATCTAAATCATTATATACATATCTCCACTGATAAAAGAGTTTCTAAATATTCTCTTCTATCTAGAATCGTAATTAATTTGTCTCCTTTCATAAAACATTTAATTTTAATACATCTGGACAAAAACGTTGTATCGCCTTTTTCAATTGCATGTACTCTATAATATCAATTAACGTAATGAAAGTAAAATTACGCTGACTCCTGGTTTACACTAGAAATGAACATCTTGTTGATTTCGATCTGATTTGAGGAGTCTGTGCACAGTGATATTCCATTTTTTTCTAACGTATCTGATTACAGCTTACGGACCCTCTATCCACCAAAAGAAAATGGTAAAATCCGTACACCAACACGTAACCCATCGAAAGTATTTGTCATAATTTGTTCAACAATCGATTTTAAAATACACAGTTCAGGTCAAACTGGGGAGCCGCGGTAGCACAATAGTTAGAGCGTCAAACTCGTAAAGCAGGGTCTGGGTTCGATACACGCCCCGGCCAGCCCGAGTCGGCGTGTCCCTGGGAAGGATAAATAGCTTCCATTTCCTTGACCTGATATAGCCAATAAAATAAAACGATTTCTTATAGCCAATAAAATAAAACGATTTCTTATAGCCAATAAAATAAAACGATTTCTTATAGCCAATAAAAAAAAACGATTTCAGACCCGCTTTAGGCTCTATTGTAGGCTGCGTCTAGTTTGATCGACAGAGGCGCTTTTGTACACAGTTGAATGTTGTGTCAATCTATTTAACTAATGTTAGTATAAATACTTTTTAAGGGACACATTTGAAAAGAAATATCTCCGTGAATTAAATCAATACATATAACTAAGTGATCTTGGTGGTAAAGGTCAGCATTAGGTCAGGACATAGCGTCAAAAGATAATAATAAACGACCTTAATGGAACACAAGGATAACGTGCCATCACCGACTGGCGAACATTATATGGCAGAAGTGCAAATCAGATGCGTTATCTCTTGCACAATCAAAGCTCACGTACTGAAAGAATATTTATAAAACGTGTCTTTCACGTTTTTTTTATGCCAGCGGTACAGACGTTCAAACAAGTTGTATTGACTACATCTAGTCATTTGGGGTGCTGTATATACAATATCTACTTCAGCTACAGTTGGGTACTTGGCACTTAGATGGCCCGTTTGGAGCGTGAGTTGGTGCTATTTTTGACGTTGAGGAAACCGGAGCCACCATTAACACCCGCACACTCCAATTTAGAAATAGAACAGAGAGAGAGAGAGAGAGAGAGAGAGAGAGAGAGAGAGAGAGAGAGAGAGAGAGAGAGAGAGAGAGAGAGAGAGAGAGAGAGAGAGCATACACAAGTAGTGCAAGGATCTCAATATGAGGAACAGTTTTGAGAAATTAAAGGAAATTGGGCCTATTCTGTAAAGTCTATTAGGTATTTGCACTGAGTGACCTGTCTGTCACTCATGGCATTCAACATAGACAAACTTGAGAGGGTAGACTATTCAGTTTTTCTTTAGGGCCCATTTTCAAAGACTACACTTGACGATGACATATCGCTTATCAATGTAAATAAATCCGTGCCAGAAATGTCACCGATAGGACTTCGACTATTAAAGTCGTAAAACTCCAGGCATTAATTAAGGTCAAAATGTATTAAATACACAAACCATTTGATTGTCATGCTATCGTTTTGCTGACAAAGAAACTGGGAAATTTAACCTCATTGTAAAATTTGATCCCACCGCGGTAGATAATATATTTATCCTGTGGAAAGTGATAAATATTAAAGCTCATCACTCCCGTTCCAGAGGTAAGCGTAAACATGTTAGAAGTGATTGGGACATAGCATATTCGTGACATGTTGACATGTTGACTCTCGCAAACACACATTCACACACACACACACACACACATTGCTGACATTAGGTGTAGTGACGACTTTCTATGTTGCCTTCAAAATCAATTCACGCGGTGTGTCAGGATATCCACGCGGTGTGTCAGGATATCCAGATCAGTAGTAATTTCTATTCTTTTTTGAAGTAGATAAAAATGGAGTCAGCATACACAGTATTTGATAAACATTACTCGTCGTATATAGTCTATCTAACCTGCCTTGAAGGTCACATTTATTAAGGAAAACCTGTCTTAAGCATCCGTTATTTTATTTTTTAAATGACCCCTTTCATCAAATTAGTGTATAAAAAACTGTTTTAAAACAACCAGCTGTATTCGGGTTTTCACTTTTCTAAATTCCAAAAGCTGGTTTATTAAGTGGGTTGGTGGGTGGTATTGGAATCTATCCAGAAACAACGATGTACATTTTCATGCCATAAATATTGATATGGATTCATACTGACCACCATGCACTGTTTTCCGCAGCGTGCGGAAATTTCATCATAGTTGCAGAAATGCTGATTTTTCTTCCCAACATACAGAAAAAGTTATTTGTAAACATGTTGTCATCCTCTGCGTTCGAGAATGTGTGGTTGCCAAACACGCTAACTGATAATCACATTTACTACTGCTATTACTTCTACTACTACTACTGCTACTACTACTACTACTACTACTACTACTACTACTACTACTACTACTACTACTACTACTACTACTACTACTAATAATAATAATAATAATAATAATAATAATAATTTATTTAACACGGGTAACTGAATTGGTAATCTCTACTGACCACTACTATGCCACTAAAGTAGCATATACAAATCTTCATAACTGACATAGGTGTAACCAATGGGTAGATATAATTCACAGTACAGATTTACATGACATATGTGTAATATTTCATGATAGTAAGTGATGATTATTTTAGTATCAAGTTATTACGGCGCTAACATTTAACAACCAAATTCAAAGTACGCTAACTGTACTTTATAACAGTTACTGGGTAACATCTGAAAATTTTCAAATTATTTGTAAAATTCAATACTGCTGTAACATGCTTAATAATTGTGAAGAAAAAAATAAAAAAAAATAATGGACATAAAACAACCAAATATATTTGACAGAATGTGTTTCAATCTACAGTTCCAAATCATTTTTTCACATGTGTTTTATTAGACGAAGAACTGCTCGAAGCATGTATTGTGTACCAGTACGCGTAGTTGACCGGAAGCTCAATATATACAATATTAATATATAAATACGGTGTTGATTTTTTTTAAAAACTTTCCATGAATACAAAGATCAATCCATTACTTATTTAAACATTGAGGGACAACTACTTTTAAGGCTATCCCGTTATACAGAGATTATAATAAAGCATTTCATATTCATCTAACGTAAGAGAATAAAAATGAAACCACAGAACCATTTTAAGCTTAATTTTTTAAGACGTACTTCTTCCCAAAGAGTGTATTGACCGTCAATTGCACTTCTTACTTGGTTTCAACAGAGTAGTGGTTGGCAGCATTTAATCACGGGTGTTATCAGAGTAAACTTCACTCTAAATTACAACTGACGATGTAAATGTC
Organism: Unio pictorum; assembly: GCA_030141615.1. NCBI lineage: Eukaryota > Metazoa > Mollusca > Bivalvia > Unionida > Unionidae > Unio > Unio pictorum. Next base: position 23,503,121 of record JARLTB010000042.1, read on the forward strand.
TTTTAAATATCGGATTTTATCGTCTTGCCGCTATTTAAGATATATTTTGAGTTACAAATCGCCCATACTGTAAATACAACTGTGATCCAGTTTGACAATGGATTATTAGGTATATCAGAGCATAATAATTGCTCTAACGACCATTCGAATCCACTTTAATTATGCTTAAATTTAATGATTCTTTTTATCTCAGCATGAGAAAGTATAAAAATAAAGTATCACTTTTCTATTGACATTTCAAGGAAATCCCAATTATGGTGATTTGAGTTCACGCTATTTAATCTAATTTAAAGCGATGAACTGAAGTCTGTAAACTTTGATTATATTTAAACTAATTAAATGATTAAACTAATTGCACATTTTAGACTAATTAAGTGTTGTGACTAATTACACCTTTTAGACTAACCAAATGATTAGACTAATTACAATCGTTTAGATTAACAAAATTATTTGTCTAATGGCGCATTTTAGACTAGCTGAATGATTAGACCAATTAACTTTTTAGACTAATTAAGTGTTGTGACTAATTACAACTAATTACAACTTTTAGGCTAATTAAATTATGAGACTATTTACACCTTTTAGACTAATTAAAGGATTTCACTAATTACACATTTTTGACTAACCAGATGATTATAATAATTACAATCGTTTAGACTAACACAATTATTTGTTTGCGCATTTTAGACTAATTAAATTATTAGACTAATTAACCTTTTATACTAATTAAAGGATTGGACTAATTACGCCTTCTAGACTAACAAAGTTGTTGGACTAATTACACCTGTTAGACTAATTAAAGGATACAGTTTGTTTCATCATAGTACAGACGATAATAAGTTATAACGATGAAGAATGCAAATTTTCCACCTCTTTTTTATCACGCGGTTTTGCAATGAAAGCTTATTGGCTTTAATATTAGCACAATATCTTAATGTCATTTTGGGAATTTTCAGGATCTGTTAAGACTATTTTTAAAATAGTATCAAGACCTCCATATGTTGTAATACTTGGTTGCAAAGGACACTATGATAAAGTGAACTTAACGCAAAACTTGAATGTAAATAACTGGAACCCAAAATAGTGGTGATGATGACCTAATTCTGTGTGAATTTCGTAGTAATCCATGACGTGTATTTGCACATCAAATTTCATGCATGCAACAAGTCTCTGAGAATTTGAGCAGAAAATATTTTGAGTGCAGATCACTAGAGTATGAAAATAAACAAACTGTGACCTAATTTTGCTAGACTGGTGAAGCATTGCTTTACGATACATAACTGTACGTGTGAAGTTACTTGACATTGATGTGAAAAGTGTCCAAGATACTGTGCTACACGAAACATTCCGGCAGATCTGGGTATGTGCAGTTTCTTAGGAGTAATCAGTCGAACAAACAACATAGACCCTGATATGCATGCGCGTTATGCAATGGCAAATTAGGATCTCTGTTGTTTCAGTTTGACTCGACTTAAAAACGAGTACATACGGTAAGACCTCAGTTATAGTTCTCAAAAACAATGTTTTCCAGTATGATTCCATTGAATGATATACCATTCCGTTCGGTTAATCTTTTTTCAGTATATTTACTTACCAAACCATTTAGTGATTTAACTTACAGTATGTTATGAAATAATGAAGTTTTATGTAAACAAGACATCAACATGCTATCAATTCATCGCTTCATGAAACTGCTAATTTTCTCCCAAAGCTGTTGAGCTGAAAAAAGCGAACACGAATATAGCCAGCCAAATCGTTAAAAGCGAATTAAACAGTGAAAACTTGACTGAACAGACCAGACCCATTTAATCGTATACAATCTGATTTCTCTTAACATGTAACCGGATTATGCTTTTGTCTTTGGGTAATAAATACATGAATACGTCAATAAATTCTGGAATCAGCACCACATAAATGTTTACTCCTTTAAAATGCCGTACTCGATGGTATGGTGTCATAAAATAAATAACTAGACCAGTTAGACAGTGGGGTGTTATTTCACAAAATTTAACCTTTTTCTGGGCCACTCACTGTTTTGTGTATCACCGGGTCATGAAGGTTGTTTTTTGTAGCAATGCACTCAAGTCATAATTAACAATAACTGGATCGCTAATATTTTTTGTCTGTAACTATCTTTACAGGAAACATAAAAATTAAAATTGAATGAAAATTACAAGTCCAGTTAGACTATAAGGTATTATTTTGAAAACTATATTTATTCGACTTTCCAGATTTGAGATTCTAAAGTTTGGATCTCTAAAGGGAAATACTAGCTATTGAATTGGCTTTCCTAGATATGATGCATATAACCGATACAGACTTGGACAAAACCGCATCTACTTCAGCTGGCATTAATGCAACATCCAACACATTTAAATCTATACAACAAAAACAAATCTTAATTTATTCACCGGCCAGGTGTACCTCAGAAGTAGAGACAAATGGAGATGAATCCATTATTTACTTTATGCAAGACAGTGAATTTTGCCTATTTTGAAATCAAGGTGAGAGGAACACAAATCATTGAAATATTTATGAAACTAGATGTAACCAACCAATATAGCGACTTTAAATGGTAGCATCTCGTGCATATTGACATGGTCTCTAGACATAGGCAAAGGCAATACTAGATATGTATAAGGTGGTCCAATCTCGTGAGTCGATTGTTATTTTGTTTGTGTGCAGACCATGCTGAATGATGATATTAAGACTCTTTAATGATTTGTGGTAAATTGTGTTAACTATTTTTTGGTTGTCTCTGACAATTAAAAGACATAATTTTCTACAATATTTGATGACTGGAACAGTTGTTCAGAGTTTGTACAGTTACTTTGAATTGTAACATCTCTGACGTTGAATTTTGTACAGGCTTTGAAGCAGCATTTTATACAAGTTCGGCCATTTTATTTGTTCGTGTGCAAATTGTTGAAAGGCATCGAACACATTTATTTGATGATATTCTTGTGTACTAGGAGGGTCTTAATAAATCTGTTCGACAAACTCTTCAAAGCTAACCTGACACGAGGACATACTAAGTATAATATGCATATCATAACTTTGGAATTCTTAGGCCATCTAGTAAGCAGGTCAGGGTAGTTAAAACTCCACCTGACCAAATTGAAACGATTAGAGATGTCCATAAACAAAGAGACAAATTGGATCCTTCATTGGTTTAATATGCTTTTATAGGAAACTCGTTCCAAATTTCGTCACTATAGCTAGTCCGTCGACGAACGTGACTTATAAAAGGGCAACTCGATCCAAATGTTTCCTGGGATTCATACCAGCAAAGGGTTTAAAGTTCTTTCAGTGAAAATTGATTAGTACAAAAATCTTAAAATTGTTAGTTGAATAAATCGTTCGTATTGAGAATTGGTAGGTCCAGCACTGGATTATGAGCAGTTTGATACAAGAGCGATAAGAGCAGTTATCCTCAGTACGCCACTGATTCCAGTTGTTGTATATCCCAATTGTTGTTTCTCTGCTTTTGAAATCGGTGTTGCTACGTCTTTGACGATCTTCTGTCTGCTTTGAGCTAGTTACAGTTCTCTTTGTATACTATTCACCGTTCGACGAGTATAGTAGCCGGGTTTTTGTCGTTCGGCTACCATATGTGGAATTGGCGAGTTTTTCTTTCGACGAGTTGTCATTAGGCAAGATGTTATATCCTCTTTCGGTCCAAAATTGCCATTCCATGTGGACTGCGTCTAATTTGTTTAAGTCCCGTGACATGCGTATTCGCAACAAGTGAAATGGAAATAGTGTGCAAGGGATTATGTTCCTTGTGTATTTGACTGACTGGTTATGCATGAAATCGTTATTCCGCTCCAGAAACTTAAGTATACGCGGTAGATCGCGGGTTCAAACCCTGACCGACCTTTTTTCCATTTCATTGGCATGGCATTACTAATAATATATTAAAAGTGCAGTGAAACGAGCCCACCCACAAAACATCATCAATCTCGTAACCCAAGAGGTCGATGGGGCACCACATTTGACTTTACTACAACGAATTCTGTCGATCTTGCCCATGAATTACTCTTTATGTATAAATTCAGCAGAGAATGCGAAATTCTGGATAATACAATTAAAGAAGACAGACAAGATTGATGTTTATTGCTACAAATCCATTGTTTTTAAACATATAAACACTTCCCTTGGCAGCTGCAATAAACGCAAATTACCTTTTTAAATTTGAGTATTACGTAATGTTGCTGTCATTGTCTGCGTGTTTTCCTCAACTGAGTTTTGCCCAGTAGTGTACGGAATGTGTTAGTACACGTATGACCGATCGTTTCATTTTGATTTTACCTGTTTCAGATCAGTTTTGCAGAGCATTACATAAGGACATGACTTTTCCTACAGATCTGTCGTATTGTCAGAGAAAGTGTTGAGCCCCATATTCGAGTACTAATACTATGTTTCCAAGGTCTGCAATATCTCGGTAACAAATACGGGTATTTCATAATATGTTTCAAGGTCTGCAATATCTGAGAAGCATATTCGAGTACTAATACTATGTTTCCAAGGTCTGCAATATCTGAGGCGAGGGGTGTAAATTCAATAAATATGCTTCTAACTGAAACTTTAATATATTGTTCATTCGAGGTCTCCTCTTCCTATTAAAAGACAATTGAAGAGGACGAAGAGGTGAAGTTGGTGACGAATACCACAAGCTCATGAACAGTGCATATTTAACAAAGTATGTAAGGAAATTATGTCAGAGTGTCTAACAAACATTCAAAATTGTACGTATAAAAATTATATCAGAGTTTTTCACAAACTAATAACAAACAAACTCTTTTGAAATTATGCAAATTCAGTATGTCAGTAGTTAAAATTTGCATGCAATCTTGTGTGCATACATATCATATAGAGTGCAAGCATACCATCTCTTGTGCATGCATACCATCTAACATGCAGTGTGCATTCTGTTATAAACACAAACCATATGTTGTGCATATATACCGTCTACTGTATATTTTATATATGAATCTTCAAATTCGTTCTTATGCAAGACCCTCAAGTGGGTGGTGTGCGTGCTAGTAATATGGTTCAAAATTATATTGATGGAAGATAAGTATATTATGAAATAGACTTAAAACAATGGAATGATTAGGCAAAAATATGTGTTTTCGGTGATATTTAAACCTTTGTGAACGATAGTCTTTCATCACCATGATGATGGCGACGATGTAGACGATAACGATGACGATGAGGCTGATGTATGGGTGGTAATGATGAAGATGGCAATGTTAACTATGAATCTTAAACTGTACTTTAGTTCATGACTTACGATCTCTTACGGTTCCATTCGCCTGATTTCCCTTTGAAAAAGCAGATTACTATCTCAGCACTCGAAATACAACTTCTTAACAATGCAAGATTAGCACATGTACACATAACATATAGCAGTTAAATCATCAAGGTTTGCAATAACTACAGCAATCACTAATCACTGGTAACTAATGACTGCGAATGATTCATATCATATTTGAAAGTGATTATTTAACGTCCTTTAAATTGGTGGATGTAAAACATGGACAAGAAATAATATAATGTCCAGTGCAAACTTAAAACGCATTTGCGAGTCGTCTTCCAACATCGGAAAAAGAATCGACGGCACGGTAAAATATTAAGTTATAGGTCTACGGTATTAATCAAGGTGTGCATATCGTTTGTACGTCACTGAGTTGACGTATAAAAAGCAAAATCACGTGTCAGTTGTTGTAACGTTTAATGAGCTCATTAGCTTTCATGTTTTCATCATCTGGATAAGAAAACTACACATACATCTGCATATTACAAATGGAAGTATCTACAAAAATCTAGAACAGTAGACGTTTACAACTGTCCTTTCAACTCACCCTAGTAGCTTCTTTTTCTTCTTCTTCTCCTCCTCTTCTTACTCCTCCATCATCATCATCATCATCATCATCATCATCATCATCATCATCATCATCATCTTCTTCTTCTTCTTCTTCTTCTTCTTCTTCTTCTTCTTATTATTATTATTATTATTATTATTACTACTACTACTACTACTACTTATTATTATTATTATTATTATTATTATTATTATTATTATTATTATTATTATTATTATTATTATTATTCAGCCCTGCCAGTCCGGGATACCAGACTTTCGTGCTCAGCAGTGTGCAGCTTATAATGATGCGAAATACTCCGACCGGTTTTACAAATGGCTGCCCTATCATGACGCAGCTGACCCTTGCTCCTTGACTTGTCTGGCAGAAGGCACCAAGATGGTGGCAGTTTTGGCCCCAAAGGTCCTAGATGGGACCCGTTGTGATTATAACTCGCAGGATATGTGTATTAATGGAAGATGTTGGGTAAGTTGTTCGTGTTTCGGTTAAGTCATTCACTTTCATTCTCCCATGAACAATTATGATACGCATTAACCAGAAGAATACAATAACCACCTAATAGTTGATTGGTATTGGTGTACTTACAATATTTAATCTTAGAGTATGTTGTTGGTTCTTAAACCAGGTTACATAAGATACACTTCTACGGCATATGATGCAATGTATACAGAAACAACGTTTATACAGCCAATTAGACTGTCTTATTCCAATCGAAATCAATGTAACAGCAAAAAATGTAAGTGATAGTTAAGCAGACTGTCTTCTAAATAATGTGATATGATGTACACTGCAAAGATATAAAGTTAAGCCGACTGTGTCTTTTAATAATGTCGTCACTTAGTATGCACAGCAAAATTATATAGTTTAGCATACTGTGTCTTTTTATTAATGTGATACAATGTAAACAACAAAAATATGAGTAATAGTTAAGCAGACTGTGTCTTCAAATCATACGATTAAATGTGCACAACAAATATATAATTTATAGTTAAGCAGACTGTCTTCTTTCGATCAAATTCAATTAGAAGGCATAATAAAATTAAGCGAATTGTGGCCTCTCTTCCAATCAAAATATAACGATCGCACCAAAACATGTTAAAGGTTAATTAGACGGCATCTTCTTTCATTTTAACAATAAGACTTTTAAAAATAATATGCTTCGATTTTAATAATTCTGACATATATATTTAATATATTATTTAGAGAATAGTCAAATATAACTGTTCAGTGACTATTTTCCAGATAAATAAACTGGATCGAGAGTTTCAACAATAGTGTAATTCTACATATTTCTGCACACTATTTACTATTTCAGAAAGTCGGTTGTGACCACAAGCTAGACTCCGATGCGAAGCTAGACTCGTGTGGGGTTTGTGGTGGAAATGACACCTGTATCCAAGGAAATGGTGATGCCGGTCGATACCGGTGGATCCAGACGGGTTACAGTGAATGTTCTGTCACCTGTGGTGTAGGTAACACCATTATTTTCACTACTTCTATTTATATCCAATACAACGTTTTTTGGACATTATATACACGTAAACTTACCGAAGTGCAAATTTCGTATGGAAATTTATGAACTATTTTCTGTGCCGTCCTGTAGAGACAAATATTACGACTTCATAGTCTTAAAATAAATAACAGAAAAGGTGAAAACAGCACGTTTTCTAAAATTCAAATATTCAAATTTCTTTCCATATAATACAAAGCGAAAATTTAAAAATGACCTTTACATTATTGAGACTTAAATAGCAAAAAGTCCTACAAGTTCTGTCAAAGTCCAAATGTATGAAGTTTCAATTGAATTTCAGTGGTATTCCGAATAAATTACGAGTTTGAATGTGTTGATGTGCCCGTAGTCTCGAAAATATTAAAGTGCCAATGAGTCTGACGTTTTGCTAACAGTCTTTAGATGTATTGCAATAATATAATCCAAAATCTCATTGTCTGAATTAACAATAGCTCCAAATTAAATTTCCCGTCCAAGAATATTAGTAAGCACTTTGTAATTCCAGTATATTATAATTTGAATAAATAAATAAATTCACCCAAACGAAAAACTGGACACACAAATAATCAATTCTGCTCTAAAAGTTAAAGCAAGAATGAACTTTTTGTAACTAAACAACACTATATATAAAGCTAAGACACAATAAACCATTGTGTAGGTCAGCCTCCTTTATACAACAGTCTAGACCCAGACCCTAACAAACCATGTTTACATTCATTGATAATGATCTGAATATTTAATCCAAACTCAGAAAAATGTTAACTATGCATTATGCTGTTTATAAAATAAACGTTACTGGTCAGACACACCATGATCTAGATTTTGGGCAAAGTACATAATACATATGTACATATCATATAATCATTAGGCCAAAAAATAATACAAATTACATATACATAATAAAAACGTTAAAAATAATCAACAGCTTGCTTTCCTTTTTCTTGTACCAAATTTGAGACCCCTCTCAATGGCACTATAACGTGCGCCTTTTCAATAATGCACCGCCCAAAAATTGTGTATTATAGCTTGAATTAATGTGGACGCCTAAGATTGTATCTTGAATAACGTCTGCACCACATGTTTCGCAAATAATGTATGAACTCGGATTGTATTTTGTGGGACGCTTAGTACGACATGTTTCGCAAATAATGTATGAACTCGGATTGTGTTTTGTGCGACGTTAGTACGACATGTTACGCCAATTTGTGTGACGAATATTAGATTGCTGCATGAAACCTCTTATCTTACGCCATTTAACAATTCTGATTTTCATAGGACACATTCTGTTTTCGTCAGAACAGGATATCCGTTGAGAAATGTTTTAATCTTGGCTAGATAATGGAAATGGGAAGCAATGTATCAAATTGCATGTTTTAAATATTTTGCGCAAAGTCACGTCAAGGCCAGAAATGTGAAATAAAATCGTGTTTTAAGTTTTGAAGAGCATTAATTTCTTTGCACAACGAAATTTTTTTAACTTTAAATTTGTTTTGTATTCTCAATATGCTCACATAGCTGCGAACGTGATGCGCCATTACATTTATATCTGCGATAATCCAGAACTTGGTCTATGTTAATTTTTAATTTAAGCTTTTACTTGATCTGGTTCAACCCTGTTCTCTGAAAATCGTAAATAGCTATAACTACATATACTATAATCTTCAGGAGCATTATGCAATGGCAGTTCTAGGTCTAGGCTGTTAGCATGCAGGTGCGCCTTGCACATGACTTATTGAGGTATTCGTTAATGGATATCTCGTGTCCTCATCATGCCGCAGACATGTAGCATGATGTCCCACCCAGTCACGTTATCCTGACACCAGGCCGACCAATCCTAACACTAACCTCATAATGCTTAGCGCCAAGCGAGGTAGCTGTTAGTACCATTTTTGTAAGCATTTGTTATGACTCGGCCAGGGATCGAACCCACGACCTCTCGCTCGCGGTTCGGGTTATTATTTGAAAGACTTCTTATGATGTATGGCTGGTAGTAATGGTCAACACAATGATCATATCGACATTGCCCCCCTCCCCATCATTTCCAAAAAAAAGTTTTGATATCTATTTGCTCCGAAATGGAAATGGTATTCGGTATGGCTACCGAGGCAGTCATCTGAGTGACAATCGTACATCCCATAAGACTAATTCGACGGGTGTAGTGTTCTTTTATCTGTCGCTACTCAAACGACTGTATGTTATATCGACGATTGGTCGTCATCAAAACAAAACCTGATGATCGCACATGGCCCGTGAGCTAAAAAAAAAACTCTTAATTATTGTTGACCCAAGGAACTATACCCCAAAGGGGATAAGGATTTATCCATCATCCACTTTCACACGCGAAAGGCAAAAGACAATAATGCAACACCTATTGGGTCATCTTGCGGTCAGTAGCCGGCGAAAATCCTTACCAGATTCATCATCACATCGATCAGTAATCGCTCGGGTAACATACGTGCATTTCATATGATTAGATAACTGAATCGAAAAACATATACTGCATTATGTTATTACCAAGTTCTTGGCTTTTTTTATTGCACCTTTAAACCTAAAATTAAGACAATTTATTCATTTTTGGACAGTAATATGTTTTAGACAATAAGGCGGAGTAAATTGAATAACTCACTGTATAAGTTTGGAATTAAAAAACTAATTCTAGCCGTAAAGATATACATTCGGGTTTTTAAGTGGTATATGGAAAACGCGTTAGCTTTAGATGCTCACAGCCAATGTGTGCACGTTCGAGTCCGGTAATAGGTGTGCAAAAATTGTATTTATTTTGCAGACCTGTTTTACTTTCATTGATTCAACCATTGGATTATGAGAGTGATACTGGATTGCATGATCGTAAATCAAAGTTAGTATTTAGTATAATTAATGCCAATACTAGGAAATGAGATGCACCTTAAATATCTGGGAAAGGCCTCGCGATGTCTTCAGGTTGCATTAATTGTATGGATCCTATCGTTTCAAGATGTGAGCTCCAGTAGAGTTTATTCGACTATGTAATTTAAATAACTGAATCAGCATCACAATGATATTTGACGTAAAACACGCAAAGCAACCCGTCCAATTCACGATGGTAAAACACGCAACGCAACCCGTCCGATTCACTGTGTAAAAATAGTGAATCCTGTCCACGGGGACCACCACGTGCACCAAACTCATCAGACTTGGTCGTCCCCGAGGATCGACATAAAAGTGTAAGCAGATTTTTAAATATAGGTTACACGTCTTAAAAAAGACGAGAGTTAATTAAATATAAATATATAATATAAATAAATAAATGACAAGTGAATATTTAATACCTGACATTCTATCTTATCGCGAAACTGCGAGTCATAGTAGCCCAGTATCATGTTTCATACACACATGCTGAATTTCTTCTTTTTTTAAGCGTTGAATTTAGATGAGGCATTTCATAAAAAGAAGTTCCGCTGACCTGTTTTAATTATATTAATATTGTCTGAATATCAGATATCAGGTTTGGTCAAGTCAAAAATGAGATATCTAGCAAAGATCAACATATGTAGAAGCTGTAGTATGAAGACAAAAGAAAGAGAATATAAATGTATTATTGTCGAATATAAAATTAATACTTCTATCCGAATTGTTTACTATTTTGTCGACATCCTCGCTTTCCTTACTGTGAAATTTCAATGTTATGATCATTGAAACTCGCCCTATTTTTAAAGAAAATATTCTGTTTTCTTAATATCAAGTGGAACATCTAGATTAATGATTTTATTCTCTTTCACGTGTTTATCAAGACGATTGTGTTATGCTGTAATACTTTATCATCCATCTTGAAAATGAAAAATAAAACATTACTTTCAGATACCTATGTTTAATATGCGAAAATAATTTTAAGCTAAATAACTGATGGCTGTGACATTGAAGAGCAGACGAGGAATGGTTATTTTGTCATATTTACCAAGATTCTGGAAGTCCACTATAAACTTAAAGAAAGACCGAACACTCGACCGAAACCCTTGTACAAGCAACCGAGTAAAATTGCAGGCATTTCTGACCTGCAAGTACATGCAAATAACAGACAGTATATACAAATGCTTTCTGACATTGATACAAGGTTTCTCAAATTGCTCTTGGACTGTTAAATTTAAATAAAACATGGAGATCACATGCACGACACCTTGCGAGAAATCTTTAAATTAGAAACACTTTATTTCCGAGAAAATACTTTAGAACCACATGATTAAGGAATGATTGGAGAAAAAAATGGCGAATAATTTTGTACTTACCATGATAGGAAAGGATCTGTAATAATTTACAGCTTGTGATCCTGGTTGGTACATTCAATCAATTTTGATGCTTTTGTCAATATTGTGGTGAGTCTCGAATCCTGAGGAAACGTAAAAGGGTATATTGGGCTATAAATAATAAATACATTTTAAGAATAAAAACTTTATTACATAGGTATGTGGAAGTCAGTGGAATTCTAAACCAGAAACTGAACAGCGTCTGTGCCAGTGTTGTGTCAAAAGGCGTTCCTGGTTTTAACTTTCAAGATTTTATTTGTTCTTGCAGATGTTGGTAACAACACATCTCTGCCAGCCATTAATATGCTTCAGTAATTCAACCTGTAAATATTGCCACTATCGCAAAAAATGAAGTAAACTTTTATTTAAACTTTGCATAGAACGATATGTACAATGACCATAACATTGGTCCCTGACATAGGTATTACCACTTGTAAATTTAGATATAGTTTAAAGCTACTTGGAATATATGTAATGCAAATTTTACACTCTATTATGTTGTATCTCTACTGGCCAGAATTTCGAAGAGCCCATAGGATGGTCTGTTGTTCTTCGTCCGGCCGGCCGGTTGCACACTCTACTCCGCCTAAACTAATTGGAGGATTACGACAAAATTTAAAAAAAAACAAATTTATCGCATAGTCTGTGTTTGGTCTGGAATTAAAATCTGATGTCAAATTAGGCTGCCAACGCGATCATCTCGACATTTTCGCTATCGCTACTTTCCTGGTATATTGCCATGGGGTTTTTCACCTGAAGACTTGATGTCTAGTTAGTCCTAATGAAGTATGACCCCAACAGTGGCCGCCATCTTGAAAATCTTGCTATCATTTCTGCTCCTGCACGAAAAGTAGTAGTGCCATGGTGTTTTCACCAGAAGACTTAAAATGCTGTTTAGTCGATCGTAAATGAAAATAGTGCTAATACGACTTCTACTATGACTGCCATAATGGCCATCTTGAAATTTTGTTTTACTAGTTCTCTTATATGGCTGGTCATATCAACAAAATACCGTCATTAAAAGACTTTTTATGACTTCTAGTTGGTACCAAATAGAAATGGTACAAGTCTGACATTAATTATGACCACCATGACAGCCATCTTAAAACTTATTTAATCGTTACTGCTTCAAAACGCAAAGTCGTATCAACATACGGTTTCCATAGTAACTCTGATTATTGGTGGTCCTCATTGAGAATGCGGTGAAACTGATATCCAATATATCCATGGATACTTATTTTGAAAATCTTTTTTATCGCTGAAAAGTATCAATGATCTTTTCAATGTTTGACAGTTTAAAGGAAGAAATGATCTTATCTTGAATCCCTGGACACTCTTTTCAGCCAATAGAACGCCAGTCCCTTCTCGGGATTCTCGTATCTTTTATTAGGTGAGAAATTTGTTTTGTTTCTAAAAGTTTCCATTGTTGCGTACTATCGCTGTTTATTTAGCTAAAGCACTTTTATTAAACTCAAGCACCTGTTGTTTACCGTGGCAATAATTACATACATGTTTAACAGATTGTATACATCATTAAATCTACGTCAGCTGTTCGTGTCTCTACAATAAAATCAAGTTAGACATATTGTAAACATTATGTCTGTCTTACCTTTTCGTGTCTCTACAATAAAATCAAGTTAGACAGATTGTAAAAATTATTATGTCTGTCTTAGCTGTGTGTCTATTCAGTAAAATCAGGATAACTAAAAATATAGTAAGCAAAAACATCACCGGAACTATTTTTAAGGTAGTTGAGTGGTTTCACTCTGTTCTCTTTGAAATCTGCAGTTTCCAGGTGTAAATATTAAATGTATTTATCGCGTTATTTTGTTCTCTCTTTAATGTTAATAAATGTTCGTATTCCTTTTGTGTTTATGAATCCTTATATATTTTAATTTCAAAGAATAACTTATTGACTTTTCTTTTAATGGCATCTCTCTAAATCTACACATTATAATAAATTTATTCTTTCAACAAATTAAACCGACCGAATACGAGAAAATGTTGAGTTTTCAGAAATAATCTGGTGGAAATTGGAGACACAAGCCTGAATTGTAATCACTGTTAGGGTCTAAATATAGTTAAAACTCTTTGTCCAAAATATTGCATGCAAATATGATTCTTAAAAACAGTATAATGGCGTTTAAATCTCATATCGACCCATCTTTGGCACAAGCTGAAAGTCTATAACTTTTAATTAGTAGACGATGGCTGGTTTGGTTTTTAAAACTTGTTACAATTCTATATATTAATTCTGAAATTGGATAGATATCGTCGTAGAAGTTCAGTCTGTCCTAGATAATTCATAGGCGATCGTGAAATTGGATAGATGTCGTAAAAGTTTATCCTATCCTAGATATATTCATAGGCGATCGTGAAATTGGATTTAAATGTCGTAAAAGTTGAGTCTGTCCTACATAATATATTCATAGGCGATCGTGCAATAGGATAGATGTCATAAAAGTTTAGCCTTTTACAGAAAAGGGGTATTTTAAATATTTTTCTGTGACAAGAGAGCTAAAAGAATCAGTATGTGCCTTATACATGAATAAAGTTCACTAATACTGTAACAAATTAGCATATTTTTCATCACTCCTCAACCATCTAGATTTTTAGATATTTACCTCTGTAGCAGACACATATAAATACGGAAGTCAAGTCCGTGGCTCATTTGAAGCCCAAGTTACGCATTTGATCTCCTGTGCTAGTCTAACTGTGACAGGCAGTCACCAACAAGTCATCCAGTTTTCAAGCCTAACTAAAAAGAAATCTAAACCACATTACAGATTTAGCTTATGTGTGAACTGAAAAATTCTAGGATGGTGATAATCAGGCCCATGCCTTGTACTTTAAATATAAGGGAGGTTTCAAAATGCGAAACTATCCAGTGAAACCATAAGCGATTGTGAAATTGGATGGATATCGTCGTAAAGGTCCAGCCTGTACTAAATAAATTCATAGGCGATCGTGAAATTTGATACATGTAAAGATTTAGACTGTTCTAGATATACTCATACGAAACAGAGAGATCTTGAGCAAGATCATCTGGTAATTCCAGGCCTTAGTTTAGTTTTGTCATCCAACATATTGTTACATTTACTGACTTCCTCCTCATACCTTTTCGTATTGTTCAGTAATCTGTATATCAATTTACACGTTATATTTCATTTGGAATATCTCACTATTTTCTCTTTTTTCTGATTCAGCTATATAAAGCATTTAGCTTAATACAAGCATTAATTTTACCCTCATTAGTCTTGAATGCATCCGTTTACATCATTTGCATAATATCATTTGTGATTTCGTTGATTCTTTTCATGCTTTACTCTAATTCATAAAACCTTTTAAACTACACCGATATTATCGATCATGTCATGATCAAGGTATTCACTGACGTCTGTTTGTAAGTCTTCTATTGTAGCACTAAACAAGCTCGTTTTTGAGAGCTGGCAAAGTTTGTTCTTCTAACAGCTTGATTTTGTCGCTTAAATTTACGATATATAATTAAAATGATATTTACAATATTGTAATTGTACTTTAATTCACATTTATTTTCTTTTTGTTTTCATATGTCGTTTTGGTTACTTCAGGTAAAAAATTCTTTTGCAACTGTAATGCAGTATTGTTAGCAGTTTTCTCGCAAATTTATTACACTTTTAAAATCACTAATTAGCTTTTATTACTCCTGCATCGCCTTTTCATTTCTTAAATCTTTCTTTGACTGTTTAGATTTTAAATTCTTGTATTCTTTCTTTTTCTCTGTTACTCTCTAATGTATCAGTCCCTGACTTGATCAGTTAGTTGTTCGGCTGGTTGTATGTCTGTGCTCGCTTATAAATGTCCAACTACAATTGCACGGACTCAGATCTGACATCCCATAATGCACCAGCAGATCAGGGTCTATAAGTCTATTAGTAGTAATCAGTAGAGCAAACAACATAGACCCTTGTCGGAAGATGCCGTTACATTCTTCTATGTTAGATTAGGATCTTTTATGTATGCAGATTGATTCGGCTTAATAGCGAATATATCCGGCATGTATGTTTGAATGTCAGCTATTTCTCCTGAGCTTATAATCTATTACAGTTCGTAACGATACTATATCATCTGATAAAGTGTTATGGCTTCTATTCAAACATATCTTAAACATCTGAAACCTTTTCACAGTTGTAGTCAGTCTGTTTTTGTAACTTGTATTCTGTTTGCTATTTCAGTAGCACTCAGATCAATCAATAGAAGTTTACTGTCGACTTGTTCTCGCCTGTTGTTGAGCATTTAAAACATTATGTTAAAAAATCTTACGTACTTGAGTATCAGCACGTTCTTGTACAGATTATCTCGTAGCTGGATTACATACATTTGCGTTAGGGTGGTTGTTCAAGTTTAATTACTTGCTTACTGACCGACTTGGTACCACATCAATCTCATCTTCTTATTTTAACTGGTTCAAGCTAAACTCGCTAGTACCTTTTTGAGATAAATCTCGAACTGTATTATTTACGTAAACTTTTTGAGTTATTGTTTTATGTAATTATTCTTCAGAATGACGAGAACGTTTGAGTTTTGTATTAAATTCTCCGTACGCTATTTAATCATTATTGGGCGTTGATCCAACTTTAACTTTATTGATATAAATTTCACGGTGATACCAACCGTCTGCAATTAATTTGCAGGTTTTTTTTTTTTTGTTCACTCGTGTCCATGGTGCAGTATAATATGTTGCTTTTCAGATTGTTGGAAATTGTTTTTTTTTTTCTTTCACGGATGAATGGGGTATGCATGTATAAATACATGTGCATCTGAAATAGTGACAATATATATATATATATATATATATATATATATATATATATATATATATATATATATATATATATATATATATAGATATAGATATATATATATATGTGTATATATGTATATATATATATATATATATATATATATATATATATATATATATATATATATATATAATATATATATATATATATATATATATATATATATATATATATATATATATATATATATATATTCTGTAATTAAATTGATAGATTTACCATTTCTGGTATGAATTGAATTTGTGAAATAAATTTTCTTTTCAGGCTGTCCTTCCATTGCAAAACAATTTTCTATTTATAAGAAAAATCTATGCAAATTAATTAAACCTTTCTGTTAATTCTCTATACGTTATTGTTCTTGTTGTTAACTAATATGTTGTTGGAATTGTCTCTAAAATGCATTTCTCCTTCATCTTATTTCCATCCTCTAAAATGGCATTTTGAGCTCTTCAATATGCTAGCTTTACGTCATAGCAGTTTTTGTTCTTGATTTCCAATTCTGACAATGGCCTTGTATCTGTTGTATTAGGCAACTGTCATAATACATTTTCATTACTTATTTCATTATCGGTAATTTATTGTATTATCGTTTATTGCCTTACATACCACGTCTTATTTCACTTATTTAACCAAGAGATTACGATCTCATTGTGTTTGACTATTTTCCTGCACATCAACGTTTCCATGAAAGAAAGCTTTAGCTACAACCCTAGTAAAGTAACAACAAACCAGCTAAAAACTGAAGGGATGGTGCATAACTGGCTATTCCTGCGAATTCTAATCCAGCAAATGCAACACCAATCTGAAACCATAGGGATGCTCACCTGTATCCAATTAATATTACCTGTAGACAGTTTCGTACTTTTTCTGACACCTCTGTAATGTTCGATCACTTTAGCTGAATCATTCTTAATTTTGTTGCTTCTTGTTAGCCTGAAATTAACGCCTTTATCTGTTTACGGTCTGATAAAGGCAACGTAGGGTACAACGATTGTGCACTTGATATATTCTATAATATTAAAAGGATTGATATATAAGATCTGCTTGCTTATACGTCCAGTAAAACTGCCAATAGCAAAGATTTTGATCTGCCGGAAAATTGTGCGCCTGCAGGTCAGGGTCTATGTTGTCTGTTCTACCGCTTGCTCCCAACAAACTGCACAAAGATGTACCGGAAAGTGTATGTGAGGGCAGATCTGGGTTTATGCAGATGGATTCGACGTATTAACGAGTATATACGGTAGATAGCATAGATTTAGAAATTATGACAGATTTTTCGGGCGTTTGTAGTTCTTCCAGCATATATTCAAATTTGGTTTTACGAATGTTCGCTTCTCTCGCCGATTTCAACTCCTTTATTGTTATCTGTGTTTTCCTCTAGTTACACCACTTCTCATTGACATCTTAAGTTATATTGCTGGTCCTAAATGAAAATGGTGCCGATCCAGCATCAATATGGTCGCCACGGCTGCCATCTTGAAAATCTTTATGGCTCATGAACATCAGAAATAGGATCAGCACGCCGTAGTTAATAAGAAGAAAAGGTGTTATTCTGGATTTCCAAAATCTCTTTTCTGCGAGCTGAGCGGCATGCCTTTCTAGAGATCCTTGTTTCTTGTGTGATTATTCTGTCGGATAATTATTTGTAAACTGGTTGAATGAAATTGGTAAAAACAACTATATAACTTCTTTAAATTCCATGATCGTTTGTAAGCACATTGCCACGTTGAAACTGGCTGTGAAGGAATGAGTTAACTTTTGCACGCTGTAACTGACTGTAAGGGACGAGTTAACTTTTACACGCTTTAACTTGACTGTAAGGGACGAGTTAACTTTTACACGCTTTAACTTGACTGTAAGGGACGAGTTAACTTTTACACGCTTTAACTTGACTGTAAGGGACGAGTTACAAGTTGCACGTTGTAACTGACTGTAATGGATGAGTTGACCTTTGCACGCTTTAACTTGACTGTAAGGGACGAGTTAACTTTTACACGCTTTAACTTGACTGTAAGGGACGAGTTAACTTTTACACGCTTTAACTTGACTGTAAGAGACGAGTTAACTTTTACACGTTGCATCTGACTGTAAGCGACGAGTTAAAAATTGCACGTTATAGCTGGTTGTAAGTGATGAGTTAGCTGTTACATTCTAAACAGTGTTATTCACAGTGTTTGTTTCACGTGTCATTTATTACTGTGAAAGTTCGCCATCATTAAAGCGTTTATTGAAATATATAAGTTGTTTAATTATAGTAAGTAAGACTTTAATTGATTATTCTTTAGCATGTTTTAAAGCACATACAACTGCCCACTTTATTCCAATATTATATAGTTGTGATATAGAAATAAATGAAATTGTTTTGTTTTTATGGTTTAGCGCCATTTTTTCAGCACAATATAGGCTATACATGGAGGCCAATAATAATGGTGCAGGAAGAAACCGGACAAACCCCAGAAAGAACCACCGACCCACGAGAAGCTACTGGCAAGCTTTCTCACATAACTACATTTGCCGAACCTAAGACTCGAACACACGCAGACAGAGGTGAGATGGCAGTGGTCCGTAACGGACAGCGCTTTAGACCACTCGGCCACTCGGGGCCCCTAATAAATGAAATTAACCTTAATATATTTCAGTAGAAAATTAATTCAATATATTTTAGTGGTACTTTACTTTAATACAATTTAGAAAAAAAATGTCAATCTTATTACTTTTACTAAAAATTCAGCCCGAATATGTCAATATAAAGCCTTAGACAACAATACTGTTAAGTATAAAGAAATACATTTGTAGTTGTCAATATAAGACTTCAGACAATATTACCGTCACAATTCAAGTTATACACTTGCATATGTGAATATAAAACCTCATACAACAAAACTATCACGTATCAAGTAGTATATTTGTATCTATCAGTATAATGCCTTTGACAACAAAACCGTCACGTATCAAGTAATACATTTTGTATGTGTGAATATAAAATCCTAGACATCAATACCGTACCTTCTCAAGTAATATATTTGTATGTGTCAGTATATTACAAATAATGTCCTAAGTAGGGGACACTGTGAATTTGATTTAACAAAGGTCATTTACTAGATACAAATGTATATAACTCTAAATAATTAAGAAAAAACAACACACACACACACACACACACACACACACACACACACACACACACACACACACACACACACACACATACATACATACATACATACATACATACATACATACATACATACATACATACATACATACATACATACATACATACATACATACATATCAATCTTCATATCTATTTACATTTTACAGATACATAAAATCATTCATTGCTTTGCAGGCTATCAAGAACCACGTTTCATATGTTTTGATGGTAACCTGGGGAGAGTTCTGGATTCCACGTTTTGTGTTAATCTGATCATACCGTCCATGGAAAATCCAAAATGTGACCGTGGAAGCTGTCCCCCTGAGTAAGTGCCCACAAAGTCCTATATCATCTACACAACTTTTGAGTTATTGATATTTAATGATGAAAATAATATAATCTGTCTATCTCCCCAACTGCTTTATTTCACATTCCCTAGAAAATTATTATTTTGGCTTACGTTTTATCCCAGAATTGTATGTATGGTTTGTATCACAGCTTCCTTTCGCATGCTGTTTATCTTCGCGCAGTATGTGATAATGGATGCACGAAATAAATCTTTAGTAACCTTTTCGGCATTGGAGAATTGCAATTCTCTCTCTCTCTCTCTCTCTCTCTCTCTCTCTCTCTCTCTCTCTCTCTCTCTCTCTCTCTCTCAGCTGTTGAAAATTCAAGATTGCACTTTATTCCACTTATTGAACTGAGTGTTCTAGCTGAGAAATCTTAGTGTTCCATCTTATGAACTATGAGTGCCCTAGCTGAAGTAGGTGAGTATTCCTTATTATGAACTATGAGTGCTCTTATCTGAAACATCAAGGTATTCTTCCTTATGAATTATGAGTGCTCTTATCTGAAACATCAAGGTATTCTTCCTTATGAATTATGAGTGCTCTTATCTGAAACATCAAGGTATTCTTCCTTATGAATTATGAGTGCTCTTATCTGAAACATCAAGGTATTCTTCCTTATGAATTATGAGTGCTCTTATCTGAAACATCAAGGTATTCTTCCTTATGAATTATGAGTGCTCTTATCTGAAACATTAAGGTATTCTTCCTTATGAATTATGAGTGCTCTTATCTGAAACATCAAGGTATTCTTCCTTATGAATTATGAGTGCTCTTATCTGAAACATCAAGGTATTCTTCCTTATGAATTATGAGTGCTCTTATCTGAAACATCAAGGTATTCTTCCTTATGAATTATGAGTGCTCTTATCTGAAACATCAAGGTATTCTTCCTTATGAACTATGAGTGCTCTTATCTGAAACATAAAGGTATTCTTCCTTATGAATTATGAGTGTTCATATCCGAACCATCAAGGTATTCTTCCTTATCAACTATGAGTGCTCTTATCTGAAACATCAACGTATTCTTCCTTATGAATTATGAGTATTTTAATCCGAAACATCTAGGTATTCCTCCTTATGAACAATGAGTGCTCTAGATGAGAACTCTAAGTATTCCACTTGATGAAAAATAAATGCCTTACTTGAAACGTCTAGTTATTCCACCTTATGAATTATAAGTGTCTTATCTGAGCACTCTACGTATTCCATTCTATGAACTATGATTGCATTAGCCAAGAAGTCTAAATGGTCACCCTCTGCAACCAAAAAGCTATGGATTTATAATCTACACCGATGAGATTGTTAACTCCTCTGCCCGTAAGACCAAGTAAACTTGTGATATAGTTCCGTATCAGTCAACCATCCTTCAATTATATCATCAAATTCTCATATTAGTTCGAATCTGAGCAAGTTCAACTCCCAATAATGAGTTGATTATGTATTTGATTAGCTGAGCTAGTTACAACCCTGAAGTTCATATTTCTGGTATGATACTGATCAAACTTGGGATGTTTGCTTATAATTTCCAGACTTCGGCAGATTTTGATTAATGTGCAAGCTACATCTCAATGGCTTCGCTTTTCACCACTCTCGATGCAGTTTTTTCTGATCCAATTTCGATCAAGCGTAAAATCTATATATCTTCAATCTCTCAGAAGAGTTCCAAATGAACGACATACGCATATTAATAAGATGATATTTCATCTTATTGGGTGAGCTTCTTACCATTCAGGAGGCTATATTTATGATCCCATTTTGTTCTAGCAAGTCTTCAGTGATTAGCTAAATTCGTGAATATCAAATAATAGATCTTTCATTTGATTGGTTGAATTTGTTACCAATCTGGAAACCAGACTTCCGGTTCAATTTTGAGTAAGCGTGGAATCGAAGCGTATATCAGCAAAATGTCACCAACATTTAGTAATGAGTGAAATCACTGAATAATAATAATAATAATAATAATAATAATAATAATAATAATAATAATAATAATAATTTGATATTACATATGACTTGCTGAATTTGCTACCCCTGCTGAACCTGTATTGCTGATTAGAATTTGATCAAACCGGTAATAGGCGTATTCCATCATTAATGGCGGCAGAGGAGATTGGTTTCGAACAAAAGTTGGAGTCAGACAGGGATGTATACGGTCACCTACACTCTTCAACATTTTCCTGGAAAGGACCATGAAGGATGCCTCGCATGACCAAAAGGGCACTGTCAGCATCGGCGGAAGAACAATCACCAACCTTCGCTTCGCAGACGATATTGGTGGTTTAGTGGGAGATGAAAAATAAATGGCTGACTCGATTGAGCGCCTAAACACAACCTCAGTAGCATACGTTATGGAGATTTCGCCGGAAATAATATAAAACTGATGACAAATAACACCAATGGTATAAGTGGAGCAATAAGTTGACAGAAGTTGGAAAGAATCACAAGCGTCAAATACTTGGGATCAATTATCAGAGATGAGAGCTCCAAACCAGAATTACTTTGCTGGATTGCCCAGACAAGATCAGCAATAACAAAGGTTGAGAGCAATAATTGTGAATCTAATATCAGTAGATTCAGTGCGACTCCATGTCCAGATTCAAGGTTGAGTGTTCTCTGCTGCTGAATCGTCTCCTAGTATTTAATTTCGACATTCTTTGTTGTATAAAAAGTATGATCAGTGTTCTCTTACAAATTTCTACATCTATTACCCCTAAAATGAAATTTTTTTTATTCGTTCTAATTAAGTCGTTTAAATGTGGTCAAAATTAGAGTGTCAAAGACCTGTGTTCTACTACGATCATCTAGATGTGCGTATATCAAAAACGATGTCAACGGCAGCACTTCTGAATATTCTTTGTATTATTATTGTGAACCCACGGGAAGGAGGAGTTTGGGATCAATGTTATCAAGCTGTCATCTTAAAAGTAACTTGACTGTGTGCCCTTTCTGAATGATGAGATAATTTTAAATCCGTGCACTGGCCATAATGAAAGAACGCTGATGCTCTGCACATCAAATGATTTCATGAAAGCACTTTGATGTTTTTGTTGCTGCCTTTTATAAGCACACCGATTACTCATTAGGTAAATGACTCCGCTCTTTTTCTGCTGTCATCATAATTAGTGTATTTATTTCCTAGGTGGCGAGTCGGTCCCTGGCAGAACTGTACCAAGAACTGTGGCGGTGGACAGTCATGGCGGATAGTCACGTGCGTCAAGACTTTCGAAGACGGGATGCAGCAATGGGTCCGAGACAGTTTCTGTAACAATTTCAAACCGTCGGCGCGGAAATCCTGTAATAATCATATTTGTCCGACCTGGCATGCCGGGGAGTGGTCTGTGGTAAGATTCAAGTCAGAATATATATTAAAACAGAATAAAATTTGCAAACGAAATGGACAGGAATTCGGAATTCGTGTGATCCCACTTAGATAGGTTACACACTAAAAAGACTTTTTAGATCTTGCATTTATAATAAATGAGTTGATAAATATTTATGATTTGTTGTATAAAATATAACGTTTTGTAGGCCTACATTTGACAGCCAAATTCAACAAAACGTATGTTGATTTCAGCAAAGAGAATTACAATGCCATATCAAGGAGAATTGCAAATTATAAATCAAATTCCGACATTGCTCATAGCCACTGAATCAAGGGTGCGTTGTTTATCAACCATTGTTTAACAATATGGACAGTATTGATGGCATTGTGTCTCCTACACTTACCATGTATAACTTCAGTTGCAAGTAAAATTTATTGAGATTTATGTATGGCTTTACTTATTGAACATGAACATTATAATAGGAAGATAGTAACAGAGCTGGACCACATTCATTAATATTGCATAAAAACAAACTCCCCACGAGGCCACTTCTCAAATGTTGCATTAAAACGAATTTTTTGTTCAATTACGAGACCACATCTCTTACTTCTGTTTGACGACAAAGACTGCGAGACAACATCCCGTGCTACTGCGTGAAAACAAAAACCACGAGACCTCTTACATTTCTACTGCGTAAGCTAGCCACTTAAGCAGACATTATATCACTTCCCTTACTACTTCACAACCATAAAACAACAGCAACAACAACAAACACACACGAAACCACTTCCCTTTATGCTGCATAAAAACAAGAGGCCACTTGCAATACAACTGAATACAGTCCCGCATATAATATCAACGAGACCAATTCCTTTACTACTGCAAAAAAGCAACAACAGCTCAAATATTGCATAAAAACAGAACAACGCACGAGTGCAGTTCTCTTATTGTCGCATAAAGGGGGCGCTCTTCCGATATTATGAAATTCTGAGAGAGTGACAGGTGTAAGATGAAGCTGATTGCATTTAGAACACGCACATTGGAGAAAATTTTGTCATACCTCTCTTTGGTACTTTCGTATTGTGTGTGTGCAAGTTCTTTGGATATTTGTACTTGTGGAAACGTGATCTAAATAGACAGATAAGCACAATGGCTGCTTCCACGTGCTCGAAAGATCAACTTGGATTATTCTAAAATACGCTAGACAGTAATATCAGTGTCTGACAGTGCAAGGAATGAATTATAAAATACATGAAACGTAAATAAAAGTTATCGGCTTATCCCCCCTCAATTTACCTTTGAAGTCCAGGAAGTGAAAATGACCAAACGGAACAATCAGCTTTTTGAAAATTTCACATCAGAAGAAAGTCCAAGTTGTATACTCTATAACCCAAATTACTCCCATCAATCATGCACCAAAAATAAGTTAAGTCAAAGTATTTTGAACAATACCTAATATATACAAGATCATTGTTTTAAATAACCAGTATAACCAGTGAGGAAATCCTGTGAAATTATGTTGCTTTAAAAATCTAACCGTCACTTCAGTACTATTGTTCAAAACACGAAAAAGAAAATCACGTGACCTCTTTCCATTTTGCCGCACAAACACAATCATACACATACAGAGACACGAACACACAACATTACGAAATCATACAACTTACTGCTAGGTAAAATGCACGTGACTACCACTGCATAAAATACCACGGATAGACACACTACTCTAATAGCTGATAAAATTATTCAGCTATATAGCAAGGGTGCACAATCCATGGCCAGGTGGGCTAGAGGCGGCCTGCGAACGTGTTCTGTCCCGCCCTCAGGGAAAATTAAAACAAACACATAAATCTGGCCCATGAACAGTTATACTATTAGTGTTTGCGAATATCGAGTGGTCTTAGAAAATGCAATCTGGCCCTAAGCCGAAAAACGTTATGCACCCCTGACTTGATTAGAACCGTGATCGCAAGTTTTAATTCTAAAGTTTGATACACGGAGAAAAAAGTTTACATATTAAATTGGGCATACCTTAGTAGGTTATTTCCACAGATAAATAATAGTAGTGGTAAACCAGTGATGGGGGTGGGGGTGAATGATATGAGCTATTCCCCATTATTTCAGGATTGGTGGTTATTGTTTTCTAGGAGGTGATCGACAGAAAATATCCAATTAAGAGATGAAATAACAAAGGACTGAGCAGAGATATAGAAAAGAATAACACGAGACCTAGTATGTTAAATACAATAATTTTTAATAAATTACATAAAATGTACTACGTAAGAATGTACATGTACTTTGAAATTATACCACAAACAGGTTACTCTATGTTACGAAATTATTCTACAGAATTTTGTATCATTACACACACACACACACACACACACACACACACACACACACATCCCATGATCTAGTTTGTTCTCGATTATAATGTTACCGCTCGTATATCCAATATGGCTATCGCTGCTTCTCCTGATTGGGTCGTCATAGCAGCAAGAGGGTTTTTACTGAAAGACTTCTTCTTATGTCTAGCTGGTACTAAATATAAATGTTATCGATCTGACACATCGTTGGGACACAAGACCAAGCTACGTGAAAATCATTTTATTGCTATTCCTTCTGTACGGATTGTTCTATCAACATGGAGGTTTCACTAAAAGACTTCTAATGATGTTGAGCTGGTCCTAAATAGGTGGTGTCGTTCTGACATCCAATATGGCCACCATGGCGGCCATCTTAAAGATACTATTATCGCAGCTTTACATGAACAAAATATATTAAAACGTCAGTTTCTCATCAGAAGACGCCTTAGCAAGTCAAGTTCGGTTTTTAAAATACATATTGCCAATCTGACAGCCAATATGGCCAACACAGCAGCTATTTTGAAAATCGTCTGATTGCTACTCCTTCTGTAATGAAAGTAATATCTTGAAACTTTTGTTATTTCTCCTCATCTTCAAATGGACGGATATATTAATGTCCAAACTAGACATTACTCCTTCTTGAGCTGCTATGATTAGTTGAGACGACCATAAACCTTTGATTAGCTCTGACATTTGGGGAGGTGGGCAACATCGGCCTCATATACCCACTCCTTGTGTTAAATCCGCCAAGCTTGAGAAAGTTGACTCCAAGATAAGTTCAAACAATGGGAGCAGACCATTTAAATATAGTTGACTAGAGTCAGCGCCGGATTAAGCACCGTGGAGGCCCATAGGCAGTCAAACTTTTGGGGCCCCAGACCCACGGTCACGGTCTCATGGGGGCCCCTGATGGGGCCCATAAAAGTCGCGGGGCCCATAGGCAGTTGCCTACTCTGCCTAATGGGTAATCCGGGACTGACTAGAGTGTTCAGCCCGAATGGTGGCGTTTTATAAAATTTAATCTGGAAAAGCACCATTCGTAAGTAAAATCTTCACTATGATTTCCAGTACGCTGCCGTAGTTGAGAAGTGGCTTTGTTGTTGTTTCTTGTTTTTTTGTTTACGTGTAGCGTGCAGAGTGGTGACCCATTTTTGAAATGCTTTCTCTGTTGAATATCAGGGACGTAATATTTTTTGGGGGGTGGGTGGGTTGTTGGTGGTGTCATTTGCCCGAATTTGCATGAGCTGTAAAATTGCTGTAGCTTCTATACGCTGCTCCCCGCCGAATGAAGTTTTGCCCCTCCCCTGAACAATATTTGAAATGACGTCAGTGCTGACTATCATTCCGATTAACAAATATCAGTGTAAATATTACGAAATACTTCGCTAATATGTACCAGTAAAAGGAAGAAAAAAAGCAAATGTTGGGGTTCGGGAGGAATGTGTAATTTGTCAGATATATACTCCTTACAATGTCTAATGGGATACAAATTGCAAGAGTGTAAAATGTAGACCTTGTGGTGAAGAAAACCAGAAGTATACTTATTCCTAGCGTTTAAATATAGACCTACCTGCCGGGATGAATTGCATACAGAAGGCAGCTGGAAAAGGAAAGTGTTTGAAACTGTATTTTAGACTTTGTCGCTCAAATAATGAGTAAATAACTCAAGTCACAATAGTTTATTCGTTATCGAGACCGATTTATACAATGAGAATATGATACACACACAAAAAACACATACATACATACATACATACATACATACATACATACATACATACATACATACATACATACATACACGCACACCCAAACACACATACATACCTACCATACATACATACAGACGGGCACACCCAAACACACATACATACCTACCTACAGGGCCGGCGCTTCCGCTAGGCGAACTAGGCAATCGCCTAGGGCGCTGGGCTAAGGGTTTATTTCATGACGGGCGGGTGGGGGAGGGCGTGAATGGAAGGGGGGCGCCAGATATGTAATCTCGCCTAGGGCACCAAAATGCCTAGCGCCGGCCCTGCCTACCTACATGCATACACATACCTACCTACCTACCTACATGCACACATACATGCACACACACATACATACGTACGTACGTACGTACATACATACATACATACATACATACATACATACATACATACATACATACATACATACATACATACATACATACATACATACATACATACATACATATATATATACAGTGGATCTAAATTTTTCATAATCTCGCACGTGTTGTTCAAGTGATCCTGTGGATATTACTCCGTGATTGAGTACAACTTGTGATTCAGAATGTTTCCTGTCTCTGATTCCAGTGTAGTGTCAGTTGCGGATCCGGATATCAACATCGGGACGTCATTTGCAGGCATGTGGGAGATACATATTGTGACGTAGGCGAAAAGCCAAGAGTGATCAAAAACTGTACCACTGGTATCCTGTGCTATAATCTTAGCGGTAATCATTACTTGGATCATATTTAATAACATTTCATAATTTATAGTTTTTTTCCTGCATATCTGCATGTATCCTCGCTTCGAATGCAAGTTTCTCTGAGATTATATACTTCAGTATAAGTTGTATATCTGAACAACGGAAATGATGTTCTAATTTGTTTGATTGATTGTCTCTTTCGTGTTTTATTTCAAACACAATCCTGTTATAATTGTTTTTAATTACATTTTTGCTGTGTTTTCTCTAATTTGGCCTCAAGACGTTGCTGAAATTTGCAAAGTAAGAAGAAGAAAAAAAAGGAAATATGTTTCGATGATAGTACCGAAAATTCATTCATGCTCCCTCATCTCTCTTTGTGTCTTTCTCCTTTGATGGTTTCCAATTAAAACGCTTTGTTGCTAAAACAAAAAACAAAACAAAACCAAAAAAAAAACAACAAACAAGTATCGTATTAATATACGGATAATCTATGTAACATTAAGTTAGTCGTGGTATTTGGGATATTTTATACCGCCACAGTTTTCACATTTCACAAATCTGCTATATGCGTAAGATTTCAGTTGATAAAATAATCAGTACATGAAATGATATATAGCCAAAAGATCAGAGTAAACTGCATATATTTTCACCTTAAGCAGAGAGCATGTACTGCTTGTGTAAGTTTTCTTATAAAGTTGGTTATATAAAATTTTATTCTAGAGAAGATGTGCTAGTGCTTGCGATAAAATATGTGCATTTCAATTTCTCAAAAGTAAAACAATTGGACTTCATACACACTTATTCCAAACCAGCTCTTTCCAAATCGTTATATTTTATGCCCCGTTTTAATTTACAACAGTACTATTTAAGGCTGGTTAATTGAGAACCAAGTTACTTTCACCATTGTGAAAGTGTCCAAAACTGGCGGAAAATGATACAATGCATGCGATGCCGGAGCTATCAGTTTGTCTTAAAATTAACTATCGGTTAAAATAAACAGCAAAGCAGAAAATCGATACTACTTTGGAAGTAAATATAAGGACTGTAGTCAGAAATATTACAATTATATATATATATATATATATATATATATATATATATATATATATATATATATATATATATATATATATATATATATATATATATATATATATATATATATATATATAAACGTTATAGAAGACGTTTTATACCACAGAATCGCAATATTAAAATAAGAAAGATAATTTTCCACTAAGTTTACCGAGCTCTTAGTTTTCTTAACAATTAAAATTCGTTGCAAGGTTAAGTATGAGATAACTCTAGTATACACAAACAATGCTTCCACCACGCTTTTAAAATTAGGACTCAAACAAAGGCATTACATTTTGCGTTTTCTAGAAAGTTTAGATGTGCATTCAAAACAAATTTATATGACCAGTTAAATGGAACAAAGACGAAGATAAAATTATTTTATTTCCAAGCTCAACGTTCTTGAGTAAAAATCTGTTCACCATCAAATATATATTTCTGTTACTACTGCAACTGCCATTTTCTACAAATATGATTATATATGTACACACACACACACACACACACACACACACACACACACACACACACACACACACACACGTATAATCGGAAACTTTTAACAACATCTTCGTTTACGAGTCTTTGGAGAATATCCTCCACAGTTCCTTCCAACATAATTAATTCCTCATACAATATAGTGTTTATATCTAGTCAGATACATTTTCCAGATTAAATTGATTACATATACTTAGCAATCGCATTCCAATGTCCACCTGTTCGTGGTCCGTCAGAATCTTGTTTGGATGAAAGATTTTATTACATGAGTGTTAGTCTTGTGGTTTGAATTGCTTTCTGCTTTGCTTGCTTTATAGCTCTGTTGTTTGGGTGTGGCTCACATTCTTACAATTGCTTCTTTTTAAGTGCGGCCATATGCAGAATACGACAAGAAAGGTGAGTATTAAATGTATCGATGTCGCACTCTTAGGGAAGGCATACGCTTGAAATGTTGAAAGTTAGACACTCATAGCTCCAAATGATGTGGATTTCACTAATACAACAAAAAATTGGACTTAAACATTAATTTAGAATTAAGTGATCTAATTGGATGCAAAGTAAGTTTTACTTTAAATTAATCTGTAAAATATCTTAAATCCTGACTGAATTCCAGGACTTGTGTAGGTGAAATTGATGCCAGAAATAATTGAGTTCTATAAAACGTCAAACCGCCTAGTGAACAGTGATTATTTGTGGCTGTATCCTCAGGAAGCTAGAAGTACATAACAAGTATTGCCACCAAAAAATGGCAAAAACTCAATTGTACCTACCTCTTTACTCTAAGGCAAGAACTTCATGACCTCATAAATGTGTTGTACTCGAACCAGAATTGAAACTACAATCATCTTCTAATTCGGTGTTACATCGATATCAACTCAGAAACACGTGACATCAGTTATTAGAGTAAAATTAAAAATCAGTTTGGAAACAAACGAAATACTTATATATTCCGTTGTAAATGTATCTTGAAAGTTTTTTTTTTAAACATTTTTATTTTTAAAAAAGCCCACCCACCCCTGGACACCTTGCAATTTAGAAGATATTTCATATGCAAGAGTACCAGACTTTTTTGGAGTTGCGGGCTAGTGTCACATTATAAATGACGTACACCACACGTATGATGTTATATTTAATACGTCTTCTCTGGGAGTGCTACATTTACGTTCTAGAAATGGGCTAAGCCGATAAATCAGCCCTTCACCCGTGATGATATTGATGTTGTGGCTATGGGCTGATTTCACCTATTCATTAAAAGCTGCAGTTATCGGCAGACACATTTGGCTGCATACATCAATGTACATTTTACACACTTACTGGTATTTCTCATAGCTGTGCAGCAACTGACGGCTGATGGGATTTTTTTGGTGACATGTAGATTATATTTCCTGGACAAATCATATGTTTGGTTACTTGTACATTCACCTGGAATAGCAAAACCATCTGTCCTGTTTGAATTTTTTAATTTCGCGCTTGATATGGATGTTACCAATTACCGGTATGTGTCTAAAGTGTACGCGGGTTTGTTCCGGAATGATTGCATGCAGCAAAAATTGCACATTTTAATGAACAGGTGACATCAGACCCACAACATGGTCCATCATTATCAACACGCATTTGTGGGCTTGATTTATGGAACTAGCTATGTACAAATCTGTACACAGAAAGTCGAATGCACAGCCTTGATTAACTGTATGCCTAATGCGCTCTAATGAACAGCTGTGTGGCCTTTTTCACCCTTCCAAGTAAAGTTATCTTTCTAAGTGCGAAAGACGATACACATTTTTACAATAAGTAATCGAACGAGTTGAATAATGTCCAGCTTTTGCGAACCTTGGCCAGCAAAAGCTGGACATTATTTAACGAGTTTCATAAATTTAATATTAAATTATTACCTATTTGAGATTCTTTATATGACACAGTTTTATTTCAGTCGTAATTATTATGATAGAATATATAGAAAGAAGAATATATAATTTGGTTCATTTTGACAAACGCTGTACTTATTATTTGTTGTACTTATTTTTTGCCAACACTGTATATATATATATATATATATATATATATATATATATATATATATATATATATATATTGTGATACAAAAGGACGCCAGAAGAAAGCAAATATTAGCTTATGTAAAATAAATTTCAAGACGAAACATACGATCATACAGGCCATTTTTGACTTGATGTAGCACAACATGCTGCCTTTTGATTATTTAGTGTCAAAGTACTTCAAAAAGCCTGACAAACGAGGGAAGTTTAAATTCACACTGTGGAATTGTGGATTCAATAAATTTCCAAAATTCCAAAATCTCTAAAAAGTAATGTCTGACATGGATCACGAAGGCCCTGTAATATCTTCTCAGACACTGTTTATCAATATAATGTCTTACATCTGGATCACAAAGGCCCTGTATACAGTATAATTATAATATCATCAGTTGGACACATCGTTATTGAGTAGACAGATAAATGTAACACTCAAACTGTGATTTACATATCTTTTGCTTGGACTTAAAGGATAGTTCCTTTGTTTCTCAGATGATTGCAAATTTCATTGGCTGTGAAAACGTCGTACTGGATTTTGATGTTGCTATATATATATATATATATATATATATATATATATATATATATATATATATATATATATATATATATATATGTATATGTATGTATGTATGTATGCAAGAATCATAGACATGTATAAAAAGATAGGTGGCAAATACATTTTATATATTTGTTCCAGTCCTCCATTACAATAAAACTGTTACTGCTGCCTTCAACGGTAGTTTCATCCAATGATGACCGATGTCTTTGTATATGGGATATAAATCTGAAAAAAGACCTCCTACGGCGAAATGTACCGGTTACCAAATGCATTTTGCTCTGTAGTCATTATTTCAGAATGGTAATCAGATTTTCCTCAGTGGAAGTAAACTTTATCATGGACACGATCATGTCGCGGTACATGGTATATGATCCTACAAGAATAGTTTCATATCAGGACTGGCAGATAATTAATGTAGCTGTTACAAAATTGCGTTTCTGTTAGTTGTCACGTGTCAGCATGGTAACAGATTTTCCTGGGTGGAAGTAATTGTTATCACTGACGAGATCTTATCGCGATTCATGCTAACTGATCATCTAAGAATAACGACACAGAAAGGATCGGCCGATTTCACACATTTGTTAGATCACCGGAGGCGATTATTATCGCCATTTATGTTTTACATCTTGTGTTTCCGTCCAGTCACTGAGGTTTTGTTTTCACAGTTTTGATAACATCCATCATTTTTCTGGAGTGATTTTCCAGAAACCATTATGTACATCAAATTTCCATTTAAATCATGTTACAAATTATACTTATCACGTTTGGACTACTTAATGAACCAAAGTCCTATAGACAAGAAAGCCTTTATCAACGTAGAAATGCCATTATCTAGGTAGCAGGTAGGTATATATATATATATATATATATATATATATATATATATATATATATATATATATATATATATATATATATATATATAAGAAAAAAAGACAGCTGTTCAACGCTGGATGCCCAAATATTTTTGAAAAATGTCTAAAATGGCACAGAACTACTGTTGAGGTCGGCGAAATTTCAAAATTAATTTCAACTTATCAATGGTTAACCCAGAATTATTCTCTTTGTTTTCTACTCGCATTTGACCAGAAGTTATTCGTCGCCAATGGATCTCAGATGATCTCTACTGGATTTTAACCAGCAGTTTCCAGTCACCAATCTCACTCGCATTTGACCAGCAGTTACTTGCCACCAATGGCTCTCAAATGATCTCGACTCGCATTTAGCCAGTAGTTACCTGTCACCAATCACATGATCTTCACTCGCATTTGACCAGCAGTTACGTCACCAGCAGCTCCCAGATGATCTTTACTGCAGTTCAACTAAAAGTTTCGACATGCTTCATTTCTCTTGGCAGATGTATGCCCAAACAAGCACACACAGATATATATATATATATATATATATATATATATATATATATATATATATATATATATATATATATATATATATATATATCCTCGATGATGACCTGAAATATGACGTTATAATTTATATTGGCTTTCGGTTCAAAGACCAATCATCGTATGGAATACTCAGTTGTCCGTCGTCTGTGGTTCTTATGTCCGTTTGCAAGTTTGTACTCGATTCGCCACCTAAACTACATGAAGCATCGTTACATTAATGTTTACACGCACATTTATGCCATGGTCTAGTTCTGGGGTCTCAAACACGCGGCCACTGGCGGCATGCGGCTTATGTAGTTTTTCCGCGGCCCGCCACGACATCCGGAATGTGTAGAATAATTAATAATGCAGTTTTTTTTTGCGTCACAGCCATCCAGTTTTTATAGAAATTTGATTGCTGTGTCTTTTACTTCTTGTTTCCAATACTTCGACTTTTGCTGGCTTTAATATGAGCCACTTTCGCTGTATGGAAAGGTTTCAGTGATGCGGCCATGGGCCAACGAACTAGTTCAAACGTGGCCCTTGTAGCAATCTGAGTGTGAGACCCCTGTCTCTAGCTGGTCTGTAGAGAAAATGCTACCGTTCAGACATCCAATGTAGCTGCCATATTGATCTTGAAAATCTTATCTCTAATTCTCTTGAATGGATGGCCATATGAGCATGGGGCTATCACTAAAAAATAAAAAAAAATTATTATAATTTATGTTTGGCCGTCATAGAATGGGCGATTTGACGTCCAAATTGGCCGCCACAGGAGCTAATTTGAAAATCGTTTAAACGGATGGTCATATCAACAGGGTGTTATCGCATTGTTGATCCTTATTGAAAATGGTGGTAAGTTGACAACCAGAATATCCATCACAAGAGCTAATTTTGAAAAGCCTGTTATGGCTGAATAATAGCATAGATGGTTTCAACATTCTGCAGTTTAAATGAAGAATCGGTCTATTCTATAATTCCTAGAAATTATTTTCGGTCAGTAAAACATCCGTCCCTTTGATTCGCTCCTTTTCGAATTCCATATCTTTGAAAAAGAGAAAAATAAGTAAAAGAAGGGATGAAATAAAAGAAAATGCCAAGGAGCAAGTTATATGATAATCATTAACAAAAAAAGTATTTCTTTCAACAATGAAGACTTAAATACCTTGCACGGTTCTTTGTTCCCATAGCCTTGCCTGGAAACTATAGGAGATCCAAAAGACGCGTTACTGGCAAAATGTATCCATAATCCATCTGGGCATGGTCGTCGGATAAAGAGCACAATTTGTTAATGGTCTGGACCAAACCATTCCCATTACTGTCCCTTATAAACAATATAACAGTATAAGCAGTTTACGCTGATCTCTCTCTCTCTCTCTCTCTCTCTCTCTCTCTCTCTCTCTCTCTCTCTATATATATATATATATATATATATATTTTTTCTCTCTCTCTCTCTATATATATTATATATATATTTTATATATATATATATATATATATATATATATATATATATATATATATAATTTCTTTCTCTCTCTCTCTCTCTCTCTCTCTCTCTCTCTCTCTCTCTATATATATATATATATATATATATATATATATATATATATATATATATATATATATATATATATATATATATATATATATATATATCTGAAATTTTCCCCATTCAGATGACATCCAGGAACTTGGTGAGCTGACGGCCGGAAAGACGGGGACATTTGTACTTGGAGATGACGCGGATTCCCCAGATTTAAGAATCCCACAGTAAGTCAAGATTAATAATCAGTTTATCGTTGATTTCTTTAGTCGCAAATGAACCAAACATTTCATCATTGCGATCGCAGTTTTGGCAGTATATTTTTCTTGTAAATTTTCTTGTTTGTCAGTTCATTACGAATCGAATTAATCGATTATGACATTATTTCATCGATTAGACATTGGTTTAAAAGTATCTACTTAACATTTGCGCTTGAACTGTCAAAAGTCTATACATGTGTGCTGTTTTCGTTTCTTTCCCTTTCTATACCAAAACAATTCCGCAAATAATTGTAAAAGCTTGCATCCACTATGCCTTATATTTGTTTATTTGTAAGAATCTTTCAAGTGCCGAGACATAAAATATTTATATATTTTTGGGTGGATGGGGTGGGGCGAGGGTGGGTTGCAGGGAGTTGTACTTCTGAACATGTGTTTTGTCCTCTCAATATTGGACTTGAGCTTCTGTCTCATTTCCTGAAAGGACACAACACAGAGCAGTACTGGAAAATCGAATCAGATTTCATAAGTTTGGTTATCGGGAAAGTTTGTAAGAAATGACAATGAACAGGGCCGTAATTTAGGTTAAACAGTGAATTATGTTTGAACTGAAGGTATCGTTTTGTACCTGGACTAAATACACTTCTGAATAAAATTATACAGAGTTCAAATAAATTATCTAAATTGTGTTTTACAAGCATTTAATGTACAGACACTTTTTTAAAAATAGTTTAAATTATGATTCCAGATTTGCCATGAGTGAGTGGGGCCCGTGCAGTACGTCATGTGGAAAGGGGACACGCTTCCGCTACGTACGCTGTCAGGTGTACCTCCGTTTCCTCGAGGCCATAACGGATCTACCGGATACAGATTGCGATGGTTGTTTTTACTTTCGCATTTAAGTATGAGAGAGAGAGAGAGAGAGAGAGAGAGAGAGAGAGAGAGATAACAAAGCTAATCTCACCTGCTTTGTAACGAAACATGTATCTAAAAATCATGCATAGTGTTGCGCTCCGTTCATTTATCTATATAAGTTCTAAAAATTGGTTACCCCACCCCCCTAAAAACAGTATTGTCTTTTTCGTCTAAATCTGATTATAAGAGTTTATATAACCAGTTTACATTAGCTTTTGGTTAATTGCTTTAATTGTCTATATTTATTAATATTGAATGTTCTCATCTTCCTTCGTCGGACGACGATGATGATGACAATAATAATGATATTTATACTTATTATGATTACGAAAGGCACTAAACCCACTAGCACTGAGGAATGTGAAGTAGAACCATGTTTTGACGACTTCGAATGGAGAGCATCCGGATTGACTCCATGTAGCCGCAGCTGTCTTGGAGGTTAGTTTTTGTAATTAAAGATGGATTACCTAGGCCAGTTTAATTGGAAATACTAATTTGCCTCCAATGTTTATGACAATCGAGATCTGTTGATGATAAGCAGATATGAGAGGCAACGAGAACGGTTCACATTCTGTGCCCTTAGCAATTTCCCATCCACTTGTTTTTAGTAATCTATCAGATAGAGCGTTCAGTTTTGTATTAAAGGGAATCATCGTTAGAATCAATGTGTTCCGAATGACATTTTTACGTAAAAATGAAAGCTGTAATCTGATTGGTGAATCCAAATGGCAACAGAAAATGGCCTTGCATGGCTGACTGTGAAATCTCGGTTATGTCGAAGATCTCTGTTTTAATTCAGATGTATGTCAATGCTAATTAGACCTACTAACACGTCTAATTAATATTTTTGTATTATTTATTAACAAGTTTCAGGTTTCCATGTAATGCTTTGAGAGTCTGTAGGGTATTTATGACGGTACCATAATTGGCATAAGTATGTATAAACACGTTCCCGCAGAGGCGTAGCTATGATATTTTGCGCCCGGGGACGAACAATAAAATTGGCGCCCCCAGCCCCCTCCCCGTTTAATCACATTTTTCTATTACATTGAATAAGGAAAACAATTTAAATTTTAATAAAACATTGTATTTAAAGAAGCAAATTTATAGAAATTATAGTACATGACCACTCCGTCACTGTCGTTGACTGGTTTACATAGTCTACAAAAGATTTATTTTTCTTGATTTCACTGTCGCAAACTGGTCAATTACTTATTATAATGTAACGTTGTAAGCCTCATTTTGGCGCCCCTGTACCTTGGCGCCCGGGGACATATGTACCCCCCTTCCCCTCCCTCCCCAGCTACGCATCTGCGTTCCCGGGGCTTTCGAAAACTTAAAGGATAATAAATATTCATTAAAAGACACATATATTTGATTTAAAATGGGTTTTCATTTATACTGCTATATGTTTTATTACCATTAAAAGATTTTATTCAAACTGGGCACACATTGTTTGCAAGGGTAAAGTGATTTTTTAAGAGTGAAGTATATAGTTTGATAATTAGTAACAGACGAGATGATTTTCTTTTCTGCCAGTATAGCGCATATCAGCAGCGGGATAAAATAGACCTTGTCATCAAGGGATTTCTATTTTACCATTAAGAACAAAGTTTTACAGGACACACACACACACACACACACACACACACACGATATTGGTTGGTACAGGTCTTGGTTTCATGGTTGAATTTTGAAAAACAGCAACAAGTTTTTTGTTAATGAGACATCATTAATTACGTCTATACTACTTCAGTCATCTAAAATGCTTAGTCACGTCGCCATTTAAAGTTTCGTTATGAGAGAATTGACCAAAGTGTATTAAAATCGTTGATTTGGGAGATTGCTGGAGCCAATGTCCTTCCACACTCCCTTGTCACAAAACAACATTGCTAACATACTTGCACCGTAGCTGTGATATATATATATATATATATATATATATATATATATACAGGCCTTGAATTTAACACAAATTTATGGTAGCCAGACGGACTAGTGTACTGAGAAATTTACTAGCCCTGCCAAAGAATTTACTAGCCCTGTC
The DNA here is from genome assembly GCA_030141615.1 of Unio pictorum. Lineage (NCBI taxonomy): Eukaryota > Metazoa > Mollusca > Bivalvia > Unionida > Unionidae > Unio > Unio pictorum. The sequence continues at coordinate 23,541,595 of JARLTB010000042.1, forward strand.
CTTAAAACAATGTCACACACTCGTATTGAGATTAACAACAATTTTATTTCATACATAGCATTATCATATAAAATGTAGAAGTACAGAAGTATAAATTCTACTTTAAATCATCAATAAATTCACATTTCTTGTTTATCAAGATAATCTGGATCCAATTCCAGAAAGGGATCCAGGTGTCCTTTCTCGTCCTCCACCTGCACTCTGGGTCCATATGGGGTTTGTTCTGGTCTCCTTACCGGTCTCCCTGAAACATTCCACAAATGTATTGCTGATAATGGATCATATGTTGGAATGTCATTTGTATGAAACCTGATGAAGAGTAGGTCGGACAGAACACAAGGTCGCAAACAAGATCTCCAGTCACTCTTCACCATTTTCATCTCTGAGAGACCCCTTTCAGCATCAGCAGAGTGGGCTGGGGTTGTCAGGATGAGGTCAATCAATGCCAGAATATTCTTGCAGTCAGCAGCATATGATTGTACAACTGTGGGCCAAGTCAAAGCATAGATATCTTTGTAACTGCAAAATAACAGAATGGATTTTGCTTTTTTTCCGGAGGCTGAACACCTTCTATAAAACGCCACATTTTGCCTGTCTTATAAGGTGGGAATTGTGCCTCGTTTTGAAATATGAGATGCTACAGTATAACTGACGGGAATTATTTGAAGTCAGAAAAGGAATGACACAGTGTCCTTTATATAAAAAGAGTCCGAGCAAGAAACCCGTTTAAAAACACGTGCCTTTGCCACCCCACCCCCCTCCATCAAATGGATACTTCCTAATAAAGACTTGACTTCAGCAGATGTTCTGCACGATCAGAGCAGTGGCTAAAGTAAACACTGTTATAATGTTAGTTTCAACTTGGAGAATGTGTGCTCCCATCAAACGAAGCCAGCTGACTCGGCGCGTTATATTTAACTCCGACGCGAGCTTGATGTGAATGAAAAAGAAAACAATAATCAAAAGGAACAAAATCATACATAGCGACAAAAATACCAAAAATATTCCTGAGATATTTTTCTAAGGTATTTTTGTCACTCTGTATGATTTGTTTCTTTAGATTTTTTTTCCTCCTTCACATCAAGAACGCATCGAACACTTGTGGTATTTAACAGCTCCAATTACGGTCTCATCATTAATAACATATGTTTGGTAATTGTTCCTAATTAATCGAACCTCAGTGTATTGTTGAAATTAATAAAATAAGCGTGAATATTTTCAATCTTAGATGCTCATGTGAGATTTTAATTCCCATAAAATGCTTGGATATCTCCACGTGTATTCAATTATTATGTTTTTTGGGGGGAAAAATATAAAAGCTATTCTTATAATCATTGAAAAAGTAGTTACTTGGAAAATGATGTGTCAGTAATGTTATCATAATAAATTGATCTAATTCTTCTAATTATTTCGATGCAAACATAAAATATGAGTTACCCGTTTGTGACTCGGAGCAAGCAAGAAAAATACCTTCAAGAAACAAACATGTAAACTAATTTCTTTGAATAGTTGATGCTATGTTCTTTTGTGTGGTGTAACGTTTGGTAATTTGTTACTGTGGTCGCGTGAATAAAGCGTGATACCATTTAATTCGCTATCAGATTAATACGGATCAATTTCCAAACTTCCTTTGTTAATGACCTACCTAAATGGGCGCTGTTAAGAGAAACACATTTCCGAGGCAGAAATTGACTTCATCTTCACATGCTTATATTTTATGACTGTGTTTACAACGGTCATTGCGTTGATTCTAAAGAATATCGGCCGAAGTTACGTCTTTATTAGGGTATTGAGTAAACAAACTCTGACTGTTGATAACCAAAAACTTACTAGCCCGTCGGACTATTAACATTATGAAAGTTACTAGCCCGACGGGAAATCTACTAGCCTCGGGCTAGCAGACTACCGCTAATTTCGAGCCCTGACATATATATATATATATATATATATATATATATATATATATATATATATATATATATATATATATATATATATATATGAGAGAGAGAGAGAGAGAGAGAGAGAGAGAGAGAGAGAGAGAGAGAGAGAGAGAGAGAGAGAGAGAACGGCGCAAATCCAGAACGGTTATATCCCTATTGGAATCAAATGAACATGATATGATGTACGGTATAATTGGCTTATAATAGACATCTAAAATTGGAAAAATAGTTAGTCTTTTGGAAAATATTTTTCAGAAATACAAGATTACTCTTATTAAAAAAAAATAATGAAAACATGGGCATTGAAAAATGAAATGCAACTTACCCATATTGTTCAGTTCGCTACGTGTAATTCTGTGATATTTGCTTACCAGGCGTCCAGGAGACACTGTTGACCTGTGTGTATAAATACAACGGTACTGGTGTGGGCGATGAATACTGTGCGGAGGCGCCGCACGTGCCGAAGGAAAGAAGAATCTGCAATGACTTCCCATGTCCTCAAAGGTTAGAGCTGTCTAGAGGTTGAGAGGTTTAAATCTTTTGCTTAAATCGCAAACCATGTATAGTATTGAAATCTTGAATATTCCGTTACTGGCCTTTTGTTATTATGAATGAAAGAGTTTATTAAGGAAACACGGTCGGCATAGTAACGGACAACGTTTCCACCATTTATAGTTTTAGGTACAAAATCCAAACCAAACCAAACTAAACAGAGACTCGTGTTTAACGCAATGCATTGATAATATATATCGTTCTTTTATTACCTGAATGGTTGGCATGCATGTTAATTCCAGCTAGGCACAACAATAATAAATCAGTATACTCTACTCAAATATGTTATGTTAGAGAAAGTGCTTGCATTACACGTGTTTGAAGTAACCCTCTGCTCATCATTATGATCATCGTCTTCCGGGTAATACAGTTCAGATAGAGATGGACAATTGTGTCTCCTTTACATACCCTGACACTGTTGACAAGTTTTGGTAATCGGTGTTTACTGAGGCCCGTGTGTCCGACACACATATATTTAGACTGCCTTTTCTCTTACAGATGGCGTCTGGAAGAGTTTGGTCCATGTTCCTCGTCGTGTGGAGGAGGTATCATGGAAAGAAAGGTTGAATGCATTCAGGAGTTTGCCCACGGGACTGATAACATTCTGACCCTACCCGACATAATGTGTAGTGATCCCCTCCCGGAAAGGCAACAGACCTGTAATATCATCGACTGTCCAGCAGAGTGGACCACAGGGAAATGGTCACAGGTACGAGCCAATAACCCTATTTATATATCTATCTGTTAATTCACACCCTTCCGCACATGATGAACGGTCAATGCATCATACATATATAGAATCCTGCCCAGTAATGACAGGAGACTAGTAACAGGTACAATCTGTACCAATGTCGACCTTCTATCTGTCATAAATCTTGAAGTTCTTTGTAACTGCTGCCTGCCAGACATAGTGAGGACATGCACTGCCTACCAGACATTGAGAACCTGCCCTATTATTATCCGTCAGATGGAATTTGAGGTGATTATCGATATGATTATTCTTTTGACCGTTTGTCTTCTTGACTGTGACAATATTTTGCATTTTCGAACCAGCAGCAGATGTGACAGTTATGTACTCTTGGGCAAAGTGGGTTACACATGAATCTTAAATGGTTATGTTCATCTCTTCGTTTCTCCATCAACATGATCTGTCCTTCTTTGGCGTAATGTTCATTAACTGCATCAAACGTGGCTGCAAATCTTTATGAAAATAAAATTACTAACAAAGTGTGCATGCACCTCATTGGCATGTTATACAATATCCACAAAAAATAAAATTTTTTTTTAAAAAATATAAAAACAATGCCTCCCACGAAACTCAGAGTATCTGGCTGAAACTTGAGAGAGTTTATCCGTGTTAACATTTGAGATCTTTGTGGTAACGCAGGAATGTGAAAATTCATATTTTTAAAATACAAATTTAGATTGTTAAATGACTTTACAATTAAATTCTAGTCAAACTGCATAATCCGTACATAAATGTTTTTGTGGGAGTAAGAAGGTAGTGTGTGTGTGTGTGTGTGCGTGTGCGAGTTGTGTGTTTATCTGAAGAACAAAATTTTATTTTTAACAAAACAAGACATGTTCTGATCGCGGAGTCAGGAAAATGAGATATCAACATAATCTAAATATTAAGCTGTTGGCAAATACTTAATTTTTCAAGTTGTTTTATGTTTTTAATTTTACATGGAAAGGAATTACAGTGACACAAAAATACGATATAGAACCAGTCCAGTCTAATGCTTTAAAAGTAAATGTCATAAATGAGACAAATAATTTTAAAGCTGGCTGTAGATATCGAGCTAGTACGATACAAGTTACAAAATGTAAAATCCTTTTTCAATTTTGTTTGTAGTGTTCTGTTAGCTGCGGTATTGGGGTGATGACCAGGGCCATACTGTGCGAAAAGGTGAATGCTACCGGCCAAACTTTCACCGTCAGCCGTGACAGTTGTTTGGCAGGGCTCAAACCCGAGATGGAGATGGCCTGCAACAAAACTGAATGCCCAACGCCTCTCATCAAGACCGAGGACATACAATTTTTTCAGTTGCAGAAAATGAATCGAATTCGCTTAGTTGTAGGCATGCAGGCTAGTGTCTTTCCAGGAGCCTCTATTCTGGTCAAGTGTCCAACTCAGGGACTGGACCAAGAGAAAATATACTGGTTAAGAGATGGTACAAAACTGAAAGGACTAAAGCGCATCAAAGTGTCCAAGTCTGGATCTCTCCGTATCAGAAGTATGCGTCCCGATAAAGATGGTGGCGTATATACATGCGTCGCTGGCGATCATCAGGCCAACGTTTCAATAGAATTTAGTACATCATATGATATCATTCAAGCTACAGTCTTTAGAGAGCAAACTTATCGAGGTGTTGATGAAACTTTTGAAAATGGTTCCGTTCTGGTTCGGGACCCTTTCGACAGGAAACTTAAACCCCTGCACCTTCTTGCTACGGACTGGACGCTATGCTCTGTGTCATGTGGTGGGGGTCTGCAGTCTCGCAATGTTTCGTGTGAACTTGTTTCTCAAAACTACTATGAAGTGTTTCCGGTATCCGACTGCACCAGGGATAAATCTACGGGTCCATTGAGAATTAGAAGCTGTAACACAGAACCGTGTGTTAAATGGAGAGCAGGAAATTGGTCAGAGGTATGTATCGTGAAAGAGATTTTTTCATGGGACCCTGTCATAGACTGAAACGAAAAACCATGCTCAAAACAATGTCTGTGAAAAGTGCACGACGGCACGGGTACTTTGTAAGCCTTCGATGATTTTACGACATGGTTTCATGTTTTACGGCAGAGCAAATGAAGTAACTTAATTAGTCTGAAGGCAATTAGACCTCAGAGGATAAATAACAGCAATTATGCGGGTGGTTGTTAGGCGAATTGTGTGCAATTTATTCAATACTACTAAGTATTATGCGTGAATTCTGACAAAGTATCTCTGGGAAAATTTCAGAATGTACAAAATCTGTTATCTTGTCACCGATGTAAGGTTACGACCATTTTGTGAACTTGGTTTTTGATATTATGAAGTTACTTTGTCGCTGGTACTTTTCTAACTAATATAACCCAACCCCAACCCCCGATTGCAAAACATATTTTCGACAGAATGTTCGAAATGCACGTGTGTACCATTAGTACATGTATTTGAAGTCTGAGATACCGCTCCTTGGGTAAGCCAGATGCATACCGGTTAGGAAAAGCTGGTTCGTCATATAAAAGCATATTTTTAGATTGTTAAACCATGTTGTTTTCTTTGAAAAATAAGTAAATTTACTGATATAACCAAGTCGTCGATAACATTATAAAGCATGCTATTCACTCTAAATATGGTTTTCATAGATTTCCAGACAAAACACCAGATTTGACAAATTACGTATGACATCACGTGTTTCTCCCCGCGATTGTAGAAGCAGAGGCGTAGCGGGGGGGGGGGGGGCAGGGGGGTACATATGTCCCCGGGCGCCATACTAGTGGGGGCGCCAAAATGGGCTTTGAAATAGGTTGTAACGGGTAATGGTGATTTTATTGATGAAAATAATGTGTTTCAGAGTTGAGGTGGGGGGGGGGGGAATGAATATTGTCCCCGGGCGCCAAACACTCTAGCTACGCCTCTGTGTTGAAGCAGATCTCTTTATCAAGGATTGGTTAATTTGTGACGGTATATGCATTCGCTCCAATTCGGCTGACTCTAGCTAAAAGCATTCGCGGTACTAATTATGTTGAAGAATGGTACCCAGTTAAGATAAAATAGATATATATGGGTTGGACTGGCTAGGATCTGCTGATAAGGAAAGTAAAAATGTAGTTTAAAAAAGAATCATTTGCGAGCTTATCCTAGTTGTAACTGAGAAGAAAAAAGAAGAAATACGATATTTGATTGATGGAATTTCAGTCGTTGTACAAACTTTAGTTTGGAAAACTCATTACTGAAATTAGCACCTGATTCTTTTGTGTGGAATGCAAACACGTGCAGAAAAAAACTGCTACATACACAAGTTTTCATCAAGGATGGGACTAGACTGTTGAATATAGGTTTGAGCAGGAGCGTCAATAAATTAAAAGGTATTGAATTCTGAAGATCACGATGTTTCCATATGTTCCAGATGGGAACTGAATTATTACCGTGAGTTATACATTTGTACACCCCCTATTCCTCCCCTCACAAAATCCATGCGGCCAACTGTTAGTCTTCAAGGGGGCCCCGAGTGGCCGAGTGGTCTAAAGCGCTCGCCGTTACGGATCATTGCCATCTCACCTCTGTCTGCGTGGGTTCGAGTTTCAGATTTGGCCAATGTGAGTATGTGAGAAAACAAGCGGGTAGCTTCTCGTGGGTCGGTGGTTCTTTCCCAGGGTCTTCCTCCACCATTAATACTGGCCGCCATGTACAGACTATCATGTGCTGAAAAACGGCGTTAAACCCTAAAACAACAGTCTTCATGTGGAAAATATCAGTAGGGAAAACATACAAGCATATGCCGAATGGCATAGATCTTGTGTTTATCAGTTTATCAGAAACTAAAACACTGAAACTCATTAAGCTTTAATTCCTGGTGGCAAAGAAATGATTTTAAAAAAAAAAATCAGAATCGGGTTCTGCTCATGGTCCCGCATTCATCAAAGGTTGGATATATATATATATATATATATATATATATATATATATATATATATATATATATATATATATATATATATATACTGTTATATTCAAATTTCGTACATCATCGACATAATTTTACCGCATAAAAGCTACAATTGAGAATATAGTGGATAACATGTCCCACATGCTAAAATCTCGTCTACATCTGTAATGACGGAAACATCTAGTAAAGACTTTGAGGTAATATTAATATATTTTAATTGCTAACTGCACTAAAATGTTAAGCGATTAGCCTAGTTATTATCTAAGCAGTGGAGAATGTTAATGACAATTGACGCAAACAGCTATGGGAAGCTGGCTTAACATTTGATGGAACATACGTAAACAATTTCCTTTCTATGACGACTTTTTGTGTCAAAAAATCATTTTGCATAAAATAGTTGTTTCTAACATTATGAATACACGAATGGTTACTGATTTTACAAATGTCACTTACTATACAAGTCTCTGGGATTTTTGGATGTGAGAACTCGTTTGCTGTCACATATCTTATTCCTCTCAAATTTTATTAGAAAATAAAATGCTAAATCCATACAACTAAACGGACAATTTTATTTTGCACCCCCCCCCCCTCTCTCAATTACCGTTCATGTGGCATAGTGGTTAGAATGTCTGCCTCGGACAGAATGTCGCGGGTTAGAATCCTGGCCAAGTCATACCAAAGACTCTTTAAAATGTTACTTACAGCTGCCTCAATTGGCGCTCAGCATTAATGTCAGAACTGGTCGGTCTGGTGTCAGGTTAATGTGACTGGGTGGGTCATCCTGCTACATGTCTGTGGCATGAAGTCCCCATTGCTAGACATCACTATAAACTGCCACAATGCTGACATCTTAGTGATATGACTGAAAAAATATAAGTTACGTAAATAAAATCCATATCACACACACACACACACACACACACACACACACACACACACACACCATTCCTTCAGAACAGCAGGGTAATTAATGGACGAGTAAAAGTATATACTTATGCCAATCATAGTATATATATATATATATATATATATATATATATATATATATATATATATATATATATATATATATATATATATATGGAGTGCTCCTTTTAGAAGATTCGCCAATAACTGAAAGACATACAGCAAGAAATTACGGACTGCTACCGTGTACCCAGAAAACTGGACTTGTTACAATCTTTATCACTGAACCTAACAGAACACAGAAACAAGTACAATGAATTATAATCGCATACTGTTGTAATCATAATTTAATTACGAGAAGCTAATTATCTTTTTAAAGTAAAACAATTAAGTAGAAGAGGGATATATATTTGAAAGTTTATTTTTACACTCGATTGTAGGCAGGTTCCCCAAAGACAATATATACCAGTCAGAGGTAAATCGGAAGCTAATTAAGGACTCGTAACGGCCCAATAAAAAACCTAAACCCGTGTTAAAAAAAAATTGTTGATCAACAACCAATGGCTTCTCAACGGTTGATGCAGAAGTTAATTACTTTTAGGCATACGGGGGACATACAACACAATTAATTGTACTATATGTTCTCTACATTTGTTTCTTAGTACTGACCTTTCCACTGTGTGACAATTAGTACAAATCATATGTTATTTAATATACCTTCAATAATGACTTCACAGTGAAGTTCACTGTCAAAGGTCCACTGGCTTTTTGAGAGGATGCACTGTAATAGAGCATCATATAAACAAAACACATATTTAACTTCCAGATTATCACCAAGGCCTTATTACTCACTGTGCACTGTCGCCAAAATACACACAGACAACAACTCTCTGAGCTCATATTCTCAAGAATAAACAATTACCTTTAAATCCCTACCAAACATGCATAAATATAACTCTTCTATCACCACCAAAATGAGAGAGGAAAAAATGTTCTAAAAACAGACTAGAACTGCATTCATTTGGAAGTACTAATTGTGATACGATTCAGTGACAGGACCATTTTTTATGGGCAGTTTTAGTCTAACTGTTTATTTGCATGCCACATCTATTTCAACTTTTCACATGAAGTCGTTTTGAATTATCTTACAAACAAGATATTCAACACCTGTCAGATAGTGTGTAGTGCTGGTGTTCCACAGGGTGCAAGTTTTGGTCCAAGTGCTCTTGAGAAAGTAAACTAAATTTTCTATATATTCCTTAATTATATGAATTTTCAATGTATCAAAAACCTAATTGTAATACAAGATAAAGCCTGTCTAAAAGATGCTGAAGTTAAAAATATTGATCATTTAAATTTTAATGTAAATTTAAATACACATTTAATTTTAAAAACTAAATGTTATTGAAAAATTAAATTTTCAGACAAGTATTAAAACTAAGTTGACAAATGAAAGGCATTTAAAACAAATGGTATTTTGGGTCTGTATAGCTGACAATGTTTTGCCAAGTGTAGTGAAGCAACATAGCTCATAGTGATGGCAGCAAACTGCAATATACCTGTCCATGTGCATATAGGTGCACACACCAAAGAAACAATGACAGGTGCTATATTCCACATTTATTGTGTCAGGTACTTAGGCAGTTGTTTGTATAACTGATATCACACTCAGATTTAAAATTCTGATGGGACCACTACCATATTTTATAGCAATAATGCATTCCATTTCAATGTTGATAACTACAAAAGGCGACAATACGATAGGAAAATACAGTTTCTAGGCAGGCTCATCCTTAACAAACAATGGTGCTAATCTTTCTTATGAAGGCCAAAGCCATGTCTTTGAGGTGTTATATATTAGTGTGGTGATATGAACTAATCTTGGTCACTTATGACAGTACACTGCACATGTCTTTATGAAACCTTGCATTCACCACTAGACTACTGGACAGCTTCCAGCACTCAACACTTTGATCCAGATGCCAGGCTAGACCTGAACAGATATAACATGTTTCACTTAATTCTAGAAAACAGTAAGCTGTAGGTAAATGAAGTTAAAATGTGTTATAGTGATTTCAAAGTAAAATAAAAAATATATTACTATAAGCAATCTTATTCATGATGGAAATAATAATTCTGGATATTGCAAGTGAATACCGCTAAATGTGGCCACACAGATCAACTATAGGTACCAATAAATCCTATATCATGAACTAAATGTGAAATTCTGATTCCCAAAACTTGTAAACAAGAATGGAAATTTGCATATGTGGGACATATACAATATGCTTGTTAAGATCAAATGTCCAAACATAATTAAATTATCTGTTTGAACATTTATAGTGTATTTTTAAGGGTGTTTGTTACCAATTATTAAGGTCAATGATTCAAAGAAATCAGATATCAGCTGATGCTACAATACTGCACTCTGTCAAAGTACTAAATTGAAATATGTTACCATACATGGGCATATTCATGATGAAAATAACATTTTGGGATACTTTAGTGCACACAGCCAGAAATGTGCCTTACAGATTCACTATAGATACAACGTCACCCCATATGATGTACTGAATGTGAACTTTTGATCCCAAACATTCTGAAATGTATGGATATTTTTTCATGTGGAATATGTAACCATCAGTTGTACAAAGTTAAATTCAAATAATCTGTTTGAATATTTCAGTTTCAATCTTTAGAGTGTCAGTTAACAAATATTATTAGTAAAATTTCTTTTGCAATCTTTAAAGATTCAGTTAACAAATATTATTAGTAATTAAAAATGCATAAAGTAAGATGGAACATTAGAATCACCATAACATCATAACAGCCATAATGCCGCACTTCATCAATCAATATCTTAATCAAATCGAACAATAAAATGGAATGCATTTTGTGTTCAAATTATATCATTTTGCTATTTTCTTATATCCAAGGGTAAATAAACATGTGGAAAGTATATTTTCTCACGTTGACCTGTATTTTATTTATCAGGATCTCTTGTTGCACTTGGCCTGCTCTTACAGGCGAGGATAAATGGTAATCAATCTGTCAGCACCCCTAAATAAAGCACTCCCTTTCTTTTTCCTTACCAATGATACTGACACATTTCAGGTTTAAATTTTGAATACAACATATTAGCAAATGTTAAAACTGTTAGTGATTAACTTTTTCAGTGAGAGCAATGAAAAAGATTAATTCAGTACTCAGATAGCTTTTTCCAATTCCACTGTCTGAAACAAGTCCCAATACTATAAATAAAAACTGACTCATATCTATATTTTTTGTAAGTATCTACACCAGTAACATATATATGTGTTTTTGAAGATGCCTGCAAGATCTATATTTAATTCATCAAACAATGGAAACTAAAACAGCAGTGTACTAAAAATCGAAAACTTTGGGGAGACATTTCCACAAGAATGCTAAAGATACCTGGATGAAAATGTTCAGCCCTACTAGTCAGTTAGGTCATCTATAATATGATAATTGAGAAAGCATTTCCTTTGTTTTAGTGGTGAACCTTTTAAAATTCAAATTTAAAATTTTAAAAGTTTATTGCTGATCAAGACTTTTTTTTCCCTCAAATCAATGTAGATCTTTTGCAGTAAGAACTGAACTGTTGTCCTTGAATAAGTTTCTTCAAAGTTCAGTTTCAGAATGAAGGCGTACACTAAATAACCATTCTCCAAACTTCCTAGTGCTAACACAAATTTCACAGGGGATACCAAGGTTGAAGATGTTTTATATTAGTGCTATATCCTGCTCTGAAACTGCATGTTCTTCAGGAATGATGTATTCAGCTTGGGGTTTAGGATAATCTTTAGCATAATCTTGCTTGGGTGACTTATAATTTGTTTGTTTATTTGATTAGGATTTTTAACGTAGCTTTAATAATTTTTCAGTCATATTGCTACGATGTCTGCAGTGAGGCAGTTTATAGTGATGTCTAACACTGGGTCATCATGCTGCAGACATATAGCATGATGTCCCACCCAGTCACATTATCCTGACACCAGGCTGACCAGTCCTAACACTAACCTCTTAATGATGAGCGTCAAGCGAGACAACTGTTAGTACCATTTTTGTAAGTCTTTGGTATGACTCAGTCGGGGATTGAACCCACGACCTCCTGCTTCCATGGCAGACGCTCAAACCACTAAGCCACCGGAGCGGGTTGGGTGACTGATGATGAGGCTTACCTGTATTTTTCTGTACTTCTGGTGCAGATGCAGCTTCCTTTCTTAGGAAGAGTGATGACCAGAGATTTGGTACATGGCATGAACCATTCTCCTGTTTGACACACTTTGTGAGGACATCTATTTTGGACGTTCCTGTTTGAACACGTTCTGCTTGTATATTGTCTACCCCAGTTGACTTCCATTTCTTTAGTGCCTTCACTCCAGCCTCTAAGTTTCCTGGTTGTAAAGCTCTGAACACTATTTTGTATGTTAACTAAAGAATCTCATCTTTTGTGAGACTCTTACCAGCCTTGTCTTGGATCATAGTTGAGATCCACCGTTACTCTGTTGTCGGATCTTTCACCAGTTGGTATGCCTTTTTATTGTTATTCTGGTTCAGGTTTTTCTTGCTTTCCTTAGAACCAGATTTAAGTAAATACTAAGACTTTTGTGACCTTATATATTAAAGTTTACTTATGGTACAGAAAACATGTACTTTCAAACTTAGTGCACGAGTTCAGGAGTCATCCTAAAAATAGGTTCATCTAATACAATTACATATTAAATCTGTAAATATTAAATAGAAATTTCACCTAAGTGATGTTCAGTTCTTATACAAATTAATAATTATAACTATTAATTCAAGTTTATTATTTACTGTACAGAATTATATCGTGTCTCATTTTTCCTACTTGTACAGTGTTCTAACACAGAATGCGTGAGGAACCTCTTTTCTATACAGCATCGTACAGTGGAGTGTACATTAGAGTTTAATGGGACAGTCCTTGGTTCCAAGCACTGCTCTGCCCTTGGATTTCCTCCAGACAGCATCAGAGATTGTTTGAATAGGAATTGTACAGCAGTCTGGAATGCTTCAAAATGGTCTGAGGTAGGAAATCACTTATCAAGTCTTATTAAAAAAAATATGACCTCGTACCAACCCTTCACCATGTCTTCAGTTGTCAGACATTACAAATCAAACCACTTATCCCAGGCCTTGTCAGTCATTACATAATCACACTTTGCATGTTTAGCTTTTCTGACCTTGAGTTAGAATTATTAAACACTTATTAATTTTGATAAGTTGACTTGTACTATGCATGGCTCTGTAATACTAATAATGTTACAGAATGCTGCCTTAATTGGTCAGATTCTGTAATACTAATACTAATAATGTTACAGAATGCTGCCTTAATTGGTCAGATTCTGTAATACTAATACTAATAATGTTACAGAATGCTGCCTTAATTGGTCAGATTCTATTCATTGCCCATGTCCTACTTAGAATCTTTTCTGATTTACAATTAATATGTGGAGATCTTATGAACTTAATGTTTTTTTAAAATGTTTTAAAAGCTTTATTTCTGCCCTTTTGGACTTGGATTCTTTTTATATTTAAGGTGCTAGTTTTTAGCTTAGCACAAGTCTAACAATCTTCTAATTATTTTTCCTACCAATAATGTCTAGAAAGACTGTACATGTTGGTATTGTAACACAGAAAAATTGTTCCAGGGGCTATTGTATGGAAACATTTATAAGAATATAAAAATACTTCCAACATAAGATTTTTGTTTGGTTAACATGAGCAGTATTTAGAGTTCTTGTCAGTGAAATGTATTCGACTCGGTTGCCTTGTCGATGTTGACCATCTAATTTGCCATGTGAGAGATAACGATTCCTGCAGGATTTTAGGAAAAGTGTTTTTCTTAAGGGATAAATTAGAGTTGGCAGCCCTATTATTATTGAAAGCCACATCACACGATACTTAAAAGTAAAATTTGTATAACCTCAAGATTTTCATTCTATATTAATTCGCTATTATTGTTGTTGTTGTTTTGGGTTAAACACAATTTTTCAGCACATGATAGGCTATACGTTTGCCAATATAACTGGTGGAGGAAGAACCCGGACAAATCCTGGGAAGAACCAGTGACCCATGGGAAGCTACTGCAAGCTTTCTTACATATCCATGCTGGCCAAGCCAGAGAATTCAATCCATGCAAACAGATGAGATGATGGTGATCTTTAAAGGTAAGTGACTTAGACCGCATGGCCATCCAGGGCCCTAATTCTCTCCTGAGAAGAATTTTAAAAAAGTATTTAGTAATAATAGCACACTGCAATATTTTTAATTGATACGTCCTTAATCTTGTTTATACATGTGAGTTCACTGCTAATACATCCTTAATCTTATTTATACATGTGAGTTCACTGCTAATACATCCTTAATCTTATTTATACATGTGAATTCACTGCTAATACGTCCTTAATCTTATTTATACATGTGAGTTCACTGCTAATACGTCCTTAATCTTATTTATACACGAGTACACTGCTAATACGTCCTTAATCTTATTTATACACGTGAGTACACTGCTAATACGTCCTTAATCTTATTTATACATGTGAGTTCACTGCTAATACATCCTTAATCTTATTTATACATGTGAGTACACTGCTAATACGTCCTTAATCTTATTTATACATGTGAGTACACTGCTAATACGTCCTTAATCTTATTTATACACGAGTACACTGCTAATACGTCCTTAATCTTATTTATACACGTGAGTACACTGCTAATACGTCCTTAATCTTATTTATACATGTGAATTCACTGCTAATACATCCTTAATCTTATTTATACATGTGAGTTCACTGCTAATTCGTCCTTAATCTTATTTATACATGAGTACACTGCTAATATGTCCTTAATCTTATTTATACACGTGAGTTCACTGCTAATACGTCCTTAATCTTATTTATACACGTGAGTACACTGCTAATACGTCCTTAATCTTATTTATACACGTGAGTACACTGCTAATACGTCCTTAATCTTATTTATACATGTGAGTACACTGCTAAAACGTCCTTAATCTTATTTATACATGTGAGTTCACTGCTAATACGTCCTTAATCTTATTTATACATGTGAGATCACTGCTAAATCCTAAAGAAGGTCAAGTATGCAAATTTATTTTCCAAAAAGTGTATATTTCTTATTCAATTTGTTTTCTCCCTAACCTTAATGGAACTGTACCGGTATATGTAACTAAATATCTAATTGGATTTTAGTTTTAGCCATGCTGGTCACAGACCAGGATAGGTTATAGGATGGTCTGTCTTCCATTAGCACAAGTGTCTTACTATATTTCTTAGAGAGGACTGACATGGAATCACTAGCATGGGGAGAATGGGTGGGGTGGGGTCATTGCTCTCATCCGCTGTGAAAAGGTATTTTTTTTTTAAAAATGGTTCTGCTCATGCATCCAATATAGTTGCATTGGGCCATGTTATTGGTACTTCTGAATTCATGTCAATGTCAACATGTGGATTTAACTAAAAAAAACTAAAGGTGCCTAGTTAGGTTTTCACTAAAAGTGGTGTCAATATGTTGACAAGTATGGCCACCACATTATTTCATAGAGTTTGCATTGAGAGACTAATTCTGATGTCTCATTGGTCTTACACGACATTAGTGCCCCTCCAAGTTCTAATATGTCTTTCACAATGATCACCTTGAAAATCTTGTTTCAGCTGTTTCTCCAAGATGATTGGTCATATTGATCTTGTGCTTTCACTAAAAAAAAAAAAACTTCATTTGATGCTGAGCCGGTACTAAATAAAATATGGTGCAAATCAGATATCAGATATAGCATCCATCTTGAACATCCTGGTATTGTTGCCCCTCCCTAACCGAAATAAATTCCCTAAAAGTCATGTCAGCATGGAGTTGCTAAAAGACTCCTTATGATACCTTCTTGGCCCTAAATTAAAATGGTCCAAGCTGACATTCATTGTGTGAACCACAGCTTTGAACTTGAAAACCTGGAGAAGGATATAAAAGATTGTTTCAGAATCTTCAGTTAAGGGAAGAAATGGTCTAGTCTTGAATTCCTGGAAATTCCTTTCACCCAGTAGAGCATCTGTCCCTTTAACAATGTGTTGCTACAAACAAAAACACTTCATTTAAGTAGATTGTGTTACCCCAACCAGAATGACTGAAATGATAAAAGCGCATATCTTAACCAAAACTAAATGAACAAACAAGTATAACTAGATTTCAATACTACTGTCGTTGCAATTTGGGGGGGGCTAGTTGGGCATAATAGATAAATATAGCATGCATGTACTGCATTACCTGGGTTAAGATGCAATACTCTGTGAGAGCCATTTGTTTTTGTACGCAATAATAGCTGCTGAAATCGTCAGTCATTACTTTGCTTTCAGTGTGTAGGTGAATGTGGCAAAAAGGGTTACAAGACTAGAATGTTGAACTGCATATGGGCCAAGTCGGGAGTCCGTGCACCTCAAGGAAGTTGTGATAGTGTAGACATACCCAAAGTGTTTAAACGCTGCAATACAATAAATTGTCCTGTTGGTAAGTATGCTGGTACATTCTAATTTGTCTCAACATCGCATTATATTGTATCTTGCACCATGTTTTCCTAAGTGACTGGGAGAAAAAATAAAACCACATAAACTTGTGTTTTGACAAATAATCAGTTAAATTGTTGTTCATGTACAGTTGAATTAATGCTTTTTGTAATTGATAAATATGAATTCACAGATTTTTCTGAGGAAAAAAACAACAACATTGATACATTTTTGATTTGTTACAAGGAAAGAACAGGTAAAATGAATTGTATAATACAAACCTTGGCATTAGTAATGCATGATATGCAGTCTTAAAATAAAATATTTTTTTCTTATTTCAGTCAGTGACTTTCATATTTGAATCTCGAATAAATTTTTCTTTTTACACAAGCATACGACATTCACAAACTCTGGTAAAGGTACATGATCGAGAACTGAAAATTTTGTGAAGAAACCAATCTCATATTTTCAGTAACAATGATGTTCAAAAAGATTTTTTACCTTGCTCCAGGTGTAACCCATCCACACTGTATTTGGTCCACACCAATAATGTAAAACTAAAGTTATTGGGCAGAAACTACTCTACTTCTACGTCACAGTTACCTTGACCTTTGGTCCCAAGATTGATAGTTTTTTCCCCCCATGCCTTAAATGCAAGAAATTCGCAAAGTCTGATATTGGTCTGTAATGTAGAAATAATGTTTTGTCTTTGTTGTTTTTGGCAGAAACCATTTTCTTCTTTCATTTATTGACCATGACCTTTGAACTTGATAACTGAAAGAGGTCCATTTCCATACAAAAAATAAGTTATTTACAAAGTTTTGTAAATTAGATGTTGGATAAGTTGAGTTATTGTGCACAAACAATGTAGTGAACAGACAAATAGACAGACAAAACATATACAAACAATTTCTTGCTCAATTCTTCAGTTTGATTCATACCAATTACTCTATTTTTCCCCTCACATTTTTGTCTTCCTGCATACTTACGAATGACATGCTGTATCCAAATACTTTACTATATTCTATTTTCAGTTCTTAAGGATGAATCCAGCTACTGCAGTGTGGTCAAGGCATTAAAAATGTGTCAATATGAGAATTACCACAGAAAATGTAGAAAAACTTGCATCACAGAAAGCTGATAACAAAGGGAACATATCTGGCTTTAATTTTATTACTTGTGTTGTTAAGCTATGGATCACGTGTTGTGAGATGACAGTGAGTTCGTTTTTGAGCCAGTTTTATTGACCAGAATCATTGGGAAGTAAATACAAGGAAATAAGGATGAGATTAAGAAGGTTCATTTGACCAGGAGTGTGGAAAGTGAATACAAGCAAATTAATATGAGGGTATGTCTGCATAATTGATATTGCCAATTTAATTCTGATTAGGTGAATTTAGAGACATGGAGTAAATGTCTGGGTGAATGAAAAAAAACCACTAAAACCCAACAAAACTACCCCCGCTCCCCTCAAACCCAACAAAAGTACAAAACCCTTAAAACCCAACAAAAGTACAAAACGCCATAAACCAGACAAATCCCCTAATACCCAATAAAATCAGAAAACCTCTGAAACCCATCAAAATTACCCCCCTCCAAGACACCCAACAAAATTACAAGTGTCTGTGTACCCTGATGTTTTATTATCAAATGTTCAAAAACAGCTACCTGGCAATTTACAATTGTAACTGGTCCATACAAACTTGTTTTGTAGACACTAGCAAATCAGAGTAAAAGAAACAAGCAGAACAAAATGCAGCATAACAAAGAAGACAAAAACAATGAAATAAGTGAGATGATAACTTTAACAGCAGTTCTATTGAAACAAGTCAGTACACAACTTTCTTGCAACAAAAGTTTTGAATTTATCAACAAATTCACCAGAATGAGGTTTCATGGTTGACTTAACATGTCTTATGAATCTGTTTAAGAATCCTGCAATAAAAAAAATTGATGTTTACAAAGTTTGAGACCACTAATAAATAAAATGAATATTACTTGACAAAATTTGCTGTATGCTTAGTACAAGTCGATTCAAAATGCAAGCAACATAGACTTTGATTTCCTGTTATGGTAGTTAGGGTCTTTTTATTCTTCTATTGATTACTTCTAACAAACCACATAGACTCCGATCTGTCAGTGCATTATGCAATGGTCTGTGCAGACTGCAGTGGGACTAAACTTTTATGCAGGTGAATACGATATAAAATTTTAGGTCAATATTATGATTATATTATTTGTCCTCAAAGGCAGAAAAGACACTTTGATATGTATTTGTAATTGATTATGTGTTTGTTAGATAAATTTCTCTAATAACAGCGTATGAGAAAAGGAGGCTTATAATAAAAACATTTTTGCAGTATTGTATACAATTAGTATGTACTTTTTATATTTTTTTGTCACTGTAAACCAAAAAAAATTCAAGGTCAAAATACAGTATATTTTACAGCCAATATATTGGTTGGCATAATGTAGTGTTTCATACTAGTACTAACAAGTGACAACTTGTACAACAGTTGGTTAAAAATAAAAGTAAATACACTGACTGATATTTACTGCCCAGGAATGTTGCCATGGATTGGCAAGATCTTGTGTGATAGGAGATTGTTATGTAGAAGATATGTAAAATATTGAGATCACTGCTTGTGTTACACAGATTGTAAGATATGTCAAACATTGAGATCACTGCTTGTGTGACACAAATTGTTACATAAAAGATGTGTAAAACATTGAGATCACTGCTTGTATGACAGATTGTTACATAAAAGATATGTAAAACATTGAGATCACTGTTTGTATGACACAGATTGTTACATAAAAGATATGTAAAACATTGAGATCACTTCTTGCGTGAGACAGATTGTGAAATTGACAATATGTAAAACACTGAAATCAAGGCTTTTGTGACAGAGATTGTGAAGTTGAAGAGATCCAGAAATTGAGATCATCATTGTTTGTGTGACAGAAATTGGTAAGTTGACAATATGTAAAACATTGAGATCACTGCTTGTGTGATACAGTTACATTGAAGATACATAGAAACTTATATCACTGCTTATGTGACTGAGATTGTTTGTAGCTGAAAATATAAAAAGACATTATTGCTTATATAACAGACTTCAGTTGAAAAAATGTCAAAAAACTGATATCATTGCTTGAATGACAGCGTGTGAAGATATTAAAAAATGATATTTATTGCTTGCATGTCTGAGTTGGTATAGTTTAAAATACGTCATTAAAATAAAATTGATATTATTGTTTACATGACAGACTTTGTTCACGATTTGAAAAAAATAATTGATGGCTTTCTTACATGACAATTGTAAAGATGATATCTAAAGATGATATCACTAGTTACAAGACAGACTGCATAAAGAAATTAAAAACTTGTATAAGAGTAATTGTGTATTTGAAGATATGTACATAACAGATATCATTGCTTGTATGACATAAATATCTGTACAACATAGATATTTGAAGATATGTACATAACAGATATCATTGCTTGTACGACAGAAATATCTGTACAACATAGATATTTGAAGATATGTACATAACAGATATCATTGCTTGTACGACAGAAATATCTGTACAACATAGATATTTGAAGATATGTACATAACAGATATCATTGCTTGTACGACAGAAATATCTGTACAACATAGATATTTGAAGATATGTACATAACAGATATCATTGCTTGTATGACAGAAATATCTGTACAACATAGATATTTGAAGATATGTACATAACAGATATCATTGCTTGTATGACAGAAATATCTGTACAACATAGATATTTGAAGATATGTACATAACAGATATCATTGCTTGTATGACAGAAATATCTGTACAACATAGATATTTGAAGCAATTATAGACTAATATGTTTGTAGTATGTGTCATACTGAATAATTGACTTTTTAATGTGTTGTTATTAAAATACTGATAACTATACACTTTGTAAAATCTAATAAAAATAATAAACAAGTCTGCCTTTGATGTCTGATATCTTCAGCATGTTACTTCTTTTGAAAAACATTTTGAAAGTACGTAGATTTTAGATGTAGACATGAAACAGGTAAAATATAAAAAAGCATAATTCTTCATGTAATGTACTATTACCTCTGACAAACAAAGTTTGGTTCTTTCTTTTACTCCTCGAACAACTTTATACAAAACCCGCTCTTTGGCTGACCCATGTCCAGGTGAAAAAATAAAATATTTGCGAAGTACAAGATGTGAAAAACCAGACTGAGCTGACGAAACAAGTCAAATATTGTCATTTCTTTTTTGAACTTCAAGATTTCAAATGATCATACTGAGATACAGGACATCCACAGATAATATCTGTTTGCCTACCCCCCCCCCTCTGCAGACATCCCCATCTAGCATTATACACTGATTTTGTGGTCTAACAGTATAATAGCTGGTGCTCTCAAAATACAATGCTCACTGATCTCATCACAACATATAGCTCAAGACAAAAGAATAAAAATAAACAAAAAGTCTTTTCAGGAAAAAGAACTTAAGTTGTCATCTCACAGGAAGATGAATTTGGTAGATTGTCAATGTCTTACTCCTCTTCAGCAAATGCAGACTGTAGCCAGTCAGAGAAGATGTTAACAGATCATCATTCAATCCTTCAGGGTCCACAGTGCCAACATTGGCCGCTTCAGCTTGTGTGCTCACTGCATGCCTGTGAATATGGGCATGACTGTGATTCACAGCCTGAGATAGTAAGTACAGGCCACACTGATTACAAATGCGCTTCTCAAGATCAGCAGTCATCGACGAACAATAGAAATCTGATGGCATCCTTAGAAAGTCATGTGAAGGCTACAGATGTAAAAGAGCCAGTTGCTGATAAAGTGATTCAAACATTCCACAGCTGCTGTCAACTAGTGAATAAGGTTAACTGTGCTTTAGTGTTGAACAGCATGACGCACTGTTGCACTTCACAATCTGCAAGCAATACTGTGACTTAAATGGGTCATCTTGACCATTCATTTGACGGTGGAATGATGTCCAGTTTTCCTTTATCATGTGATATAAAAGATGCTACCACATAAAGTCCATCAATAACCAATGATCTCCAGATTTCTACCAGCACTTCACCAGTCTTCTGGAAATTGGCCAACACTACTTCACATGTCTTGCCAAATGAAATCCATAATGTTGCGAGGCATGATCAATTTTGATAGGTCGCATGACTCAGGAGCCATGCGTTGTTCGACAGTGTTGCAGGCAGAGTGCTATGGCACATAGCACACATTGAAAATGGCATCCAGTTTGTTGTAATAGAAGGACTGATAGGTTACAGCTAGTGTTTTTGGAAGTCAAGGGTTCTCATCCAGACTGCCATCTGCTGTTATGATCACAATCGGTTTCACTGATCAATTAATACACATAACAGGCTGAAAAGCAATAAGTTTTTTGAGTTCTTCACAATCAGCAATCCCACTGCAAATGAGGATAGCAGTCGGCCCTGAATACGATACAGCCCCTGGATTTTTAACACATGCAGCATCGACTGATGGCATCAGTTTGTGGCATTCAGCAATAACCCAGTTGTGATCTGGCAGCTGCACATGATACTCCATGTGCATCAGAATGGGCGCTTGCTTATTTGCTGCTGGTAATCCTAGTAAGATACGTGCCATGTCATTTTCGCTTAAGAAAAAACAGTGTTCTTCCATAGCAACAGTCATCTTTCAAGTAGCAAATTGTAGCTGCTGCATAAAACAAGTGTCCATGTGATTCTGACTTTACCTATTTGCTGCCTTAAGCAGCATGACAGGCACTGTGGTCACATGATGTTTACCTTCAGTCACCGAATTACGTGAAAGTAGAAGTAGGACAACTGAGAGGATTCTCTTTATTCATATAATTGACTAGGCAATCTTGGGTAGAAAACGCCTTAATCACTTAAAATTGTATAACCTCAAGATTTTCATTCTATAGAACTGCAATATATCAGGGGAAACATCTTGTCCTGTATCCGTTTCCTATATAGAAGAGTTGTGTCCCTTGAACAACATTATAAATAGCACTAAGTGAAGTTTGGTGTCATACCTGGAGGAAAATTTTGTTGCCCGACAGAGACACAAGTTTCTTTGATTGATAGTTTCAGTCTACAAAAGTATGATATATGAAGATAAACATTTTGTAAGAGTGGTATGTGAATAAGAAAATGAATTGACCGGACACAAATTAAAAAGAAAGAGGTGATGGCAAGAAAGCATCACCAATGATAACCCCCAAAAAGTTTTATAACTGCAATGTATCCTGATAACAAGATGAACTCTTATTCACAACTAGACATTGCATACAAACCTTTTCAGGGGATAAGAAATGTTGAATATATACATATTGCAAACTCATGAAAATGGATCCTAAATGAATTACACAAGTTAAGAAATTACTAATGTTAGAATAATACAAGATATTGATTGAAGTTGTACATGTAAATACTGATATTAAAGTATCAGTTATATGTATATTAAAATTCTTTAATTAGCTAATTTTTTAATATGAAAAAAAAATACTGAATAAATCATGGATCAGAAATTAAAATTTAAGTAGACACTCATGTCTAGCTAAACGGACTGTTAAACTGGACTGTTACATGCTGACCGTTAAATCAGACTGTTACATGCTGACTGTTAAATCGGACTGTTACATGCTGACTGTTAAACTGGACTATTACATGACGAAAGTTAAATCGGACTGTTACATGCCGACTGTTAAACTGGACTGTTACATGCTGACCGTTAAATCGGACTGTTACATGCTGTTAAACCGGACTGTTACATGCGGACTGTTAAACTGGACTGTTACATGCTGTTAAACTGGACTGTTACATGCTATTAAATTTGACTGTTAAACCCAACTGTAACATGCTGTTAAACCAGACTGTTACATGCTAATGTACATACCCAAGGAATCTGATCTTGATACTATGCTATCTTGTGTTTCGACTTCCTGGCTTCCAAGTTTTCCTGGGTCTTAAATAAAGTGTCATTGAAATTTCGCTCGAAAACTGTTGAAAGTTGGAGGACTGTTGGAAAAATGTTAGATGTTGGAGAACTTGGAAATTTTTGGAAAACCCTAACTCGTCTTGAGACTAGAAATCTATGCAAAATGATAATTATTTGCAATTAAAGAGTTATATTTTTTGTGAAATTATCATCAAGGGGAAAATGTTTTATTAAAAATTTATCCAAAATCTATTGCTGAACTGCAGTCTGGTAACTGATATCGCCCTCCATATGAATGTGTTATATAAGATCTATACTCAGTGATCTATAATTAGAAACGTCTTCCAAAGGTTACGCAGTCATCATTCAAATGAAGTGTTTTCTGTAAGAAATGATGACATCTATTAAATATCATCTCCAGTAATCAAATATTATCTCTGCAATTACCTCCAATCTATGAAACATCTTATCATTGTCAGATTTGCAAATGCATCCTTCAATATTGTCAAAAGATAACACATCTAACTTAGTATTATTTTTAACTGTAACTTTTTTATTCTTATCCACAAAAAAAGTCTATAGTAGAAAAGCAAAACAAAATTTTTAAAAAATATTGTGCATAGTGTAGTAATTGTGGTGGTCTAAAGCTTCATAGATTATAGTGTTTCATGAACTGTCATCACTTGTCGTAAAGACTAGACAAATTCTGTATGTTACAATATATAAACAAAGAATGTATTCCAGATTTGTTCACCATTTAAATACTTTACTGATCATTTCATTCCCACTTTTTCGCAAAGTTTCGCTCTTGTGTCACATCTTGTCTACTAGTACTGAATATGAAGGCTACACTTCTGGTAGGGGCCATGAGTGGCCGAGTGGTCCAAAAGCTTGCCAGCAGCTTTTCGTGGGTCAGTGGTTTTCTCTGGACCCCCCCCCCCCCAAGTTCTTTCTCCACCATTAATACTGGCCGCCATGTATAGCCTATCATGCACTGCAAAATGGTGTTCAACACTTCAACAACAACATTTCTGGTAGGTCATGCAGTGCAATATGTTACATTAAATTCGTATGGGTGGTTACTGTTTGTCCAACCCCAGATCTGAGTGACTGTGATATGAAGGATAATTTTATTGCACTCACTGTGCATCAAGGCCCAATTTGGGTCTACTTGCAGTGATGGAGAAGATATACTAGGTGGCACAAAGACTCAATTCCAGCACTAGAAAAACAACAGTGCGGACAAGTTTGGCACTGCCGGGAAATGGTTGGCTTTGGAAGTTGGCAGTATAGAAGACAGTCCAACTTCTCACCAATACCATCTGCTCCAAGGCCTAACTGGACACATTTCTCACTAAAGGGCATGTTGCCGACGGTGCAATTAGATTGATGGATCTGTCAATCCCTGCAAATCAGAGTTAGCTGGACCGATTCAACAAAAAGGTTACATCCATGCTGGAATGGCCAGACAGCCTTATGATGGCCAGTGTGGTGCAGTTTTATTATGCATTGGATCCAATGGATCCGATACAATACACATGTCCAATACTTGTATGCTTTGAGACATTGCTTCGGCATGCAGGGGAACTGGGCTGCTTAAAATTGGGAAACAAGCAATGAATTACGTTTCCTTCATTGGTTGCCTTCTCAAAAGATCTCCTGTGCTGGCCAGACAGTGATGGATGGATGGCCACTAATGGTGCAATGGTATAAGGAGGTGTATCCAACTGATCTGGTATGAACCCCATGCTCCTCAACTCCTGAAGACCATACACAGTCATGTGGGGGTACTGATGCCCACTGGGCTGCCTAAAATTGGGAATACTCACCAATGAGTCGGTATCACCAACAATGAACCATAGGTTGCCATCCTTGACTTATTCAATCTTTCCTTCCCTTCAATGCTGAATGGACTATTGGTTTGAACATTTCATGCATTTAGTAAACATTTCTCCTGCAACAACAGGAAGATAAAACATAGATTAGAATGTGTCTAACTAGCAAATTGGAATGTGACTAACTAGATAATCACAATGTGACTAACTAGCTAATCACAATGTGACTAACTAGCTAATCACAATGTGACTAACTAGATAATATGGTAGCCCAGTTTTCCACTGACCACGTATTACAGATGCTGCATATAACAGATGGTGTATACTTAGTATAATCCATACATGCTCTGAAGTTGCTTATACAGCATGTAAATGACATTCTGCTCAAATGACATAAGAAGAGAAAACAAAGTATAATTAGTAATTCATCAAGCTATTAACTTGCCAATATAAAGATATTCCCTGTTACTAATGAAGAAATAAAAATGTGCCGCAGTTTGGAACTTATGCTGTGAACTTGTGTATCGAAAGTATTTAGTTGACCAGTCTAGAGAAAAACAAGCATATGCAATGCAGCATGTAAATAAGTTGCTAAAACTAACTCTATTACAAATGAAGGGAGTGAAACAAGCCATGGTCACACTAACTTGTAATGACCTTGCTGAGATCAATGATAGTGTGGTGTAATGTGGTCTTAAAAGGACCAATTTCTTAAATTTGACAAAATCACGCAAATATGGCAACCTGCTGCAGAATGATTAGTCCACATAATCAATTCAACATAAAGGTTGAATGGTTAAATAAGAACATAAAAACTACTTAATTATTGGAGGATAAGATGTCCAGTGTGATCAGTACAGTTGCAAAGCTAAAAACTGGCTACACTTGGCAGTGCCAAAAAAAAAAAGAGAGGTAATGGGCAAGAGTTATTGCTCAGTGTCTATTGGAAATAGGAAAACGATGTTTATCTTTTAGTAGGGCTGGATTCACAATGTACCAGGCTAATATTCCAAATGTAATGTGATTGGGGAATGTATTTGAAGCAGAAATTGCACTATTTCTTGTTTTGAAGATAACATATAAAAATATCTTGCAAATTTAAGTAAAGTCTGAGTCTGAGGTGCACATAGACTGGTGAACCTTTGAAAAAATAGGACAAGTTGAACATTGGGCGAAACAAGTGGCTAGTAGTTGAAAAATAAGCAAAACAGAAAAAAAGGAAAAAAAAAAAGAAAGGAAAAACCAAACAAAACAACCGTCAAACTTTGACCCTTCTGCACATGCATGAGCCAAATAGCCAAGGAAAAACAATGTTTCTAGCACAGCTAGTCATTGGTCTAGGTGAAAACTCTTCGAAGCATATGTATTTGGATGTATTCAGAATTAATCTTTTCATTAATGGACTCTCTCCTAATCTGCTTTAGGCTCACATGTTAGATAAAATATATATATTATCGTCCACTTAACAAACTCTCACATAGGGAGCAACAAGATAATCAGGTGGATTTACAACACAACACAATTGATGGTGATATAAGAATATTTAATTAAAAATGATTTGAATGAAAATTAACTATGATTAATATGTGTGTCTAATCGATTCAAATATTGAATAATTTAACATAAGACTTAAAAAATGAAAATACACATGTACGAATAAATGACTTTACATAGTACAAGGACAAGGGGTGAATGATTCACAGTGATTTCACAACAAAAAGAATGATATGTTTTACTCAAACAGTAACAATGTTGTAGTTTACTCATATAGTAAAAATGTAAAATGAATTCATTCAAACTGTGAAATTATGTAAACAAAAAGGAACAGGTATACAAATTATCTCTACAGTCCCCAAACCAAACGGGGTTTTATGAACTCCAAAAATTAGCCTGCAGCTAAAAGATTATGTGCACTGAGTTGTACACTCCATCACAAGTATATTTGGCTACCAGTCACATTGGCCAATCTAACTGTCAGCATCCCTCAATTAAGCAATCAGTGCCCACCAATATCAGACAGCAACGCTCGATCACCTGCTACTTGACCAGCTCTACTGTTGCCTGTATCTGCTTTAGAGCTTATATTGTAGATTTCATAGTGAGCGCTGCAGTTGATATGTCGACTTTGATCACTCTTATTACTCTGTTCTCTCTGGTCAGTTGAAAATATATCCAACACTGTGTACTGTGCATGACACGTGCATACATGATGGAACATAATGAAGTTATATATGGTAAGCTATACCATAAGTGAACTGAACCATGCCCAATAAGAATCCTACAGTACTAAATGCCTCTTAAAAATGCAGCTTTGTATTGCCAATATAAATCTCTTGCTAAGTCACAAACAAGAATAGAAAATATTTGATCTATACCACATAGACCGAATCTGCATAGAAAATATAAAAAGACAAATATGGTAGTACAATAGTTTTAACTTATACACAAGAAAATAATAACTCGCATACCTCTACAGCTGAAGATGTGCAAGCTCTTAAGGTAGATAGCTCACCGACAAGATGTTCCATAATGTAAAGATCTTCACCTACAGTGAGGCATTTATTAACAGATATCGTCTGTGCAATAGAATCATTCGGTTCTTCCCATCAAAAGAACTTTGCACGTGTGGCATAGGATTAACTGAACTATTTCAAAATATGGTACAATATATATATATAAATCACCCTCAGGTATCATTGTACACAGAAACAAAACCTCGAGTACATGTATTTAATAAATACACTGTCTCCAGCATGTATTTGTTATTTACAATACAGCCTTACTGTGGTTCAAGTCCTACTTAGTTAACAGGACACAAATTGGATCCACAAATGGAATACACTCAGCCCAGTTGATCTATGATGTGGTATTCCACAGGGTTTTGATCTTGGACCTATTCTCTTCATTCTATACACTCAGCCATTCTCAAGTGTCATAGATAATCATCCAGGGTCTCATCAATTGCATGCTGATGACACCCAAATATACAAGTCTAGCTACCCAACTGAAGTGAATGCTACCATCCAAGGAATTGAGAGGTGCATTTCAGATGAATAATGATAAAACTGAGGCCATTCTGATCACAACACAAAGACTTTCTCATTCACATCCTTCACCTCAAACAAAAAATATCAGCAACACCAACATTAAATTCATACTCAGTACAAAACCTAGGTGTTACTCTAGACAGTACTCTCACACTGCACCAACATGTCATGAACATATGCATGGCTGCATATTTTGAGCCGAGACGCATCAGCTCCATTCGCAAATATCTTTCAGTTGATGCCACTAAAACACTTGTGTGTTCATTAGTACTTTCAAGACTGGATTATTGTAACTCAATTCTGGCTGGTTTGTCTCAATATCTACTCCAGAAACTTCAAAATAGTTCAAAACACAGCTGCTCGGATCATCCTCAGAGTGCCATGGTCAGAGCACACCTCCATGCTGCTCTATACCTTAAACTGGCTAATATCCATTTGATCCAGAATCAAACACAAAATTTGTTCTCTGTGCTACATTTCACTGATGGACTCCAGTCCAACATACCTATCCAACCTCACCCATGTGTACACACCAGCAAGATACGTACACGCCTCTTCTGAAAATCATATACTCATCATAAATACACGCATATTGTGCATACACACACACATATATAAAAAGCGACAGATAAAAGTTCTAAATTCCATGAATATGTATTGTTTGTCCATTTCCTGCATGTGAGTTTTTCCAGGGCTCTTTCACAATCCTGTTCATTTTGCGTAGCACCATGTGACATAACTCAGGGAAGTCTATTCTATGCTCCCTACTTTGCTCACATGCAAGTCTGTTTTCTGTCTAAACTATAGTATTATTTAGAGCAGTGGTCCCCAACCCCCGGGCTGCGGACCGGTACCGGTCCGTGGATCAAATGGTACCGGGCCGCCCAAGGAACATTAAATTATTTCCATTTTATTTACTGTGGTGTATTTCTCTCGCATTTGTGCGACTTTCCATGGACGAGAGGTTAACCGGGAGCTGTGAGACGGTCATGGCGGAATACCCTGAGATTGCCACCACAGCACTTAAATCCTTATTGCCATTTCCGACATCCTATCTGTGTGAAGCAGGGTTTTCTGCAGTGACAGCAACCAAAACAAAACAACGGAATAAACTGGACATAAGCAACACACTTCGGGTGTCAATGTCTCCTATTACCCCCAGATAGAACCGTCTTGTTGCAAAGAAACAAGCTCAGGGTTCTCATTGATTTAGCGTTCTAGTGAGTTAAAATGTTAAATCACTTTATATTCATTTTTTGGTGTAACTGTATTTTATTTTGAAAGCATGTTTAAATACAATTAAATTAAAATTATTAAATCAAAACAATCTAAAATATAAACAATCAATGTCCCCCCCCAGCGGGCCGTGGTAAAATTATCAAACGATGACCGGTCCGCGGCAATAAAAAGGTTGGGGACCACTGATTTAGAGTACTGGTTTGAGAGAAGGAAAAGAACCACACAACACACATGGTTCAAAGATGGAGTTATTTCTTATTTCTTGAAGAGAGAAGGTTCTTTAGACCCTACCTCCCACCTGGGATGAAAGGTGAGGCTGGGGCTCCAGTCTTTAAGTGGTATAACTGAGTCCCCCACCCACCAGATGGAGAGGAGTGTTGGTCATGCTACGTCCTATTTTGTATACAGTATTCTTATTAAAGTATCCATCTAAATATAAAATATTTCCCTTCCTATACCTATATTTGTTTTCAATTTCCATTATGATTTCTTCTCTCGCTTCTCTTTTTATGCATTGTCATCATTATGAGAGCCCTATTGCACAGTGGACATTTTGATAATACTCTGGTCATATGCCATCTCACTACCACCTCCCCTGTAAACCCCATATCAAGCATG
Source organism: Unio pictorum (assembly GCA_030141615.1). Classification (NCBI taxonomy): domain Eukaryota; kingdom Metazoa; phylum Mollusca; class Bivalvia; order Unionida; family Unionidae; genus Unio; species Unio pictorum. The sequence goes on from JARLTB010000042.1 coordinate 23,571,927, forward strand.
TATTTGAAACAGAGGTTTTGTACTTTTAAAGAACCCAATCGGGACCCGTGTCTCCATTATCTGTCCCAATTTATTTCCCAGTGTTCCTGCTCAACTTTGCATGTTATTTTTTTGCAATATCCTCTCTTATCCAGTTATAAGTTTTCTCCTTACTTTAGTCCCATAATACTTTCTTATCTCTATATTTAATTATACTAATATTCAAACAAAATAATAAAAATATTATATAAACCCCATGAATGAAGAAAGAGCATTAATATATTTGTGGTAATATAGTCGACTGTAACATAAATAGTTATTATAATGTGATTGGTTATAAACACAAATATACACATTTTTGGGTTGAATTTGTTCTTATAAAATTCTTAAAATCAGTTAGTATCTGCATTTATAAATTTAGTTTTGCTAATTAGTTAAAATGTATAAAAGGTATAATTTAAAGGTGTGAAGAATCACCTAGCCAATTCTGAACTTCAGCTGGAAGGGGAAAGAATTGGCCATTGTTTTCCCTGGGGAAATAATTGGAAGTTGTCTCCCCTAAGGAAAGAATTGGCTAGTCAATTTTTTGGAGGGAGGAAGGAATCACATAGCTAAGCTAATCCTTTTCCCAAGTGAGGGGGGAAACATTCGGGGTGGGGGTGGGGTGGGGGGTTAGAATAAATTTGATTACCAGTACTACATCAGAAAAACTTGAAAAGACCAAACATACTTACATATGGCTTCAAATTCTGCCTATTATTTTCTAAGGGTTTATTTTTTAAAATGCAAAATCATGAATTTTTAGTGGCATGATTCATGAACAAGCTTAGCAATTTCAGACACTCACACCATATCTGGAATAACGGGCATCTCTGTTTATAGCTTAAACATAGCTTTCAGAAGGGGTGGGTGGGAGTGCTACATTTACACTGATAAAGCTATCTTTCAAAACGTTTGAGATAAAGGTAGGAATTCAACCACTATAACAATATATCAAATAAGTGAATCAATCTCCAAAATTGTCTGCATACATGTGAACCTCCCAAAGTTTGTTCCATTTTTTTTTCACATTTTGTGTCCAATGTACATTTACAGCAATACTATCTGTGATCACATGACTGTAACTGGCTTAAGCAAGGCAAGATGATACAGGTCCTAATTTCACCCTTTGACCCTGTTGGCATGGTTTGCTAACTATATTATTCAATACTAAGATGAAAACATCAAAAGTGAGAGTAAATGTATAGCTTCAACACAGTCTGGTTACCTTGTGATATTACTAAGTCATCGCTATTATTTTCATGTCGCTTAATAAGGCAGGATGTGTTGTGAAACATTAAATTCATTTATAATATATTTCAATGTTAACTCCTTCCACTCTCTGATGACATGGCGGTATTTGGCATTTGAAATTCAAATAGAATTTGTAATTTCATATCATTGTGTCTCACTAACACAAATGTCCTTAGTTATACTGGCCACACACTCCAATGGTGATACTCTCGTCTACACCAGAAGGCCTGTAACTGATGTCATAGAGGAAGTCAGTCATTAGAACTGAAAAGAAAAGCAAGTACTGGTATTTTTTAAATTTTATCTTAGCATTGCACATCATTCAGCATTTCTTTCTTGGTAACATTATACTGGAAGTTGAAAACGACATTAAAATGATGAATCAGCAACTTAAATAACACACTAAAATGATGAATCAGCAAGTTAAATTTACATAAAAATGATGAATCAGCAAGTTAAATTTACATTAAAATGATGAATCAGCAAGTTAAATAATACACTAAAATGATGAATCAGCAAGTTAAATAATACACTAAAATGATGAATCAGCAAGTTAAATATAACACTAAAATGATGAATCAGCAAATTAAATTTACATTAAAATGATGAATCAGCAAGTTAAATTTACATTAAAATGATGAATCAGCAACTTAAATAATACACTAAAATGATGAATCAGCAACTTAAATAACACACTAAAATGATGAATCAGCAAGTTAAATTTACATAAAAATGATGAATCAGCAAGTTAAATTTACATTAAAATGATGAATCAGCAAGTTAAATAATACACTAAAATGATGAATCAGCAAGTTAAATAATACACTAAAATGATGAATCAGCAAGTTAAATAATACACTAAAATGATGAATCAGCAAATTAAATTTACATTAAAATGATGAATCAGCAAGTTAAATTTACATTAAAATGATGAATCAGCAACTTAAATAATACATTAAAATGATGAATCAGCAAGTTAAATTTACATAAAAATGATGAATCAGCAAGTTAAATAATACATTAAAATGATGAATCAGCAAGTTAAATTTACATTAAAATGATGAATCAGCAAGTTAAATAATACATTAAAATGATGAATCAGCAAGTTAAATAATACATTAAAATGTTGAATCAACAAGTTAAATAATACATTAAAATGATGAATCAGCAAGTTAAATAATACACTAAAATGATGAATCAGCAAGTTAAATTTACATTAAATAATGACGAATCAGCAAGTTCAATAATACACTAAAATGATGAATGAGTTAAATAACTTAATGGGTGAAACAATCAATACTGTGTACATTGATATAATTTCCATACTGATAAAGGAACTGAAGAATCAATACAAAACAATAGTCAGTACAAGGTATTTAATTCTTTAGCAGTTGTGAATAATCAATAGGGGCTTGGAATTTATTCTTTAAATTTAGAATTCACCTGAGACAGTTGTAACAGACACATGCATTTATTTATGTCAGGAACAAAGGACAAATATTGACAATACCCATTTGCCTTCAGCAAATTAGCAAACACAAGGTGACCAACTCACATGGTTTGAAATCTGCCCACCATTCCATGCTGATTATTTTATTCCATAAGTATGGTTAGTCACTGATTACATATGGTATATCCATGTAAAGAAGCCATTCCAGATTTGTTCCCCATGTATCATTTAAGTACTTATCATTTAATAACCACATTAATGCTAAGTTTTACTCTGCTTCATATTTTATTCACTGATAGTGAATATGAGCATTACATTTCCAGTGTGTCATGCAGTAAAATATGTTACATTCAATTCCAATTGGTGGTTTTTGTTTGTTCAATTTTGATTGGTGGTTATTGTTGATTCAATTCCAATTGGTGGTTAGTTTTTGTTCAATTCCGATTGGTGGTTATTGTTCATTCAAGTCCAGAGTAAAACTATTCTATAGCTTATTCACTGTATGACACAAAAGAAATGTTGATATCTAAACTTAACAGAAATAGATACAAAACTACAGAGAAATTCAGCACAAAAGAGGCTTTTAAATATGTAAAGTTACTTAAATCATACATGTGAAATAAGTTTAGAATGTTCCCTTTTAAGCTGTTATATGTAATCAGCGATTTAATATGCAGATAGGATAAAAAAAAAAACAAATGTTGCACAAAATCAGCTCATTATGAAGTGGCAATCTTAAATCAGGAGTGGAGCAAATATTAGATATTTCTTCACTAAAAAACCTGGCTGGCCTGGCAGAGAAATGAAAATACTCCAGTTGAGATGAAAATCTGTATGCCAGACCAATAAAAACATTACAAAGATCAAAAAAACCTTAGACAAAGAGAAATGTATTCATGCATTGTATTTGATCAACAGTTTTAAAACAGCGAATGTCATAACCTCATTTGACACACATTTGCATAATTATTTACATCTCTGAAACATTATTTCATTTTATTCTTTTGATTTTCAATGTATTGTCACACACACACACACACACACATTATTATATGCAACACATTCACCCTTTGCACTTTACTAAATTTAATCAGGGGTTTAAAGTCTAAGCAGCAAATGTCAGTCATCATCACTATCACCAATCCATATCTTTTTTATAAAATCATTTCTTTACATGATCCATGTCGGGAGTCTGCTAGTATGTTTTTTTTTTAGTAGCTCATATTTTCAACAGTCAAGCATTTATAAAACTTTCAAAGCAAGGTCAAAAATATGACTTGTTTCTGGACCCAACCATATCTATCAAGTCTAAATAAATCTATTTGGTCTAACAGCCATTCAAGTCAAGCTGAAGTATTTTGATGTATTAACAGTTGTCAACCAGAGAAACATAACTTGAAGGGTTGACTGCTAAATAAGAATTGCATACTATCTAAAGTACATTGTTTTTATGCAAGACTTTAAATTTATCAGTGGAAGTTCTTGCGCATCACTGCCATAAAAATTTTGCACAATTTGCACTTTCACCTGGTTTGCTCTCGTTGGTACTAGGAAAATGCAAGATTAGAAGGTAGGAGATTGGTTATTGAACACTCACCATAGCACCCTTCTGAAGAAAGAAGTGTACCTAATTTTTAACTGCACTTGATTCAACAGGTCAAAGAACAGAGGGGACCTTACTAAATGAGAAAGATGCCAAAAACGGGTGTATGCCTATTATGATAGATAGCACCCAGCCATCGACCAATATGACATACTGAATGGTCTAAAGCAAAACCAGAGCAATACCAACAAGTTTAGTAAAATCAGCATATACTAAGTTTATCTAAGTTAGAAAGTGTAAATTTAATAGGAATGTATAGTATTGTGAGTTAAATACCAAATAATCCTAAATATTCTGTCAGAATATTCTCAATTAATTCCAGTAGTCTTCAAAGTGCTGATGTACAATAGTCATGATGTATCACAATTATAAAATCCACAATGTCTTGCAATGAATCTTCAATAATCCCAAACCAAAGTAGTGTTTTAGTCCAAAACATCAATGAATACTTTGTAATTCTAATGAATACTTTAAATAAATAATTCCTCTCAAATTATAACTGAACACAACTGTAAACAGACAAATTACTATAGACTGATATTAAAACAGGAATGAACAATTCTTAACTTAGTCCTTTATATACAGACGTATTCTATGGCACAACAAAATGCCATGGATGTGGTTCATTTCCAATGGAAAGTTCTATCAAATGGTGTCAGCAAGTTTTCTTCCAGAACATTCTAAGGTCATAATCAAGGATAGGTCCTTTACTCAAATTCATGTATTCATCTGGAAAAAATGATAGAAGTCAGAAAGGCCAAAACCCTTAACCATGGACAAAGGTCAGGTAAATAATATAAATTAAATATACATGCACAGGCAAAGCCTCTGAAAAGAGATTTAGTCTAGCATCTATGGGAAACCACCATGGAAGAGGAATACTCTGCAGAAAAGGGAGCAAGTAGATAATTCTATCCACCTTTGTCCTTTGAAAAAAGTGAAAGGCTCACAAAACTTTCTCCCTGGAGTTACAAAAGGGCGAGCTCTTGTGATTGTTACTGGCAGGCTATATGGCTTTAAGGAACATTGCTAATGGATCCTGTGTTTAGTCAGGATGATTTTGCTTCTTGGCTGGTTTCGATTAGCCTGGAGCAGATGCAAGGGACCATTGTAATTGGTCTCTCAAATTCCTGTTAAACCACAGAGAGATCAAGATCTCTGGACAAAGCAGAAGGTTCTTAGTGTGATCCTGAATTACCTTGGATGTGGATTGCCTCTGCTGATATGGCCATGAACAAGAATTATAAACACTTGCTGTTGTTCTAAATGCTTCCAAAAAACAATGATGGACAAATGACTGCAGGAGGCATGCTTACAAAAGGCATGTGAGTCTATAATTACTATTAACCTCTTTTTCTAGTTTCTAGCATTTTAACTGGAAGTAGACTCCAGGTCAGAGTGCCAACCTTATAGCTAGATGCAGAGACCAAGAATCTAAAGATACTGGGGGACAGACAACCTCTTATGCTGTCATGCAAAGTCCTGGTCCTTACTAAACCTTTGAGAATGCTCCTTAATCATCCACCCAATGAGGAAAAAACAAGAGATCATGTTGAAAATTAGCCCCAGAAAGTGTCTCCAAGCTAGAAAGAATTATAGTGTCACCAGAGCCTGAAAGCCTGGGATCATTAGCAAAGAAAGATAAACTTTGTTAAATGTCTTGTCAAAAGACCTGGACTGTTCTAAACCATAAGGGTGAGGATTAATCTTGGGGATAAGAGAACTATAACCCCTCATATGAATCTAACAGACTGCCCATATTAACAGACTCTGCAGGTGGGAGTGACTCTCCCATCATGAGGCATTTGAGGGAAGAAAGGTTGATCCCATTCCCTCTTTTAAGACCCACTGTCATATAATGATGATGCAGGTCCAAGGCTGCATACAGGATAAGGGTCAATTGCTTTTTTGTGGCTAAAGGACCCACACACAATTGGGTTTTGAGGGATCAAAAGGGGATGTGGATCCGACCCCCTTCCCTTTGCCAATTCCCAATATATAGAACAATGAAATGTCAGTCTGAAGAGATAGAGGTCTTGACCCGATCCCTATGCCATTATCCTAATCGGGTTTTGATGGTCAAAAGGGGATGTGGAACCGACCAACTTTCCTTTGCCAATTCCCAATATATGGAATGATGAAATGACAGTATGAAGAGATAGAGGTCTTGACCCAATCCCTATCCCAGTATCCTAAGGGCTCCATTGACTAGTGACAGGTACTCATAGACCTGTGCTGGGTGCTGGTCAGGCAAATCAGATCTGTAGGAAGACACTTCATCAGATCTGATAGCCTTTTAGCTCTCCCCATACCAGGTGGCTTGTTCCTGTCACTGACAATGAGCCCTGGGGAAAAATAAAAATATTGCCCAATGACTCACTTATCCATGGCTATGCTTATTTCATATGACTCGCATACTATTTTCTATGTGTAGTAGATAAAAATCCTGTTATATTATTTATTCTCAGCACCACTTCTTCCTTGAAACTGGGCTTTAACAAAGGATAATAAAGAGAAATGTCTACCACTTACATATTTCTCCTTCTCGTAATGTATCATGAAAAGGGAAGCAAGTTTTGGAACACTGTTCTACTGGTTGGAGAAAAAGAGTTACTTCCCCTTTGATCTGAATGAGCATCATTAATGATGCAGGCAGTGGCAGCTACAAAGAAATGAAAGGGAAAAAAACATCAGAAAGGACAAAAATTAAAACAATATGCTAAAGTATGATGTCTTCTAAGCAACCAAAAATGGGATAGATAAAATATGGCTTGATTCGACCAATGGCTATTTAAATGTTAAATACATATTATCACAGTAATGTGATACCGATTGTTAGATGTCATTGAGCTATCAGCATCAGGAAATTATGAGATGTGATCTAGCAATGAAGATTATTTTGCTTATCATAATGATATTTTTGTTATACTGTAATTACTGAAGCATGATGATGCAGATTTGTTATAGAGAATGTTGCTCACTTGTATGTCAACTGAGTGTTTTATGCTTGTTTAGCGAATAAGGAAAGTGTCCCAGACTCGTTTGGGAATATGTTAATACAGAATCAGAAAACAACATGATTGTTTTCCCCCTTTTGGGATTTGACAGTAAAATTCTGTCTCATACATGAGTAGAGAATTTATAGGTATATAATAAAATATATCACTTAAGTGGTTAGGTGACATACCTGTAAATCCTGGTTCGATGATGTATGTCAGTTTGTAAATGTAAATTCCAATAAGTATTGAAACTACTGAAGATGGGAAAGGAAATTTATCTTCTTCCTAAGACTAAACATACAGAAATATATTCTCTGCATAAAAAATATCTGTTTAACTGGCCTTGATTTTTAAATAAGAAATTGTTCATAGCCCTACCCTTAAATTATATGCACTTACTTGGCATTACAATGGGAGTTCTCAGTGGTTTAATGACCAGAAGGTTCCAGGTTTGATTCCCACAATCTCATCATCCTGGTTCCATATTACCAGATCTTAATCATAATTGAAATCATAATGATATAAACCAATTTACCAAGTTTAACAGAAATTGTAAGAGAAATGTAGCTTTACATATAGAGTGGTAACAAACTCAGCCAATCTGATGTAAAGTATCCCATTAATACAGAACCTCATTTAATATAGAACCTGCTTATAACAATAATAACATAGGTGTAATACAATTATACAACAATGATATAATTTCTCTTTACCAAGCTTGATAAAAATAACATTTTAAAATCAAGTTGTCAAAGTTGATCTTTATCAAAATCACCTCATTAATATATGAGATGTTCAAGACATCCTGGCTTTCACATCAGCACCATTTGCATTTAGAAACAACTAGACATCTTAAAGTTTTGTTAAATTTGAAGTCCATGTTGATATAAGCATTTGCTAGAGAACAGTATTGACACATTTTCAATATGGCCACAATACTGGTTTTCAGAACTGTACTATTTTCATTTAAGACCTATTAGATATTACAAAAAGTCTTTCAATAATGACCCCATGTCATAAAACCATTCACTGTGGAGGAATAATGATAAAAAGGTTTTTCAAGATGGCCACCAGGATTGTTGCATTTAAAGTCCAGGGGAAACCAATTTTCATTTATGACCACCAAGGCATCATAAAAAGACTTACAGTGAAAAACCCATGTAGATATGGCAATCAATAAAGGAAAAGTAACGATAGCAGATTTTCAAGGTGACCATATCTTATGGCAGACTGTCACCCTTTTCATTTTGGACCAGCTAGACATCATATGAAGTCTTTGAAGAAAATTGAAAGATGACCATCAGTTCAGTCAGAGTAATAAAAAGATTTCACATACTATATGTCATATCAAAACCATTTCCATCTAGAGACCTTATAAAGTATTTTTTTAGTGAAAACCCTTTGTCAACATGATCATCCTTTGATGAGCAGTCGGAACAAGATTTTCAAGATGGCCATTGCAGTGGCCACAATGGATGTCTGAGCAGCACTATTTTCATTCATGACCAACTAAATCTTGGGACAAATTTATATAACAGTGTTTCATGGCAATTATCTGTAAAGTTTAGAAAATGCAAATGGATAAACCATGGACAATATGCCATCATGTCAGTTCTGGCCTGAGACCAATAGAGCTAAAAATAGAAAGGGGAATAACTATATAAAACAAATTGCAGGATAACAACAGAAAATGTTGAAACAATGTCAGTAATTTCTGCATTGATGCAGGGCAATTCACCAAAGACTGGGACTAGCTGTCATTACATGAAATTGGGGCAATGTTAACAAAGCACTCTGTAACTGGAGCAAAATTAACAAAGCACTCTGTAACTGGGGTAAAATTAACAATGCACTCTGTAATTGTAGTGATATTGAACAAAGCACATTCTAACTGGGGCAAAATTAAGAAAAGTGATCTGAAATTTTGATATTCACAAAGCACTCTCTAACTGGGGCAAAATTAAGAAAAGCGCTTTGAAATTTTGATATTAACAAAGCACTCTGTAACTAACTGGGGTATTATTAACAAAGCACTCTGTATGATACTTCTTGTATATATTGGGCCACCATAAAATATTTTTTTCCTGTCCCAGAAATTTCGACAAAAACTTTTTTCACCTAGGTCAAACGTCTCAAAACTTAAGAAATGAAATAAATTTCCGTTCAATTATCCCTCCCCACACACACATTGCATTAAAATAGAAAATAAAACACTTATATGATAACAAAAATGAAAGAAACTAACCTTGTATAGTTATCATTTATTCCTTTTTTCATCGTGAGCATTAAAGAATAAAATATATCTACAAACACTGTATACGTAGCGTAGGCATCCATACAATAGCATGCATCACTTATGTCGGATCACCCAACACACTGATCATTGACATGAACATTGATAAACAAATGGTGTTTTGTTGTACTCAAAGGTTTGAAATATGTTATCTGACTGAAAACCAGATCCAACAAAATCACAAACATGAGGGAAATAATCAACCCATTGCTTGATGACAACTGCTATTCACACATGACAGTGTTAGGTGCAAATAATCAAGACTGAATTATATCCAGGTCAACTATATGACAGCATCTCGCAAATAAAAAACATTATTTAAAAATACATTCACCTGACTGGATTAAAAAAGTGTACGTTTAAAGCAATTAATGGCTGTGTATAATATTTACATCCAGACATCAATGCTTGATTGTATTAAGAATAACTACAGATGCCAAGCAAAGAGAAGCCAGAGTGGTGAATAAACACAACTGGCACTGAGCAGTAAACTCAATGTTTGAACTTACCAAAATCACATCAAAGACAGAGGATTTTTTTTATTACAAAGCAAGCTGACCTCGGAAACCAACTACATATACTTTTAAGCCGATTTTTAAAAAAGAATATCAATCCATAGATTATTTTATTACAAAGCAAGCCTACCTTGGAAGCTGATGACTTTGAATTTTTTAAGTGTGCTGATTTGTTTGAGGATACAAAGTTGGTCAAGATATGGAAGCTAACTTTGGTTCCTTTTCACCTGTATTCATATGAATTGGGAGAATAACTTGAAACAATGGAACAATTTTTAAAGTGACACAATACAGTGCTTTGTGCATGGACATCCATGATCCAGCATTGTCCAAATTTGGAGAAAAAAAAAATCATTTGATGAATTTGTGGATGCCATAAGAGAAGAAAATGATTTTGCCATCAATATAATCATTAGCATGGAAAAAATACTAGCATACTTTAATCTCATTCCTGGATGGGCTGACAATAAAATGCAGGTTAAAAGCATGAGAATTAGCATGTGCAAATATTTTTTAAAATAAAAATCTGACTTTAGTCCTTGCAGTTTCAGATTCACAAATGTGTTGCCTCAAACAATAATTTTCTACTGCATGACAAAGCTAAAAAATAATAATCATGCATTGAATGGATCTGATCGTACATGAACAGGAGAAGAGTTGTGTTGACAAGATGCTGATGCAGTGGATTAAAGAGTTTTATCTCAAGTACACAGTTTTATATTTTTTAAAATAAATTTTCAGTTGGAATGCATTTTCTGACATGTAATTTTTGAATGAATTAAAAGGTGTCACACAACTTACCTCCTGATAAAACATTGTGTCCCAGAATATACAGTGCACAAAAAAGTTACTTTAAAAATTAATATATGGTATTCCAAGAAATATGGTGTCCCAACATATATGGTAAATATGATAACTGGGGTAATACTAACAAGCCCATCTCTAATTGGGGTACTGTGAACCAAGTACTTTCTATCTAGTTTAATATTAACAAAATACTCTCCAACTGGAGATAATATTAACACAGCACTCCGCAAATCCAACTGGGGATAATATTAACACAGCACTCCGCAAATCCAACTGGGGATAATATTAATACAGCACTCCGCAAATGGGGTATTATTAACAAACCACTCTCTAGCTAGGGTATAATTAATAAAACACTCTCTAATTGGGGATTTACAAGATTAATGCTCACACAATGAGAAACAAACTTAATACATGTAACTGCACAGTCAGACAACCTACAAAAATTCTTATTATGGCATTTTTAAGTAAATAGTGATATTTGCTTTACCTATATGAACCAGGTGTGATTGATATGATCCAAGAAATATGCCTGTATAACTTGTTTGGCACTCAACCAAAAACTTTTTCACTTACAGGAATCATTGTCTCCTCCTTGTAACTTGAAGATACAAACACCCAATTAGCGTCTAGGAGGTCAACAACAGTTGGTAAAAAGTATGGACGCTTGAAAAGCCGCCTGAATGCTTTAGATGCCTCAACAAAACAGTTTTCCCTGAAATACAAGAAATTATTGCAATTATGATGTGTATTGAAATTGGATACAAGAGCAATTGTCAATAAATCAACGTTGGTAGCATTGTTTCTGTTGCAATTTATCTAATTCAGATGATTTCATATATTATGAAAACAACTGTTTCAAGATTTCTCTAGTTTTTTAACTTTATCTATATCTGGTAATGCATAACAATGTATCCAATACAGAAAGGTCTCTATTACTAAATGCTGTGTCAAAATTTGTCAAACTGTTAAGTGCCTTTCCAGATAAAGCTGTGTAGATGCGTATCTACTTTGTGTATAAATCTGAGGGGCATTTAAGCTACATAAATTTCATCACAATTTTGGTCAACATATTTTTTATGGTTATTAAAAACTTTTAAAGGTTATTCTCTTTTTTAATTACAGAAACCACAATGAATGCCAGATTGGCATAATTTGTAAAACTTTAAAAGCACTTCATGCCAAAATGGTTTCTAGATAATTCCGCCAAATTCTGTAGAGTTGTTTTCATGAAGAACTCGTCTAAGTTTATTCTTTTAAAAGCAGATCAGCATCATTTGTACAAACTTGAAAGGTCTTTAAGGCATGCTACTTTCTGTCAAGGTTATTCAGTTTTATTCAGCAGTTATGGGAATTTTCTGTTTTTATTAATGGTGGCGATACTTGATGGCAGATTGGCTTTATTTATGTCAATTGGAAAATTCTTCATGACAGGATGCTTTCTATCAAATTTGATCAATGTTCATCAGTGTTTGTGAACAAATCTATTTTGTTATTTTTTTATTTTAGTACCAGCATCAGCAACATTTATGTAAACTGCTAAAATTATCTTTGACAAATTTCATAGTGTCTGGCAGTTTTTGAGGAAAAGCTGAAAGTAATAATTATTGATAGTCAACTGACGTCTATTTTTGGTAACTGTGCCATATTTGATGCTGATCCTATGTACAGATCTGAAACATCTTCAGGTCGGGATCCAACCAATCAACAGTAGTATATAAACTGTGGCTGCCTATTATGTCTAAAACACCTATCAAAGAAATCCAACAAATTATATTGTTTTACAATTATTCACACTAACTCGTATAGTGGAATGTTATTTACCCTTCCTAAGCATGCATGCAACAAACCCCTATGGAGCCTCTCGCTATTGTTTCTTTAACACTATCGTACATGTATTTCTACTCTCGATCAAAATGTTTGTCGTATATACCTTTAGTATCGTAATTCTTTTATTTTTTTTTACATAGATTCTTTTCATATTTACACTAAAATAATCTAGCGTGCATTTCTACGAAACCGTAGAGTTTAATGATTACTGATTAGCTGAGGGTTAAATACTTGACAAGAGATTATTAATTAATATGGCGGTTCTTTTGGAAAATACACGTATTTCTGTTGTTCAAATAACACGTATGGTTTCTGGTGGATGGACATCTGTTAAATAGACATCAAGTACGTTAAAACATGTTTTTCATTCATTATCCTACCATTTAAGTTTGAAAAAAAATATTTGTTTTACTTCACGACAGGACAAATTTTATCAGCCATGTGGTATCATTAGGCATGTGAACTCATTCGGAAATTATAAATACTAGAAATCGATGGAAAAGAGCATTATAAATTTCAGACTTGGACCTTGACCCGCAGATAAGCCGACCCCCCCTTCTTCCTGGTCTTATTTGTTTCCTAAATTTCTCGGCTTATACGCGAGTTTATATGGTAGTTGGGGGAAATCAGCAGTTAATTCATTGTCTCTGAGAGATTTTCATTTTCATCTGAAATGGAGGCAGGAAACACATTTGTACTATTTCCATTTGCATCCAACATAATCTGTTACAGAGTTTTCATTTTGCTGGATGATTAGATTCAGTGCTAAAAATAATTCAATAACCCAATGCCTGGCACCCTTCTAATTTTAGTGCAGGGCTGTCATGTATTCTAAGTAAGGTGCCTGTTGACAAGCTTGTTGTAATTTTTTTTTAATTTGCCTGTGGAAACATTGATCGCATTGGTAAAATGTATTTTCATGATGCTGACTTACCTGACATGTCGCAATTTAAATTAAAGGGGCTCGTATCATTGCTTACAACTGAACTGTCATATATATATATATATATATATATATATATATATATATATATATATATATATATATATATATATAGTACACTGTATTTTATTTTATACTATATATATGACTGACAGTTAAATTGTAAGCAATCTAAAACAAAGGGGCTTGTATCATTGCTTACAATTGTCTGTCATATATATATATATATATATATATATATATATATATATATATATATATATATATATATATAATTTTATTCTATATGTATGACTTACAGTTAAATTGTAAGCAACGATATGAGACCCTGTGATCAAAATCAGATCACCTCTGTGACTGAGCATACTTGTCAACTCTCCTGGTGAGTGAGAAAAAAAAATGTTGGAGTTTTGGGGTTGTTCTACACCTACCTCCCCATTTCATATAACTCCCAAATATTGCATAGATTAACTGTTAAATTAGATATGCCGGCTTTCTTGCTTGTTTACTTAAGACTAGCATTTAGCTATTGTGCAGTTTGATAACAGCTGACCAAAATATGAAAAGAGGGCACGTCCTGTGGGAAAATAGGGCGCATCACAGGGAGAAATAGTAAGTCATTTGAGAATTTCATTGTATTATAAATTCAGTCATTACTGAGTGAAAATGAGGCTTAAAAACTCCACAGGTATGGTGACAGTGTCATGCTGAAAATACAATATTGTATTCTCATACCGCTGTACACTGCCGTGTTTTGAGAAAATAGTTTTCTGTAATGATCTTAGAAGGTGAAAAAACAAGAAAAAACTTTTCAGTATATGCCTATTACACGTAGCACATAAACAGTAAACAGTTATGATTGTAATTGATGTAAAACTACCCCTTCAGCAGCATAAATAGCAGCATTTAACGACAAGGTGGTCATGAAACAAAAAATGTTTCCCATATTATGTGTCTGAAGAGAGCTAGTGAAATATATTTGAAGGCTGCAATGGCAAAGCAAACTGCTAATTTGCATAGGTAGGATCAGGAAGTGGAACAACCCATTACAGTTAATCAGAGTTGCTAGATATGTGTATAAGAACAATATTTATTACAAATCATTGCCTTGAATGAAAATGATTGCCATATGTATTATCTTTTTTGACAAGTTTGTCAACAGTAGCAATGTTTCTTTTAAGTTGGATTTTACTGAATACATGTATATAAAATGCAAAGCATGATCATTCTCATTCAACATAGGTCAGCTCAGTACTGACCAAGATTCACTCTGAGAATCCAACAGAGAAGTTACAACACCAGGACCATCCAGTTCCATGTGAGCGTAATGATGAACACTAATGACATTGTAGCAACATTGTGTGACAATAATGAAAAAGGCAAAATTTTGGGCAAGTGGAAATTGGAGGCTTGTCGAATTTCAGTCAGGTCTTGTGAGTTTATTTAAGTCAGGTCATGTGAGTTTATTTAAGTCACCAGTCCAGGGCAATGTGTCTAAAAGAAACTTTCAATGAGCACTGTCAGATGTACAAGAGACATTTACATTTCTAAATGGCTATTTCACATGGGCATCAGTTCCACTCCCAGAACAAACCATCTTTGCCTAATAAAATATGGTGTAACAAAAATTTAGGCTTTTTGCTTAAAGTGAATAGAAAGTCTACATTACTTGTCATGACTGTACAGCTACATTGTTACTGTCTACAAAAGTCAACATTATTTTCATTACTGTACAGCTACACTGTTACTGTCTTCTGAAGTCTACATTATTTGTCATGACTGTACAGTTACATTGTTACTGTCTACTAAAGTCTACATTATTTGTCATTACTGTACAGCTACACTGTTACTGTCTTCTGAAGTCTACATTATTTGTCATGACTGTACAGCTATATTGTTACTGTCTACTGAAGTCTACATTACTTGTCATGACTGTACAGCTACATTGTTACTGTCTACTGAAGTCTACATTATTTGTCATGACTGTACAGCTATATTGTTACTGCCTAATGAAGCCTACATTACTTGTCTTCACTGTACAGCTATATTGTTATTGTCTACTGAAGTCTACATTACTTGTCATCACTGTACAGCTACATTAATATTGTCTTCTGCTTAGAACTATCATAAATTGTCATGCCAGAAACTAAGAACAAGGGTACTACATCAGCATATAAAACTATTGCATGCTGGACATTAAGTCAATCATGGAAAGATAACAATCAGCGACAAATTCAGAACCCCAAAAGGCCAAAGTTTCTGATACAATTAATAAGGTATTTTTATGTCTTTTGTTTGGTCATATCTCATTATTTCTGGGATTTCTAGGTCATAGTGTATCACAATATTCTGTCTTTTTACCATATATACTCACTAATGAGTCAGACTGCAAACAACAAAGGTCATTATCTGCCATAACTCAATGTACCTGCAGGTCAGGGTCTACGTTGTTTGTTCTAGTGATTATTCCTGACAAACTGCATAGACCAAAATCTGCCAGCACATTATCTAACAGCAGATCTGGGTGTGTACAGTTTGCAATTGGACTCGACTTACAAGCAAGAATGTATGTTAGAATGTGGTAGGACACTTCAGTTTTTTCATTTACAAGAGCCAATCATTGAAGAAGAATACACTGTACAGACCAGTAAGCATAATAGTTCTTGATATTGCCAGCTTCAGCCTCTCGAAGGAAAGTTCTGTGGTCACCATGGTGTATGGCAATGTTACTGAAGAATTTACAGCACATGTACATTTTCAGCACTGGATCCGTTAGGTACATCTGAAATTTAAATATATAACTAATGAATTCATTTATTTTCATATGCTTTGTAAAAACAAAAAGGACATTTCTGTCTGTTCCTTACTCCATGAATTGCAAAAGGAATCCATTAATTTTTTACCTGAAGAATCATAGTTCATTGGGTATTTAACAACTGAGCAACCAAATATCCCTGAGAATAGGTATCTCCTGAAACGCAAATTTTCAAGTAACTGAATACTTACCCAATCACATTAGATTACAAATATTAACTTTCTACCTCACGAAACCAGCCCTACTAATAGATGAAAACATCTTATTCTGTCTATTCTTATCCTGACATAGGGTACTAACTCTTGCCCATTACCTCCCTTTGATACCACCAGGTTTGCCAGTTTTAAACTGAGTGAAATGCTACCTCGGATGCTGGCATGGCTAGGTGGGTGGGAGGGTTTTTGAGTGATGTGAATGGATAACTATTCTCAGAGAAACATAATATACTAAAAAAATTTCCTTTCAAATTTGAATATCTTCCGCAATAACACTACATTAGGAGAACAAATACGAGGAGGGGATGCTGAGCATCCAACCTCTACCTCGGGTATCCTTCTGGAGAGGAGTGGCTGGATTCCCCATATGAAAGACATTCTCCTAATGGCACAAGCAACACAGCCAGGGATCCCTTGACCCAGGACTCGTATATGATCGAGTAGATAAAGTTGAAATCTTCTAACCTACAAAAGTTTGCACTGGAAAATCCAGCGAATCTAGTTGTGTTTGAGTCCCGTCTGTGCTGCTGCCACTGGCCATACCAGATCCAAAGTCTCTGTGAAGCTGATTATTTGAGGTAAAAACTCCAGAAGGTTGACTCAACAGCTTCTACAATATCTTTGATCAAAATGTTGCATTCGAAAGTAAGGCTTGCAGGGATAGCGCTAATCTCATGATCTGTAATCTTCATGAGGCGACTCTGATCTTGTGAGATGTCAGAGTATGCCAAGCATACATCCCAGTTCAGCCATGACACAAGGACTTGAAGGGTGATGTCCTGTTTTCTGGCCCCCACCAAGAGGAAGAGATGTTTGTGCATGCCACTTTTGCTCTGTACATCTCGAGTAGTGCCTGAGAGCACAGTCAGGATCTTGCATGGCTGCTGCTCTCAACTTGTCTGAAAGAGAGGTGATGAATTACAACTTGTTAGTTACTGACGGATGTTAACTTCCTTTTTTGTATCTCATTGACCTTGCATGAAGAAGCTAAAGCTATCAGGAAATATGTCCTGTATAATAGAAAGTTTAGCGAATTGTGGACATGGGGCTCGAACTCGCTTGAGCTGAGCCATGTTAGAACCCTGGACAAGTTCCATTTGGTAGATGAAAATTAAAATTGGCTAAAAGATCTGAAAGGTCTTTACTATGCCCATTGTCACATCTGTCATATGTTGGAATGTGTCTGATATCGATTGATAACGTTAGGATGCGATCTGGCCAATTGTTTCTTCTCAAAGAGCCAGAGAAAACATTCAGCCAATTAGAGGACTGAGGCACACAATGGGACGATGTAAAGTTAATAAGCACTATATTTACTTGCTTATAGTCAGCCCAATGAAAACTCTGTTCATGAAGAGATGGGGTCATCTTATAAGTGTAAGATACAGAAAGTTTTTGTAAATCTATACTGACACTGATATTGCTGCATACCATGAATCAAAAACACCTGGACTTTTTTAAAAATTATTTTTGTTTGTAAGACATGGAGTTAATACATTACAGGATATTGTGAATAGGCTAACTATGTGCTCTTCTTATACATGTACATGACTTAAAATAGAATTCATGGATTTATCAAATAAATGAATTTAAAATGTCATACATTACAGATTTTTATGGATTTTATGATACAAATATGGACAAAATGTAAGTTGAAAATTTACTTGTGACATTCTGCACTGGTTTTGTCTCTATTTTTCCCATCTATCTTTCCATCCATCTAGTTTGGCTTGTTAAATTTTCCCAGGTGCAACTGATACGAAGTCACCCCATCAGACGGATCAGACTTGCAAAACATACCCAGACTCCTACCAGGGTCAAAGAGAAAATAGCTTTTAGAGCCCTATTAAAGGAAAGTGGGGTGTGTGTAGTTTTCTTATAATCATGTAAGTTGTTTAACTGTTTATTCCTAATATAAAATGAAAGACTTTAAGGAAAATCTTAACTGATGACAATGAATGTCCAGGAAAAGTGTCTTTTATCTCATTTGCCACTATCGTAGCTTGATAATAAAGACTTTAGAATATCATTTTTTTGCATACCTTAGCTAGAGATGAAAGATTCTGTGACCTCAGCCTATCTGTCCAATCTCGTAAGCCATCTTCAACAATTATGGGTAGATACTTCTCAAGGCAAATTTTATTTACATTAGCTTGGCTGATATTCCAAAATCTTGCCATCTTAGAAGTGTTACTGCATACCTGAAAATATATTGTTAGTCTAATAAAACAATCATCAGCATTGCCTTGCTCAAACTTGTATCAAGTTTTCTTCTGCTATGGTTAAATAGATTTTATTCAAAGTAACTCATCTCTTTCCTCTCTCTTTTTTTAAATTAATGTAACCTCTATGTTTTCTGAAAGTGCATGCTCTTTTTTCCAAATAACAACTTATCAGAATGTTTTTGACCTGATGTTTCCAGAACACTAACATTAATGATTTAATTAACATACCGACCCATGTTCTATTGGGTCATTAGCTGCCTAGTAAGCAAGTGCCTTCGCCGGGTTCGCAGCTTCGGATGGGTTAGGAAGTCCAGGAAAGAAGGGGGATCTAAGTTGAATTTTACCACTCTTAAGCCACTGTGTTAATGCCATGATAGTCAGAAAGTACTGATGGTGCAACTTGATGGACAGTGGTTAAATTAAGAGATCATTCATAAGTATTTTACTGATTGATCTGGTTTGTTGGCTGTGTTGGCTTATTTTGATGTTGAACACTCAAATAAAAACATTGCGAAACTTAATCTTGACGGATGTTTTATTTGTGCTCATAGAGATGGAAGTATTGTTTTAGTGTTGTTGGCTGCATCAGCTCAACTGATGTTATTCACTTGGTCAAAAGCACTGTGTAAGTATTGAACTTACCAGGTCTTTGATTTGTACAGGTGGTAGTATTGTTTTAAAAATTAAAGTAACCACCATTGGCAGAGAATTACTCTTTTGTATCTTTATTTTGGGTATTTGTAGAGGTTAACCAATGAAATTAAATACCTACTAATATGCAAACTTTGACATGTAAAACCATGAATTTAAGAACACACAAAAATGTCTTTTAAAAAATAAAAACCAAGAAAAATGAGCCCAATGAAAATAAATGATACAGTAGCATTGTAAGAAAACATCTATGTAAACTATCTTCCAAACTTGTTATAATGTTTATTTTTCATAAGAGAATTTCTCCTAATTATAACAGAATATTATTTTGAACTGTCTCTTGCTTGTAATCAAAGTCAACCATGATCCTGATATTAATCTGAACAGATAAAAAAGAGCTTCAAGATTGATAAGCTCAGCCAATCAGACGTATGATCACCTCTTAAAGTGTTTATTGTACTTACTTTCAAAAATGCACAAATACTTGTTAATATAAGCACATATTCCAAATTTGATCAAAGTGTAATAAGAATCGTAGTTTCCAGATCTCAACCCTATCACACGCAAGATAACATCATAAAACATGCAAGGATCTCATTACTGAAAAGTGCAAGATCTTGCCGATATAAGTACCTATTCAATGTCCAATCCAAATATGATCTGAAATCTGGACTTTAGAGTTTTAACAAGGTCAGCCAATCAGATCACAGATTAATATGTATGGATCTTTCTCATTACCAAATCCCTCCAAAACGTTTGATACTACTGGCCCATATTTGAATCTTGATTAAAATCAGACGTAAAATAGCAACAAAACCAATTAGACATTAGGCTAAGACATTAATATACATGAATTCTAACTAAGTATAATATTTATAATAGGTCTTGATGATAAGAAGTACACATTCTAAGTTTGACCATAATCAAATGAAAAAAGTAACATGCTGTCAATCACATGATCTGCTCATTAATAACCGCTCCGGTGGCCTAGTGGTTAGAGCGTCCGCCCTGGAAGCGGGAGGTCGTCGGTTCGATCCCCGGCCGAGTCATACCAAAGACTTACAAAAATGGTACTAACAGCTGCCTCGCTTGACGCTCAGCATTAAGAGGTTAGTGTTAGGACTGGTCGGCCTGGTGTCAGGATAATGTGACTGGGTGAGACATCATGCTACACGTCTGCGGCATGATGTCTCAGTGCTAGACATCACTATAAACTGCCTCACTGCAAACATCGTAGCGATATGACTGAAAAATTGTTAAAGCTACGTTAAAAATCCTAATCAAACAAACAAACAAACATTAATAAGCATGGATCTCATTCATTACAAACTTAGACAAAATCTTGAAAATATATTCCAAGTTTGATCCAAATCATGATTCAAATTAGAAATCTGGCCTCCAGACTTGTAACAAGGTCGGCCAGTCAGATCAATTCATTGCTATACATGGATCTTGCTCATTACTAAACACAAGATCTTGATGACATAAGCCTGCATTACAAGTTTGATCAAAACTGATGTAAACTCTGGTCCACATTATATTGTAACAAGCTTTACCAATCAGATGCAATATTACTTCATTAAACAAGATCAAAATCCAGTAAGAAATAGGGTCTCTATAGTAGCAGCAAGATTTTTACAATATCACTATTTAAATGCATGAATGTCATTTTAACTGAACTCATCGAAGATTGAGATACAAACCCATCGCCTAAGTCTGATTTAAATCTGACCAGAAACATGGAAAAGATTCAGAATGGTAGCAAGCAACTGTTGCCAGCTGCACAAATTATGGCCAGGTGTGCAATAATCCTGATTAATTGGAAATAACATTCTCCAGAGGAAATTGCCCTCATTGAATTCTGCTTGATTTTAAAATATTTTACAATGGAACCAGTGACCATTTACACTGTGAATAAACTCCAGATTTGTCCAACGAAAAGTCTGTGGAAACCTCAGAAATCACACCTGGCAATCTTCTTCTGTTGGGTCTTCTCCATCCATGAAATATGGATTCAGAACCAAGCAATCCAGGTCATGTAACTTACGCCAGTCCCAAACAGGTAGAATCTGAATGAGAATAAAGTGATTGGTGTTTTCATTTTCACACACTTTTAATAAATGTAAAGGCAGAACAAAATAAGAACAGGTAAAACAAAAAAAAATTATCCTTTGCAAGGACATGTGGAAATCCAATGGTGTACATTTGTACAAAAGGGTGACCACTCTAGATTTGGGAAAAATCACACTGATTAATCTAATGTTGGGAAAATTTCATGCTGCTAATTGAATTAATAAGTTAATTTGTCCACACTATGCTTTAAATAATTAGCAATCAAAGCAGCCTTGAATCTGAAAAGGCAAACATACGCAGAAAATTGGACTAACCAAAACTAATTAAATAATTAGCAATCAATGCAACTGTGCCATTTTACTGAAAATGATCAATGCTTGACAACCTTGATTCAGCTAAACACAGTAATAGTAAATAAACTTTAATATGGCTGTCACCAAACTGCAAACTTGCATTTTGTGTATTTTACTAAATATAACTTGGAGACAAATTATCAGTCAACAAGACTTCGTTTTTTCAACTAAGATTAATAAATTTTTTTTGAATAGTTTAAGTTTAACGTGAATATCTTTACTGTGAGTAGAAACATTTACTATGAATAAGTACAAGTTCAGTGTGAATAACTATTTTTAATGTAAATAATAAAGTTTAGCGTTAATAGTTTAGTTTACTACGGTATAAATATGTGCAAATTTAGTATAAATAGCTATGTTTACCGTAAATAATTAAGTTTGGTGTGAATAGCTAGGTATGTTTTACTGTAAATAATTCAGTTTGGTGTGAATAACTATTTGCTGTAAATAATTATGTTTAATGTGAATAGCTATGTTTACTGTAAATAATTATGTTTTGAATGAATAACTGATTGGTGTAAATAATTATGTTTTGAATGAATAACTGATTGGTGTAAATAATTATGTTTTGAATGAATAACTGATTGGTGTAAATAATTATGTTTAATGTGAATATCTATGTTTAAAAATTACTGTAAATAATTATGTTTAGAATGAACAACTGTTTGCTGTAAATAATTATCTTTAGTATAAATACCTATTTTTACTGTAATTATGTTTAGTGTGAATAACTGTTTGCTGTAAATTATAAAATTTAGTGTGAATAGCAGGTTTATTGTAAATAATTATGTACAGAGTTTACTGCAAATAAGTCTGGTGTATATAACATAACTGCTTACTGTATGTAAATAATTAATTTTGGTTTGTACAATTTTTTATACTGTAAATAAATAAATCTGGTATATATAACTGGTGTAAATAAATATCCTGCATCAACCAATTTCAACATCAACCAATTTCAACATGTGTGACACATGACACAGTCACTTGTTGAGAAATCATTTTTTTTAACAAAAATCCATAGCACTACCTGCTAAGAAGGTATGTATCCAGTATTATACTTTTTTCTATTTCCAGATTAGGAAAGGTCCACACCAAGTAGCATCAACATTTTTTTTTAAAGACTTGATGCATCTTCGTTTAATAACATTTCTGTTTTGTTGGAAAATCTGATACTTCATCATTTATATCTTCTACAAAAGATGGACAATTCCAACTATTCATAAATATATCATCACTAGAAACATGTGTGCTCAAAAAGCAGAACACACCAAATTAAACAATTATTACATGTTTTAGGTGTATATATTGGTATACACCAAAATATTATGAGTAATAATTTATTTAATAATATTAATCATTAAGCAAAACAAACTTTAATTTAAGCAATTTTGATATGAAATATTAACATTTTTCTAGCACAATTCAATAAATGATTTCACTCAGGCATTCATGGTTTTCCTCAGTTGGACATACAATACAAATTGGTCTGAATTTAAAACAGAAGTGATATTATGATTGTGAGACTCCAGAACCTGTATTTACATATTTTCAAATATCATATACGTATGTGTAAACAAACTTACAAAGATGTAGCTGACACACAAAACAAGGTCAAAACCATTCAATCATGTACAACTGAGTGACTTCATTAAAGGAATGCAGCAAAAAATATAAATAATTCCAATAAAAATCAGCTTAACTCTATTTGCTTTCTTATGACTATTCAAAGCATAATACATCAATCTTCATTAGTATTTAAAATTTCAACATATCTGCTACAACAGGGTTGATTCTGATTCTGGTAGGAGAAACCATTTGGTTTACTCACGTCTTATCCTTCATCTTGCCTTACAAGTCTAATTATCTTATCATAGAATATCATAGAACCCAAAATAAACAGGGAAACCAACTAAACCAATCACCCACATGAATCACAGGCACTTGATACCGGGATAAATGAATGTGCACACCAATTAATTGTGATGTGAATGTGGCAGATAATGGAGTTTGATTTAGTTGGTTGACAGGGTCATCTCGAAATTATCAATTATGGTAAAATTAAGTGTATTCCGTATTTTTTGTGTGTCTTGGAGTTTTTAGCAACTGGTAAATATACATTCCAGTTTTCCTATTAAGTTCCAAATTATTATACCTTTATTGCTGACAATCTTGCAACCGAAATTATATTCCTGTACAATGGTTCAGAAGAAAATGTAATAGTCAAAACTACAGCAAGAACTGCTAATATCTTGACCAGGTAACGTCGAGCTTTCTGCGTGCGACAAGTTTGTGCTTCTCGTATCGAACTTAAAAATGGACTTGCTGCATTCCATATTTGACTTTTATTAAAGCCCTGCTCAATGCAGAACGTGTGTAGTAACCGCAGTTCATCGTTTATAGTCTTAATTGCCATCATTTAAAATTTAGAATAGTAACGATATTCAACAGAAAATGTGCGTTTCGCTAGGAGCAAATTTCTTGGCCTTCCCGCTATTTTAAGAAATTGACCGGAACCGGAACAAGATTAAACCAATTCTACTAAACTGGTAATCGAAGCAGCAGCTCGAGCTAAAAGTGCCAGATTCACAATAAAACTAAACAAAAATTCAACAGTATACGGTCAGATGATGAAAGTTTGTAATGTACACTCCAAATAGATGAATGTTACTTCATTCATGCATTCTTAATTGCAAATCAGGTTTTCAGCATGCTTTCATCATTGTTGTTATTGTCGAACTCATTTACCTTACTTATTTAAGGCATCAGGGGAACAAACCATTACTTCCATGTATGTTCCAACCCATGACAGCTACATTCGGAGCTATTCCATGGTTTGGTGAACTATGTAGCACAAAAAATAGAAACACAACTAGATCAAGCGGTGTGGGTGGTGGGTGGCAGGATTCGCATACATGGAGGAGGAACTTTACTTGTAAAGGGTGTATGGTCTGATAGTAAAGGCAAGATATGTCTTGGGGGGTAATTCATTTTCTGACGGCCTTCGTAATACGAGATGGACACATGATTTTAAACACTCAAATGTGTAACGAACACACATTTGTACTTAAACCTGTATTTTCATTTCAAAACGCCAGAACGGGTCCTTGCGAAAACGTTTGATTCAGTGTGGGAAGACGCTGCAATTACAATTTCAAATAACTCACAGCCTGGACATTTTAACGGCATAAACTTACCTTACTACGATAATACTTATTCAGCGACGGCTGTAGTATACATTTTTACGAACTGAGGGGAGTTCAACTCAAGCAGCATTTCCCGACGCGTGACATTGATATAAATAGAGTTGCACATAAGGTAGTGTAGCACTTAATAACATCAGCAAGATGCATGGCATGAATGTATCTTGTCGCAGAAGCTTAATGATTTGGAGTGACAAGTTAATGAAATGGCGCAATCATCAATGTTGTAGCCATTCTGGAATAAAAGCATCTGGAGCTCTTTAGTTTACCGTGATATGGCCAATGATATTATTTTCTACGATAGAGGAAGATTACATGCTCAAGGAGGCGATAAATAGAATTCAAATTCAAAATGGACATTTTTTTTTTACATCCGACCGGCACTATCTTGAAGTTCGTAAAAGAATGTTTAACCATACCGGTGGTCACAGAAGCCACCACAAAGGCCGTGTCTCCTGTTGACAGAAATAAATACCAAATAATTGTATCCCAAGCTTGTAGAACAATCCCTTTAGGCTGGCAGACGGCCATTGGTTCTGTTGAACCAATTGCGTTTACTTACATCCAGTACACAGACATTAGCAAATCCGCACAGTCAGTGACCACAGACTGAATTTTGCCACGGAGTGATATGGAAATCGCTCTTATAAGATGGTCAGCCTTAACATGGCCGCTTACCACCCTAACAGCTTTCTGGGCGAATGCGTCCTATATTTACAACGGTTTGTTTATACATGCAATGACCTAAGTGGCGATTGCCTGACCAGTTCCATCTGACGATCCTCAGGATTTGCTAAAGTGCGAGCGTGAGAGTTTGCCAACGAAACTAACATCCACTTCCTTAAATATACATGGATGGACCTCATTGCGATGATTTGGTACATATTTGATGCTGGATAGCTTAGGTGTTTGCACGTGTCTGAAGCCAATGGCTCATTCAGAAAACAAATTGATATTGGTTGTCAGTGGAGAAGTACACGGGTCGCATTAAAATTGGCAGGATAAACTAAATCATGCATTTAACCCCGTCGTCTGGTGACTGACCCAACAGAGTTGGATTATTTGGTGTATACATGCGTGGAAACAATGTTCTGGTTGGACATTTCTTTTTTAAATGTCGATGCCCCCATCGACATTTATTGTCTACTACACGTGTCGTAGACACACTGTGAGCACATCCGTGCTTCGATGACATGTTATGTAACGATCAATTATGAACAGTCCACAAAGGGTTACGAGCGAGACTGTACGGATTACGACAGATTACATCAACGTAAATCCCGTACATCTTGAGATGTTATTCAGGATAGAATCAATTGCGGAGAGTCTTTAAGAAAAATCAATAGAAGAAACACTTAAAGCGTTTTTGTTTGTTCGCAATATGGCAACTCCCATCAGACTAGACTCAAGTAAGGAACAACGGGACATTGACGTGTTGGGAATTATACATACCTTAGTCAAAATACTAGATGAACGACAAGGGCTGAGAAGAATCTGAGTCTACTTCTCCAGCCGCTTGTGTCCCCGCAACGCCTTTCTTATCTCAAAGCCAAGCTACCACACTTTTCACTAGAACGACCAAAAGCTGTGCACTGGAAAACATTTATTTCTATAATCAACAGGGACAAGATCTGCACGGTCCCTAAAAACAACCTCAAAACCGTTATCAGATGACTGGATCTGATAATTGGCTGACGAGATCAGGGCCAGCTAGTGTACATTGAGGAAGTCATCATATTATGACTATCTGAAAGAACTCGTAGACTACTACTAGGAATTAAAGAGTTACTACTGTGCCAAGGACACACTAATAAAATTAAATGTGCCTTAAATCAGACACGGTTCAGTAACAAAATACGCAAAATGTCATCTTTGCTTGCCGTTATTAAGATTCCTTTAAAACGCACTTTATTCCCAAAGATATCCTCAAAACTTTGAGTATCACTGCGGTGCTGAGAGCAAAGTTTCCGGTCGAAAATCACTTGAAGCAAATTAGCGGAGATGCTGGTACCTCTTTTATACATCCCTATGGACGGACTGTACCAAAACATAAAGGTTTATATTCAATGCTCTGAAGAGAAGCAAAGGTTACTGTGCAATGAAATCGTTGAGGAAGCAATCGCAGTACAATCTTAGGGACATTGGAGACTTGACATAGTTTATAGGGACTGAAAATTGGGAGTTCATGCAAAGGATCGCTTTCCGACGATCACGTTATGTTGCCTCAATTAAACGACGACCCTGTTACGTTTATTACATACGTTAAAGAGACCACAGGAAAAGACGGCCAAACATCGCGTCAAAGACAACGCTTACAACGACGTGATACCCGAGAGCCAAAACAATCCGTCACGCCTCTTTAGCCGCTGCGTGCACAAAACTGTAAAGGTCTTGTACATAACTTAGAATACGCTCACACACCAGGTTGGATGTTGTTTAACAATACTTACTTTCACGGCCTATAACATATTCAATCCACTAGGTGCACGGCCAAACGGGGTATAATAAATTTCTGAGTTTTATCAAAGAGGCAAAATTAATGCTCCATTGCTTTTTATGCCACAAACGTTTCAAATATTCCATACAATTTCGTGCGGGTCTTGATAAGGTATGGATAAATTCAAGTCTTGCAGAGCCTCGTCAAGTTTTATTCATACCCTTGTGTACACTTGAGAATCCTGTAAATGGATGATGTTTATGACAATGAGCAAGTGCAAAGGACAAACAAATATTAATGTAGAAATGCATTGCATGGTGCAACGAACTGCTAAACATGTAGACCGCACGCTAGATTGCAAAGGAAGAATACACGTACGTGTTTGAAAAGAATTTGATCCGCTTATTTAGCCAGGCAAGGAAACTGCATAGGTTACTGAGGTAATTCGAGGTGGTTTTGAAGGTATGCAAAGAGGTTAGAGGTGTAGGTCAGGACTTCATCCAGAAAAGGCAACCGTAAAGGTTGATGAGAAGGTATGCAAAATGAGGTTAAAGGTGTAGCTCAGGACACCAGAGAAAGAAGATCGGCCAGATTGCGGTGCGGTGTGATTGATATATCGCAATCATTAGAAAAAGGGGATTCTTTAGTCGAAATACAAGAGAATGATGTAATTAGTTTTAAATCATTTCATTGACTGTAAAGACATCTTTAAATGTTAGGATACTTTCAGTTGAACAAAAGCATTTGAACATATAGAAGACGTGGTGGGTATTACTGAGGAAGTGCGGCGATGTCCAGGTTATTTGTGTGTGAAAATTACAATTAGTTACGTATTTATTAATTTTACTAGCGTAATCATTATTTTTATTTTACAGAGTTGCGAAAGGAATTTGCACACGCCACAGATCTAACATTTTGCCATCTCAACCCGTTTTTGTTCGAAAGCAAAACATTAGATACCAGAGAAGATCTTTAAAATTTGAATATGTTTAGAACACTATGTGTAAATTAGAAAGTCGCCTGTTAAATGTATTTGAAACGAAATCCTGAAATTTACAATTAAAATAAATGAAGAGTTTGTGTCCTAAATTGCCAACAACATTACCTTCTTTCATTAAAATTAAGTATAGATTATAAGAATGAGGTCATCATAGAACAAACCGACCAGACACTAGCGAATACCTGTATAGGCTTTCCAGCCATATCAAGTAAGCATAACAGATTGTATGCATTATATGTTCCTTAATGGCATGACCAAAGAGTCTTTGCATTCCTTTTCTTTAGGTTCAGATTGTAAAAGGGAGCAGAATATAGGAATTTTATCTTCATATTGTGTTAGAAAAGTTTTAGATATTGCGAAATTATCATTGTTTGGATTACCCCTGATAGTGTTAAGCTCATAAAATGTAACTACCCTAATTTTAAGTTAACGTTTGAGTGAAATATGTTTTGTAGGATCATTCACATTTAGCTTTACTAATTGCAACTGTTCCATCCCAGTTTCGTTGGTTATAAAACAGACTTCTTCCAATATGTATAGGGGTTTGTATTTATTAGTTATCACATGATTAAGATGATTAAAACCATCGCAAGGATGGTTAGTATAAATAAATATTCCTATGCTCCATTGTCTCTTAACAGATTTTAGCCATGATGAATATCAAAGAAGTAAACCGCGAAGACGTTTAATCAAGATGTCGCAGCATGATAACAAGTGTGATCCATTTTGCTCCATGAATCTGCCTCTGGGTGTACAGGTCATCTGGGTAATGATGGTGGTTAATATCCCAACACCATCGATTAGGACCGACTGTTCGTTGAAAGTTTCTTCAAACTGGCTGAGGATAATGCGATCCTTCCTGGCAGCCGTGGGATGGCATTTACCATCTTTCTTTTGAGATCAACAACTGCACCAGATGCCAAACTAACGATCGTTAGAAACCTGCGATTGCTAACAAGCTTAGTGTCCACATGGTTCGCGTGGGTTTTTAGGACTCAGTTAAAGCTTTCATTAAGTAGTAGCAGATAAGGGCTTTTGCCCTTTAGTCTTCATTGGGTCCTTGATGTAAATCACATCCTCTACCCTCATGAAATTTTAGGCGATCAATATTTCATGTGCAACCCATGGATGAATAGCATTTAATATCCACGAAAGTGACCTTTCATTAGGTTGGAGGGTGATAGAGTCTATGAATTACACCAGTGTCTAAAAGACATCCAAACCTGCAATTTATCATTACTGTGCCTGTTATGGATGTGGTTACATACGATACTACAGAAACACAATGCATTACTCTGGCAGCAGCCGTTTCGATTGATAACCATATCGCTGTTAATAATAGCTGTGCAAGTGATAAAAATAGGCAGAATAACCAATTCTTTAAGTCAGTGTAATTCATCTCTTATTTTGAAGTGAGGTAAGCTATTTTTATTTAATTCCGCGGTGATGATTTCGGCGTTAAAACCAAAACTGATATACAAAATTTGCACAGGTTATGACTACAAAATCTGCTAATATTTTACGATAATCAAGACTGTTTTGAGTGAACAGACCAGAAATAGTTTGATGTCGAACTTTACAATATTGACCTCATTGTGCGAGGGCTCATAGCGTTTCTCCAGACATTTTCTTAACGTCAAATTCGAGAATATTCATTCCTTCTCTTAACCGTGACCGTTAGGCTTGAGAGTTCGAGTGTCATACTTAAGAACAACATTGCGGGATCGAGTTTAACTTTTGGAGTAAAATATTTTTCCATCAATAAAATGGGAGACAAGCGAGTTTGAGCTGGTAAATGTTGAATTTAAGTTTTGATTATTCATGGATAGCTGGCACACATAATCTTTGAATATTATCTAACATCGATGAAGACTGCTTGATATTAATTATCCGTAAAATCTCACATGGATCATACTTAGAATTACTTCCGTGGCAATAAATTCAAATATCTAAATGAAACAAGCACAAGAAATTACAATGGTATAAAATTTAAAAACAACCCAGATATATTCTCATACAGATTTATCAAAGAGACTCACTAGAGACATAATAAGGAGACACTGATATACTGATTATTCTGGGATGGGTCCTTAGAAATGGAATCAGATCATCCAGGATAGGCCTATAAAGGGAGTAAAAATAAAAATGATCTGAATAATATTGTGCAGGAAAGAGTACCGTCGCAAAAATGGTATAACTCTCCCGCTGAGCTTTGAAGGTTTAATGACTTTTAGTAAGACTTTTTCTAGCTGTAATGATGAGGAGTTTTTTGTTTTTAGAATATGTCGGTGGACTTCAAAATATTCCAATCTGGTATTCAACATTAACAACATAGACAATAACCGATCAGCCAATACGTGGCTGTGAAGCAATTGCTGTATTCAAGACTGTGTGTATTTCAACTAAACCACCCAATAAATCTGCACATGAATGTACAAGCAGACGCGTCGTTTTAAACAGATCTAAAAATATAATGGTAGATATTTACTGACGGAATATCACATGAATATATAACTAAATTTATTAGTGCCGAAATATCCGAATTATTAATTCTTGCAAACGTAGATCCAAACGAATTTGCTGTATATTTCAAGATAAGCAAGGAAATTAAAAAACTAATAATCTTTCATTATAAGATATTATCGCCAGAATAAATGGAGTAACCAAAAACAGCATATCTCACAATAAATAGGTACGCATTTTTTTTCAAAATAAAAATTACCAACAACAACATTGTCAAAAGAACATCGTAATTCTAATGCGTAGTATACATGAAAGTGTGAGGAGCAAAATTTGTGATATTAATCTAAAGCTTTATCTAGCAGAAGTCGTTAATGAAAGGGTTTCTCTAAACTTCAAGATTTTTTTTTTAAAATAGTAAACACTACTAAATTATTCATCATAATTTTTACTAATATCATTGTATATAAAGCAACTAAATGTTTCTAAAGTTGTTTTTTTATATACAAAGATGGTCAAGCAGTTTCTCCATATAGCGGACAAGTAGTAATACAATGGAAATCATTTTGATGTTACCGTTACAAATTTTACACAGTCTTTTCCCATATATGATACTTTCATATCTTGCAGAGTATTATCTCTGACTGTCAAGTTCCCCGCTCTAAGCATAGTGATTATATAACAAAGATTGTTATCTTCCAACAATTCCAGATATTTACACCCTGAGTACATTAAACATTGCCAATTCCAAATGTAAATAGAAGCTTTATAACATAGCCCAGCAATCACAATTTCAAACCACTCTTACCTGTAAATGTAGCATTGTTTAGGAAATCTATCTTCTGACATTTTTAGAATTGTTAACCACTTCTTCAAAATACGTTTATATCGTATACGCTGCATACTAATTCTTCCTAATTCGTTATATACGAATGCATTTGAAGTAGACTAAGATGTACCAAGGATATATTTACAAAACGATAAACGACCTTTTTCAATATAATCGTCATCATAAAACCCCCCAAACCTCAGTTCCATTATTAGGTATGGGAGCTATCTTTGCGTCAAACTACGAAACAATCCAATTATGGGTAATCTGCCAAATTTAGAAATATGATGATGGCAGATGTTCCGTACTATATCTTACCTCTGGATACAACCACCACTCACCCACACCCAACCACATACATATATATCGTGGTTTTATCAATGGTTGTATTAATTTTCTTACATATTAAATACCCCCTACACAAGAAGCCGTATTTATATAAAACAAGTTTGATCTTTCATTTGCAAATTGCGAGGTAAAGGACAGCTTAAAAGATAGAAAGAAAATAGAATGAAAACAACAGCAAAACAAGTTTAAAAAATAACGCAGAATGTATTACCTGAGGATAATTAATTTTTCCAGATAAACTTTTTTTTACCACAGTGACAATTTCTTTAATGCGTTCAGCGTTACGATTGGATATAAGTTCTGCTTCATTTACAAAGACTTTGGTGCTATTTTATTTTGCTTTATTTTCCGTTCTATTTATTTTTTGAATTTTAATTTCTGTTTGAGGATGTTTTTTTGAAACTTTTCTTGCTGGCTGTAAGCGCATAAAACTTATACTTTAAGAAGACGATCCAGATAAGAACACTGAGTTTGTTAAATGTATGTTGTGAATCGAAACTAACACTATACCACGATCAGCTGATTTTAAGCTGATATGCCGGCCGGTAACATAGACTTTATACATGTGTACATTAAAGTCGGTATTTCAATGGCTGACCGACTTTTCATTATTACCTGAATAATTTGGGTTGTATACGTAAGTATTACACATACAATAGAACACAAAATTACATAATTCTACATAAAGATCCAGAGGATATAATTATGCCAACTTGTATGGCAACAAGTAACGTCATCGTCTCCTCCCTCAAACAAAACAAGTATTCTAAAGCAGGCTGACATTATCACTACATCTACCACATTAATCGACTTGACCGATTTTACAAGGCCAACAATACAGCCTTCCAATGTGTAAGTGTCACTTTAACTTCTCTCTGTCTCTGTCTCTCTCTCTCTGACTCTCTCTCTCTCTCTCTCTCTCTCTCTCTCTCTCTCTCTCTCTCTCTCTCTCTATATATATATATATATATATATATATATATATATGTATGTGTGTGTGTATGTGTGTGTGTTATGAATATTTATGTATGTATATATGTTTGTATATATTACTATATGAATGTGCGTACGAGTGCGTGTATGCATTAAAATTTCCAAAAAATCCACCACAATAATGAAAGTCGTTTTAGTGGTTAAAGCAAGTGGTATATATTCTTAAAAAAGAAGAAAACGATAATTTAAACAATTCTCTCTCTCTCTCTCTCTCTCTCTCTCTCTCTCTCTCTCTCTCTCTCTCTCTCTCTCTCTCTTTAAACGCTCTGTAGATAATCCAGATCTCACACACATACACACACACACACACACACACACAAAAGCAGAGTTTTCTTGTGTATGTGAGAAAAGCAATAGTAATTATCGGACTGTCAAGTATACATCAGTCTTGAAATTGGAAGACACTCTTATAATGTCTCCTTAAACTCTAAATTAGACCAACTTATTAAGAGGACCCACTTGTGCAATCAATTCCCTGAGTTAAAAACAACAAATGAATGGCATTCATGTCTGAGGCCGACTTTATATTTATTACGAATGATTGATCAGTGTACTATAGTGGGAGGCGAATGCTGCTGTATCTTTCTTGTCCTCCTATGTGGATGTCAACCTTCCAAAATGTCCGATCTCTTGTCAATGTGTACCATCGATCTGTCTCTCAGACAGCATGTATACATGTGCTTTTATCTGTATTACGATTGATATTTTTCTTTTAAAGCATGTTATCATTTTTATTCTATGTATGTATGTATGTATGTATGTATGTATGTATGTATGTATGTATGTATGTATGTATGTATGTATGTATGTATGTATGTATGTATGTATGTATGTATGTATGTATGTATGTATGTATGTATGTATGTATGTATGTATGTATGTATGTATGTATGTATGTATGTATGTATGTATGTACGTATGTATGTATAGGAAACAACATCAGTCACACTTTGAGCAAATCTACCACCAAGTATCCGATACGATGCGAAGACGAGAAAACTTTCGAAGTTTTCGAACTTTCGATGATCGAAGATCATCTGATCATAGGAGAGTTACCCAAACGTTTGATCATTTGTATTGACTGCAATGAAGCCCTAAACGGAGCCGTCATTTACAATACTCTCGAGTGTAAGCACTACAGAGTGTCTAAGATCGAAGGCAGTCGCGTTGACGAAAACAGTGTGCACCAGATCATATAAATCTAGGTTTGCCGAGAAGAATTACTTGAGATCGTAGCTGTCCATGCACGAAGCCACATTACAGATAGTGCAGCCACGGTATTTCGTACCACGATTATGCATTAGGTTACGCTTTGTTGGCCTTTGATTTCACTTCAGACCAACTCAGCGACGAGGAGACCCTATAAAATCTGGTCAACTGCGTGTGGAACTTCAGTTTGCAGAAGTTCTACCAAACACGGTGAACGTCATCTTGTATGTCGAATTCGACAACACGCTAGAAGTCAACAGTTTGAGAGGTCATTTTAGACAATTAGAAACTATAGAATACTCTTATCCCTGGAGAATCTTTGGAAATGGAATGGGGGAATATTGTGGAAGCAGAACCACCAACAAAATCAAAATACGAAGAAGCGATTGTGATGTCGAGATATCCAGAAAAAGAACATTTAGTCTCCTGTTTTGCCAAATAACCTGGCGAGGAAAAACTACAGGGTTGACCAAGAAACATTTCTATGGATGTCAAAACGATCATCCCAGTGAAATTCAACACGACCAATTCTAATGATAGGTCAAGAAGAAGAACTGGACGAGTATCTGGATGACGTTTGGGGTATCATATGAGAAGAAGCAGTGTTGCATCAGTGGTATAAAGACTTGTGTGAACATTCCTCCCTTCTATTAGCTGCTGTGGAGATCCGTCGCATCGAATCTCTCTTGGCATAAAGTATGGAGACAAAGCGAAGAGCGGATTACTTGACAGTGAATTTCAAGCAAAACGTCAAGATTGAATTGATGAGTTATCATTAACTATTAAACAAGAAAGAATATAACAAAATTGATAGCTGCGAACTTAATTATCTTTTGAAAAATACAGTTCGTACACCGCTTCGTGGAATCCAGTTGTGTTCGCTAAAGATGAACTTTCTCATCGTGTACCTCAAGACCATCAAGCATATATCATCAACACGGATGATATTCATCCCCCAGAAATCCATTTGGTAGCCGTTTACTTTCCCAACGATGCCTGTGTGAAATATGTTGACTACCGCCTTCGGAAGACGATATTATTGATTTTATTAGAAGAAATGCCCAAACGACACGATTCAATAATGTGAAATTACAAGGCACATATTCCATAGTGTGTGGACAATAGTGTGTGTATTTAGCTAATCAACGCAGTATCGGACATTCCTTAGAACATTTAGTTATTTTGATTGTGACTCTTCTAGAAACGATTAAAATGCAGATTTTTTTCCACGACCATTATGGATATATATTTCGTTAGCTAGGAAACTTAGTGTATACTAATAGCCAAATAATCTCCATAAGTGGAAGTCTAACTTGACTTCGCAACGTTGTTCAACCTTTTCAAAAATGTACTATTTGAAAATATAATGTGTTGATGTTATATTATGTGTTTATGGTTTGTTAGTTGAATAAAATGTTATTAAAATATTTTTTGTGTTTATTTAAACCAAGTTTATCACTATGCTATTTGACTTCCCTCTATCCCTCACCATAAGATGAGCTATACAGTTCCTACATAAAATCCGTAGGGATGTTTTCTATCGCGTCAGTGCTTGAGACACGTTTGCATCGTGTCAGGCAAAACTTTATGCCAAACCCTGAAGAGCTTGAAAATGTCAGGATGTTGAAAATGACACAAGACCATATATAAAATCTTCTCAGAGAAGAAATAGGAAAGGAGCAAGAAGGATGATCAGAGAATTACAGACATCGGAAACAGCGGCAACAGCACCAACGACAACAACAACATGAACCAGGCATCGGCTTTGTCGACTGAAGTGTTAATACTAAGGAGTTCTCATTCCAAAGTAGCAGGCCGTATCCTGTGGTACGCCTGCATCCAGATTGGGCGCTATCCCGGACGTTAAGAGAGATTGCAATAAAAACTCTTAACCAGCAAAACAGCCCTTTTCATGGCTATCCCAACAATCTAGAAAAGATATATGAGTCAATTGCCAAATATTTGTGTATTTGATTTGTTTTTGTCTGTAGGTAAGAAATATAAATGTGCCCATCAACACTTCCTTTCCCTAGCTTGTAAGATAGTGTCTGTGTATTTTAGTTTGTGTGCGTGTGCATACGTGTATTATTTTTGTTTCTTTGCGTACGCGTACGTGTGTGTTTTTTCCACTAGCAAACCCCTTATCTCTACACTCATGAGTATTTATTTTTTGTGAATTTGGAATAGTGCTACTACAAACACTAGCTACTTTTCTGGCTGCCTGAAGATAGTCTTAATCTACGGTCCAGAAGTTAGACGAAGTTTGAGGAAGAGAAGAAAACTTGTGAGATGCCCTCTATGTTGACTGAATGGTGTTAACGAAAACCCAAAAGACTTTTTCAGGGCTCCTCACTTGTCTGGAACGGCACTTATTCTCTCTTGCCATATTGATATATTTGTTGGTTTGTACATGTCTATATATGTATATGTTAAATTCCTATTGTCCCTATACAGTCCCAGTCAAAATTGTTGCTATGTTCAATTTCCCTTGTCCCTAGACAGGCCAACCCCTGTTCAAATGTTTATTGTCTCTATAGTACCAGAATGTTCCGGGATATGTTTAGTCTCCGTTAAATTCTGGGACAATTACGTAATTTGAGCGTTATTTTTAGTCAATCCATTTTGGCGTTGGTCTTTTCCTTGAGTAAAGCTATTTTGGCAGTATTACATTTATGCAATATCTTGAACACCGGCAGCATAATTATATGTTTATGTAATATTTGTTCTACAAATCTCATGTTTATTTTTGTAAATGTCTGTGTATGTCTATATTTTATTTGTCCCTACCTAGTGTAGCTTTTATTCAGATCAGCCACTTGCAACACTGTTCTACCTGATTGAGGAGAG
This sequence comes from Unio pictorum, assembly GCA_030141615.1. Classification (NCBI taxonomy): domain Eukaryota; kingdom Metazoa; phylum Mollusca; class Bivalvia; order Unionida; family Unionidae; genus Unio; species Unio pictorum. The sequence continues at coordinate 23,609,297 of JARLTB010000042.1, forward strand.
TCACTTGCAACATTATTGCTATTATTTCCCCCAGTGTCCATGTTGCTATATATCCCAATGTTAAATTCATCTTGTCGCTCTATTAGTCCACCCATATTTAAATTCCCCGTGTCGCCAGGGTACTCCACCCCCCCCCCATTTTAACATAGTAGTTTCCTTGTCGCTACAGTGCTCCTTCACAACTTCCGTCTCTCCATCCGTGCACCTGTGCGTTCGTGCGCTTGCCCGTCCTCCTTGTAAGGATGTAACGCTTATACTACTTCGCCTATTGACATCAAACTTGCATAATTTTTTAATTTGTGTCTGAAACCAGATTCCAGTATCATTATTTCTGTTACAATAAATCTTTTTTAGGGGTGATTTTAATCAAATAGGTATATATCGCTCATCAAACATAGAACGATGTGGCCTACTTTGCAGGATATTCAAGCTGCGTAAATATGGCATATCCAATATGTGTATATTATAATTGTGATACTACTTCGTTAATTGACATAAAATGTTTACATATATGTGCATTATGGGATAAACTTTTGGCACGAGAACTGAGTCGACTGTGATAGCCGCTTGACACTAAAGATGAGACGATACTTGATTATAAAATCGACTCGTGTCACATAATTTCGGATATCCTTTTAGCTCCGACTCGTTGACAACTCAGGCATTAAAATTGGCATTCAACACATTTCTTTTAAATCTAGTGTACAGTATATAATGGAAGATTTTCAGGTTCAATCATTTTCCGTTTTCTTGTCTTTTTATTTCTACACCAAAAACTAATAATGCAGCCAGCTGTCTTTACAATCGAGGGTGTTTATAGAAGTGTAATGATGTATTTGCGCTGGAAGCGAAAAAGATACAGCAAAAAAGATACAAGAAGAAGTTTATTTTATTAATAAAGTAATAGTAATAAACTAAAGAAAAAATATTTCTGAAAAAAAGAAAATAAGTCACTACGTACAAAATATTACATTCAATAACCTAAAATATTTATATAGTACAATGTCTAGAGCAGTGTAAAAGCAATTGTTTGATAGCGTATATACAATGTGGTGTTCAAAAAGCGCACCATTTACGCTTCAATCTGCAATAATATTTGGCCATCTACAAAGTAAGTTGCGGCTCGAATGGCCGAATGGTCTAAAGAGGTATCTATTACGGATCACCTCTGTCTGTTTGGGTTAGAGTCTCATATTCGGGCAATGTGGGTATGTGAGAAAGCTTTCCAGTTTCTGGTGGGTCGGTGGATCTTTTCTGTGGCTTCCCTGGTTCTTCCTCCACCATTAATACTGGCTGCCATGCATAGCCTATCCTTGGCTGAAAAATGGCGTTAAACCCTTCAACAACAACAACAACAACAACAACAAAGTAATTGTATATACCTGTATACTTGCTTACAGATTGACTCCAATTGCATACTGCATAGGCTCTTAATTGCTGTCATATAATGTGCAAATAGATCTGGATTTATGTAGTTTGTTAGGAGTAGTCAGTGAAACAAACAACCTAGACTCCACTCCACCGACATATTATGCAACGGCAAATCAGGGTATACTTTAGTCGTAGTTGGAACCATCTAATAAGTGAGTACAGACGGTATCTCTTTGAATTCACGTCCTAATGTTTCATTCACATAAAAATAGCGATTCCTATAAAGATTTTGACAAATGTAAAGTTCGAGCATTGAGATCATGTAATATTCTATGACATAAAGTACAAACAATACAGAAAGGGAAAAACACTAGTAATATAGAAAAACATTATCAACGAACAAGAGTCGATGAGTTGATGGATACATAAATATATATGAATATGAAACTTTAGTATTAAAATTTAATCAAACAAAACATGATTAAGAAATATCATTATATAAATTTATCCAAAGTGTCAATGAAAAAGTTCATGCTAATTTGACAATGTGATATGAATGGGTTGATCACACAGTTATTGAACATCAGTCCTGAATACTCCGACAAGCTTATAGTGCAAATTAGACTGCATAATAATTGACACCTAGCCAGCGACTGCACTGATCAAGAGATGCTTTAATAAGCAAGATTTGAATTTGCATATTATATCTAGAAAAATCTCCCGGGGTGACTGACATTTTAAACGCTCACATGTATCACATGTATTATACGCAAAGACACGCACACTCACACACACACATATATGCTATCTAGAAAAATCCTCTGGGGTGACAGACATTTTAAACGCACACAAATATTGTACACAAAGACAGACAGACATACACAGGCGCGTAATAATAAACAAGCTTTAGTAATAACAAAAATAGTTAATAACCAAAAGCTGTCGTACAGTACATTTCTCCTTAAAAGCGTCAGTTCTCGGATTTACTTTGACTAAATATTTTTTTCTAGGTGAATGACTTAGCTTCAGTCCAGCAGCTTGACTGACTCTATCACGTGTGGTGCTAATGCGAGTAGTTTAATATTCATGTCTAGCTGGGAGATCATTTTTTGGTGAATGGGCCATATGTCTGCCAAGGAATCAATTTGCTATCCGTTAGTTAATTTACAAACATATCGCAGAAGAGAAGAAAACGAATGTAGTGAATTGTATAAGTATGTACATGGGCTTATTTATGATATGCAAACAAAAACAACATTTGCAGTGGTATGCTAGTATTGCTGTGATTATTTCATCAACCGAATCACGTGGATCACATAGTATGCACACAAAAAAAATGAGAACAAGAAGAGTATCATAACGGCACGCCATGTCTGTTAATGACTTAATGTTGTATTGTTAACCGAACCTTGTAAGATCATTGGCAAGCAAGCTCAATCATGGTGAAGTTTACGAGAGAATCAGGAAAAGGTGGTCATTGAATCGCTGAAAGCGACAATGATCAAAATGGGTTGAGTGTTGAAGATATGTTATGGTCACTTCTTACGTCAAATGATTTTCGAAAAGAATTAACTGCATGCTCATGTTCTTCGGTTCATGTGACAGAGTTATCGGGATTTCGCAACTGAAGTGTCAAGTTAAAATTTGCAATTCGGAAATTTAAGAAACAGCAGAGAAGAAGCAGATGATTGGAGAATTTTTCCGTTAAATTTCTTCGGAATGGAACTCTGAGCCTGTTATATATGCTCTCAGTGGTGTATCCACAGGGATTTAGGTGGTTCCAACCTTTTGTTATCGCCATAAAACAGCTATTAGTTATTATGCAAAAAAAATATATATTAGAATCAGACCTCTATCAAAATAAATCTCACACGGTACTGAAAAAAATAATGATGTTGTCACCGTACTTCAATAAATATATAAATTTGAAATATTCAAGATGTATGATGTAAAGCACGAATAAGTTGTGTTAATGTATTTAAAATAACTGGAATTCAAATGTTTGATTTATTTCATCATTTGTTCTAAAGATATGCTCATGATGTCGTTGTCAGCTAAAAATCTACGAATGCTAGAAGTATTAGCCGATTGGATAATATATTAAAAATTGCATTGTTTAATTGTTTTAGTATTTCGTTATACGCTATGGGTAATGACACATTGTATCTGGTGGCTGACTTTGTCTAAAATCATTGGCAGGTTTGATAAACAAATTTTTTTTTCTCAGTGAGGATCTTTACCTTAAAATGAGTCAAGGTCATTGAAATTATAATATAGCCGTATTTGACAACATGATTTCCGCCACCTGTGTTAGGGTAACAAAACTTGTGTTCCATAAAGAACAACGAACTTGTGATCTTCGCCCGGGGCTTTGATTTGCTTCTTAGTTTGTCATATAACTGATATATTTTCTTCTGAAAGTCTGTCATTCTTGCTTTAAGCTCTTTCAGAATTAGTTTATATTACTGTTGTATACAGAAGTTCATTTGGGCTGGAATTTATTTCTTCAAATTATTTCAGTAATTTTTTACCTGTAAATCCAGAGTCTTTGTGCAAATATTATTCTTGGATAGATACATTTTAGTTAATTCAAACCTGGATTTATCATACTGTGCTTTTTATATTTAAAAAAAAACAGTTTACGAGTCACCACAGAAACGTCAACACTTCCAACATTGAATGTTATTCGGATTTCCATTAGAGTTTATTCTAAATGTTTACTATTAGGACTTGTATCTGTAATTCTACAATTGTATGGATTTAATCCACAATACAGTAAGTTCTTCTTTTGTCATTTTATTTTGTATTCTAAAGAAATAAATTATTTGTTAAATTTGCAAAGCTTGTTGCTTTTTTACTATTTTCATTTACTTATTTTAACAGCATAGACGCATGGTATGTATGTATGTATGTATGTATGTATGTATGTATGTATGTATGTATGTATGTATGTATGTATGTATGTATGTATGTATGTATGTATGTATGTATGTATGTATGTATCCAATTTAAACCAATTTATTTAAATCGGATCGATAGTGCAAAACTAAAATTCCCGTTAAAACTATGTGATGCGTACACTGCGTACACATTTCAAATCGTCATTTTGATCGAGCTCCGTGATCTAATTTCAAAATGGTTTCTTTGCTAGAATTGCGTCGTAATAGTTATAGCCTTCGATACGTCGCATCTTGGTGTGTTTGAATCCGTGTTTCATAAGTAACTTTCTGTACTCAAGTATCGTTCGTTCTCTTCCTTCCGTTATCATGCTGAGAACAAGATTGTTGGTAATTGGAATATCGGGGGCCGTTTTGTCGTCTGATATCACCTTCTCGAGGACAAGCAAACTTCCACCTGAAATTACGATTACAACACATTTATTGACCAATATTCGGCATTAGCCATAACATGAACCAACATAACTAACATCATAGAACAAGTTCTTCTCCAGTGTAATAATTCAAGCAATCTCGGGCTATGTTATCTGCTTGAAATCACAAGGAAAACAGCATAGACCCTGACATGTGGGTAAATAATACGATATCAGATCAGGGTCCACACTGATTTTAGACGGGCGCTTCTTACAAGCAAGCAAATATGGTTTCTTTTTACTGTCGTATCAAGCCTCTTCACTTGCACCTACTGATCACGACGATTTTCTCTATGTCAGAATGTAACTTCGATGACATATTTCATTTCAGTTTAGTTTGTCGATTTAAAATGCAAACTTCAGAGATAAAGTGTAAGCGTCAATTGCATAACCAAAGGATAAAGCATTGATCTTTATGAGAATGAATAAATAATTGAAACTACACATTTGGAGAAAATGTCATGATAATATCCATTGTCCTTGTATATGGGATTATTTCCGAATTACCAGCTAATCATGAATTTTTATTGTAATTCCATGTGTAATGAATTTATGATAATATCCATTGTTCTTTTATATGGGATCATTTCCAAATTACCAGCTAATCATAAATTTATATCGTGATTCATTGTGTAATGAATTTCATAATAAGATCCAGATTCTAAATCCTAAAAGGTACTATCAATAATCCCCATCCCACCCCACCCCCAAATATTGAATTTAGAGATCAATCGTTTTTTAATACTGTGCATCCAAAACAATTGTCCTGGTTGTACCAGTATAGTGATAATGACTGTGGCATATCCTGGCAAGATGACTTACATAAAGGTTTAAAGTTCCATTACTATCTAGGGAATAAATTTTCTAAGTATGCTCAAACCGGACATGCTGACAAAGTTTAAGGTATAATGTTGCTCACAATACACATATCTGACTTGAATCAAACCGTATTCATTGTTAATTGGCTAAAACAGTATTCATTGTTATATGACTAAAACAGTATTCATTGTTATGTGACTAAAACAGTATTCAGTCTTATATCACTAAAACAGAATTCATTGTTATATTATATGACTAAAAAAGTATTCATTGTTATATCACTAAACGAGAATTCATTTTTATATGACTAAACAGTATTCATTGTTATATCACTTAAACAGAAATTTCATTGTTATATGACTAAAACAGTATTCATTGTTACCTCTTGGAAGTTTTTCAAATATTTTCTTTAGTATGGTGTTGATATTTGCCTTACTGAAGCCATGAAGAACGTGTCCGAGTATGTACAGGTCTCCTTTTGGCAAACTATCCACAAGCATGTCCCCTAAAAATATTTAAATCCGCATTATTTTGTACATGTTTCCTTCCTTATTAGTGTGCTACTTTGTAAAAGATTGTTTGATAAACTATTGAAGTTTTTGAACTTTGCCAAGACCATTGTTCACACACGGCTAAATTATGTCTTATTATAATATATTATAATAAGCAATTAATCTTTCTAATAACAGATAAGGGAATAATCCCAAAAGACCACCGTTTTGCAGTGATATATATATATATATATATATATATATATATATATATATATATATATATATATATATATATATATATATATATATATATATATATATATATATATATATATATAGTTTTTCAGTGTGCTTGTTTTTTTGTTTTAATTCTAGTAAACTCTTCAGGATAATCGAAGACTACTTTCTATATTTTAGACTTTTTCCCTCCTTTTACAGTAAAAGTCAAACATTATTTACTATTACTATCCACGGCAGTACGAATTATGGAATTATCTTTCTTTAATCTCCTCTTCTTTAATTGATATTACTTCTTTCACCACTACTACCACAACCAATAAAAATAATAATAATAATAATAATAATAATAATAATAATAATAATGATAATAATAATAATAATAATAATAATAATAATAATAATAATAATAATAATAATAATAAGGATATTATTATTATTAATAATAATGGTATTAATAAAAATAATACAACTACTACTATTACTACTACTGCTAAAAATAATAATAATACTAATACTACTAATAATAATAATAACAATAATAATAATAATACAACTAATACAACTACTACTACTACTACTACGACCAATAATAATAATAATAATAATAATAATAATAATAATAATTCACAAACCTTCTACAAATGTGATCCGATCATTCTGGTGATGTTGGAAATGTTTCTGTGCCGCCTGAACTATAGGCGGCAGGTCCAAGACGATGACCTCCATTTCCGGATATGTGTTTGTGAACTCTTTAGCTAACCTTCCAGAGCCTCCTATATGAAGATGATGATGTTTTAATGAATTTTACATATACTCCATTTGATTATTAAGATGGGGTTCTAAACCGAATATAAACATAATAAATGTGACTCATGCAAGAAAGGAGACATGGAAGCATTTGTATTCACATGCACTACATGACACATGTTTTATGCAGACACAAAATTGAAGTGTCCAATCTTAAATACATGCACAAATTGATATACACGATGAACTCCAAATAAAAGAATCCCAAGCTTATCAAACTATTTTTGTTTGTATAGGACACCTAGATTGGGCAGGGATAACTCTTTTGGTTCGATCCCGTAACATGTTATGAATGGTGGTAGCCAACAAAAGCTTCCCGGTTTTCTTTAGGTTCTCGATTTCTTGTATCACTGGCATGAGTTTACAAACGTTCGATAAACCTCACACATCCTAAATAGAACCAAGTTCTTATTGTTATAGGTTTAACGCAGTGTTTAGCACATGATAGGCTATACATGGCAACGAGCATTACTGGTGGAGGAACAACCTGGGAAAGCCCTGATACGAACTACCTACCCACGTGATGATACTGGCAAGCTTTGACACATACCCACCTTGGCTGAACCCGAGACTCGATCACAGATGGACAAAGGTGATATGGCAGTGTTCGGTATAGGCGAACACTTTAGACCAGTCGGTCACCATGGACCCCCAGAGCTAAGCTAACGCCAACCCCAAGTTAAGATCATGCTGGCAAACCTGGTCCCTGTGGTGATATAAGGTACAAAATTTGTCAAAATACAATTTAGACTAACACATTTTATAGCACAGTAATGGGTGAAACCTATAAGACATAGGGCATAAAATGAAAGTGCGAAACAGAATGTAATGTATTTTATGTCATGTAGAACTTTCGGCCTTCATTATGTCAGTCAAACCGAACAAACATGCAAACGTATTAATATTCACATATCTCATGTGCTGAGAAAGCATCTGGTCAGAAATCCAGTTGCAGAACACTTTAAACCCTTTTTCAGTGATATTATCCGCAAAGGAATTCATAAACCAGTAAGAAAAGAAATCTTACTGGATATGCCAATAATAAATATAGAAATTAAGCTGCTTAAACCAAGAAAATACGAAACGGGCACATCATGCAAATAAAATCAGTATTTGCTATGAGTCCATATTTCTTCAAATTAAACAATTTGGGCCTTACATTTATTACTCATTCACTTCAATATTTACTAATCGTTTCGCAGTTCTTCTTGGTTATATTTTATTATTGCAATTGTTATTACAGAACAATGGATATAATCAACAGCCAAACAACTATACGTTTTTAAAACAAAATACCGAGGAGGGTGTGTGTGTGCTTTTGAAAGGCCGAAATACCAACTAGATGGGTATGTTACCGCAGGAGTTCAAACTAACGAGGCGCGATAATTTCAAACAATAAACATATTAGACCTAAACTCATGAAATCATGTAACGTTCGGCCACCTTGTTGGTATGTTTATTGCTAGACTTATGAGTCGAACGCGCTTAGATTATTTAAAACCTGATATTGTACTCATCGCTGTCAGTTCTTTATCAGATATTTTCATCTATCTCGAAAGCATTGCATTTGAAAAAGAATCGCTATGATTTGTATTTGCATTCTTTTCATGAACTTTTAACTCAAGTACTGCCTGACCCTTCTCTCTGGGCAATCGAGAGTACTCGAAAAGAATTTAGTGATACTATCGATATAAATATTTCAAATTGAATTCCTATTTTGCAGAACTCAAAAAATATTTGTTGGTCCGCTTTTTATGCTTTAAGCATATTTACTTGTGTACAACTGAGCAAAAGACAGAAAGAAAATGCAGAGACCAAGAAAATTAAAAAGCTTAGGCCGAATTAGTCAGCTGTATCATACCGCCAAGATCTACGGCTGTCCGGTGCGAGAAAAAATCGAAGGCTTGGGCGATGGCCGAGGCACATGTTGCGGCGATACCGTCCATAGATAACATGAACTGCATCTGGATGTCAACCAGTTGACTTGCCTTGTAGTGGGGTGATGGTAGTGTCGGAATGGTGTTAAGGTCTTTACTTTCATTCTCTTTGCTGGCTTTGATGTCATTCTTTTCGGTATTTTTGTTGTATTTTCCCATGGGATTAATGATTTGTGCTGGAGCGTTGTGGAAGGCAGCTCCTGTTTGTTGATGGGAAGCGGCCATGGGTTTTACGTTCATGATATTCATCATCCGCTTCCCTGTTTCGATAAATATATATGATAAAAAGAGAAAAAGTAATATATCCATCCATCCATCCATCCGTCCGTCCATCCTCGCATACATACATACATACATACATACATACATACATACATACATACATACATACATACATACATACATACATACGCATTCATTCACGCAAACGCGCACCCCCACCCCCACCCCGTATACATACATACGTACATACGTACATACATACATATACATACATACATACATACATACATACATACATACATACATACATACATACATACATACATACATACATACGCATTCATTCACGCAAACGCGCACCCCCACCCCCACCCCGTATACATACATACGTACATACGTACATACATACATATACATACATACATATATACATACATACATACATACATACATACATACATACATACATACATACATACATACATACATACATACATACATACATACATATGCGTAAAGACATAAACGTATCATATGTACCTACATATTTAATTGTGTTGCATCCTATCAATCTATGACATTTTCTCATCATTTAAATCTGAAATCTGCTGTTACAATTGCACAGTCAGACCCAACTAGAAGAACTCATATGATCTGTATTGTTTATTTAAATAGAAAGAGACAGTAAATTAATGTAGCCAATATCTAGACATTGTATGCATATACCCGATTTCAAAATCTCTGGAAGCTTTTCCAATGTACGAAAAACCATCGTTTCTTCCAGAAAAGCTAAACTGAGCAGGGTCGGCAGCTTGGTTTGGGTCAAATATTTTCTTGTGCCACTTGTGTTTCTGTATTCGTAATACCCTGTAAAGATAAGTGGTTAGCAACAACAGACACAACAACACTACTTCTAGTATGAACAACAATAACAACAACAATTTATAGTAATACTAATACTAATACTAATAATAATATAATGGTAACAATAGTGTAAAGTGCCAAATTTTTCGTCAGTAAAATCCATTAATTAATTCTTAGTTTAGCCGACAATTAACTGTTATCTTGTGGTAGAGTTTGCACGGAGAAATGTTTTCCTAACTCAGGTCACACTGGTAGTATGTTTATAGTAAAAACGAACTAGTTGTATGACAGGCTAGAAACGGCGAAATTCACACGTAAAGCTGTCAAAAGTGATTTGAGACAAATGACAGGGTGTTATTACAACCCCAGGTTGAATTTTTGGCACATTGTTAAGCAGTTTTCCAAATGTCTGCAGGAATAGAATTTATTCCGATTGGTCAAATGTGGAATGAGGGTGGGTCGATTCCTGAACATAAACTAAGATCCAATGAATTTTTTGACAGTCTTGAAGTTCTGTGAGAGAGAGGTAACCATAAGTGAAAATACGTAGTAGAGACTCCGGACGGTATCTTAGGGAAGGACGTCCGTAAAATCGTGGTTCCAGGGAAAAGTGAATTTAGAACGATTGTAAGACGCCAAAAACACAAGGAAAATAGTTTGTTTGAAGAGAGAGAAATAGCGAGGAGGTCGAGATCCAAAGGAGGTAATAGAATTTAGAAGTCAGAGTTGTGAGAATCCCACGTTCAACCAGAGGGCAAGTTAAAGTCGAGACGCAAGCAGAAAAAAACAAACAGTCGACGAACAGGTCATTGAGAATTTACCAAGCGGTCAAATGTTAATGAACACTCGATTTCGTGATGAAATTTGCTATCAGCCATTAACGGCTAAATTTGTCTATTTTATTAGTGTTTGAAATTTAATTAATGCATCAATTATTTTAAAACTTCGGTTTTAGAGTGCTTCTGAACTAAGAGTATTCAGAAGGAAAGAAAATTGTAATTTACTGTGTCTTTTCTTCTCTTGATTTTTGATTAAATTCTTTATTTATCTTAACGGGGGCTCGTGTGTTGTCTTTGTTCAAGATAGTGTCTCAGAATGCTATATCCATTCTATAACCGGGCAAATCACACCGTTGAGGTCATTCCTTAGATAACGAGTATTAGCGGGAGGCGATTTCTGGTGTTGCGCAATACCTCTGACCAGGGGCTTGTGCAATATTGTACCAATAACGCTGGATACTGACTACCCCGTTACAAATAGTAACAACAACAACACTACTACTACTACTACTACTACTACTACTACTACTACTACTACTACTACTACTACTACCACTACTACTACTACTACTACTACTACTACTACTACTACTACTACTACTACTACTACTACTACTACTACTAATAATAATAATAATAACTTCCACAACAACATGGACAAAATATAATAATCTTATAATGAGATAAAAGGAAGGCTTCTACTTTGGGTAAGGTCCGTTATATAAAAGGTTACATACTGTCGCTAGCTATTACGGGAATAAAATAAATATAATTATATTTGATAAAAGCCAAGAATGTCAACAAGATGTTCTGGTACAATGGAATAAATTGATCAATAAATAAAACTGTTTTCGACCACAGCTATCACATAATGATTACTATACCAAAAGTTAGTTCGAATAACTTGCACCGCTTAGACCCGAAACTTAAAGGCTCTGCATGGGGTTGTGACTACCTTCATGGAGCAGAACATAGTATTTATTCTGCATCGTTAGTATGGATCTTATTAGTCCATACATGTTTGCTCTTTTGTCCGAAATTGATGTTCTAGAAAGACTGTCCAAATATACATTTTCCAGTAATGTTCCTCTAGTAAAACAATTCATTTTCTTTTCATTGTTATGTACCGTATACATAAACTTTTCTCGCATGGCTGTTTTACGGCCTGTGCGACGTAAACCTCGACGAAAATTTTCCACAATTTGCCATTATGCAAAATGTTAATTTGTGCACATTTATTGGTCACAATGTTTGAGAAAATTGCAATTTAAAAATTTGTTTTGTAGTCTTTCTCCGTTTCTTTTACAGAGGTGTGTATGAAATGGAGCACTATCGAGTTAGTCTCCTCATGACGTTCTAATATGCTCGATAACTTAAGATCATGCAGGTAAAGGTAATTCATTCAGAAATAGGTCGTTTGGTTAGGAAAAGATAGTTAAGTCTCTCTTTCGAATCATACCTTAAGCCCCAACACAAACTTAATAAAAACCTAGCTACCATAATTAGAAATTATGTTCGTTAAATGTTATATTTAATTGTGCTTTTTACAATAAAAACTTTGAGTAAAAAGCAGACCAATCAGGAAATTTTTGTGGCCATTCTGACGTGGAACATTGTTAACCTTTAGTCGTTATTCCGGCATTTGGGCCACCTTGTTCATGCTAGGATGCTGTCATTGGTCCGACCAACGCGTAACAGAGGGTGTTTTCTGTAGGTTTGATAGAAGCAAGAAGGGTAACATTGGGGACCATCAAACTGAGTCATAGCACATGATCTAATGACGATGGAGGACATGAGGTCGCCATCTTTATTTATAATTGTACGTTTCTTCTCCTGAACACGAGTATGTTTCTGTTGTCAAATTATTGTTTAGAGCAGACAGATATAGTCAGATAAAAACAAACAAATAAACAAAACACTCACCACCAACACCAATAAACAACAAAAGACACCCATTACCAAGCTAGACATGTCTTAAAAACATACCTTTTGAACTGATCTCCTTTTCTAGAAGTCCACTACAAGACAGGGCATCAAATAGTCTTTCCGTGATATCGACGTCATATCCGTGCTTACTTGCAAACGAATGTGACGTGACGAATCCCTCTTCTGTTTCTAGAGTATCAAAGATGCCCATTTCAATGGCTTTCATCATCATCTACGTGTAAGATATCAATTTTAGTCAATAAATAGGTATCATATCGATCGATAAATATAAAGTTTATTTATGTAGTGTTTGCCTCTCCGAATTTAGTCCACAGACTGAAGGTCGAGGAAGCGTATGAAATGCCCTGCGTCCGTTATTATTAGTGGAATATTCGAATATGACTATTTGCGAATACAAATATTTGGTGAACATAGTTTTATGAAGTATTAGTGTACAACGTGTCAGACAGTTCCACAATTAGCAAACTTTGCTCTTACAAGCAATAGTTTAGACAAGCTGATCTTGTCGAGATATGCAAAATGTAGTAAGCATCGTGACTTTGTATTGACAACATTTCGGTTAGATGAACTGCGAAATCAATGATTATTGACGGGGTTATATAGGCCCCTATTGACTGGCCTGGGCCCTTTCAATGAATATTAATGGAGTTATATTAGGCCCTTTGTAACTGTGTTGTCTGATTTTATAATGCGGAGGCTCAAAACTATATCAGAGGCAACAACGAAGACACGTGATACATCTGACAAGAGAAATGGTATTGGTCAACAGAATGATCACAACAGTAGCTACTTATCAGGCATCGGAACGAGTCTTCGGAAATGAAACAGAACTAAGATCGGATCCGGATCCGTATAATTGTTTTCGTGCTAGGGCAAACATTTACTGGTTAGCTATTAGGTTTTACGGATGTAGGCCAAAATATATTTAAAGATGGAAAGGGGGTGGGGAGCACGATTGTAACCCTTTACTTTATGTCGGGGCGCCCATGCTACTTATTACAAGATTATGAGACATGTCACAGAGTAACGAATAAAGATGAATGGCAAGGGAAATGCCCAATGGAGTGTCTAGGAAGTGAAAAAGAAAGTGAAGATAAAGAACATGGAGGATACTGAGCAGAAACAGAAGAAGAAGAAAAAGACGAGACTCCCTCTTAAACAAAATTCAAACCAAGAAGTCGGCAAGACATCTTCACAGACGGGTATTTTTAAAGAGACATCTTGCATAACTTGTAATCAAGCTAACTAAAACAGACCGACACGGACAGATTGCTTATTAATATATGGCGAGTAGCTTCCATGAATTGATTTGGCTCTGCGCATATATATATATATATATATATATATATATATATATATATATATATATATATATATATATATATATATATATATATATATATATATATATATATATATATATATATATATATATAACTTAGTTTGGTGTTTTATTTTGTCAGTCAATTATAAGTATTTCTTCGGTTCTGTATGGGTTGTGCTGAAAAGGGCTGATTGGAAATCATAGATTTTTTTTTAATTATAAATAGAAACTGCCTCAATCCCTTATTTCGTATGAGTCTAACTGCCGCTGGCATTGTCGTCACTGTTGTTGTTGTTGTGTTTGCTTTGGGTAATGCTGATAGCTTGGAATTCTTAGGAGGTATAGGTGTTTCCCAGTGCAAAGTATAAATATCAATGTAGATGTCTTACAGAAAAGGTTGATCTGGACTGGCATATATATATATATATATATATATATATATATATATATATATATATATATATATACATACATACATACATACATACATACATACATACATACATACATACATACTCGTTCCACTGCGTAAATCTTTGATATACAATGAACATAAAGGACATATGGCTTTGTAAATCGCGTTAGACCATCATCTCCAGTATAATGTTCGATCCAATATAGCTCGTCTACGTTAAAGCAAACTTGACCGTCAAAAAGAAGATCGAAAAGACCGTATTTCTGAGATACATTTATAGCGTGATAGCATACTGTATATAAAGAATTTCGGAGTATGAACCACATATCCGTAAAAGTCTACGTCTGCGTGAAAATGTGTCACATGTGTTTACTGGTTATGTTAACGCGCACTACTGAACCTAACAACAACAGGGTCCCATAGTGTCTGATAGAGTCTATTATGATAAACTTTCCATAAGGCCCAATATTGTCATCCATTTTGTTCAGTTTTCATAGGGTCTCGTCATGTCATCTATCAACCTAAACTTTCCATAAGGCCCAGTATTGTCATCCATTTTGTTCAGTTTTCATGGGGTCTCGTCATGTCATCTATCAACCTAAACTTTCCATAAGGCCCATAGTCTCATCCATTATATTAAATTTCCGCGCAAAACCCTCCCAAAATGTACCTTAAATTCTGACAAACCCCATACCATTCCATACTCTGATGATAATTTCCTCAAGATCCCATACTGCATAAAACGCTCACGGTATATCCCCACCCCTTATCCCACCCTTTACCCCATTATCAAGTATAAAATTAGCTTTCAATATGCCCCCATAATGTCATCTTTATTGTTAAAATCCATTATCCCTGCATACAGCACAAACTATAAGGTTAAATTTCTATAACCTTCGTATAGTCCGCTTCAACTACTCTCAGTGTGTCCTAGGAAAAAACACTTAGCTCACGATGCGTAGCTAGAGTCTTTGGCGCCCGGGGACAATATTCATTCCCTCCCCCCTCCCCACCTCAACTATGAAACCCATTATTTTCATCAATAAAATCACCATTACCCGTTACAACCTATTTCAAAGCCCATTTTAGCGCCCCCCCCCCCCCACTAGTATGGCGCCCGGGGACATATGTACCCCCCGCCCCTCCCCCAGCTACGCCTCTGCTTAGCTCCGATTTCCTCAAAATGACAGTGCCAAACGTGTGTTGAGCATGCCTTTAAAATTAACAATCCAACCTGCATTGTCCATTTGGTCAAAACTTGCTATGTGTTGGGTGTGGACTATATCCCAAAAATAAAGTTGTCATTTCACACCGTGTGAACAGCTGGTCCTTTAAAGGTCCAACGCACAATATCAAACTCTAATGGGCCTTTTTCTTAAACGTCATTCGGTGACTGTTGTTGCATAACTGAATTTAATCACATATTGAAATTATACAGACATCACAAAATATAAAGCGAAGTTATACTTCAGAACCTTCGATCTAGCTGATTGTTTTGTTAATGATACATTTCAAATTAAATCTCTAAATTTGTACCCATTTAGGTTTATTTCTCAGACTTCCTTTATATGGATGTAGACTAGGTAGTCGAATAATAGAAACGGTAAAACTCGGCAATTCTTTAGCATTACTTATTGCCATGACTCGATACTCTTAAACCATGGAAATGAAAAGAGCGAAAACTAACTAGCTTTGCCAAATATAACAAATAATGTATTTCCTTAGAATACAAAGTGAAAATTAAAACAAAACTTTCAGTATTGGAAATTATAACCTGAATAGTAATAAAAGTTATTCACAAGCCTCACAGTATAGAGTATTATGAATGAATTCCATTGGTGTTCTGAACGAATTCCTATCATGAACGTGCTGCTGTGGCAATAATCTGGAATGTGTTGACGTGCTAACTGTCGTGATACCTTACAATGGTATAATTAAAAATGTTTATAAATGAATTCAAAAGAAATATAGCGTTTTAGTCGGAAACTATTGATGCGCACTTTGCAATTCAGATGAATATTTTAAATAAATAAATCATGTCCAATTAAATCTAAATTCAAGTAAAGACTGATTCCACCTAAGACTTTACAACAAAAATGAGAGATTGCAATGTAATCAACCTTAGTTTAAAAACCCGAAACACAATAAGAGGACCAGGTATAAGAGTCAAAAGTTCAATTCCAGAACATTCTAATTTATACACAAGATCAGGTCTGTTACTAATAGGGTATACTTAGTGATCATTGCGTATCACTGTGCACTAATTTGTTTGCGGTTGTGTGCTTTCATAGTCTCTCTGTCTCTGTTCTCTAGTCATGAGTCAGGGTCAGATTGGCTGTGTCACATACTATACTCAACCGTAGGTACAAACATTACAATAATCACTCTTACCAGTATTAGAATGATTGGTCACCATGCACATCTTCAGATAATAAACAAAACACCAGTAACATATTTGTACGCAAAAAAATTAGTCGAAAAGGGCAAGCACTCTGACTAAAATAACGAGAGCACTGTCTTTGGTCGATACACGCCTAATGATAACAAATAATGAGCAGACAAAGCATAGGCGTCTCTGTGGTGAGCTCGAATTAAACGGGACATTTCTAAAAGCAAATTTTCTATATAGTTCGATGGCAAAAGTTTTGCGCTTGGAATGCAGGAGCTACCGAGGGCTTCGCCTCGTAGGCCTCCAACAGAGGTTTCGTCCCCTGGACTCCACGTCTACATATTTAGCACCCCATCCTTTCCCAGCTATATTCCTGGATATGCTGCTGAAAACTTAATGCTCCTTTCAATTATCCCGAATTACTTCCGAAAGTTGTCAATGAAACGTTCATACTATTACCACTATTGTTCCTACTGCTGCTACTCTTAATACTACTATTAATAATTAATATCATAATGATGATGAGTGCGATAAGTAGTAACTCCAGACATGCAAAGCAATATAGACTCATTTTCATAATTCATATATATATATATATATATATATATATATATATATATATATATATATATATATATATATATATATATATATATATATATATATATATCTATATATCTATATATCTACTTCCTAGGGGCCAAACCGGATTTCTATCCAACGAATTTTACATATCATTTGCAAATTTTATTGTCAAATCAAGAAAGTAAGAAAGAAAGAAAAAGAACCGTGAAAGTTAGTTTCCTGATGATAATTAATTTATTGTAAGAAAAATTTTGTTTACCTTATATCTTGTCGCCGCATGGATGATTTCTATAATGCGATCAGCGTCCGGATCCGATCTTAGTTCTGTTTCATTTCCGAAGACTCGTTCCGATGCCATGTTCCGTTTTCTTTCCTTTAATCTGTTTTAA
Organism: Unio pictorum; assembly: GCA_030141615.1. NCBI lineage: Eukaryota > Metazoa > Mollusca > Bivalvia > Unionida > Unionidae > Unio > Unio pictorum. The sequence continues at coordinate 23,627,249 of JARLTB010000042.1, forward strand.
TGTTATTTTTTTAAAAAAAATTTATTTCTGACAAAAGTTTCTTTCTGCGCAGATTGTTTAAGACGTTCTAGGTTGGAACGCCGAGTTTGTTAAGTGTATGCTGTCAATTGGAACGAACACTATACCACGATCAGCTGTTTTTCAGCTGATTTGCCGGCCGGTAACATCGACTTTATACATGTGTGTACAATACAGTCGGCATTCCATTGGCTGACAGACTTTTCATTATTACCAGGCTAATTCGGGTTGTATACGTAAGTATTACAGGAACCATATCAAGAATACAAAATTACACTCATATTCTTTGGCAATGTCTTACAGCATGAGTGAGAATCCCAGTTTCAAGACAGTTTATACCAAATTTCCCATATTTCAATATTACTGAGGATACATTTCAAGTGGCTATTATTCACCTAATCATAATGGTAAAATCTCTAAGGTCAAAGTCGGCACACAATCCAGTTTATATTGCCGCAAGTCATGTGATCGATCCTGCCCCCACCCCACCCCCAACCCCGTCTTCAATTTAAACAGTTTGGTTATCGATAGTATGTAAAACCTTTGGTGTCACAGTCGTCATTTATTTTGCATATGTACACTCAATCAGCTTCACAACTGTGTGTGACTAAAACGGCTAAATAAATATGTATAAAGTGCAAAATATAATTAAAATTCCTTTCAGAATGTTATTTTAAGTTTCTCTTGGTACCTCTATGTTCGTATTTCAGGATAAGCTATTGTAATGTTTGGTTGCCAGGTGTAAATAGGTCTTGAAATGGAATCACGCTCTTATAGTCTCCTTGAACTTTTAATACGGGCAACTGTATAAACGTTTCGACCGAATTATTAAGAGACCTACAACTTTAAGGGCGTACGCGTTCAAGCAATTCACCGATTAACCGATATATAAACTGACTATCGTGTACAGGTACGAGGGTACTCTGTAAATAAAGGTAGTTTCCGCATTCAGAAGGTGAGACATAACGTCTGACAAGAGTTCGAGTTTTGTCAAATGCTTAGTCAGCATACCATAGTGAGTGGTAATGATCACAGAGAAACTCACTTGCTGTTTGTTTCCTGACATCCTCTGTGTATGTACGCTCTTCATAGGTGCCCATTTTCATGTCTGTGACTATATGTATTTTATGATGCATAATTTACTTTCGAGGCTTATTATCATTTCATTTTTATTACGACTACATCTCTATGTATGTATGTATGTATATATGTATGTATGTATGTATGTATGTATGTATGTATGTATGTATGTATGTATGTATGTATGTATGTATGTATGTATTCTGTCTGTCTGTCTGTCTGTCTGTCAGTATGTATGTATGTGTATGTATGCACATAGCAGCCTATATTTTGCCATTCCGCAGCGTAATTCAAGAAAATAAATGAAAAGTTTGATAAATAAGCGCTAAAAATTAATGACTTCATTTTTACCGAAAGCATTTTAATCTTTGCGACTATTAAATATACTTATTGATGACTGGCAGCCGTCCAAAGTAGCTGCTAAATAGAAATTAATATTTAAAAAAAGGTTTAAGGAAATCATTTTAGCAGAATTTGACCAACGGAAAGTTGACAGATATTTCTGTCGTCAAAACGATTTATGTTGCACAAACGATGCCGATCAGCCATCCGATATAATCGCCGTTAATACAAGTAGAAAAAAACCTTTAAACGAATTATTCTCTGAAAAACAAAGCAGAATGTTATCTAATTTTTTTAAATAATGACCTATTGTTAAGGTTTTTTAATCTTGTGATAATGGGACTTACCTGCCATCCAGTGTGGATTTTTTGGGACTCTTGTTGCTGAGGTATATTTGTGCCTACCAAAATGACTCACCTTTTCAAGCCATAAACCCTATATGCAACATTTAGAGTGGACATCACAATATTTTCCGGATCAGAAAAATAGTAATATATCTAGAATAACGACATACCCCGCCCTCGAAATGGGTCAGTCATCATAATCATCACCAGTCTCTTGACCTAGTGTGGTCGTCGAGGTGCTGTTCTGCTGAACATCTGACCAGTCCCTTCACTTGTCTCGACCATGTGCCAATGCCCGTGTCTCCGCAAAGCGTTTCCTGGTCTAATATATGATATTGTCAATCCACTGTGGTCTCTGTCTACCTCTCCTTCTGCCACCCTGCATTATGCCATGTAGGGCTGTTGTGGATAGACTGTTGGCTCTAGTGACATGGCCATACCATTTCAGCTTTCCCTTTTAGACGGTAGTGAGGAGGTTTTCATATTGGCCTACTTTGCTTCTGATGGTGTTACGCACTTCTTCATTTGTGACGTGGTCCATGTCAGAGATGCCAAGGATGATTCTGTAGTATCTCATTTCAAGTGCCTGGATTCTTCGTTGTAATTCTGCTGTCAGGGTCCATGCCTCACATGAAGACAAAAAGAATGAGATGACTAGCGTTCTCAGTAGTCTGATTTTAGTTTTCAGGCAGATATTCTTGTCTCTCCAGATGCGTCTTAGCTTTCAATTATCTGCTGTTTTTTTGGTGCTTCTCGTGACACAATTTCTGCTATTGATCCTCTTCGGTGATTATGGAACCAATATATTTGAACTGGCTCACTGTTTCCAGTTCCTGTTCTCTGATTTTATTCTTGGCTTAGATTTGTTTGCCACGATTTGTTATCAGCTTTGTCTTTTCAGCGCTTAACTTTATGTCCAATCTGTAAGATGTTTCATTCAAATTCTTCACTTAGGTGGCATGCTCGTCTTCACTGCCTGCCAGCTCATCAATGTTGTCTGTCAAGCGGAGGTTGGTGATGTTACGCCCTCCAATGCTGACTGTTCCACAGTGTTTTCCACAACTTCGCTCATGATGCGCTCTAAGTAGATGTTAAAAAGCGTGGGTGACAAGAGACAGCCCTGACGTACTCCAACTGTTGTCCGGATCCAGTCCCCGCAGAACCTTAGGCAATTACTGCACTGGTAGCGTTGGCGTATAGCTGCTTGATGCTATTAGTAAACTTTTGACCCTTTTGTACTTCTTCGTTGTGGCCCACAATGCCTCATGCCACACAATATCAAATGCCTTTTTGAAATATATGAACACATGATAGATGTCTTGTTGATGTTGAGAGTACGTTTCACACAGAATCCTGAGATTGAATATTGAATATTGTTTTGCTGTGCTTTTTCTACTCCGGAACTTTGCATGTTCTTCAGCGAGTATTTCTTCTGCTTCTAGTTTCAGTCTGTTCAAGATGATCTTCAGCATCACCTTACTAGCATGGCTGATCGAACTGATAGATCCTTAATTTTGGTACAGTTGGAGATTGCCTTGTTGTGGGAGTGTTATAATCCGTGACTTGAGTCCACTGTGGTGCTATTCAACTTCTACCAGGTCTTGTTGCAGATTTTTGTTAGTTGCTCTATCACTGATTCGCCCCCGTCCCCTTGAAAAGTTTAGCTGGGATGTTGTCTACTCCAGCTGTCTTTAGCAGTCTTTAGTGATCTTATTGCTGTCGTCTCCTCTTCTTCAAAAATGGGGAAATCATCATCATTTGAGAAGTTCAGAGTTTCAAACACCTCTGGGTGTTCTGTGGAGTGATGGTTGTAGAGTTCTTTGCAATACTCAGTCCATCGAAAATTTGTGCAATGTCACTCACTTCTGTGAGGCATTTTCCATTTTCGTCTTGAATGGTACTGACTCTTAGATGCTTCTGTCTGGTGAGGTCTTTCACAATTTGGAACGCCTTTTTACTTTTATTCTTTATCAGACGGGTCTCATTTGTGCACTTTTGTCCAATATAATCTTCTTTTGCTTTCTTAAAGGTTTTTTTTTTCTTCTGATATTCGTATTAACGTTTTCGATACTCCATTGCCACTGTTGTGTGTCTGGTGTTTTTTAATGTCTCCTCTGGCATCACACAACTTCAGAAGTCATCATTGGTATTATTTATTAAATGTTTTCATGCTATGCAACTAAGTAACTAACTATATATGTCATGACAAGAAAATAAAGTAAACGGGTCAAATGTTATGAATTACTTTATTATGCTCTATATGTGCAAACGTGTTCGCCAGATATTGTTCATCCTTCGAATTCAACGATGCCCATGACATCACTAACTGGTGTGGTTTATGTGACTACCAGTATTTGCTCTAAACTGGTTGTGACACAGTATACAAGACCACGTCTGCGCAGTCTCTGCAATCTCTTTCGTTCAAAGTTTCAGGTTAAGCGATTCTGTTTGCGATCTTCTTACGATCAATGGTTAATGTTGAAATGTTTCATGGATGACTTAAAGGAATTTTTGAAGCATTTCTTTTTACCTTCATGAGATCACTTTTACTTTTCCAACTCGCCGTAGAAGACCTTCTTTGGTAGTCGCTTTTCTGACGTTTTGGTAACATGGTTTGCCAATCTCAACTGATTACATTCTCTGAGTGTGGATGCTTGGAATGTCTGCCTGTGTGAGAGTGTCAGTGTCTGCGACGCTATCCTCATCAGTTTTCCCATGCAGCTCATTTGAAAATGATTCCGCTTCTTGGCAAGGAGTCTGAGCACCGTCCAGGTTTCGATTCTGATACTCATTCTTGAAAAGGAAAGTCTTACGATTGTATCCAAACCGTTTCCATAGCACCTACAAAACAGACTGCCAGAAAGTCCACAGGATTCTAAATACAGGACCCAAAGACAACAATATGCTCGGAGATCGGAGACAACGAAATGATGTAGAGGAAACATGAGGAAAAAATAAATGTTACAGAAACAATACAGAAATATTAATCATAAAGAGGAAAACTATACGCACAAAGGGCACAAGAACTAAAGGCGGCCGCTCAGAAGGAGCTAAAAATGCGAGATAAATGTTTCAAGACAAGGACAGAAACAAATAAAGGATCTTTCCTTGAATGTTCATGCAGAGAAGGGGCACATGAACTAGATATGACAAAAATACCGAGATAAATGATACCGGGAACATCACAAATACTGCTAGCGCTAAAGGTGCTGAATCCAGAATATATACAACAGTACTCCATCAACACAACGGATAAAACAAAGTTACATATTAAGACCCAAAGGAAAACAGCCGATGTTACTGCTTGGAGAAATAACCAAAGTCACAACCCACGCCCATATTAAGGAAAATACAAAATTCTGGAGTTACATATGTCAGACCCCCCACCCCCTTGATATACCATTACAAGCAGTGGTTGAACAATTTGAAAAGAAATTTAACATAAAAGTGATATCAAGACTGGCAATTATGCCATTAACAACAATATACATGGAATACGGATAATGGAAATAAACAAGCAAAATGAGAGACATGAACAGAGCATTTTTTTAAATAATGGCTTACCGACGAAATCATGGTACAAGGGATGTATTTAGGAGAGGAAGTGCGACAGATGTGGAGCAACAAGACATACGCCACACAAATGCCCCAATGTGGAGCAACACGATATATGCCACACAAATGCCCCCAAAACCAAGAAACCCCAACAGAGACCAGAGAACCACAAGCAACGGAACAACAACAGCAAAAACAACACCTAAATCAACAACCGGAAAAGAAACAAACGTACACTGCGTTAAATATTTTCCCAAACAAAAGAAATCAGGAATAATAATAATAATAATAATAATAATAATAATAATAATAATAATAATAATGACACAATACACAGAATATAAAAAGTATACAGATATACAAACATAATGATTCAAATTCATACAAATCAAAGCAATACCTGAAATGCCATAACAGTAGGCTCCCTAAATGATCTAAAAAGATCGGCCAGGATAGTGCCCCCCCCCCCCCCCCCCAATCGATTGTGTTGGCACAATCAAATTTCAAATTTCTTGATAAAAAGGTGATGAAGTTTTGTGACATTCCACACGTACGTACAACCGTATTGCAATGTCCCTGAGAGCAATGGCAAGAAAACAAAAAGAAAAAATCACAAATGATGTTTAGTTTTAGGCAAGATATTGTTGCCATTTAAATGGATATACTTAAGTTAATGAATGCTTTGTGTGTTTGTGGTTTTTTTTTTGGATTTATTTTGTTTTTATTGTTGCGCGCGCAGCGAAGCACCTCCTATACCATTTTTGTAAAAGTCTTTGGTATGAATCGTCCGGGGTTCGAACTCTTGATTTCTGCATTCAGGGCGTCCGTTCTAACCACTTTGGCCAACGGAGCGTCCAGTTTCTTGTATCTTTAATACAAAAAAAACAACTAACACCAAGATTATATTTGCATGGCTGATTCAAGCACCTATCTCTTTGTTACTTGTCAACACGAATACATAACCGAGGTTTTCAGTGTTTCTGTTATTTTATTAATTTTTCCTACTTTTCCTTTTATTTTTTCAGCTGCTAAATATCAACTTCCTTTCTATCAGAAGTGATTGAAAATAGTTAGAAAATAAACAATTCAAACATGTCCACATTAGACTAATTAAACTCGAAAGCTGTAACGTTAGTCTCTTTTCTGTATTTTGGTCCTTCTTTCCCCCTTTCCCTCGTGATACCCTCACCCTTTTAGCCCTCACGAGGCTGCATGTTTATATATCTAACGCAAAACCGTGTCATATTTTTAATATAACACCGTGTCATGTCTAATACAAAATAGTGCCATAAATCTAACACGATGTCGCATTTCAATTATAAAACTCGTATTTCTAATGCAACATGTATATTTGTAAATCCATGGGCATGTAATTATATAGCTGCAGCTGATGATTTTCTGTAAACGGTTTGAAAAGTGTTACACGATATCACGCACGTAATAGTGTCACAATATGCCCCTAGGAGTTTGAAAGCTTTGGGCATCTGCCACTTTTGTTCTTGTTATAGGGTTATCGCCTATTTTCAGCACAAGATAGGCTATACATAGCGGCCTGTATAGAATGGTGGAGGAAGAACCCGGGAAACCCCCGGAAAGAACCACTGACCCACGAGACGCTATTGACAAGCTTTCTTACATACCCACATTGACTCAGTCTGAGACTCGAACCCTTGCAGACTGAGGTGCGATGGCAGTGATCCGTTACGGAGAGCGTATAGCGTAAACCACTCGGGGCTCCTATCTGCCACTGTAAATTTGATCATACACTGAAAGTACATATGGCACAAAACTCTAGCAGATAGGAAATAAGTTATCAGACTTTGGAAACAACACATGGTGCATTACACAACTTCAAGGACATCCGATAAAACGCTTTTTGGCAATACATATTTTCTCCTGCTGATATTTTTCGCGCTAAGTAAGCTAGCCATATGTATCGTCCCTGACCCCAGCTGACATATTTCGTGGGAGTGTTAGAACATTGTCACGTCACGTGTACCTAACATGATCAGCTGTTTTGTAAATAGAACAGCTGACTGAGATCTACACTGCACTCTTCGCTCTTTTAAATGTTATATCAACTACTTATTAACCTAATACGACCATAGAAAAAAACCCGTTGCTAACGATTCAACTTTGAGAGACATTGATCATTACTTTTATCTCATCATAGTGACAGAAAATGAATATTGGCATGATGTTTTAAAAAATGTCTGATTATCGTTCGAGTACTAATATTTGCATTTCTACGTATTTGTTTATGTACGAATTGCACGCGTGCCTATATGAATGTATGTTTGGTTGGCTGGTTAGTTGGCTTGTTAGGTGAATGAACGGTTGGATTGATAAAGGGACGGATGAAAAGAACGGTGGATGAATGATAGATGGTAGTGGTGGTGGATGTAAAAGGATTAACGGCGTCATATATCATCTCAGTGCCCCCCCCTTTTTTTAAAAATAAAATAAATACTGCAAACTTCGCCAAATGCCACCCCGTGGGTGGGTAGGGGTGGTCAGTCGTATCGCTAGCGGCCCTTAAGACGGCCCGGATGATATGCCTTTCAAGCACCCTCCTTAGGTACACGAGCTTCATTCAGATCGACGCTAATATTGCTGATCATAAATACAACTTATGGGAATTTGAGATAATAATGATATTAGAAAGAAAACAATGACAAAGAAATTAATAAAATATAATTTTAAATTTCTTTAAGGACATAGTAGTATAGAGAGGCTAATATGGGTTTTTGAGACTAAAGGCTCTGGTTAAAATACCCAGAGAGGAAAAGGACCTGAATCCTAACTACCACAATTAGAATTATAATATATTGCAAACATTGGCGTGCTAAGGGTAAGTGCCCAGGGCTACACTAATGGTCATTTCCTGCAATTTAATTTTTATCCGCTCTTTTGGTGAAACCTTTCGCGCCAGGGGCTTCTTCTTCGTTGGTCCCACCCCCACCCCGTTTGTACGCTACTGATTCTAAAATTGCTGACTCTTTTTGAGAGAGAGAGAGAGAGAGAGAGAGAGAGAGAGAGGAGGGGAGGGGGGTGTTGATCAACTTGACTGAAATGATATTAAGGTAAGCATCCGATACAGTTAGCACCGCTGACTAATTGTAATTGGATCTGATATCCAACACACTTAAATGTCTTAATCATGTTTGTTTTTTTAAAAACAGTAAGTGGAGATTAGGCGAAGAAGTCACCTAATTCATTCACCTGTTTACTGGGAACAAAAGCCGCCATATTAAAACACACTAAACATGACTCAGCGAATATTTAGTTTGTGAATGAGTTATATAACCGGATTAGACTCGAGGTCGAGTCATTGAAGATTATACCGATATTGTCTGAGTATAGAATAGTTGCTGTTTCGGGTTAATAGCCATTGTTCAGCGCACGATTGGCAGCCAAAACAACTGATAGAAGAATAACTAGGAGTAAAAGCCTGGTGAGAACCACCGACATAGGGGAAACTATTGACAAGCTTTCTGACATACCTGCATTGGCCGAGCCTGATATACGACCTACGCAGGTCAGAAGTGAGGTGGCATTGATCGGTTTAGCGCTTTAGACCACCCAGCTGCCCGGGGCCCCTTGCAAAACTAGATGAAAGAATGCATGAGATAAGAAGCTTATATTTGGCATACTATACTGTAATATTCTCATTTATAACCTATGGCGTTTTAGATGAAAGGACGAACTCAATCGTGTAGGTACGGCAGGAACATTCCAATATCACTTTGGGAATAACGACGAAAATGACTCGGCTCAAACTAGTGTGCTAGCCGCTGATGTAACATCAGATGAAGACAATCTTTTCCCTAAATCTGATGTCGCAAAAATAGGTATTTAGTCCGAACTTGTATGATAATGATGATAACAATCTTGATACTAAATATTTCCCAGGTTGATTTGGTATGTCAATGGCATCTTTCTTGGACTGTCGATAGTCTAAATAATAAGTTTATGGATATATTATGTGTAAACTTTATATTAAAAAAAGTCCCGAACTATTAGTAGTAATTGTTTAAGAAACAGGGGCTACAACTCAAGAAGAATTCCGGGACTTGCTTGGTTCAAAATGTATTAGGGTATCTGTACAACTAAACCCCGAGTCTGCTAGGTACTCTGATGGCAGCGCCGGATTAAGCACCGTGGAGGCCCATAGGCAGTCAAACTTTTGGGGCCCCAGACCCACGGTCACGGTGTCATGGGGGCCCCTGATGGGGCCCATAAAAGTCGCGGGGCCCATAGGCAGTTGCCTACTCTGCCTAATGGGTAATCCGGGACTGTCTGATGGAATATACGAGTAACGTGTTTGATTACTTTTACGTTGTAAACGTTGAACTAGGAAACATAATCATGTTAGTACTTGTATTTTACGTCTGTTTGTACACAAAAGCACATTAAAAAAGCGGTGCTAGGACAAAATTTCCGTGGACAAAATGGCATGGACAAAATGGCACGGACAAAATGCCATGTGGACAAAATGTCAGTGGACATAACGGCACGGACAAAATGTCATGCGGACAAAATTTATTCAAAATTAGTCTAACCTTATTATAATAATTATATCTAGCCTAATTAATAAATAATGTAGTCAAACAACATTAATGTTTAAAACACGTGCAATGTCTCCTAAATATGTGATTGGATCTCGGTTGTTGTAGTCGGTCACCATAGTGTGCAACGCCTCGTTGACGCGGATGTATGTTTTCTTTTTCTTCCCAGCCGTTGTTCCCAGCTCCAATTGACGACGAAGAAGTTGAGTGCTGTGTTGTTCCTGTTGTAGTTTCCGTGCAAGTTTGGTCGTGGTCGGATGCGCGAAACGACAACATTGTTGAATGCATTATGCCAATCCTCGATTACGTTGTTACTGCGAGGCAGGTTGTCGATTACTCTAGAAAATTGACACTAAAGTTGAATTGAGAATCTGGGTGGCCCTCTTCTTGCTCTTCTTAATCTACCAATGAAGTTATCTTCCATGTAATCACAGATAACATCTATGTCACGGTAAGCTGGATCTTCGAGTAAATGTTCAAACAAATCAATAACATCCTGTGGCGGAACGAATGCCAGAGCAAGAAGTCGTTTGTAACGTTCCGAGAATCCTTCCGCTTGCAATTTCCTCCAAACGCATTGACCGAAGTGAAACATGCATCCGGTGATTGTTGCTGCCGGGAATGTGTTCTGAAATGCTCTAATTCCTGCTAGTTCGAAATTAACCATAATTGAATCTGGATTCAGACCTGCTTTCAATATCAGCATTTCCTGAAGCAGATGTTGATATGCTTCTTCTGTTGTTGAAGATAGTAGTGCATATACTACCGGGAAAACTTCGCCATTAATGAAACCATGAATCGTGTATAGTTGGTCATATCCATTTGGACTCACTCGAAATGTTCCATCTGCAAACCAGTGCTGACATCTGGAAAGGAATTCCAAATCATCATCAGCTGCGAAGATGATCATGTCGTCTCTCCTAATACGGATGAAAGGTCTGTTGCTCTGTGTCAAAGAATATCTCATGATGTTATCTTGATCGTTTGGTCGCACCTTCTGACGTTGTCGTCGTACATCTCGTGCCACTGTTGTTCGTTTTGGAAGTAGATGCGCTGCTGAAACTGGAACATTCATCAATTCATTCTGAACAATTGATCGTGTTGTTTCTTCAGTTGTTTCACCCCTTCTTTTCATGCCGGCTCGTGCTTTTTCGACCTCTACTTGACCATGAGTTACCGTGTTGTTGTGAGTTGCAACTTCATGGACAATTTCATCATCTTTTGTGTGCACTCGCGCTGTGCACGTTCTTTTTTCACAGCGCCAAAGGCTTTTTCCATCATTGTTCGCCGAATGCTTCGTAAACAAGTAACCTTGAACGATAAGCTTACGATTTCCTTTCTGTGATGTAACGAATTCTAACATTTTGGTAATATTTTAAATTTTAGTTTCTGGAAGTGTTTATATATAGTGTAACGATATTCATGGGGCAAGCCCAAAATTTGAAATCCAGCTCATGCTCCAATTACAGCTTTAGCAATTAATTTATTAAGGCGACACAAATAGTCATCTGGTAAAGTTAATTTTAATTTGCATAGCTGTGTTTTTAATTTGGGGCCAATACGTTAATTTTAATTTGCATAGCTGTGTTTTTAATTTGAGGCCAATACGTACTCAACGGGCTGAAACCAAACTTGCTTTGGCACATAACACTGACCGCGCCGCGACGAGATAGGTAATTAAAATGAGAGGAAATGACGGCGCTGAGATGAAAGTTTAATTTGAGGCCAATACGTACTCAACAGGCTGAAACCAAACTTGCTTTGGCACATAACACTGACCGCGCCGCAACGAGATAGGTAATTAAAATGAGAGGAAATGACGGCGCTGAGATAAAGTAGCGTAGATAACGATGAAGAAGAAAAAGAGACAAAACGAATATTGGTTTCATTAATACTGTTTTCAATGGTTAGTTCCCCTTGATTATTCACGGAAGAATGTTTTTTCCGGAATTTTTTCTCCGTGCCATTATGACCACTGACATTTTGTCCCTGCTATTTTGTCTGTGCCAATTTGTCCGTGTCATTATGTCCACTGACATTTTGTCCACATGACATTTTTGTCCGTGCCATTTTGTCCGCGGACATTTTGTCCGGCCACCTAAAAAAGCTGATGGAAGGTACACAGGTTTGCATAACTGTACACGAATCGGTCAATATTAATGTCTTTGATATATACATTATTCATGGTTTAAATGAACGATTTGTGGCAATGAATATGAAACAAGGACATACTATAATCGTAGAGGTGGTAAAAGCCTTGCAAATTGGATTTGATAGTGTTTCATTTTTAAATAATGATGCCCATGTTCAAATCTGGTATGTGTTCTGCATTATCAGCGCTAGTTAAACACAATAGGCGATCTAGGCGGCCGCCTAGGGCATCAAGATTTTGGGGGCGCCAAAGACGAAGTACATTGTCAAACTATTCATTCATTATCATTAAATATGTCGACAAAATAATTGCCTGTACACCTACATGATAAATTAGCCCATCAGTGGCATGTTTTTAACTTTAATTTTGTCTACCCACATGAGCCAGTCATTGGGGTAGACTCTCAAACGGATGTCAATACCCCAAAGGGTTTCAGAAAAGGGCAAAATCCTTTTGATTTACTATGGATTTGGTTGCATACGGCACCAATTGATACTGCCCAGGCAACTCATAGTGGCAGTTCCTGTTTCAATCGCAAACCAGTTCTCTGCGTGAGAATTTGTAAAAAACAAAAAAGGTTAAAAAGGTTTGATCTGTTCTCAGATAAGTCACTGCTAGTTTAAAATGTTCGCTGGTTAACGTAACGAGGTGGATACATCGCTGAATGAAACTAAGAATTTCTTAATTTAATGTCCGAATCGTAAAATATTATCCCTGGTAAAAGCCATAATCAAGATGCTGCTTATTATTTCTATACCACCTCTGTTCTAGTTATGATAAACAAGAATGGTCCAGAATCGCGTACCTTCAAGACGTGACGCTTATGTCTATTAAAACAAATTACATAAAAGAAAAACAATCGACCACTTGCTAAGGTAAAAATATCGTTTTGTTCCTCTCCTTCTTTGACTAATATTCCACGAAACTGGCTCCTTGCAGTTATTACACGTGGTGGTGGTGTCGATAATGGCACGTCAGCCATTTGTTGATCCACTTTTCGTTTTTTCTTAGTAGTAATTTTTCATAAACTTAAGCGACAAACCGCTGGCTCTGATTCCATTGGCGTCAGCGAACTCAACCCGACTTGTTTACCACAAGGATGCATTTCAACTTGATAATACTGTCTTGAATGTCTAAATTAGATGTTTCAGTTTGTCAGTTAGATTTTTATACATTACATGCTCACCCGAATCGACACCAATGACAACAAGAATAATAAACTCAGACAAATCCGCTTTGGTGGAACATCGGCTACGATCCACATCAACACCATGTCGTCGAGCTGAGTAACGTCCATACATGTTAATATTCATTTTGGCATAATATTAAACGTACTTGAATGTAAAATCAGTATAGTTGGTGAAAGCTTCAGTGATCGCAACGCTTCATTGACAAGATGACCGAATATGAGGACATCCAACGGGGCTTGTACTCGCATAGTCGAATGAAACAGCGGTGGTTTACCGTAAATAACTATCAACTTCAACTGGTGGTGCAATTCCATATGAGTTAAAATACAAACCATGTTGAGGTATTAACACGTATGCGATCCAAGACTTCCAAGTCTTGTTGATGAATCTACGTTAGTGAAGCCAGTTTCACGTGTGCGTGGCACCATCGATACAAGTTTATCTTGCGCACCACGAAAATATGTGTTCTAGTAAATCAAAACTGGCAAACAAACGGGTGAACGACATGATCTTATGCGACCAGGATAAATGAAAACCTTTGTCTGTGGGTAATCGACGACTCATGCCTGGTCATGAAAGGCCTCGTTCTTGTCGATACGATCATGAGAGGCTTCGCCTCCAACCGCTTCTTCAGTGACATTCTGATGCAGTTCCGACAGCTCCTAACGCTGAAACATTCGCAACCACTTGAGCTGTTGCTGGCAACAATACTGGTATGGTTGTAAGGATCGGAGATATTCCACCAGTCTTTTGAATTTGTGCCACCTCTGACTTGGATAATGTTTAATAGTTTTTTGGGGGGATTTTGACTATTATTAAGAAGTTAATTTTGAAACGCCACAAAAACATGTTTATGTGCGGCACAGCTATACTGGGAACGTAGCTTCCATGTAAATTGCCCCGTAATACCATTTGGTAGGTGTACGTCTCTGCTCTGAGCGAGAAATTACAACGTTCTTGTGGTGTTCTGACTGCATAAATGATAACATACGTGATAATATAGTCAGTGACGAAAATAACACGGCATCCACAACTTTAACGTTTCCAACTTTACCATCAACACATCATACACTCCAAATTATATCGTATGATTTGTTCTTACGAAACAAAGTAACCGTGTGTTTAGCTCCGAATATAACCTTGCAAACATCTTTGATTGGACTTGCGCAAAAATATCTCAGTGAAACATCAATGAGGTGTGATCGATGCTCTACAGATCCTAGGTTTAAAGTCAGGTTGACGCTAATGACCACAGCTTCGACATCCGCATCATCATTAGCAGCAGTATGTTCTTTTATGTCGTCTAATTATATTTTGTATATGATCAGCATTATTATTTACATCTTTCACAAAACCTCAGATTTGATCCAGGGGTTCTCGTGTAATCATTGTTATATCTGACGAGTCCGACATTCGTCATGGCTAAGCCAACGTTATTAAAATTGATTCTATTTCCTTTCCATCGATGGAATAACGGGAACAACACAATAATTCCTTTGTTAACAAATCAGGCTAGGCACTTGCGCTTGCAACTTTATTTGTAACTGATTGGGATCCCTGACCGGATATGAGTAATACTGAGAATCTCTCTTGCTTCAGTCCACTGACACAGGTGCTAAATTAAATACATCTTTTAACTTTTAGTTTCAACTTATAAATTATTGATTTTCATTGGTCGCACTTACCGTCAAATCCACTCCCTATTGCCCAATTTGCAATCTCTGAATCTGAGAATCGTTGTTGAGCAGCCACATTAATTTAATATCTTTATCATCTGCAGACGGCATTGATTCTGTCGGGCAGACAACTAAAAGGCTGGGAACGAATAGTAGGCCATCTGTAATACACTCGCAGTGATGCAAGTACGATCTCAAGCATGCGTGATTCCCTCAGCACTCACAGGTCAGACAAAATGAATTCTGGTCTCGTGGATTAGATTGTTATTATCGAATTAATGCTCTGGGTTATATTTACAAGAACGTGAGGCATTGAAATAGATTTCATCTAGCACCAACTCCAACTCGAGTTCAAAGACGTAATGGACGAGCAGAGATAAGTGGAAATTGTGCTCCATGTGAAAATAAGAAGCTTACTTTTAATAGACCTTCTAGGTTTATCCTTGGAATTTAAAATTCCGAATTTTAAAAACAGTTGGTGGCGGCTGAAATTTTGTGGCCGCATTATCAGCCTTTACTGGAGCGCCGTGGAATGATACTCAGTAAATACTCAGTTGGAAAACACCTTCCTGGATTTAAGTACCGGGGGCCTGGTAAAATATACGATCTGATTCGAGTAACCAGCCATAGCCTATTGAAGAAGCCTACCAACCGCGTTGATGCTGCGTATTACCTCACGACTTTGTTTATAAAGCATCCAATGAAATGGATCTGGTCCATGATTTAAATGCGATTAATTCAACATTGGGAAAACAGATGAAAAGATCGGTCATCAAAGGAAGAATGAAAACCAATATTGCATTCGGTGGGACTCATTAAATTATACTGATGAAGAAAGATATATTGGACCTTGTCCAAAATATTCTACACTCCGCGTGGGTATTGGAGAGGTGAAGCTGCCGTTGAATAGTTAGTGCGGTAAAGATCATTCGTTTGATTACTCAAGCACGGTTGGCCGAACAAGAGCTGTTGCAAATTGAACTACTAGTACCAATATTTATTGGTTGGTTTGACGTTGGCACAGCTACTGAAGCTCAACAGGACAATTTGTTATTTCTTCCACGTGATCGTGGCTATGATCGAAGGCCGATTGCACACATGAAAGTACTCAAAACGCTTGTTGATTAGACCATTAGATAGAAAAAGCGGATCCATTGACATAATAAGAATCTGCAAGTGTCGCAGATCTACTCGAGCGAATTTATGTACGCAGACCACTCACATGGTAACGGTTACTACGAGTGGATTCGGCAATGAATTTGTCTGATCTCTGCTATGATGTCGACCAAATGTCATGTGCGAGCACGTGTTGAACATGTACATGTGCATCGTGATCAAGCTATTGTGGAACGAGTTAATCGCACTCTTGTAGAACAGTTATTTAGTTATCAGTACATGCAGAAACTGAAGTGTCACATGGGTGACAGAAGTGTCACATGAATGGGTAGCGTGACTTCCGTTGGTCATAGCAGCATAAACAATAACGTCATACACACACACACACACACACACACACACACACACTGAATTAAAAGCCATTCGAGAAAATATTGTCAGGATGAGTTAGAAAATGAAATGCTATCACAGCCAGCACTGTTACAACAACTCAGAACCACGTGTGTTCGGTGTTTGTATGCACCTGGAGACTTAGAAGGTGGGCAACAAAGTCGTGCTACTGACCCAGTTTGGTTCGTCGAGGTGTTTATGATTTAGAAACGGATTGATACTCCAAGCAATAGAACACGTTGGAGACATTATCGATTGGGAGACCAAAGCCCCACCCCCAGGGGAGCATTTGTGCGTTAGGCAGTATCAGTCGCAGTATTTTCCAAGGGAGACAACATTGCATTAGTTGCGCCCAATGCTATGTCTATACAAACAAGCGACGAGCGTTTTATCTAATTGGCAAGAAACGACGATGCGTCCATCGCCGCTTTATTATATACTCTGCTACAAGGTCTTTAATTTTAGGCTGATAGAAAATATCATAAAGTAAACCATCTCCATCACCATTATCATCTTGCGGATGTATGATACATCAAAGTTTAGAAACAGGCATTCTCAGATAAAATACCTCATTATTTTTTTTATTTCATCAGAAAGAGTTGCAATGTCATATGAAGAGCATATCAGTCGATTCAGATAAAATACGCTCGAATGATCCGTCACTGGGTTTTATGTCAACTCGAGTTGAAAATCTCCACTTATTGCGCTGGCATCTAATAACATCAAATGTCTGAGAACGAGAGTAAATATTACAAAAAACTCTTTGTTTCCTTGCTTTTAGAATACCTTCTGAAATTTTATTTCGGTGCGTAAATTTCCGCAACTCTGCAACGTCGTATATTACTTCATACAAGAGTTTCTCTTTTGGGGTGGGTGGGTTGATTGCCAGGGCATACTTCTTAAAATGCAATTGGTGGTTTTTATAATAAGATCCAAAAGTATTGTTATAATTAGTTTGCTCTTGAACATCCTCGTGACTTACCTTATCAAAGACGTCACTCGCTGTAGACACAGCGGACGAATTATTTTTATTTTTCGGGTATATTTTTTAATGCTTAGTATTATGCATAATCTTTATATTTGCCTCAATAATCTGCCAGCGTTTATTTTGTTAGCTTACTAAGGGCACTCCTAGGTAAACCAATTTATCAATGTGTTTCGAAATTGTTTTTGAAAATGCATAACATATCTCCTGGCCTCATTGATAAACCTTTATGATGTTCTAGCGATACAGAGATCTCAGTTTTATCCGTTACATTTTTTTTACATTCCAATCTTCTGGAAAGTTAATGCCGCTATTATAGACCTCCAGAAATTCTTTCAGTATACTTTGACAATCAATGGTGTGAGTATTGTTATGCATATATATATATATATATATATATATATATATATATATATATATATATATATATATATATATATATATATATATATATAAACCACTCTAAGCATTTCTTCGATACGGAAACATTCAAAACTCTCAACGATACTAAAGGATACTGGGGTGGGGGTGGGGGCTCTTGTTTTTTGAAACTCTTAGAAGCGTTGACATCCGACCGAGACTTTACCCTTCCCCCCCTCCCCAATGATTGGCTCATGTGGTTGGACAAACTTAAAAGTCATAACATGCAACGGTCAAATATGAGAAAAATATGTCAGAGGGGGTGGGGGTGTGGGGAGGTAGAGGCTATGACTGGTGGAAGGGCCCCAAAGTGTTTCCAGAAAAGGCAAAAGCCCTATTGTACGAAGACACGCATATTAAAATATTAAAACTCTACTTTATGACTGTCATTATTTTTGACAAATAACAAATACAAACAAACAAGTTAGAAACAAATAACATGTACCGAATTTTTAAAAAACTAAATTTGAACTATAACGTTGTATAATTAATATATATGTACTGTCCGTTTCACAGGGTAAAAATATACATAGCCATTATAGCATTAATAGCAGCTTCATATTTCACAATTTTGGTTATAGTTTTCTTGCACTTAAGTAGCTTTAGTTGTCAGCCGGAGAGCTAGAAATTTAAATGCAGATCCCCTGCTTGCTTAAAACAAGTCTAATAGGTTTGTGTAATGTACGAAATGCACATTTACTGCCTTTTGAAGCATGTATTATATTCGTCATAACGTAAGAATTGAATTCTCATGCATTTTTAAAGCATGAAATATATGGTAATCGTTGCCTTACTACAATAGTTAGAAAATATACACCCTAGTTCTTAAAATATCCTAAATCTGATTATATGTGAGATAATTTATAATACGGCATAAGGATGCCAGTAAACAATCCCTGCTGCAAGATTAAACACGTCTCCTTCAGAAAAGTTTAACATGTTAAAATATGTAGGTTATGTTGAATTTTAATGTAGGCAAAATATATAGGTAGTTTGGATTTTTAATGTAGGAAAAATATATAGATAGTTTTAAATTTTGTTAAAGGTGAAAGATGTAGTTAGTTTTGAATTTTAAAAAAGGTAAAATATATAGGAAGTTTTTAATTATAACTAATGATTTTCTTTGCAATGAGCGCTGTATAAACTCGGACTTCGGTAATGGTACATGCGACATAAGCAAAGCATCTATCATAAATATAGATACATAAGCAAAGCATCTATCATAAATATAGATATATAAGCAAAGCAATCTATCATAAATATAGATACATAAGCAAAGCAATCTATCATAAATATAGATATATAAGCAAAGCAATCTATCATAAATATAGATATATAAGCAAAGCATCTATCATAAATATAGATACATAAGCAAAGCATCTATCATAAATATAGATATATAAGCAAAGCATCTATCATAAATATAGATATATAAGCAAAGCATCTATCATAAATATAGATATATAAGCAAAGCATCTATCATAAATATAGATATATAAGCAAAGCATCTATCATAAATATAGATACATAAGCAAAGCATCTATCATAAATATAGATACATAAGCAAAGCAATCTATCATAAATATAGATATATAAGCAAAGCATCTATCATAAATATAGATACATAAGCAAAGCATCTATCATAAATATAGATATATAAGCAAAGCATCTATCATAAATATAGATATATAAGCAAAGCATCTATCATAAATATAGATACATAAGCAAAGCATCTATCATAAATATAGATATATAAGCAAAGCAATCTATCATAAATATAGATACATAAGCAAAGCAATCTATCATAAATATAGATATATAAGCAAAGCAATATATCATAAATATAGATATATAAGCAAAGCATCTATCATAAATATAGATACATAAGCAAAGCAATCTATCATAAATATAGATATATAAGCAAAGCATATATCATAAATATAGATATATAAGCAAAACATCTATCATAAATATAGATATATAAGCAAAACATCTATCATAAATATAGATACATAAGCAAAGCAATCTATCATAAATATAGATATATAAGCAAAGCATCTATCATAAATATAGATACATAAGCAAAGCAATCTATCATAAATATAGATACATAAGCAAAGCAATCTATCATAAATATAGATACATAAGCAAAGCATCTATCATAAATATAGATATATAAGCAAAGCAATCTATCATAAATATAGATACATAAGCAAAGCAATCTATCATAAATATAGATATATAAGCAAAGCATCTATCATAAATATAGATATATAAGCAAAGCAATCTATCATAAATATAGATATATAAGCAAAGCAATCTATCATAAATATAGATACATAAGCAAAGCATCTATCATAAATATAGATATATAAGCAAAGCAATCTATCATAAATATAGATATATAAGCAAAGCAATCTATCATAAATATAGATATATAAGCAAAGCATCTATCATAAATATAGATACATAAGCAAAGCATCTATCATAAATATAGATATATAAGCAAAGCTATCTATCATAAATATAGATATATAAGCAAAGCAATCTATCATAAATATAGATACATAAGCAAAGCATCTATCATAAATATAGATATATAAGCAAAGCATCTATCATAAATATAGATATATAAGCAAAGCATCTATCATAAATATAGATACATAAGCAAAGCAATATATCATAAATATAGATATATAAGCAAAGCATCTATCATAAATATAGATACATAAGCAAAGCATCTATCATAAATATAGATATATAAGCAAAGCATCTATCATAAATATAGATACATAAGCAAAGCATCTATCATAAATATAGATATATAAGCAAAGCATCTATCATAAATATAGATATATAAGCAAAACATCTATCATAAATATAGGTACAGCACCAATTTTGTAACTGAAAACGTTCACAACGTATTGCAAGAAACAGTTAGCTCATAATCTAAAACAACATGATATGCAACATCTGCAATGTCTTAAGCATTCAAAATTTATAAATTAGCAGAAAAGGACTGCCCTATTCTTGTTTGATATGCAGTGTTGGTTGTAGAAAAGGACTGCTCAGTTCTTGTTGATATGCAGTGTTGGTTGTAGAAACAAATCTTTTTATTTTTTTCTTGTCTTATGCTGCCAATTCATGCAAATAAATAGTGTATTCAGTCTGTGTCATCTATCATACTAATCTAACGCAAAATTGTAACGGATTTATTTTTGTTTGTTTATAAAACAGTTGCAATATAACTCAGTGTACTGTATAATTGAGGTAACGTAAATAACACTTCACAAAATAATTGACCGAGCAAAGAAAAACTATCGACAAAAGAAATTCGTTTATTACTTGACAAACTCGGTTTATTATAGTTTTGCATCAGACCGAGATGAATTTTTATGTCTACCATAATAACGTGGCTGGGGTTTACAGTTGGGAATATTTCTTATTAAATCTGTTTAAATAGGGTAAATATTCTGAATTGTATCACAATGACATTTCATGTCGGGTCAAATAGTTTACAATTACAAATGCAATCAGCTATATCGATACAGTCACAGTATGCAAAATTTAGCCAAGTAAAGAGCTATATCGATACAGTCACAGTATGCAAAATTTAGCCAAGTAAAGAGCAATTATTTTCGCTAGTTGAATTAATTGCATCGTTCATTTTACCAAGCTCTTTGGGTGATCACTTGTGTGGATGAAATGTTATTGAAATAAACTAATTCTTGCAGCCAAGATTAAATTCCATTCTTCACGGGGTAATGTTTACTCATGTAAACCCCTAATCTTTAAAGTGAAGATTAGAAGAGATTTTTAAAAAAATAAAAGATGGGGATCTTCATTTAAATTCCGAAAGGGGTGTAAAAAAAATTAAAATAATTTCGGTAGGGTAGATAATCTACAAGAATTCACCATGGCGATATTAATACTAACGTTAATCATAGCACTGCTCAAACACCCGATTCGTCCATTGTTTCAGCCTACAAAGCCTAGAATTGTTGATATAAACTCCTTTCAGACGGTGGGTTATTTAAGTTGATGTATCTGATGTGTCTGATTAGGTCGGGCTAGAGTGTTACTTTGATTCATTTATCTGCATTTCAATTCCCATTGATAACCTTAATCATTCTTTCTCCTGTTCTAATTACTTTTTGTTTTTATCAATTGATTTTCATCTTGAGGTAGATTTATATGCTACGCCATTTTGAAGACAGTCACAACACGCTTGTATGGACTTTAGTATATGGCGTCTTAAGTTGTTGTAGTTTACTTTGGTGGTACAATTATGATGTGACAGACTGTTTTTTCCACACTGTTTTATTTATTGAGCTTAAATGACACGGCGATTTAATAATGAACAGCGGTAAATAAGCAGCGATTTGTTGACCCGTGTTCAGCATGGCGGCCTAACTGGACATTTTCCAATGTTTGATTTTTATAATAATGCAACCATCTTCGTTGCCTTTCGTTTTCATTTTTACGATATGTACATTATATACTATATGTACATACTTTGCAATATATACAGAATTTTATGTCATTTATTCCTATTAGTATTGATGCATTTATGTATTAGCATATATATGTAGTACTACAAATTTTTGTTAAGTACGTGCACTGTAGATATAGTACACAGCTGATTTTAATCATGCATTGTATACTTTATGCATATTGAAATTCACAGTCTCATAAAAGGAATGGAAACTTGTGAATACACAGTGTAGATACAAAGTATACAGTGTAGATACAGCAAATTAGTGTGGATACAATATACACAGTGTAGATACAACGTATACAGTGTAGATACAGCAAATTAGTGTAGATACAATATACACAGTGTAGATACAACGTATACAGTGTAGATACAGCAAATTAGTGTGGATACAATATATACAGTGTAGATACAACGTATACAGTATAGATACAGCAAATTAGTGTGGATACAATATACACAGTGTAGATACAACGTATACAGTGTAGATACAGCAAATTAGTGTTGATACAATATACACAGTGTAGATACAACGTATACAGTGTAGATACAGCAAATTAGTGTGGATACAATATACACAGTGTAGATACAACGTATACAGTATAGATACAGCAAATTAGTGTGGATACAATATACACAGTGTAGATACAACGTATACAGTATAGATACAGCAAATTAGTGTGGATACAATATACACAGTGTAGATACAACGTATACAGTATAGATACAGCAAATTAGTGTGGATACAATATACACAGTGTAGATACAACGTATACAGTATAGATACAGCAAATTAGTGTGGATACAATATACACACTGTAGATACAACGTATACAGTATAGATACAGCAAATTAGTGTGGATACAATATACACAGTGTAGATACAACGTATACAGTATAGATACAGCAAATTAGTGTAGATACAATATACACAGTGTAGATCAAACAAATACCGTGTAGATACAGCATATACAGTGTTCATGAACCATCGGTTTGCCAATTGGAAATATTCCATCGTGATTGGTTGATAATCATGTGGTCAGCATAATTTCTTATTTAGACAGTTGTGAGCTTTTGGTTTCAAAATCCTGCCAAGAACTTTTAATGGAAGCAAGATGTTAAGGTCTCACTGGATAGTTTCGTACTTTGACACCTCCCTAATTTTTATGGTAGAAGGCATGAGCCTAATTATCACAATCCTAGCATTTTTAGATTCAGACAAAAGTTTGTTTACTTTTACTTTGAGGTAGGCTGGGAAATGGTTGATTTGTTGGTGACTGCCTGTCACAGTTAGACTAGCATTGGAGATCAAATTCTTAACTTGGGCTGCACATGAGCAGCCGACTTGGCTTACGTATTTAAATGTGTCTGCTACAGAGGTAATTATCTAAAAAATCTAGATGGTTGAGGTGCGATGACAAGTATGCTACTTTGTTACAGTACTAGTGAACTTTATTGAAGCATAAGGTTTCATACTGATTGTTTTAGCTGTCTTGTCACAGGAACATATTCAAAATAGCTCTTTCCTATAAAAAATGAATGCAAAAATGTAAAAAGGAGGGGTTGATGGAAGAGTTATTTCAGTATAAAAGCCACAAGTTGCATAAAGAATTAACTTTAACACCTCAGTCAGAATCCTTTCAGCAAAAACATTAGTTAGTTTTTATTGGTATCTTTAATGTAATATTATTATCATTTTTCTGCAATAGGTCATCGTCGGATGAGGTATTGCCAAAAAAAAAAAAATGTCCAGTGTGACCTCTTATATCTGTCATGTGCTCTGAGTAAGGGAAACCACTCAATTGATCAAAGGTTTTGATGAAACCTGAATATTACTCTCCCTTATTCACATTTTCCATTATTTACTTCAATTTCTGCTACCATCTCGTCGTTTTTGTTCTTCTTTCTTTTTTTTTCTTCTTCACGCTACTGCTGTTGATGCTGATGCTAATATTAATAAGAACAATACTATATGCGGGGGTTAGTGGAGTGGGATAACGCACGTCAACACTGTACTGGCAATATTATATCAATCAACATGCTATTATAGGTATTGTTATTGTTCTTAGTTTAACATTCTTTTTTTCAGGCCAGTATAGGAAATAGATGGCGGCTAGTATAAACGATGGAGAACCCAGGAAAACACCCATATGAACCACTGAACCACGGGAGGCTATTGTCAAGCATTCTCACATACCAATACTGGCCGATCGCAAGAAAGGAACCCAAGCGGACGGAAGTGAGATAGCATTGATCAGTAAAGGAAAGCGCTTTGGAACACTCAGTCCCTCCTTTAGAAATGCTAGTAAGACTTTAGTTCTTTGAAATAATCAGTAATGCTGTAAGACCAAAGGTTAAAGGTGAAGATGTTAAGTTACTTTAAATAGCGTATAAAATAAAACAAATTCAGGTCAAATAACAAAACAGAAATTTAAATATAGGCCACAATTTGATATATAGACCACATTCTCTGAAATAAGTTAAAGATTGTCTCTGGCGATAAAAAATATTATTTAATATTCATTTGTTTTTTAAAAAAAGTCGCCTGTTTCACCTGCTTGAACGTGGCTCAAATGTATGTATGTATGTATGTATGTATGTATGTATGTATGTATGTATGTATGTATGTATGTATGTATGTATGTATGTATGTATGTATGTATGTATGTATGTATGTATGTATGTATGTATGTATGTATGTATGTATATGGTTGTACGTCAGCAAAATGTTTGATACATTATGACAAGTTCTACAAATATATAGATAAATAATGTCAAAAACACCGTTTGATATAAACTGTCTTTCGTCATAAAGTCTTAGAGTTTCTCTAGTGTCACAGCTTCACCAATTTTCAACACTGAGTTCACATTAAAACTTTGTTTGTCATGCAGGACGGAAATATATTCGCTCGACAAGAGTCTATTCTTCTGTCAGTGGACAATTGCAAGGAATGTACCATCGTTCGCCTTTTAGAATATATGTATGATCAGATAAATATTCTACACGTAATAGTTACATTACTTCGTCATCTCTCTGGTTCGTTCTAAATGAGTAATGTTACGCGCTAGTGATACTTTTGATGTTACGATACTCCTGTCGAACGTTTTCATTCCATACAATTTGCTAAGTATATTTAACATACAGATTTATATAGATATTTTCTGAAGTCAGTATGTAGAACCTTCCATTTGAAAACGGGTGATTACATTGTAGCTTTGCGTGGTTTACCCCTTCCGTACTATTATTACTCATGTGACTTGTCCGCCAACATTCCGGAATGATTCGTTTTAGACTGTATTAGGGCATAATGTTTCTTGATATTGGAGACATCAAGTAGTTTTGCGAAATTAAGGTTTCTGCAAGGCTTTCAGTAAGAGAGCACGAAAAGAAAGATGATACAAATTGTATTTTTTTAGAGGTTTCTATGTAGTTCGAAGATGAGAAATTGGCTGTAATTTCTGGAGCAAATATGTAGTCATTATCCGGTAACTTGCTAGAATGGCCAATAATTATGACTCTAATTTCATTTAATTTCCTCCCAATTTGTTTCTCAAATATTGTGGGAGGGTGTGATAACCAAGTTGGTGATTTTGAGATCGAGAATTTTGCAGTATTGTCAATATTGATTTTTACAGCTTCTAAATGAGGAAGAATTTATATTATATTTGGTGGAATTATGTTTTTCCTTCTGTCTAGTAGGTTTCATATTGGGACGTCACCAAATTCAGGAGTAGGTGAGTTAGGGAAGAGTTTGGTAGCAAAGGGAAGAATAGGTTCGTTTGAGATAAAGTGGTAGTTCATTGCCTCAGTATAGATGCTTTTCGAGTCCAAGTTCCTTTTGGAAACAATTGGAAGCTGATCCGAACACAATCGAGCTAGAATCAAAGTTAAATCTTATTAAGGGGAGTTAAATCTTATTAAGGGGAGTTAAATCTTATTAAGGGGAAGTAAGACCTTCCTGTCTGCTTCCGAATCTGTTTGCAGCAAACGGATTAATTTTAGAGCGCTTTGGCATAGGTCCTCAAAGTATCAAACTTGAGGAAGGAAAGTTTGCTGGCGGTTGAAACATACTCTTAAAACTTTGATCTCGTCCACCATATAAATAAACGGATTGCCGGATTTGTCCAGACACATTTGAAAACATTAGGTCACCATTTTAAAATATAAAGGGACAATATGCAATGTCTAAATACTGGTCCATAAGTTTTGTATGATGAGTCTATCGGGCTACAATGTAACAATACACGCTCCTGGGTCTATCTAGCGGGAAATGTAATATAAAGCGTTGTATGGATTATAATAGAAATTGAAGAATATTACTATAAGATATTTAGGTAGGTTGCAGACATTATGTTTGCAATAAACATTCACTAACAAACCAGCCAAACCGAGGTGTTTCCAGGTGTGTGACAACTTTGATAGCTTTATTGTCAGCCTATTGTTTTGTCGCATAAGGCGAGTGCAATTTTCATTCATTATTATAATAAATGTTACCATTATGATTGCATGCACTAACTACGTTTTACTCCAAGGTCTACGTACTTGTTACAGAGCGTATCGTTCCGATGATTAAATTGACATAGTGCAGAACACGTGTAACAAATCTGCGAGAGTGGTAAACTGGAATTTTGACGTGCCCAGACTTTTGGTCACGTTTTAACATTTTAGTTATGTTGGATACCAAATGGCTACTTTATTTGTTTGCTTTATCTATGTCATGCGTTTTTTTCCTGTAGCCAAATGCAAACAAAACAGGACACGACGTGTTCTCCTTGTTTTGTCAAGAGTAACATAGTGACTGTGCATTTCGCTTTTTCACTTGTGGTCTGTAACCGCTGTCCTGGTTCGAAACACTCTCCCTATTGCCTACTTCTATGGCTTTGTTTTTTCATATATTTCTTCTTCTTCTCTTTGATATATTTTATATTAATTCTGTTCTGTTCATTTTTAGGGTAACCATTTTTAGGATTAAATATATCTACCGCCTTTTGTAACTAGACTCCGAAACTACAATTGGCCTGACTTCTAGATTTCCAAATAACTGACTCTGGAAAATCTAAATTCTGTCATGTTCGATACATAGATCGAAGTTAACCTTTTTCTTCTAGTCTGTCTGACGGTTAAATAAACGAATGTTTAATTTAGTATCACTTCCTTTCACGACATACATTACAAATCATCGCAGTACGGCGATTAAACACACACCTGTTGCCATAAATCTAATTAATTGTTGTGTTGCCAAATTAATGTCCACTTTATACATCGAGATAAATTTGCACTCTTACAGTGTTCTATGCACGACTTCGATGTATTGTATGCCAATATATTTATCAAGCACTAGGGCATTCTTCGTTTATTGTACGATGCACTCTGTAACAAGAAGTAAACTGACTTTGGGGTAATCAAATGGGCCAGTGAATGGTATCATTTTCACACTGAGAAATGAAACATTTGCAAGCATTATTAGAAAATACAACGGGCAGACAATAAAGCTACCAAATTTGTCACGCCATTTGAAAAGAACCCAAACTCGTCGTTTCGTTAGTGAATATTTATTGCAAAACTGCTGCCTGTAACATACATTGCACGTTTTTGGTGTGAAAATCTTGATACAAACTCCGCATATTACTTTACTTACTACATATACCTAACATGTTATACTGTTACATTTCTTTCTAGGCTTCTCATGTGCAAATTATAAACGAATTTTAAGACATTACATATTGTCCCGATACATTTCAATAAGGTGGTCAAATGTTAAATTAACCGTATACCCCGGAATTATTGAACAACCTTTATACATAGGAAACAGACGAAGTAGCATTTACTTCTTATGTACATACATGTGTAACTGTGTAACCACTCCTTCACTGATAATGGACATGTCCAGGATCTGAAAATGACCGGCGAGCAAGGTCGTCTTTTTACACAGGTAATTACCATTTGATATGAAACGCGCAGACAATAACAGTGTCAGCCCCCCCCCCCCCCCACTCTCCTGGTCATGATCTGGTTTTAAATTACACATTAATAAATGAATTGACAAAGTTATGTGCATTGTTTTAAATCTCGTTTATGCTTTTCATTTTTTTAAATTGGTAAGTGTTACGGACAAACTGGGATGTATATTCAGACTATACTACATTGGAACCTCGTGGGTCTTTCATGTCCAAATGTGCTGTCATTAAGTAAAGATTAGTATACATACATACATACATACATACATACATACATCATACATACATACATACATACATACATACATACATACATACATACATACAGACAGACAGACAGACAGACAGACAGACAGACAGACAGACATTATACTCCTTTTCTAAAGTTTGATATCGACCTGATAAATCAATCGGTAGAACTTGTGTTTCAAAATGCGTTCACTTCCCTTCACAATCAATACGTGTTTGTCCAAAGGTTTGATTCAGAATTGTTTGTAATCAAGAAATTCCAATATTTCTTTCTATTTTTGTTATGAAATTATTCCTGTTTCCAAAACTTGATTCATATCTTCACCATTTCTTCCATAAACGACCATCAACATTTACTGGGTAAATCATTAATTTCCATCGAAGATATAATCTTACAGCTAATTACTACTAGAAAATTATCGAGAATGAGTTAGCATTGATTTTCGTCTGCGTGACCTTACTGCATTTTCTGATATTGAAGGATTAACCAATCGTAAAGAACGTTGACATACATCTGCCAGCGCAATAGTGGATTATCTAATCA
This sequence comes from Unio pictorum, assembly GCA_030141615.1. Classification (NCBI taxonomy): domain Eukaryota; kingdom Metazoa; phylum Mollusca; class Bivalvia; order Unionida; family Unionidae; genus Unio; species Unio pictorum. The sequence continues at coordinate 23,656,331 of JARLTB010000042.1, forward strand.
GAGTCTACACCGAACATTGTGCTATTTATTTCAAGTGGACACTGTCGATTCAGATCTACCGGACCATACTGGGAGTGTTTAGATCTGCCGGCAAATAATGCGACGGCGGTTGTTTCCATAACAATTGCATTGAATACGGTGATTCTAGGGCGACACACTCATTTGTGTAATCAGCGAGAGGTGATATGATTGAAACAATGTCCAACAGAATTCATTAATAAGGCAAAAACAAGATGGTATCTTTATTGATGTGACACGCCTTGGAAATATAAGCCGAAACTGATGAGAGTACAACATAGGACAAAATTTTAAGACAATAGCAGTGGACCGGTGGTAATACAATAATTGTGCAGGGACTGGCTGGAAATAATGGAGCTTTTCGAAGAATTGTGCTGATAATAAAGGGCGTCTGCATTTTCATTTCCGGGTCCTATATAGTCTGTTGCTTGTAACGGAAATTAATAGAAAATGTGTTCAGCATGCAGAACAATCGCTAAACGCAACAATTGTTGTTTGAATTTTGCAACTAATTATCCAGTGGGAGCTATGGCGGTAAACGCTTATTTGTTAATAGTTTCCTGTTTAAAACTTAAAAGCAAAATTGGAGCCAAATATAAAATTTTCTGATTAATTTTCAAATAGTTAGCTGCGTTGTTTCCCTTGCCGACCAAATAACTTTTGATCAAAGGATAAAAGTTTTCTTTTTGCATAAAGTACGATCAGGTAGGTACGTTTTTCCAATTATCGAGAAAGAAATATTAATTCACGATAATAATTAATTCTCTTAACTCAAAGAGAACACATTTGTTTTGGGGCTGTTAATGAATATCAAGTTTGTGTTTTAGTAGTTTTAGTAGACGACATTAATAGTGCATTGTGTTTTCAGTTTGGTTGTAGACTATTGGTTTAAAAATATTTATTGATACATTTGCTTTTGAATGGTAGTTTCATAGTTTTGTACTTAGTGGCGCATCTTGTACCTTTGTGTGTACGATTAATACTTTGTTAGGGAGTGCGCCATTTAAATTTACTACCAGTTCCATCGCTCGTTTAAACTCAGAGACAATACAAAATTTGAAAGCAAATACCACGACAATGTGATTTTTTAAAATACGTGAATAACATTGCAAAAGATAACACAATGCCAGCAATAGCCACAATGCATTGAAGCGGTTTACTAAAATTAAGTGATATGTTTGTTTCCGTCACGAAATACATTTATATTTTAAATTACATGTAAATCTAACAACCACGCCCTTGTGATAATAAACTCAAGCAATCATTATTATTCCCCAACCAAACACGTACCACAATACAAACTAATTTATTCCTACAAAAAGAGTTATTTATGTTTCCACCAGACTCGACGGTATAAAGAGAAACGGAGATGTATGTGCAGGAAAATAGGACAGATGATGGGAGGAATAATACTTAAACAACTTCAAAATGATGATAGGATTTGCACTGGTGTTAGAAAATTATTGTTTTCGAAAAATCGTTAACTTGTAATTCTGTAATATTGTGCTCGTACTCGTGCGGTATGCTTTTTAATTCTGGTAATGATCTGGAATGCTTAGTTGGATTAAATGAAGTCATTCTTTTATTTCATGACCAGTATTAGATATTGTATTTTTGTTTTTACTGTGCTTTTATTCAGGTTAATTTACTCCGGAAGTCAGCTAGTTATTGTATCCATCGTCATTATTTGCATCGCTTTTGGAATTCTGTAGACTCTAATGATGACATATCTAGACAGCCAAATCAGTCACATGGTTGTTTCAAACAGCCTTACATGATGATTCTGAGCTTCTGGTTAATACATCATTGCGATTTTCAGCTATTTATCAATGAATATCAGGATATACGTGTGTGTGTGTGTGTGTGTGTGTGTGTGTGTGTTACTGAGTTTTTTTTTAACGTACCTTTAGCAATTGTTCAGTCAGATCGCTACGATGTCTGCAGTAAGTCAGTTTATAGTGATGTCTAGGAATGGGGCATCATGCCGCAGACATGTAGCATGATGTCCCACTCAGTCATATTATCCTGACACCAGGCGGACCAATCCTAACACTAACCTCTTAATGCTGAGCACCAACTGAGGTAGCAGTTAGTACCATTTGTGTACGTCTTTGGCATGACTCGGTCTAGGATTGAACCCACGACCTCCCGCATCTACGACGGACGCTCTAACCACTAGGCCACTAGAGTGGTAACGAAGAACTGCAAAAGAACACAACGGAGTTCAGCGAGAACTGAGCGAAGACACTCGACTATTTAAACTAAACAATGATTGAACATGATTTGGAATCTAAGTACAAAGATAACTAACTTGGATTAACCATTAAGCCTTTTCCCGACCTTTCTACGCATGCTCCTGTTTAAAAAATCTCAACATGCTTTACCAGCCATCAGGTGAGCATGTAACATACGAGTATATATATGTAATGCAGATGCCTCGCGTGTTTAAGTTTTCTGAGGCCTTAAAAGATTTTTGAAGAAAACTGCAACATTGACAACACATAGAACACACACACACACACACACACACACACAGACACACACACTCTCTCTCTCTCTCTCTCTCTCTCTCTCTCTCTCTCTCTCTCTCTCTCTCTCTCTCTCTCTCTCTCTCTCTCTCTCGTTAGAATTTGCAAGTCTAATTCATTTTGTTTTAGTCCAAGATTGGAGCTAACAATACGAATATATCGTTGCTTCCTGCAAATGTTGCAAAGCTTGATGTTACCTCTTTAATCATGACTGCTGTTGTGGCCATTCTGTGTTATTGTAACATATTATGGCGCAGCTGCCAGATTGGTTTTATTCTTTTAAGTAACAATCCCCAGTATATTAACTTTTAATTCATAATAGCACCAGATATTTACGGGTTACAAGGTTCAGGAGACATCGAGTCACTCTTTACGAAGAATATCACGAGGCACATCTATTATTAGATTTTAAATTATATAAATTATTTCATATTTACTTCCACTATTGCCTGATGTCTTGGAAATACAGCAACAAAAGAAGAAGGAAAGAAAACAATAGGAAGGTAGTACGCCATGGAAAAAAATATGTAATACAAATAAAGATTATTCAGATGTATTTGTTATGGCAAATGAGTTGCCTAAGTAAGATTAATGCAAGGCTAACTTGTTATATTAATTTGCTACATTATGGAGGAAAGAGTCTACTCATTATACCCAAGTGGTTCTCTAAAAAGCCGTTTTAGACTCAATATTCTAACTTTCTGAGATCGACCTCGCATTTGTATTTAGTACCACAACTGATATATTCTGAAAACTATATTAGCCAAAAGAGATGGGCGAGGTATTTCAATCGCTGACTGTTACCATGGATTGGATGTTTGAGGCAACGTCTGAGAACGGTGCTGAACGAAATCGTTAGGTCAATGTCAGGGTGTATGAGAATCTCGTTTCTTGTAACGGCCTTTTTATATAGTACTATTTAGTATTATTTAGATGGAAAACAGGTTTTGTTACCTATATATCATATTACGCAAATGTCTAATTGAAATGCATGTAATGGTTTAATGGTAATGGTTTGATGTCTTTATATCTGTTTTTACAAAAACTCTCTTATTAAATACAAGACGTTTGGATAATCATGTATCTGAAACAAAATAATTGGCAACAAAATTTGCATTCAAGCTAAATTCGGTTTAATATATAATCCTGACGACCACGTTGTCGACTGCAGTAAAAAAAAAACTTTAGTAATTCTAATATCCTTTTGCCAGAGATGTGGACAAGTTGCCGGATTATTATCTTTCGAAAATATAGGGAGTTTCCTTGGAGTATGACCGAAGCTAACACAGCAAAGTACCGCATACACGGAAATGATTCTGCGCGTTTTTCGTCCCAGGAGTCTGAGGGTTATAACTGTGGTTAAATTTGTAGGAGAGCATGAAAGTCGTTCGAGCGGCGTCAAATTATGTAGTTGTACAGGCCAGAGTTTGCTCTAGTCCATAAAGGATGTACATTTGTAACAGCTGGGGAGACTGTAGAAAAACGCACAGAGACAATAGGCTTCACTAGATCTGTCATGTTTATTAATAACACTATTTTATGGGCTAGTCATCAGAAAAAAACGCAGACATCACCACAGGCGAATACGTAATTGCCAACGATATTTGAATTAAAACCAAATACGATTTCATATATAATCCCGACGGCTATATTGTAGCCCGCAATAAAATTCTTTGTTCGTAATTCAAATGTCATATTGCCAGATAAGTGGACAAATTGCCAGAATATTACCTATCGCAAATATTATCAGGGCTGGAAGTCTCGGTGGTCGATTCATACCGTCTGCTTGTTGACAATTTTTTGCATATGCTTGCTGGTAAGATTGTGATTTTACCTAGAGTATGATAGACAATGTCACAGAAGATATTACAGAAGATACGTTTGAGATCATAGGCAAAAGGATTGTTAATACCTAATACCAAATTGGAGTAAAAAAAGGTGTTCGCGACATCATGCCCTTATTTAATCTTTGTACAAAACCTTTTTATGCGTTATTAAGCACATATTGTTGTAGCAGGTTATTAAGAATGTATGTGATCTTTTTTCTCGACTTTGGAGATGAAGCAATTTCTTATATCAAAATAAGTTCTTGCCATGCTGTTATTTTTGTCACCATGCAAGAAAATCTGACAGTCAAAGGTCCATCGATTGTGGATGCTCATGTCGTCTGTGACAATTCTTTTAGTGGTGGCATTGAGGATTGTCCCTTAATTTCTTCCTAAATTAAATAAAACTAGGCTATTTCATTTCTTGCTGTACCTATCTTTTTAAGGATGAATTCATTTTGCACCTCTGTCACCTTTAGACAGTCGTAGTTATCTACTAGTTCGTTAGCGTCATCCCTTACGATTCTGATTATCGGTGCGTTGTGTGTGGGTTCCCTGCCACAAAAAAGCTGGAGATAGTTCACAATTAATTCGATTTAGCACACCCAAATGACCTTAGATCAATGTTCGCTTGTTGTTATTTTAGTTCTGATGAGCTCAACGTTTTTAACATGCTCTGGCGCAGCTTGTTCTATATTTCCGTTACTGGCTTAAATAGGTTTTGTGTAACATCGCATTGAAATTCTTGTTGTTTCCACACGTATGCGACTACGCTATTGTTACTACTGCTGTACGTATTTGAACATTTCAACTTTATTGTTTTTTTTTTATTTCTACTCGTACAATGACATTTTATAAAAGATATATATTAATATGGCAACAAGCAACATTTCGCTGGTTGTTAGCAATTCACCTGGCAAATGAAATTCGTTAAAGCCACGACAATACAGTTCAGCAACTCTTGTTTCGCTTCTATTAAAATTAATACAATCATCGTTCCGTCGTTAGTGACGTCATGTTATCAATGTTTTAACTTGGCAACATATATGCTACGACAATTATAGCGAGTAATAGAATCTAATTTGCGATTGTACAGGCCAGAAATTGTAGTAAGCTTCCGGCAAGTATAAAAAATTTAAAGATTATTTCGCGAAGGTGAAATATATTATTTGATAGTGTTCATGTTGTCGCGATCAATTTTGATGTGATCATATACAACGACAATGTCCTTGTCGCATCTATGAGAGTGAAAATTATACCAATGGTGTTCTACGAACTTTTTAAAGCAACGCCTGGCACAGTTAAAAAAGTTGTTGTACATGCCTTGGATGCCGCAAAACGTGCCGCTTAAGCAATAAGAATGGAAACGATGCAGAAAATGTTTGGATTAAACAGTTTAGATAGAAACGCCACATCATGAACTTTTAATTAGCTATGAAACACAACGTATACAAGTTACACTGGATGAATCCCGCTGTTGCCGGTTGTCGATAAAACTAACATCAAAACACTTGTCTTTCGACGGTTGCAATATCATGTTAAGAAAACGACAAAAATGAACGAAAAAAGCTACAGGAAAAGGTATTGAACTTGATTTGTCTGCAGAAACAATTTAAAGGTAGGGTGGATTTTTATCACTTCCACTAATGCTAGCTTCAGGTAGCGCATGCTCGTTGTTCCCAGGGCTTCCTAGCTTGGATTTTGGACGCAGCATGAATTAAAATATAAATATCGCGAGGACTGTACTACAAATTAAACAAATACGCTGCTAAGCAAGCTTGACATTGAATAACCAATTAAATACATAAAGACATTTCACAGTGTTATATGTCAAGGATAGGCTGTAAAAAAAATTGAGGAATGCTGTGCTATAAGCATCGGTAACTATTATGATGGTTCACAAACACGTTTCGTTACTAATGTCAACAAGGAAGATAGTGATGTCATCAAATATTTTGGCTCATTAGGTCAGCCCTCATCGACGCCAAACAAATATGGTTTATGTACAAAATAGAATTCAAAGCAGATTCAAGATATGCTACCTCAGCCTGCTGACTTTATTGTATTTATTTAATTAGATCAAGATAAAAAGGAAATTCCAATAGGATATCGAAATAGAATTCGTCGCTCATCCAGCTTTAGAAAATTATAAGATGGTTTCGAAATAAATTTTGTCTAAATATGAAGAATAATGAGAGATTATGGACATTACTGAAAATAACACAAGCTCTAACCAAAAACGTACGTCAAGCAACAATGCCTCTGAGTACTGTTTTCAGCAAAAGAAAATCTAGGACTGTCCAGAAAATTGCAAGCATTCAGTCACATTGAAACCTATGCATGTCACTGTTATGTCTAACACACACACACACACACACACACACACACACACACACACACACCCCTATCTATCTATCTATCTATCTATCTATCTATCTGTCTGTCTGTCTGTCTGTCTGTCTGTCTGTCTGTCTGTCTGTCTATCTATCTATCTATCTATCTATCTATCTATCTATCTATCTATCTATCTATCTATCTATCTATCTATCTATCTATCTATCTAAACTTTGGTCGTTTTACTGTATGCAAACGTCTGTGCGGCGACTTTGACCTAGACAAGCTCAATAGACAGCTTTTAAAGTCAAAAGTAGGCTGGACTTTGCCAGAATACAATAGATACAGGTACTTGAGCAAATGCATGCGAATGACCAGCCTCTGTCAGATCCAGCTGCTTATAATGAAGTAGATGCTACAGCTATGCAACATGATACTGCGACAGAAAATTCCAGAATAAAAATACCGCTTGCTACAAGATTATGATGGATGATTAGCCGTAATAAAGCCAAACAGATTTTGAGAACAAATAGGCAAGGATTTTTTCATGAGTACAATGGGTTTCAAGTACAAACTCCATATTGGTGTCACAACTGCGGGTTTTCGTACTTCAACCCCAATAAACAGCAGCATGCTGACATAAAAATTACATAACCGGGCAAGAAAACAAATTCACGATTGTTGCCAATGGCTTTGATGACATTTGAGAGACACGAAAATATATTCCAGACATACTCGCAGTGTCACATATTTATTGAATATTATGGATCTGTTTAGCAAGTACGCATGGAGGTTTGCATTAAGAGAATATGTGTTGCTATCAGAGACGCATCTTTGCCATGTAAACCAATACAACTTTGGGTTGATAACGGCGATGAATTTCAAATAAACTTTTGAAAACAGGATAGAACAAAACAAAATGCATAAAAAATCTGCCTATTTGCAGTTAAGGTCGTTAAGCAGTTGATCGATTTAACCGTATGCCATTAATGCGATGAGGAAACAACAAAATAGAAGTATGAGTAAGTATTTAGACGAATTACGGTTGCTACAGCAACACCAAATACAAGTTATTGCTCAAAAATATATTGAATGTGTTCGACAGGGTAAGTATATCTAGAATTAAAATACAGTTTGAGAAACGTTATATGGCAAGTTGGACCGAAGAAATATTAACTGTGCCAGCGGTGTTTAAGATACTTCATGTAACATTCCGAATTGCAGAATTGAGTGGAGAACCTTTTTCAGGATCTTTCGATTGACGGAGATTACAAAAATGCGCATAATATGTTTATAATAGGTCCAGACTCGTGTAAACATGCCTTGTGCAAAATGAAAAGGCTTGCTAGTATTCTTAATTCTTTGTTCCAACAGCATGCATCGATAAATAATTATGTTTGCACAATGCAGCTTTTCCTGAGAGAGCTTTGCGCAGACACCTTTTCCTGAATAAGTAATCGACCTTAGTGATTATTTTGTATTCCTGTTAGGTCTGTCAAATACCTCGTGGACTCGTATAGTTTAATCGTATGAAATATTGACGTTTTCTAACCTTATCGTAATGTAATACAGGTATGCATTTTCCACTTGTCGTAATCGATGAAATAATTGTATTCTTTTGGATTGGAGTCGCACATACTTAACAAATCATTTTCTTCCAATCAGGTTATAGATTATGTTACACCTGTCTCTATTACCGATGTATTCTTGTATCAACTCGAAACGCCGATTTATGCCATTGTAACCTCTGACAAAAATACTCGCGCGAAAAATATGTTAACTCTGTGAGAAAACAGTTATATGATCCTAAGATGCAAAATATGTTTATTGATGAGCATAGAAAGCTATAGAATGAACTTGATCAAATTAAAATCCGCTACTATAATGACATGTTTTTTCGCCATAGCATTTTTTGGTATCAAGCAGGATACTCCTAAGACGCCAATTGGAACAAACAATTAAACCCGGTTATGATTAAAGAGTATGACTACAAATCCACAAATAACACAGGTTTTCTGGGGAATTTCTGGATTAGGCTTGGAGTTTCAAGACGCATTGTAAGCACCTCTAAGTACGGTCCACTTTTTGGACGGTCATTGTAAGAATTGCTAGTCAGAATTAAAAGCAGGCAAACTTGTGTTAAATCGAAAATAACGTTAATAAATGTTTCATCTAGGTGATGATAACAGCGTTGTTTCCTCAGATCGGTGACGTTCCAAAGTTTGAGCACAATATAATATTTCAATGTTTTGGTTTCGACAACGGTAAGATTAATCCGCTGCACTTGTCGTTGGAAAACTGCGAAAAATTAGTCACTTAAATTTACATTTCATAGTGGGACTTGGGAATACAATTATTATTTAATCAAGAAATTGTGCAGGTTTATGAACGGCCAATAAAGCACCCCTAAAGAAAAGCAGTATAGGCTATTGTACTGCAGAAACTTTCTCTACTTCATATACGAAGACCTACCTGCAAAGCACTGTTTGCATTGCATTAATGTTACAAGAGCTGTGATTCCATGCGCACACAAAGATATTCTAGCGTTTGGAAACTCGAATCACTAAACAAGAGTGCATTTCATTATTTATGCCGATTCTGAAGTGCTCACTGATCTCATTGCGGGATGCGAAAAAAATCCACATTCATCCATTAAACGATAATATCAATAGCGCGTGCCTTGTCACTAAGTTAATTACTCTCGAAGAAAGCCCATACAACTATCGCGGTGAGGATAGCCGAAATCATTTCATAAACAGTTGGCTTGTAAGAGTAGAATGATTTGTAAGAAGAAAACAGAGACAACTTTTTAAATCTGGCAAGTGTTGGGTTTGTCATGAGCCACTTGCTTAGCGATCATTGTCATTTTACTAGCAAACAGTTCCGTGTGACCCTTAACCAATGCAATCTTCATCTGACGATGATAGATTTTATCCCAACATTTCTCCATAATTTGCATGAATCGCTGAAACCTTTGGGAACATTAATTGCGACATTGTCAGCATTGCAAACATGGAGCATACATGTGAAAACAGAATTTAGCAACAACATGAAAATTGCCCCGCGCAAAGGAGTTTGTCATGATGAGTTTATGTCATCTTGGGACAAATTTTGATCAAATCACATAAGCATCATTCTTTAGCCTGCGGTGTGCATTTAGTATTTTCGTGTTGCAGATTCAGTACAGTGATGTCCAATGCCCATATACATGTTGTTCTTTTGTACGTATGGTGAGTGAGTAGTGTATGAGTTGCTTCTATTGCACACGCGTAGTATGCAACCACCATTACCAAGTTCCCTGTTTCTAATGTTCACTCCTATTATTCAACATTTCTGAGTGAAATATTTGTTTGTTTGTTTGATTAGGATTTTTTTTAACGTAGCTTTAACAATTTTTCAGTCATGTCGCTACGATGTCTGCAGTGAGGCAGTTTATAGTGATGTCTAGCACTGGGGAATCATGCCTCAGCCATGTAGCATGATGTCCCACCCAATCACATTATCCTGACACCAGGCCGGCCAGTCCTAACACTAACCTATTAATGCTGAACGCCAAGCGAGGCAGCTGTTAGTACATTTTTTGTACGTCTTTGGTATGACTCGGCCGGGGATCGAACCCACGACTTCTCGCTCCCGCAGCGGATGCTCTATCCACTATGCCACCGGAGCGGTCTGAGTGAAATACGTTACTCAATACGTTGTTAATGGTATCGAAGAAAATAACTATTGTCTATTATAATACTTCCGGGCTCTGGTTCGTCTTTAGTATCTATATTGGTATATTTATAATAATGGCGCGCCTTATCATTTTGTGAAATCGTATTGCGAATGTTCTCAATTTTGGGGGTGTTACGTATGGAAATAATACTAGCTTGGACAAAGTCATGACATGTATCCTAATCATCTAAAAGTAAACCGTTTACTTCAAATCACCATTAACGGTATGTGAACTCATTCTTGGGACAAGGTTATTCACCAGAAAAGAAAGATAATTTGGCGTAAATGGAAGTGGCAAGTGTGTACCGAACTGGTTCGGATTCGTCATTGTCGGAGTCGAGATAAGCAGCCTCATTCTTTTTACTGAGTGCGGGATAACTATGCAACTAGTCTTGCTTCCAAGTCACAGACTGCAGCCCTGAAATGCATCGATGACGATGTAGATCATCAGGGCAAGGAAAACGATCGGGTTAAAGTAGGAACTTGAATCTGCTATTGAGCACTGTGCTCGCTACATCTGAAAAAGTGACCTACTAGTCAGATTGCAGAGTTAATCACTCAGCAAGCAAGACCGGAACTTTGAGAGTTCAGTGATAAAGAAAACCATCCAAGATAGCTAGAGTAGCCTTGCCTCGTATTAATCTAAATCATCCCATGGGGAACGGCGCAGCTAAGCTCCGGAACCAAACTCTTTTAAAATAATTGGTACACTGGAAGCCGACCCGAAATATGACTGGAAATTATTCATAGGACCGATCGTTCAGGCCTGCAATGCCACCAAAAGTGATGCTACGGGGTATTACCAACGTTTTAATGTTCGTTTGGCATCCCAGGCTGTCTGTCTACGCCTATCTGGGTATCCGCCTTGGAATTGATGATACCAAATATCTGGCCGGTTACCTGCAGCAACGTCAACAACTCATGCAGTATGTTTGCCATCGTCTAACTGTACCCTCTATATAGTTTTGTCAGGGTTTGGAATCTCCTTGATGTCTTTCCTTTGCTGAAACCAGATAACCTTTCACAGGAAATTCTTGCTATCCTTCAACTTCCTTCCACCTTCCCCTAGCTCTCCTGGTTCAAAACAGTCCCGACAGACCAAACCCCAATCAGTCCTAGCAACACAAGGTTCCCATGCTCAAGCCCTGTTCAGCGATTCCAGATGCAGCACAGAACACTCAAATTCGGACGTGGAAATTTAAAAATAATCTCTTTCCATGCCTGACTATAGACAAGATCCCAAGGCTCAGAAACTTCGAGTCCGTTCCCACTGAAACAATTGATTTCCCTTTACAGGAAACCAATTTAACCCTTGACTGTCAAAATGTCCCCGATCTGTATTAGCAGGATGTAACCCCCAAAAAGGCAGAGGCATCGTCTTCTGTAAATATATTAACAAACAGCATGGAGGAGACCGACACTCGGTCTCGTGGAATATCCGCAAGTAATACCCAGTCTCTACCTACCACATCAATCAGCAGGTCTAGCAACCAGTCAGTAAATCACAGAACAGGTATGGGGTAATGATTGTTGCCTTTATACTCGGCATTTGAAGACACGGACCGAATTAAAGCAATTATTTTTATCTAAAAGTTATGCTATATGTTTCTAGTATTTCAGGCTAATTAATAGTTGATATTTCTATTATATTCCAGATTGATGAAGATAAGCAGTTTTCGTCAGTTATGTATTTTATAGATAGATCATGATCATAATAATTATATTTGATATTTCAGGTGCTTTATATAACGTTATGGTGATAGTATTCTTATGCAGTATCTTATGATGCAATTTGCCTAACACATTTATATAGTAACCCAGTTCTGCATTATTTGAAGTTTTCGTTTTTCAACACTGATCTTGTAGTACAAGCGAAGTCAAATTTACCAATCGTTTATTCAGTGGACTATGAACTGTACATGTATGGATGTTTACAAATATGCACGTAGTTTTGTGTGGTGAATCTTTGAATGATGTGATTGTGTCAGGATATATCATTTTTAATTTCATTTTATTGTTAGAATTTGATAATGTCGCAAGCTATTTAACCCAGCCCGGGTCCCCGAGTGGCCGAGTGGTCTAAAGCGCTCTCCGTTACATATCACTGCCATCTCACCTCTGTTTGCGTGGGTTCGAGTCTCAGATTCGGCCAATGTGGGTATGTGAGAAAGCTTGCCAGTAGCTTCTCGTGGGTCAGTTTTTCTTTTCGGGTTTTTTCCCGGATTCTTCCTCCAGCATTAATACTGGCCGCTATGTCTAGCCTATCGTGCGCTGAAAAATGGCGTTAAACCCTACTACAACAACAATTTAACCCAGCCCGAAAGCATGTATACCACTGTTTGTTATTATCATGGTTTGTGTGCGTTTAAGTAATTTGGTGTTACATATCCAGTACACTGGCGTCTAATGTCCATATACGTGTTGTTCTGTTCAACATATGGTGAGTGGGTAGTACGTGAGTTGCTCGTATTGCACGCAACATGTAACAGCCAGTTACATTAACAATTTTGTTGTTCCATTGTTCACTCATCCAACGACTCTCCAGGAAGGAGGCAGCGTCAACAATTATGGGTGATGTAAGTTATTCAATACTCTGTTAATGGTATTGACGAAAATAACTTTGTACATCAGCATACTACAAGGTAAGTTTAAATAATGACATTGTTATAGTGTTATAATAAATCCGCCCATTATCATTTTGTAACTTATTCGTGTGTGATAGATTCATCTCCTTTTAATTATTTATGCATCTTCATGTGCACATGTTGTAGGAATTCTTCCTCTGGTGATTCATGTAGACGTCACGTCATCATGTCGGACTATATTCCATGAACACATGTAGGCATGACTTTGTTATTTCTTCCATATACCTGCTACAGGCGATAATGAAAGTGGTAAGTGTGTACCGAACTGGCTCGGACTCGTCATCGTCGGAATTGAGATAAGCAGCCTCATTCTTTTTACTGAGTATGGGATAACTATGCAACTAGCCTTGCGTCCACGTCACAGACAGCAGTCCTGAAATGCATCGATGACGCTGGCACCAGAAACATTGGTGAATAGCATGAACTATATATGTGGACAGAGCAATATTACAACTGCATTTTGTTTTATAACGGGTTGGATCAATTTTAGCTTACATCATCTCATTTTTTGATTTGGGATGCTGCACTCAAGATATCTAAAAATACCACCAGATTTGCTCATCGATATCGATAGGTAACATTTTAACTAGAAAACATTTCGCTGCGGGATCAAGGTGATCTCTAATAGAAATCGTATTGGCTATTTATTTAAAGAAATACATAATCGTTCGCAACGAGCTCGGTTACTGTGGCTTTGTTATGTTGGAGCTATTCAAGTTGATACTGTACACTGTTCTATATGGCTACATCAAATCAAAATATGGCGACATGGTCAAGTTGCTTTTTTCCAATACAGATTTGTTATGCTACGAAATCTACAAATCTTTTATCTACGACGACACGTTTGCCTCGAGAAAGCAATTCGACTTTTCTGAATAGCCTATAGGCGGCAGTTTGGACCATGAATGCAGTACCAGGATGATAGACATGTTACAAGAAGAAAATATTTCTCTTTGAATAGCGGAATTAGGTTGCCTAAAATCTAAGATATACTTTCTCAATATTGATGGTGGCAGATCTCCAAAACGTGCCAAAAGAATCGAGAAAAATGTCAAAAATGCGATGATTGAAAACAATTGATGGAGGAAAACATGTAACAATGAACTACGTTTTGTACACGTGTATATCTAAATCGGGGATTGATATCACCTGATATACATCCTTGGACCCCTTATCAGCTAATTTTTGTTTCCTTTTCAGGAAAACCTTGCGCTCTAAGACTCTATCCCCTACTCAAGTTTGGAATTTCGGACCTTTTTATCGCACTGGATCTTGCTCTTTGCATAGCTATTGCTCGACTCCATCGCCTTTTGCCGTGGAATCAAATTTGAGGTGGTTTTTTAGTTTATCTACGTACGCTTGAGGCTCGGCAGAAGCCTCGCCACTATCTGGAGTAAAGGAAATGGGGCAAGAATCCAGTGAAAGTTTATTAGTAGCAATCTATGCGTGGACAATTGGAGCATTGTAATGTTTCCAGCCTTGCTTTTGCTCTTCATCCAATGTCCCTAGCATTTTTAAGAGCGTCCCATAGAAGCGTTTTCAGGCACCATTCAACTTCATTTAAACGGGGAGTAGCAAGACTTGTGTATGTTTGTTAATTTGCATAACTGCTTTATAACTTGACCATCAAAATTACGACCCTGAAAATTACGACCCTGATCGCTGTTTAACCTCTCCGGGTAACTAGTATCGAAAGAAGTGCTTAAAAAGAGATTTAGCGGTAGTCTTGAGTCGTCTGAATGTTTGAATCTGAGCATATCTTGTGAAATGATCAGTTATCACTCAGATATTCTAAAACTCTCTTAGATCGCTCAAGAGACAACGTTTATGCAGACGAGCTCCATTGGTCGGGTGGTGTGAAGTGGGATTAACTTGGCCATTTATCTAACTGGGCTATTTCTCCGTATGCATCGCTCGCAAGAATCCACTTTGTGGTTCACGTCCTTCTCAAGACCTGGCCAATAAAATCTTTACTTAGCTAACCAATATGTCGTTTCCTTGCCATGATAGCACATATCATTGTGGATACCTTTCAAGGCTAGGCTCTGGTATGACTCTGGGAACACGAGTTGTCTGATCGATTGACCATCAAGAGAAGTGGTTCTGTAGAGTACGTAGTGTTCAACTAAAATGCAGTTAGTCGTGGAATTTATCGTCAC
The DNA here is from genome assembly GCA_030141615.1 of Unio pictorum. Taxonomy (NCBI): domain Eukaryota; kingdom Metazoa; phylum Mollusca; class Bivalvia; order Unionida; family Unionidae; genus Unio; species Unio pictorum. The sequence continues at coordinate 23,671,558 of JARLTB010000042.1, forward strand.
AGTCCATTTCAACGCCGAAAATTTGAGCTTGTGAGCTGGATAGCGTCGTTCACTGGGTCGCAATCCACGACTCCCGTAGGCAATTAATCTTTTCACGCCCCTTTGCTCTTGATATAGGACCGCCTCTAAACCAGAAGCACTAGCATCCATATGTACGAGAGATGGTTTAGTATAGTAGGCAAATTCTAAGATGGGGGTAGTGGTCAACTTGTCTTTACGAGTTGTAAAGGCGGTTTCTTAGACAATGCCCCATGTCTAAGGAGCTGCTTGTTTGTGTTTGGACTTATTCTTTCGAAACGCCCTAGGCGTCACATGGAATGCTGGCTGATTCGGACCGTGGCTGATTCGGACCATAGCTGATTCGGCCCAGATTACGGGCTGATTCGGACCAGATGACGGGCTGATTCGGACCATGTGAACTATTATAAGAAAAACCATGTAACACACACATTATTTAGTTTGGTAGTTATTACTGTTTTTGCAGACATACTAAGAGCATATAAAAAGTTGATATTCGGCTTTTAAATTTACGTAAGACAGTTGCAAGCAAATATCTAACCGAAATCAGAACAAACTCCATATTAACTATAGCATTTAGATTTGTTCAACCAAAATAAAGAATATATATATATATATATATATATATATATATATATATATATATATATATATATATATATATATATATGTGTGTGTGTGTGTGTGTGTGTGTGTGTGTGTGTGTGTGTGTGTGTGTGTGATAAACTGACAACGAACAGTGCAAAATTAGTATCTAACTAGCCTGAGCGCTTTCGACTCTTAATGGGTCTTTTTCAAAGACAAATACAAAACATAGACAAGACAAACAAATAAAACAGAAAAACGGTTATGTTTGCAAAGTTTTACATGGCTGTTTCTACTTGAATTAAACATTTAAGCTTATATTGTGTCTTAAACAAATGTAAGTGACACATTTAAATCTCAGACGAAACCTATTGATATTTCACATGGTCCGAATCAGCCAGAAATCTGGTCCGAATCAGCCCGTAATTTGGACCGAATCAGCTTGGTCCGAATCAGCCATGGTCCGAGTCAGCCTGTTCCCGTCACATGACCCTCTAATAGAGCGTTTAATGGTTGAGCTATCTGCGAAAGTCTCTCGACAAAGCGGTGATACTACGCTGCAAACTGACGTAACCCATAATGTTTGTAGGTTTTTGCAAAGTTCTACTCGCAGAGATTTTCTCCGGGTAGGTCTCTATACTTTCCTTGGATATAATAATACCCAAATAAACGACGGAGGACATGAACAACTCGCATTTAGAGGGTTTCAGGTTAAGGCTGTGCTGATGTAAGCGTGCGAACCCTGCCTCCAAACGTTCCACGTGCTGTCGAACGTCCTGGAGAAAATGATAGTGTTTTTTCCTCATTACATGCTATTATAATGTAAATATATTCACTAGAGATGTCTCTGGTTCTCCGAAAATCGGTTGGCCTGAATTATTCTTTGGTAAACACGTAATGTTGACCTAGATCCTGACATTGGTTCAAGATTAGTGGAAACCACGTAAACATGTTTTTTTTTCTCTACAAAATGACTTTTTGCTGTCAACGTTAAGATGGCACTAGTGAATTAAGTAAACTACTATGTACTCTAAACGTAAACGTTATTGGTTCTCGTGACGGTAATGTTAGGAGTACGTAATATAAATGATCACGTGACTCATCCCCCATTGGTGATTTCGCAGTTTGGTGATTTTTTTTCTTCTTCTAAACTGCGTATTAGAATACGATATAATCTTTGTTTTAGTGAAATATATTTAGATTTGGGATTTGGCAAATGACATTAAGTCATTTTCTTTTGTTGTAGATAGGTTTTGAATCCATGTTAACATTTCTTCAATTCCCATTTGGATTTTTAAGGTTTAATTTGTACCTCTGGAAATATTCGATGTGCTCATACATAATTCTTGGATAAGGACAGTGTATTAAAATTGTATTCGGATTTCAAACACCGGGCTGTTAATATTGTTTCTACAAGGAATTATAGATAAACACATTACAGATTTCAACATACGTCATCGTCTTCCATCTTGGATTTTTCCAACAGGACTCGAACTTGAACCTATTAGAAAATTTCATTACTTTGGTTTATGTAATTTAGTTCGTGGATTATTCTTGTATTAGTTTTGGATTTGATTCTTAAAACTAACTTCTATTTACATTTTTACAAGCTTTTTTCATGGAAATATATTATTTGTTAAATTATGCAATACTTTGTTTTTAATTTTTCCGTGCTACTGTTTATTAGAGCCTAAACACGTAACATAACGTAACAGTATTATTCATAAATAAACAAAGACTAGATATACGTGCAGATATTTTTATTAATAATTTATATGTTGGGGGAGACACAATAACATTTTGATTGTTACTTAAATAATTTCCCAATTCATCCAAATACTTTGATTTTTTATGTACAACTGTTTAGATCACGTGCGTACGTTGAAGAGGTTTGCACCAGAGATTTCGTGGATTAAAAAAAATCAATAGTTTTGTATATCCATTCGTTATCCTGTCTGTGAGAACGGAGCCAGTTGTATAGAGTATACCCGATCTAGAATATACGTTATGTTAAGCCACTTTTAAATTTTAATAAATCAAATATTTCACAGGAAGAGTTATATAGTTAATTATTTTACGTAATTAAAAACTGATGTCACAAGGTAAAGGTAATCGGAGTTCATCAATTATTCAAAACATATTGATGAGAAGTAATTTATTTGAATTGATCATAATTGTCAAATTTTAATTGTTTTCTTAGTTTATAACTTTTGTCATACTGTTAAATGAAGTTGATTTATCTTTATTAATATTTGACAGGTATATTGTATGGTATCAATTTATGTACTGTGACAAAGATTTGATGGATATGTCATATGAATTAAAGTTAATATGATATTGTCTTCACAACAAGACAATATTGCAAAGTACAAGTCTTTAGATTGTGTAGGACTAGGAAGGCTATGTCTTAAGTTAGGAATCCATGATTAGGATTAAAGGAAAAGTGAAGAAAGCGCGAAAGCACCGTTTGACACCTCTATAATTGTAAACATCAATCAATGCGAATCAGAGGCGTAGCGATGATATTTTGCGCCCGGGGACAAACTATAAAATTGGCGCTCCAGCGATCTTGTGACAGATTTATTACCCTTGTTTTCTTATTATAATGTAACGTTGCCTCATTTTGGCACCCCTGTACCTTGGCGCCCGGGGACATATGTACCCCCCGCCCCCCACCCTCGCTACGCCTCTGATGCGAATGTCCAATGTTCCTCCAGTACCAATTCCACACTGTACATATTAGAAAAGAAATATTGCTGATAATATAATATTATAAATGCAAGGAAGCAGACGGGTATGTATCCATGGTAACTATCGTGGTTCTGATCACGATGTCGTTTCTTACCTACACACGTTATACGTATGTTTATAGCAAATCTTAAAGAGAAACAGTCAGGAAGGAATATGTCTGGCTTGATGTCACAAAGACCTTTAAATACGACACCCGATGTGACAGTTTTTTTAAATGTATATTTACACATAACTTAAAAAAGTTATAGCATTCAACAACATAATGCTATAAGGACTCGTGAGACTTCTAAACACCCATAAAGCAAGTTTTCTTTGATCAAGAAAGCATGCGAACTTTGACGTAATATCATTAGATTAACCGTTCTGTAGCATATACAAACCACGAATTAAACAAGGAACTATTTCACACTGTTCGTGTAAAGAGAAGGTACACCAATTAATATTTGATGGTATACTTCAAAATCGGTCAGTAGAATATTAAATCAATTGATGTCATTATAATATCCAGTCTAACAAGGGGTGTCTCAGTGCGTCTTAAGAAAAGCACTTGACTCCCAGGGATTTCGTTGGATTATGTGGCCAATACTGGGTTGAAATAAACGTTGCAAACCTGCTTACAAACTAAACCATCCAGCATTTAGTTTTGGAAAACAACGTAACACATAGTTAATATTTGTATATCAATTAAGGTTTGGTATTTAGGTTATTATTAATTGTAAACGTGTTTACTTAAGTTTGGGTTATAAATAGTTTGATATATACCTTAGAATGTTCCAGAAACGCTTTTTAACTATGAAAACATAGTATTTTCAGCTAATTGCTGTCTAGGTCAGGCAAAAGGGTATATAAAGTTGTTTAATTCAGGATAACTCATTCCTACCTTAACATCTGATTGGATTCGGTCTTATTGTTGTGTCCAGGTTTTATTTAGAAGTATTTTTTTTTTTTAAAATTCACATTAAATTGTGATCATTAAAATATATTGGAATAAATGGCTATTTTGAGATTATTTTTAATTTATTCAAGACATGTTGGATTATGTTATTGTGAAACATCACGACTTTTGTCACATTAGCGAATTCGATACTACTGGCACATCAGCAAATCCAAAATTCGAACCGTTTTGCTACAGCGCTGGAATTTATTCGAAATAATCTATTTTTGGAATTGTGATAAAACTTTTAGAACTATTTGGGATTTAATTCAAACTGCTATTTTTTTCTTAAACTTTGTATTCTAGAGAAATAATTTTTTTGGTGAATGTTACAAAATTTATTGGCTTTTGCTCTTCGCTGTTACTTATTTTAAGACGACAAAGTCGTAACACCACGCATTCCAATTAGCTGAAGTTGACTGTTTCTGTTATAGATATAAAAAGCTACCTTAGAAGAAAGAAAAGATCAAAGTTATTTATGGATAGAGAATGGCAAACACCCCTGAAGAGGAAAAGAGTATACTAAAATGGAAACAGAAAAGCTGTTACCTCATTCAGAAAGTTAATTTGATACAGATTGATAAAAATACTGTACTCCACCCCCATGAATCAATGCCAGATTTGATCAATGATGGAATAGTTTTTTGCAAATCAAGCAAGTTTCATCTCAAAGTTTTAATTTTCTTCATAAAATTCATATTACTTTGTCAGCATCCTTCTGGCAATTTCTGTACCTCACAAAAAATCTCATTACAGCCTGAATTATCATGAGCTAAATAATCTCAGTATGGTGAGAAATGTTGACAATTTTAGTAAAACCGGTACCAAGTTAGAAAGCCCGATATTGTAATGAGAAATTGACAACACCAAAAATAAATGAGGCTGTTACTGACAGAGTGAAAGGTAAGAAACCCATTAGCTTGTAACAACTCAAGACTTCTCAATCTCATTGGTGTTCTTTCCATGAGAATATATTAGAAGGCATGTGATAACAAAGCACCTGCAAAACGTTTTACGATCCTTTCATAGGAACACTGCCTCATATGCTATCTCAACTAAAACTCAATTTAACTGAGGTGAATAATTTTGTGACTAAATATAAAATTTGATTTGTGAAGTGAAAAATAGTTTAGGATTCTATGTTAACCCTGATAGAAAATATATCTGAATAGATTTCCGGTAATGTTTAACGCCATCTTGGTCTGTTGTGCATAGCAAGAAACTTGACATTCCAGGACCCATAATAATTTCTAAACATACGTAACATAGAAAATTGATAAAAAAATCCATACATCCAGTTCAATAATGGAGTAGATTATACCAGCATTTCTAGTTAAAATGCAACGTTAAATACAGTTCAGATTTTATAAGCTCAAATAAAAACATTTATTTCTAATCTGCCCCAGGTTTGACTCTATGTGAATAGCTTATTTGAATATAGGGAGGCGGTGGTTGTTGTAGTGTGTAACGCACTTTTGTAGCACATGATAGGCTATACATGGCGGCCAGTATTCATGGTAGAGGAAGAACCCTGGGAAATCCCCAGAAAGAACCACCGATCCACGAGAAGCTACTAGCAAGCTTTCTCACATACCCATATTGGCCAAATCTGAGACTCGAATCCACGCCGATCGACAGAGATGAGATTGCAGTGATTTGTAACGGAGAGTGCTTTACACCACTCGGCCACTCGAGGCCTTTTAATCCAAGGAGGTAATTTTCTATAGCTTTGTTTATTGTTTTCTCAAATGAGAATAGCAGATCTAAAACATATTCCACTCAGTATAAGAGATGTATTCAATTCAGTTATTTGAAACTCAATCAATGCATTTAAACCGCCTAAAAGAACTTTTAATATACGGACTTTTCAAACAGGTACGGATAATAGATTTACAGATGCTGGTGAAAAGAAGCAAACTGTTTGCATGGTCTGTTTAATTAATGTTTCTAATTACATTCCGGGTTTTGTGATATTGCATTCTCTAACCGGAAACGATAGCTGAAAGTGAAGACTTGCATAATAAATTACAAATGGAAGAATTAGTATTCGCTAAATTCAGGCAATGACGTAGTCAAGAGAAAGAAAAGAAAATCGATGATGCAGTTTTTGTTGTATAAATCGTCGAAGGGTAATTAATCAAATCCATTAATATGCAACTTAAATAATTGCAAGTTGAATTCTCATCTTAAATTACTTCCTCTTAATTGATTACACGTTGAACAATTATTTTAAATTATTTCCTATCAGAAAGCAGAAAGTTAATATTCTGAAAACGAGCCATTAGTGGTCCGATGCTTTCATTTTTTAAACTATTCTGGGAGGGTTAACTGTGCATATGGTGCATTTTATCACTGATGTATGAATTATAGTTTCCCTCCACCTTTTACGCATACCACAATTAGAATGCTTTCATAATTTGTCTTGTTAACTGGTTAAAGAAAGGTATGACTTAGTATGAGAGGCTGAGAGACCCCAAATGGACCAAAACACCATCCCTTTATTTTATGATTTACTGAAGATGTGGCCTGTATGACGAATCAAATAAACTTCGAATTTTAAATCAAAACGATACTACTGAAAACATCACGAGTCAGATACCATATCCTTGAAATGTTTCTGGCTATCATATTAATCCTATCTAAAATTAAACCATACCTTTGAATACATTATTTTCATTTAAGATAACGTCATGACATACCTTGCATGGATGCTATTTTATCTAATCAAAGATTCTTCAGGATCTTTTAAAGCTGTTAGACTAGCATTACCGATAATATAATTAATGGTTACGTGATAGCAGCGCCTTATTTCTGACAAAACATTAAACCGTAAATTGGTAAATTGCATTAATTTACTGTTGTGGCAGAAATGTAAAGAAGACAGTGAAGCTGGGTTAGGGTGTATTCAGGCTTTGTTCCTGTATAGACAGGTATTTGTCCCCCAAAAGGTAAATTGATACAGCTATACATTTACCTGTATGCGGGTAAGAAAAATTTTACATAATGCCCTGTTCATAGTCTAATTTGAGTATAAACCACATTTTACATAGAGCCTTTTTGAAATCCCGATTTGAGTAAAAGACACTCTGTATAAAGCCCTGCACATTGCCTCATTTGAGTATAATGCTCGTTCTACATCAAGCCTTCAACAAAGCCTGATTTTGAGTACAAGACATTTTCTACATAAATTGTTGATCAAAGCGTGATTTTAGTAAGACATATTTCTACATAAATTGTTGATCAAAGCGTGATTTTAGTAAGACATGTTCTACATAAATCATTGATCAAAGCGTAATTTTAGTAAGACATAATTTCTACATCAATCATTGATCAAAGCGTGATTTTAGTTAGACATTTTCTACATAAATCATTGATCAAAGCGTGATTTTAGTAAGACATATTTCTACATAAATCATTGATCAAAGCGTGATTTTAGTAAGACATATTTCTACATAAATCATTGATCAAAGCGTGATTTTAGTTAGACATGTTCTATATAAATCATTGATCAAAGCGTGATTTTAGTAAGACATATTTCTACATCAATCATTGATCAAAGCGTGATTTTAGTTAGATATATTTCTACATAAATCATTGATCAAAGCGTGATTTTAGTTAGACATATTTCTACATAAATCATTGATCAAAGTCTGATTGGGTCATACTACTCATTTTCTGTATAAAACCATATAAAAAGCTTGATTTGAGTATAGGACACAATGTCGGCATAAAGCCCTGTAAAAGCTTGATCTAAATAATATTCGTTGACATTAATTTGAAATTATAGTGAATTTCGCTAAGTACTGTTAGTACATCATTACTCTTCAGGCTACGGCTACATTTATACATTCGAGACTACAGTGATATCGACGATTTCAGCCCTGGATCTGTATTCCAACGCCACTGGAATCCAATGTGGCTGTTATAGTTTTAAGACTGGTAATAAATCTTTTTAGACTACTTGCCGATTTAATTCACAACATTGTAAACTTATTTTTGTTGTTGAATGTTAACTTTGTATTCTATGTAAAGAAGGATTTTGCTGAATTTTACAACAAAATACCATGATCTGCCGACATATGCGATGACATGTTAGGATATGTTGCTTGTACTTGGACACGACTTGTAAGAGAGTATATGTTTTATGTTATTATGGTTTAAATAAATTACTAAGAACTAATTTATAATTGGCTTGGAACAAATTTAGATTTAAGACTTCTGCCGTTTAAGGTGACATTCATTAAAATCCTAATTATCTTTGCGAACATTACTATCTCGGTTGTAATTTTTATCAACACCACCGACACCATTTCTCTCCAGTCTCTTTGAGAACAACTTTCTTAAGCTTCTCTATTAATAATGTTGAACATTGAGCGTACTGATTTTTGTAATAGTTTTACCGTATTTGAATGAAGGACAATTTCTGTTAATTTCGAATTAGTAAAATGCAGTATGTACAGTTCAGTTCAGTACAAAATAGAATATAAGCAGCCAGAACCGAAAATAACACATGCTGTTATTATTATTATTATTATTATTATCATTATTATTATTATTATTATTATTATTATTATTATTATTATTATTATTATTATGTTTGGATATAGCAGTGTTTGGTGCACTTAGTTCTTAAATGAAGAAAATACATTGTCTAGTCTGTTAAGTTAGATGTGAAGATATTTTAGGCAAAAGGTGTAGGATAAAATTAAGTCAATGGAAAGACTGTGTTTCTATTGGTCATTAAGAATTTAGTTCATAAGTATTTTTAGGAGTTATAGTTTCTTGTTGTGTAATCAATATGTTTAGGTGGAGAAATTGCAAGTCAGAGGTAACACAGGATGATATGAAACTATTTGTTATGAAGAAGAAAGATTGTCAGATTTGTAATGGTAATATCGAAAAATGAATTACATTTTATTAATGCTTATCTGCTATGTGGAGAATTATGAAATAATATTTGCCCACCTTTGTATAAACAATCCAACGTTAGTAATATATAGGTTTCTGATACAAAAAGATGCTAAAAATGCTGATAACCAATTTAGTACTGTTTAGTATTAAAAAACTTAAAGCTTAGAAAAGCCGGTCTTTTATCAACCCCTGCGATAAGACAGTATACAAATATCACAAAACGTCTTTTTGCTTCATGCAGACATTACGATTCTTATTTTCACTACGGTATTATTACTGTGTAATACTTTTGAATTTCCGCCAGACAGAATATATAACAGATTACTTGCATGTATAACATTTTCAATGGAACTAATATTTTTTAATGTTACATACTCAGTGTTTGTACTGCATCATGTATGGATATGTATCATGGGTTAGTGACTTGTTTTGCAAATAAATACTGGTATTATTATTATTATTATTATTATTATTATTATTATTATTATTATTATTATTATTATTAGATCACATCAATTTACCTTTCATTTATTTTATTGGTTGCTTGTTTCTATAATTTGTTAACTTAATTTACATCTGCTGCTGATTTATTATATCCAGAGCATTCAACCAATCCTAAAGTAGAACATATTTATTTAGCCAATCCTAAAAGGTGACAATTTGATTCAGCCAATACTAAAAGGAGACAAATTTGATTCAGCCAATCCTAAAAGGGGACAATTTGATTCAGCCAATCCTAAAAGGGGACAATTTGATTCAGCCAATACTAAATGGGGACAATTTGATTCAGCCAATACTAAAAGGGGACAATTTGTCATTACAACTAGTGAGTGACGAATTTACTTTTAATAAAGCTTTTCTATGCGTTGTTTCTAAGTTTCGGTTTTTCGCATAGTTTGAAACGTCGTCAATGAAATCAGGCATTAAATGATATGAAGTTGCCATGACAATGGTGTCGTCTGCTAATAAGACATATTCATGCAAAAACCTGAAATTGTTCGACCACAAAGGCTTAATTCAACTTGTATAATATCACGAGGAAGAACTAAGCAGATTATGTGTGACCCTGATCTACGCACTGCACAATAACGAAATGTTTAGACTGTTTCCCAGCAAATAAAAAAAAACACGTTATGCTTTCGAATGAGTCTTCCTTGATGGGTCAGGTATTTCCCTGGTCCCTGTATTACAAGTATGTAGAACTTGTAAAACAACCAACAGTGCCATACTGTATTAAAAGCTTTAGCATTCCCTGTAAACGTAGCAACTGGATTGTGAAATGCCAAATTTTCTGTCAATCTATTAATAAACCAATAGTTGTGGCCAGATAGCCATTAGTTAGATTTATGAGACACGTCGTGCAGGAAAGAGGGATATGTAGAGTCTAGGCGACTGTTGTACTAATTAAACGTTGTTTACACATCAGCCTGGGGCTGACTGTTGGCGACCTTTTAAAGTTTAATTTTTTCACAAAAAGTGTCAGAATTGAGAAAATGCAGAGATTATGTTACTTAAAACCAAAGCATGTCATATTGACCATGACGTAAGCAAGCGACTTTTAGAGGAAAGCGGGAGAAAATACATTTGATTCTGATTGGTCATGGTTAAATAAGGGGTGTGTTTTCACGCGAAAAATCTTTAGGACATAATATCGCACTAGCTAAAGTAGTCTTAACATCGCTCTGAAAGAGAGACAAGTGGTAGAACTATTTTGTAAAGACTCCGATTGATATTTGAGAGAAATACATTCGTAAGGAAGCGTGGTCGAAAACCGCCAAAAACAACGGTTGAGTGACACACCAAATCACACAAAAGGTACTGTCGCAATTCCAGGTATATTATTGATGCAATTCATATGATGTTTGCTTAGTTACAGGTCTGCATGATTTCTTTTGATACACTTGTATAATTGATTTAATTTGATACATTTGTATAATAATGTGTTTTGTATTATGATTTGGAAGTACTTGCATGAATTCATTTGATACATTTATTTAATAATGTGCTTTTGAGTTATGAATTGGAATTCTTGCCTTAATTCTTAGTTAAGAATGACGTAGTTTTAATTTATGTCGTAAAAACACTATGCTGAGTATGAATAGGAAGTGTTACGTTAATTCTTGAATTTATCATATTGTTTGAATAATGATTATGTTCTAAGAATTTAATGTATTAGGTTAGTAAGGGATTTACAAGAATACACGTGAATTCACCGAAGTTTGATGTCATAGATAATTTAGCGACAGTGTATACGATTCAACGCCTCGCTGTGTAATACGTTGATGTATTAGGTCAAGTAAAACGAATTAACAATGTATTTACCTACCTTCATTTAAGGACATGTGTAGTTAATTACTAGCCGTAAAGTTGTTATCCCTGATAGAAATATCTGATTGTTCGAACCAGGAATAATGGACAGTCTCAACTGTAACCATTGTAACGAGAGACTTAGGTTGTTTTAATTTTCTTTTCAAAGAAAGAAAATAGCTTTTGTTGGGGAGTTCGTGAAGTACGGGAATAACGACATACACGTTGGAAAAGAATTGAGGAACGGAAATTGCAATGTACGCATGAGACAGTGGACAAGTCCGGATTCAAGCGGAACATCCACGAGTGCAGATTATCTAGAGAGAAAAGGAACTTCTAGAACAACATTGGATGGAACAGTGAACGTGGACCGAGACATAGCAGGTTATGAAAATCGAACAAAGCGCTGACTTCGATTGTACCACTCGATCCTATGATGATTTGTAACCATCAGTAATAGAACGGCTAATTTGTTTAATTCTATTTCAAATCTTATTGTAATTCGGTGAAAGTTGTATTTCTAAACCGCGTGTATTCCTACTTAAAAGAAGTTTCATAACTGCGTATGTAATTGATTAAATTGTTTATTTATATTTACGGGGCTCGGAGTTGTTTGTTCAATATACCTGCTCAGTTTACCATATGCATTCTCTTACTCGAACCGGACAATTATATCGAGGGCGGTCATCTCTTAGATAACGAGTATCAAAAGGGAGTGGGTTGGCGTTATTATTATTATATGTTGTACAATACCTCTTGACAAGTGGGACTTAACACTTACCCTTTGACAGGTGGGGCTTGGGGCTTGCGCAATATTATACGAATAACGCTCATAACCCACAGGAGACCCTGACATGGATTAAGGTCAAGAAAACATTCTGGATTTTGGGCAATCCCGAATCGTTCCTGAAGAAAAAAGCAAAATCCTCAGATGAAATTCATATACCCCGTAAATAGATGGTGGAAGACTTGAAGCTCAGCGAGGAAGAGTTAGAAGAAGAAAACCCGACAACTCTTTCTAGGACCATTCAGATCTCTATACAAGAGAGTTGCAACTAAATCTTTACCTTAGGTGTTTTGTATTTGTGTTGCTTGTATGTGTTTGCTTGTTTCTGTTGACAATTAAAACTTAAAACCCTTTAGCACTCTCCTTCCCATCGAACACAAGAAACACTTATGTTACCTCTGAGGCTATCGTGTCACAATTAGGCTATCGTGTCACATTAGAGGCTATAGTGTCACATTAGAGCCTATCGTGTCACATTAGAACATATCGTGTCACATTAAGGCTATCGTTTCACATTAGAGCCTATCGTGTCACATTAGAGGCTATCGTGTCACATTAGAGGCTATAGTGTCACATTAGAGGCTACTGTGCCTTGTACTACTACTATTCATATATGCTGAAGTATCCTCATTGGCATACGGCGGTAACAAAGACTTGATGATAAAGCTGGTCAGTATAAACAAAACTGGTTATCTGCCCAATATAAAGACTAATAATGTATGGGTGGAGGGGCAACGGTTGGTACGGTAGCTGTTTGTCATATGATATTTTTAATGGAGAGAAACGTCGTCTATGGTGAGAGGATTCTATTACTGTGCATATTGTGGTATTGGTTTATTGAGATAGTCTGTGATAATTTATATGTGAGAATGGAATTGATGTACAAAAAGATGGAGATGATAGCTGATAAATTGATATTTATTTAGCTGGGTTCATGTTACAAGGGATGATAAGTGTACCATGTATCAGGGTTGCCAGTTTAGTGAAGTTTAGAGAGCAGGTAGAAGCCTTAGAAATTTTGGTTCAACAGGAGCAGATAGAAAGCTTGTTATACGTGTCCTGCTTCAGGCAGACCATTAAGTAAGACCTAGATCGCTGCAGGTTTTTGAATTGGATCATTGGCCAGTTTAGCTGGATTCTTTCATATGACAGTTATCTGTTAGCTTCAGTGATTCGGTCATTATAATAACCAAGGGCCTTTTATCAGTTGGTCTAATAACATTATCGTCCATCTCCAGTAGCTAGGTTTCAAATATTGTCTTTATTTTTCTGTTTAAATTATCAATTTACACTGAATGTTTTAGTACGCTATGCTAATGTCAGTAGTGGACAAAAACGTTTCTCCAGTTGCTTGTTTGACCAGGAAGGGAATATAACTGCAGCTAGAGCAGGATCGAGAGGCTCGAATCGAGAAGGTCGAATCGAGAAGCTCAAACCGAGTGGTTCGAAGATGCTCCAGTGTGAACTTTCGGAATGGATTATTTAAATAGAATTGGAGTGCTTATATATCTATGACTAACTTTCCATAGTACATCTGGATCATATCGATGTTATTTCACAGGATTCCCGATATATCTACTGACAACAATTCATGACAAATTTAAACATTGTACCATAGAGTGATGTAGTATAACTACGAAATGATCGACACGGATTTCCTTCCCCTTGATGGCCAACGTCGGAACGAAATCACTTGTTATTGTAAACAATTAATTTCATCAAACTTTTCCATTAATAATACCCTGCATGTCAATGATATATCATTTATGATTAAAAAATTTGAGCTCATTCCAAATTCTAAAAGTACTTCATTTTGTTTCCATAACGAGGTTTTCGTAAAATATTTAGATAATTAATTTACGACGTTCCCCACAATTGAAAAGGACTTATTTGTTACAGTGATCGTGGTAATTGATGGTGTTTTTATTATGCTCCCTACTATAGGTGGATGCAAACAAATGAGAATGGTAATACAACATAATCCGTTACTTCAAACTGAAAATTATTTATAAAAATATAAAGAGACAAACGTGTTATTTGCAAGAATCTACTATTTCTTAATTTACTTTCTACTGGAGTGCTTCAAGAAAGATGGATTTAAATTAGCATAAGGTTTTATTAGCACTTACAGTAAAGGTCATAAATGAAAAATATAGAAAAACTAAAATGGACAATGAAGTGATCGTTGTCTTTCTGGTCATGCTGTGTCATCTGCGTTGCAGTGTATGTGTGTTTGATTTTGACGCAGCTTTTACCAATGTTTCAGTCATATCGCTACGATGTATGCAGTGTGGCAGTTTAAAGTGATGTATATAGCACAGGGGCATCATGCCGCAGACATTTATAGCATGATGTCCCACCCAGTCACATTATTCTGACACCAGGCCAACCAGTCATAACACTAACCTCTTACTCCAAGCGAGACATTTGTTAGTACCATGTTTGTAAGTCTTTGGTATGACTTTGCCAAGGTTCGAACCCACGACCACCCGCTTCTCAGGTGGACGCTCTTACCATTAGGCCACGGGAGCTGTAGCGTTTCAGAGAAAGTATGACTTAATTTAGTAGGCCTTGAAAATATAATTCATTCATTCTTATAGCGATATAACTGGCATTCAAAATGTTCAAGATTTTAAAACACTGGTTGGAGAATTTGATACAAATACCGTTAACGGGAAACAGGTGATGAAAGTTTTTATTTGTATTTATAATTAGTGTTGTAGCATTTACCTGAATTTGGGACTTAATAAACTATAAACAAAATGCAGAAAAATGTAGACAGAAAAACGACTTATTGGTGACGTTATCTTGCAATGGTCCTATGTTTATGAGTTTGGGTTTGCCTTTCCACTTCGTTTTAAGACACAGCACCATGTGATTTCTTACCCTTTGGCTATGCATTTTATTTCACTTGAATATGTGGACATTCACTACTACTACTACTACTACTATTACTACTACTAATAATAATACTAACAATACTAATACTAACAATAATAATACTAATAATACTAATACTACTACTACCACTACTACTACTACTACTACTACTACTACTACTACTACTACTACTACTACTACTACTACTATTACTACTACTAATCTTTATTTAACGAGGACAATACATTTGGTCATAAAAGACATATCTGTTATGTGGTCATCCAATTTTGTAACAGGTTGTGTAATAAAACAAAACAAAATTATAAACATTAAGGTATGCTCTCACACGTACTCGCACATATTTAAAATGAATTTATATATGTAAATACAGTGGTTAGCAAGTACATAACAATATACTATACACAGGTACATAAATGTTTGCATGTCATAAGTGAAATATACATACATAGATTAAAACATACACCTCTTATTTCTGGACGCAAAGATAAACTTATCTATCTTATCATTTCAGCTGGTCTAGAAAGAATTTATGAAATTAGGTTTTACACGAAGGAAGTTAATTTTTGTACGCATTCTCAGAGGTAAAAGATTCCAAATATTACCTAGGTAGGTGCTGATACAGTAAAGTAAAAGAGCTAAGAGAACGGTTGGAATCTGGAGTTGGTTGTTGATCAATCACGCTCACCATATTATTAACTAGGTTCACTTTGATTAGAGATATAACCTGGAGAAGGATCATTCACAAATTAATGTCATGATTCCCTTAAAATAAAGAATATATTTTGGTAAAAATAGCCACTGTACATTAAACATTCGAGAAAGTTTCAGAATTAGTTAGGGCGGCCAATTTATTGAGTTTTTCAAGTATGGCTAGATTATATTAAGATGTGTTTCTCCATGTGGTGCAGCAGTATTTTATCAAGGGTAGTATAAATCACGATATGTAAAGTTCAAGGGGAGGTTGAAATTTCAACAGTAATTGTAAGAAAACTATTGTTTTAATGACCATTGCAAATTTATGATCGATATGTGTATTAAGATGAGATGTTAATCAATGTAGATACCAAATATATTTATTTCATATTCTTAACACTAGACACGTCTGAGCCATGTTGAGTTAGAGGTAAATCCAGGTTAGTAGATATACGCTGCCTTGCTCCGATTGTCATATATTTTCATTTTAAAGACATTTATATTGCTGACACTAAACTGAAATAATATTGAGGTTGATTGGACGTTTATTTTCAGCAGAGTGAAGAGATGTCAGAGGCGTAGCTAGAGTGTTTGGCGCCCGGGGACAATATTCATTTCCCCCCCCCCCCCCCCTACCTCAACTCTGAAACCCATTATTTTCATCAATAAAATTACCATTACCCGTTACAACCTATTTCAAAGCCCATTTTGGCGCCCCCACTAGCATGGCGCCTGGGGACATATGCCCCCTGCCCCCCCCCCCCCCCCGGTACGCCTCTGGTATCCAGTCCCCCACATAACCTTGGGCAATGACTGCACTGGTAGCCGTGGCGTACAGCTGCTTGATGGTTTTGGTCAACGTTTGACCCATGATGTACCTCTTCATTGTGGCCAACAATACTTCATGCCACACTTTGTCAAAGCCCTTTTTCAAATCTATGAACACATGACAGATGTCTTGTTGATGTTGCGAGTACTTTCACACAGAACCCTGAGATTAAAAATGTGTTCTGTTGTGCTTCTTCCACTCCGAAACCCTGCCTGTTCTGCAGCGATTATGTCTTCTGCTTGTGGGTTCCGTCTGTTCAAGATGGTCTTCAGCATCACCTTACTATCATGGCTGATCAAACTGATAGTTCTGTAATTTTGGCACAGCTGGAGATTGTCTTCCTTGTGGAGTGTTATAATCAGTGACTGGGTCCACTGTTTTGGCCTTTCACCTGTCTGCAAGATCTTGTTTCAGATTTTTCTTAGTAGCTTTATCACTGATACCCACCTGCATTCTTGATAAGTTCAGTTGGGATTTTGTCTACTCCGGCTGTCTTCCCATTCTTCAGTGCTCTTATTACTGACTCCACCTCTTCTTTTAGAATGGGGTATTCATCATTTGATAGTCTGGAACTTCAAGTAACTCTGGGTCTCCTGTGGAGTGAAGGTTGTAGAGTTCTTTACAATACTCAGTCCATATTTCTGTAGTGTCACTCGCTTCTGTGAGGCACTTTCCATTTTTACTTTGAATGGTACCGACTCCGATATAATTGCCAGTTAATATGTACTTTTGGTAGAGTGACGATGTAAGGTGAAGTTGTTTGCGTTTAAAACATGTACAGTGGTTAGTGTGTTGGCATACCTCTTTGCTACTTTAATATAATGTGGATGATATTTCTTTGGATATTGTACTTTTGGAAACTGTAAATGATCTAAGTACGCAGCTAACTAGCATGACTGCTCTCTTGCAGAGGCGTAGCGATGATATTTTGCGCCCGGGGACGAACTATAAAACTGGCGCCCCAGCGATCTTGTGACCGATTTATTACCCTTGTTTACTTATTATAATGTAACGTTGCAAGCCTCATTTTGGCGCCCCTGTACCTTGGCGCCCGGGGACATATGTACCCCTGCCCCCCCCTAGCTATGCCTCTGAGAGATGTACAAGATAATTGCACTGTCGAGTTATCAAAGAAAAGATATTTGTTAGGGTGCACTGCATACGAGGCTAAACCATTGATATATACAGCAGAAACAGAAATGTCCCTAAAACATAATTTTTTGGAACACCACATAAAACTACTTGAATCGGAAGTATATATGCCCACACAAAGCAGTTTGACACGTTTCTTTCGAAAACCTGATTTCGGTTATGGAGGTGCTGGTACTTGTTAAGATATCCGAAAACCTGATTTCGGTTATTGAGGAGGTGGTTCTTATTAAGATATCCGATTACCTGATTTTGGTTATGGAGGAGTTCGTACTTGTTAAGATATCCTAAAACCTGATCTCAGTTATGGAGGAGCTGGTACGTGTTAAGATATCTGAAAACCTGGTTTCGGTTATAGAGGAGCTCGTACTTGTTAAGATATCTGAATACCTGATTTCGGTTATGGAGGAGCTCGTACTTGTTAAGATATCCTAAAACCTGATCTCAGTTATGGATGAGCTGGTACGTGTTAAGATATCCTAAAACCTGATCTCGGTTATGGAGGAGCTGGTACGTGTTAAGATATCCTAAAACCTGATCTCGGTTATGGAGGAGCTGGTACATGTTAAGATATCTGAAAACCTGATTTCGGTTATGGAGGTGCTGATACTTGTTAAGATATCGAAAAACCTGATTTTGGTTATGGAAGAGCTGGTACATGTTAAGATATCCGAAAAGCTGATTACTCAGATGTTGTTGTTTTTTTTTAACAATTTGTGAACGTACATATAAAACAGTTATGGGTCGATTATTGGATGGGTCAATCTTTTCGATTCATTTATGAATTGTAAATACTTTTGCTGGTTTAGATTACTCTAGAAATTTTAAAAGCAGTGACAGTACATTGTATTTCTTCTGTCAATAACTCAGATATTGATAAAGTCGACATTCTCAGAGAACTGAAGTGAATTCCAGTAATTAGCTCGATCGTTGAGAGTGACATTGTGGTGAAGAAGATAACTTGACAAAATGAAGTGCTCACGCTATCTACGTAAAAGGCTGATCTAATTGATGTCACAGAGGACAATCTAGATTGTTTTCACCCAAGCATGCAGGATTTATGTATTGCATGGCGGAACTAATCGATGAATAAATGCACAATGTATGATTGTTTCAACATTATTGCTATTCAGCAGGCATTTATGACCCTAAATAAAGCCGCACGAATATTGCTCATTATATTTGCATGAAAACTGAATTTATGTTGTGTCCGATAAAAGGAAGGAGATGGTAAAAAGTCTAAGATCAAAATGTCAAGATAGAATTTTACGTTCCTCTCTTCCGGGAAATGGTGTATTGAATATAGCATGGTTTTATCTTTAATTGTAGTATATCATTCAACTTGCAACCATAAATTGTCATATTTGCATAACTTATATCATATAATATTCTTCTATCTATGATATTTCCGAAATGTTGTGTGGTAAAAAAGTGATTCTCCCCGAAATGCTACCAAAAATACTAAATAAAAAAGCAGCATGCCTGCGGTAAAGTCAGCTGTAAAGACTCACCGCACATACATATAGAAGCACACACAAAGACATAAATATAGAAGCACACACAAAGACATATATATAGAAGCACACACAAAGACATACATATTGGATAAAAAAAGGCATTGTTCTATATTACCGAGAAAAAGCCACATTATTTTAAACTCTACCTCGTGCATAAAGTGTGATGCATAGCATGGAACAATTACTAATTTACACATGCTAACGGACGCTGTCCATTATTAGCTGGTTTACTGGTGTTGTTGTTGCCCGAGTTGTTTGTACAATATACACTCCAGATGTACAACACAATTATATATATATATATATATATATATATATATATATATATATATATATATATATATATATATATATATATATATATATATATATATATATATATATTGTTACGGCTATTGGATTTAATTTTATTTATTTTTAATTAAATTCAAATTTGTCATTTAGGGTTTAATATTCATTAATTGGGAGATTTTTTTCTAGAAAGTTCAGTCTGACCAGTCTAACTGTAAACAAGTTTTTGACCTTAGCTTGGTTACCTCTTTATCTGACCTTGCTTCAGATTGATAAACAGGTCTTTAAAACTATTGGTTAATTTCAAGGATAACTTTTATTTTTAGTTCTTGGGGTGTAGGAAATATCTAGAATACGTGACTTGCTGAAGGTAGTGACCTTCCATGAATTTCTAGAAAATCACGTGATCACTTGTTTACTTAAGAAAATCAGTTATATAGAAATGTTTGGGATAGAACAATTCAGTAGAATTTTGGACTTTAAGATATTAGTTGTGTATTTTCTGTTTGAGTTTAATTTTAATTATTTTGTTCTGGACTTTGTGTCAATTCATTGAATAAAGAGGATTTATCATCTATTTGGAGGAGAAAACATGTGCTCATAATTCATTTGGATGATAATTAAACAAGAACTGCATCACGTGACATTGTCAGCCATTTTAGATTACATCGTCAAGATTCGAACCTGGAACTATTAGAACATTTATTTATTAGGACTCTTGCAATTCCATTAGTGGATTATTTTTGTGAATTCTATATTGGATTAATGTTGGATTTGATTCTCTAAAACAGTAAGTTAATTTATTTTATGAAAATAATTGTACTTAATAAATTCATTGTTCAATTTATACAAGCTTGTTAGTTTTCACTCTTTCTGTGTTGCTGCTTATTCGAGCCTAAGCACGTAACAATATATATATATATATATATATATATATATATATATATATATATATATATATATATATATATATATATATATATATATATATATATATATATATATATATATATATATATATATATATATATATATATATATATTGTCCCAATAATCACTGGTAATGATTTATTGTGAATGCAGTATACGAGACACAATCAGGAGCAGAAAGTGTATCTTAGTCTCATTGCAGAGATCTAATTATCAATAAATTCATTGGACCTTAAGGGAATACAATACCATTCAGCTTTTCTTCATGTTCGTCAGTACACTTCATCATGCGTACATTGTCATCTTATCAATCAATGGAACGTTTAAATTCACGCATTTGCTTTTTGCAAATTAACACCATTTAAATAAACTCGGTGTTTGCATATTGTATTCTGTACACTGAAGGATCAGTTTGATTATATAAGTTTATTACAGAAGTTGTAATGGTGCTGCTTTGTGTAATCATACGTTTGATAAATCCGGAAATATTCTCTTGGTAGGGCTAGAGTACATGTTTACGTTAAAATATCACTTCTACAGCTAACATTACATTGGTGTGGTTTTTATATGAAATATGATTACTGGGCTAGAGTACATGTTTACGTTAAAATATCACTTCTACAGCTAAACATTACATTGGTGTGGTTTTTATATGAAATATGATTACTGGATGCAGAAATTCCCATATGTATTGGTATTGTTAGTATTTGTGGTGGATACTTGCATTATTTGAATGGGAGCAACAGACTGTCCAATAGACATAAACAAATTTCTTTTTCAGTCCAATTGACTTCACATATTTACTGCATAAATACGATGTGGTTAAAGAATGTTCTGTCAGCTGAAATACAAGTTAATGTCCACATTCGTCTTTGAACAGAAATGAGTTTATTTACGTATTTAATTCAACATTTAAACCACCCTTGTATATAGGATGGATTCTATTTTACAGATATACCGCCCTTACCTCATACACCCGCTATCAAAAAGCAATACAATTATATTTACTTCATGTTGTTGTTCTTGTTTTGAGTTGGACGCCATTTTCTTATGATAATATGTTATATATAACAAAACAATCCCATGTAGGGTATATAGTCCATATTCAGACAGCCTATACTATATTTCCTTAATTTCCTTTAGCGAGTCGAGTTGAAAAATGGCCGCAACAAATGTTCATTGACAAGAAAACATCACAGAAGGCGGGGTTTACAAATCTTTTCCCAGGTTTGCAGCCAATCAGTAAAAAGAATACTGCACAATAATATAACATGTACATATTTTGACCATCCGAATCGCATAAAGTGTTATATGTTCACATGTTATAATATAAAAAATATGAAACTGCACACACTATGGGCAAAGTGTACCGACCCTGTGACAAAATGGGATAACACGCCAGAAGTGGAAGACCATTAAGACTAGCAACCAAAGAACTATGACGCGTCACAATAAGCGGTGAAATACATGTACACAGTAAACAATGAAGTAATACACTAAAATTTACGCACCCAAAATAGTTAAATAAACATTGAATAACTTCAATTATTTCTAATTAAACATATCACAATTAATGCATGATGCACCAACAGTTGTTCAAAAGCAAATGCTCTTATTATTGGTTCTGTCTCACACTAGCATTAGGCAATTCTAAAATAATAATTCACATCATTTCAGGAGACAATTTGTTTGTTTATTGGTTGGTGGTGTTTTAATGGCCCTATAAACACATTATCTGCTCCAGACCGAGGAAATGGGAACTAAGCGCCTTTCCCACGGATATACAGAGACAGCCAACTCATGATGGCAAGGATATGTATCAAATACGAAACCCTTGAACTAATAGCCTGACGCCCTATTAACGGAGCCTACCATAGCTCCTTTGGAAAAGAAACTTCTCCTGAGCTTTGGGAGTCGTGTAAACAACATTTATGTTTTGCATAAATTCGTTTACGAGAAGAAATTGTAAAATAAAACTTCACTCTCACTGCACTTCTTTCAAAATTGTTTACACAATTATACTAATGTCGAGGTCAAAATAAAGGTGGTGAACAGCGGGAGAGGTGGGTGGGGGAAGCTACAAACGCTTTCTGTTGTTTTTGGGAGTCATGTAAACAACATTTATATTTTGCATAAGTTCGTTTACGAGAAGAAATTGTATTTTTAAAAAAATTCAATCTCACTGCACTTCTTTCAAAATTGTTTACACAATTATACAAATGTAGAGGTCAAAAGGAAGGTGGTGAAAAGCGGGAGAGGTGGGTGGGGAAGCTACAAATGCTTTCTGTTGTTTTTACATTAGCAGACATACAGATGTGATATTGCTTATCTGCGTCTTGTTGTACTGGTAGCCAGATAAGCTTAGATTCTGGTGGACTTAAAAATGAGTGTTTTACCACTCTATAGCCTCAAAATATGTAAACAATGAGTACAATCTAAAGAAATTTGCAGAAATGAAAATGTTAATTCATTTCCTTAAAAGTGAAAGATTTAAAAATAATTTACAGCATTTTGAGAAAATTCCTAAAATTATATATGTTCCATCAATTCCAATTGTTTCGAGTAATTCAAATTTGTTTCAAATGTATTCCAAATGGGATATTGTACCAGCAATACAGAAAACAAGTCATAATACCACAATTCCAATACAGCTATAAATCCAAATGTCTTTAAATGTTACACAGTAATTCTGTACAGCTATTATTCCAATAAATCTTAAGTATTTTGAATACTGTAATTCCAACGAATGATTATATTAAATAAATTCCTTTTAAAGAATAACTCTATCAAGGTTAATAGTACTAATAAGAATGCATAATTCTACGAAGTAAATTATATTTTATACAAAGCTAATACGCAATAGAGAGAATGCAATGTATTTCAAAATACTCTTTCAGTAAACATATCAGCTGTTTTAATTTTGGCTAATCCTGTCGGATCACCTGATGTTTACTTGCAATAGCCGTATGAGTCACCTTGAAACCTGTGAATGAAACACTTAGCGGAACACATGACTGATCTTTAAAGTGCAAACTTATTATTGCTAAGGAATTTCAAATAATATTAACTAAATAACACTTATGAGCAATAATTATGAATGAAAATATACATAATATAGACGTATAAAACAAGCGTAAACATAATATCCAATAACATATATTAAATATTTGTGCTTTTATTTATGCGAAGATTTAGTGCACACTTAGGTAAGGTGACAAATTATCATGCAGAACTGTTCGCAGCGTAAAAGCAGCGTGAATTTGATTGCAAAACGTTTCTTCAATTCCCAATCAATTTCGCTGATATATGCATTTACTGATTTATGCGGTAAGACATTTATGAAAAACTTAACTTAAAAATGGATAGAATTATAATCAGATGGGCAGGACACAATTTAAATGCATCGCCCTAATGACATAACATGAAGATGACACATACAAATATTATTTACAATAAGTCAAAGGCAAATAATAAATATTGTCGAATACATTTTGTCTTTAAATTAGCCGTCATTTTCTGCAGAAAACAAAATATATTTTTAAAACAATACTTATATAGTTGTCACAAAACTGAAATGAGCATTCAATCAGCTTTACCTGAATTAGCTTTCTCATATATTGCATAGTAAAGTGTGAAATGAACTTTGTTTTTCATTCTAACACTACGTGTCCTTTGTCATATCAGAAAAGGTCTTAAGGAAGTGACTGGATCGTGTCGCCATTTTTTCATATCTTGGAAAATTATTAGTGTAATATCTTTTGTTACGTAGTATAAGAAAACAAAGCGAACGCCATTATTTAACACAGGTAATACCATGCATTATTAAATAACGTCACACAGGTAATAACATGCATTATTAAATAACGTCACACAGGTAATACCATGCATTATTAAATAACGTCACACAGGTAATAACATGCATTATTAAATAACGTCACACAGGTAATACCATGCATTATTAAATAACGTCACACAGGTAATACCATGCATTATTAAATAACGTCACACAGGTAATACCATGCATTATTAAATAACGTCACACAGGTAATACCATGCATTATTAAATAACGTCACACAGGTAATAACATGCATTATTCAATCGCATACGTGAAATTAATAAAACAATCTGCGAGACTCAGCAAGACTGCCACGAGTGCCAGCTGAAATTTCAAAATTAAAAAAAAATCAAATGCTAGATCTAAAGGTAACATTAGCTATTCGAATCCTAGTTTGAATTTTGGAGAGATTTGCATAATAATATGTTTTAAATTCAAGCATGGCGATAATAAAAAAGGAGGATACAGACTAGGACAAGTTTGCATGGATCAGTTATTCATGTATTATTATGATCGCTGACATTCTTATTGATTCATTACCATAAATGACTTCGCTCTCTTTTCTTGAGATAGGGGAATCCGTCCCTTGTTAGCTTTATCTTTTATCGTCCTGAATATCGTTCTGAATAAAGTTAAGATAATTCATTGCATTGGTTTTAAGTGACACATTGTTTGCTGAAATTAATGACAAATGGGTTTGTAGTCCTATCCACATAATAGGGTTGTGGAATTGATCTTGCTAAGGAAATTTGTTTTCACAGCGGCAAGAGGTTTGTAAACAAGAGGAAACTGATGTTAGTTTCTGCAGTGGCAAGAGGTTTGTAAGACAAGGGGAAACTGATGTTTGTTTTGGCAGTGGCAAGAGGTTTGTAAGACAAGGGGAAACTGATGTTTGTTTTTGCAGTGGCAAGAGGTTTGTAAGACAAGGGGAAACTGATGTTTGTTTTTTGCAGTGGCAAGAGGTTTGTAAGACAAGCGGAAACTGATGTTTGGTTTTGCAGTGGCAAGAGGTTTGCAAGAAATGTCTCAATCATATTTATATTTGCAGTGGCCAGAGCTTTACAGGGCAAGAAGTAGCTGACTGATTTATCAATGCTTGAATTCTGATTCTAGCAAAATTATTGCTGTTCGGTATCTTATTATCCACTTAAATTAAACCGGACTAACTGTCTCATTAACTAATTTATGTTTTGTTTGGATCTCAATGCATTAAATAAAGGTCTTTGTTTCGAATGCCATATGAAAATCAGACAGTATGTCTACATAAATTAGAAGAGGGGCCGTTGTTGTAGGGTTTAACGCCATTTTACAGCGCACGATAGGCCATACTTGGCGGCCAGTATACATGGTGGAGGAAGAATGCGGGAAAACCCCCAGAAAGAACCACAGACCCACGAGAAGCTTTTGGCAAGCTTTCTCACATATCCACAAATGCCGAATCTGAGACTCGAACCCACGCAGTGAGGATGGTCGTGATGACTCATTGGTTAGCATGCAAGTATCGTGACCAAAAGGTTTGAGAGTTCCGAATTCTATCATGAATCAGCCTGCGTCGGCTGCAATAGTTTGTCATTGGGTTCGGCACTAAATAATGTTAAGGTATTGCTGTTTCATAAAGCACCCAGTTAAACGAAACCTTTCATGAATGAGGAATCATAAGCTTGTCATAACATGGCTGCCTTGTGTTAAGTGCTGAAATTTGCATTTTATATTATTTAAACCGATTTATACAAGTTAACAAGTGAATAAATATACTTTACATACTACCGATCTGTAACATCCTTTAGAGAAACAACAAATGTTTGCGGAATATATTATTGTTTCAATTAAATTTTGTATGGAGTGTGATAATGTTGTTTCAATATTTCCGAAGAAAACTTGGGGGAAATATGTTATATCAAATATATTATTTGGGCATACATTGTTGTACGAAATGCCCACATTCTTAAGATGTTAATAAACAAAACCATATATCACGGCAGAGCTAACTCATATATTAAATATGAGAAAAATTAATTTAAAATTTACCAGTTAAGTGACACAGTTGTGTTAGCAAAGAAGGGGTAGAAGCAGATTTTAAGATTAACTTGTCACAAAACACACAAGTATATATATATATATATATATATATATATATATATATATATACACCCTGAAAAAATCTGTTGGGGTTGTTAATAAAATAATATATTACACCCCTTTACTGTTCTTGCTTAAAACATCGTCGCACTGGCGGTTTAAAAACAAAACTTTTCTTTAGTTACTTCTGCCTTTCTATGTATACTCTTAATTTCCTGAAGGCCATTTCCTTAATATTGGTGATATGTCATGATTCCTGGGTTAAATATTGTGCTCGAAACAAGCGTGGATTCGACTGTGATATAAATAGGATGTGTGTTGCATTGGTTTTGAGAACAGGCTATACAATGGAACAGTGCATAACGGTATAAGTCGGCAGAGACACTGGTTGACATGCTTCACAATTCACCAGCGCGTTGAATCTGGTATCCAATCGGAAGAAAACGGATGCTTGATTCATTATACATGCTGGCAAGTTTTCGTGGACTAGGTTGGGGTGGGGTTCTCCCAGTATTATATTTAATTATTACAGAAGACCCACCTTGGCTCGTTTTGGTCAGAAATTGAATTAGTGATAGAGAGATGTAAAGCTCCGAGCCCACAGTCAGCCATGCTAACTGTTAAATTACTGAATACGCTAAAAGGTGAAATTCAAACAAACAACAATTTAATACCATTAAATAACAGATAGTCATTTCGCAAATGAAATTCAATACTCAAAACCCTATCACTCGTCTTTCACGTGACCAAGTAACGGCCTATTTCATCGTCTGACTTAGTGTGATAGAGTTTACTCCTGTCCTGTGTTCCTAATCATA
Organism: Unio pictorum; assembly: GCA_030141615.1. Classification (NCBI taxonomy): domain Eukaryota; kingdom Metazoa; phylum Mollusca; class Bivalvia; order Unionida; family Unionidae; genus Unio; species Unio pictorum. The sequence continues at coordinate 23,698,894 of JARLTB010000042.1, forward strand.
TGTTTTATTCTTTACCCTTGACATTTACTCCAGTACCCCTTCAGTCCATCAACTGCATCGTACAAACAACGTCTGCTTCCATTCTCTTCTTTTCTTGTCTTCCGGAGACTCCGGACCAACTGTACTCGTGTATTTCCCTTCTCTGTCACTACAGATCCTCCGGTCCCTACAAGCTTCCTGTCCAAAACTTCTTTGTAATTCCCAGAATAACAATGTTTCCCGCCTATTTCGAATAACGTCGGAGTAGCTTATAACTTCCCTTATATAATTGCCGCAAAATAGTTTAGCGACCATTGTTGTTTAGTTTTTAACATACTATATTTAAGCTTGCAATTCCAATGGATGACACGCTTTGCTCAACACCGCGTGGATGTCGATTAACCAATGATCTAGATAATTAGCAGACATTGCTCCCTCCCCGACAGTCTTTCAGATGATGTATTTACGACCAACAAAGGCAAATCATCACTTACATGTGAATCACACGCAACCAAAAAAGGCGCCAGTAACAGGTTCATATGACCATGTTATACACAACTGGCTTTGACATCTCTTTGTTTGCACGACTGACACTCGTACTGTTTATGGAGCGGAATAATTATCATCATGGTCTAGTATATACATGTTGCAATCTGGCTATTGCTCCTTCTTTACAACATGACAATTCGGCACGGTTGAGAATAAAGTCGGGATTCGTTCCAATGGAAATGTGTGTTACACACGCAATAAACGTACACGAATATACACACAACATACATATATTTACAGAGCGATATATGCCGTTTCAGCGCTTTCAAGTATCTGATCTGCGTCTGTAACTGATGTAAGAACAGCAACCATCGCATCAAGCATCCATTGAACAATATGAACTTGCGCATGTACAAGTACCGCTCGAACCGTGATATTCCAAACATGATTCCGAGGCATTCCCTATCCGGTACTGAGTAGTTCGCGACAGCAGACAGCGTCCCCTCGTGCTCTTGTAACATCACTTATCCCAGTCCCGTGCCCAATGGGTCAGTGCGGACAAACGCGTCGGAGGTAAACCTATCCTTTAGCGTTTGGAAAGTGTGCTCGCGTCCGTCCAAATAACTTTACCCGGGGCCCGTTTCTTGGTCAGTTTAGACATGGGCTCCGCAATCGCACTGAAATTGTCCGCATGCCTCCGGTAATACCATGTCAATTTCTGGAATGATCTCACCTCAGTTTTCGTGGTGGATCGTGCGGAGTTTCTCAAGTGCTCCACCTTTGCCTTTTCGGGGACAGCGTGCCTTGACTAAAAGTATGTCCCAAATAGTCCAAGGTTACCCTTTCCCAACGGGGCGGCCTTCGCACAGCTTTCTGAGCGTGTTCGCGACTGTTTCGTTATCAATATTACACAACGCGATGGTCTCCGGATAGTGCGTAGTGTAATCTACGATCTTTAGAATATACCGACTTTTGTGCGACTACGGGGGCTTTATCGGTCCGATTAAGTCCATCGCGATGCGTCCAAATGGTTCATCGATAACGGGTACTTCCCAAGGGGACACTTGTCACATGAGAGACAGAACCGCTTGACATCTCCCTGCACCACCGGCCAGTATAAATCTTTGACGCATCTTGGCGATTCTCACGTGCGTGAGTTTTAATACTTGACCTCGTTTCTCTTTCGGCATGACGACTTGCATAAAGTGTTCGCTGCCTTTCCTGGCGTGGCGATGCAAGATCCCCTTCTTCTTTACGAACTTCACGGCGCCATTCGGAGTTTACTTCTCCGTTTCCTCTGCGTCAGAATTGCGTCCTCCTGCTCAAGCTAACTCAATTCGGGCGGAAGTACTTTACCGTCCGGTGTCGACGTAACTTCCATCGTAGTCGGTTTCATCTGTCGACTCTTGGACCTGGTTTCCACAGCACTCACAAGCATCGGTGTGACGGTTTCGGAGTTCGGTTGTGGCAACACATAACGACTTCATTGACTTTAAGAAAGCATTGGATTATATGGAAATCATAAAATGCCGAGTGATAGGGAAACTTTTAACAATAATGAGATCTATTTAAAGTTCAGTTCAGTCTCGTGTGAAGTACTTAAGCACACACTCGGACTGTCATGATTGTTCACCCCAGCTTCTTCTGTTATCTCTTTATAATAATGATCTAAATTTGGATTCAAATATACAGGTGGTCATAATTTTAGAATAATTGTCTTTATATATTGTATTGCTTGCTGATGGTATGACGATATCCTTAGAAATGTTTTATGCATACTGTAAATAGTGATAAAATAAAGGTTATGAATGTTAACAAGAGCAAGAAGAATTTATGTTTTATTTACATATGGAGAGAATTTCCGGACATTCTAAGATAACTTTAATTGTTTAGTAATAGTTGTTACGTTTCGATGTGATGCAGATACTATTGATGGAGGAGGTGTGAAAACAACGCACATACTTCCGAATAATGCTAACAATCCATAATATCTAACAAATAAAATATGTGATTTACTGGATTATTTTCTATTTCCAATTTTGTCTTCTGGTTGTAAAATATGGGGATTTTTGAAAACAGAAAACATAGAATGGGTACATAGAAAATATTGCAAACAGTTGCTAGATATGACACTTTCTAACAGCAATATGTTTTTAAATGGAGAGTGGGGACAATATAAACTTTTAAATATAAACCTTTATTTAAATAAATATATGCATTCATTAAGTACTGGTTCAAATTACAAGACACAAATAATTATATTCTTCAAAAGGATGCCAATTCATACTTACCGGTTACGAAAGAAAGGATAATAAAAGCGGGGTTTTAATATGGTAACTATTCTATTGAGATCCAGATTTGGAGAAGTCTGATATGAGCACGAGTCAGTCCATATAGCTTCCTTTTTATTCTGAATATTGCTAGTCGTGGTAATCACTTGAGCACAGAATGTAAATTCGATGGTATGATTGCAGAGCCGTAACTGGTTATTCAGAGTTGAAGGAAATACTCCATCAAGCTTTCGCTATATCGTCGTAACTGCCATGCACGTGGTATCCGGGATATAATAGTCTCGACGTACCGGTATATACGACTAATACAAACATGTTAATATAATAATCTACCGTAAGTATGCGGCTATGATGTGAACATTTAACTTAGATGTATTAGAGCTGTGTCATGGACGCGGCGTAATAAATCACTGGTACGAATTGTAATCCTCATTGACTTTTCACATACGTGGCGACGATTTGTTTTCTTGTGCTTTGCTGTATGATTCTGGGGAAACATCGCTAAATATTAAATTCTTGGTATGGTTAGTGCCTTCGGTATTGCTATGTGACTTTGTTAGTGATCAAATGTTAAGTAGCTATTTCTTACAGAATGACAATATGTTTAACGCTTTGTTTGATTAATGCCTATTTTCGTGTATTACGTTACTTTTTTTTAACATGTTTCACCATATTTGTAAGGCTTCATTGTTCCAGCTTTATTGGTAATGAGTGGGAGATCGTACATTTAAAGTTTCTAGTACTGATTATCATTGCATCTAACAGAAAATAGTGTATATGTAAACAAGAGAAACATACGAGAACAAACGATGACAGAAGAGGGATCCATAAATAAAGCGTGTTTATTCCAGAGTTCAATCAGTATACACGTCATTATAGTTTAAAAATTCTACCCATGGTTATTTCAGAATGTCTAAAAGTAACTCCTGTGTAAGTGGTGTATGGAATTTACGTTTTCAGTTGTAGGTGAAAGCCAAATAATTGACAAAAAACCTAGCCAATAATATTACTGTAAATCATAATGCTCCAAACAAAAGAAATATTCTAAAATGAATGAAGCCAAAGGCTAGTATCTACTCGTTCTTGATCTTTACTGTAATCAAGCAAACCGAACGATACTGGTGGAGACTACAAGTATTTCCGGTGCGAACGTTTTCAAACGGCTTCAGCTTTCACATACATCGTTTTACTCATACGCGTGTTAGAAAAGCTTGCTGCGTCATAAGGGCTTTGCTAGCTGGTACGGCATGTACACTTTCTTCTTTGACTGTTAAACGCAATAGACGTTATGTATACACGCGGTGTAATCTTCTGCACAGGTCCATGCTGACTATTTCTATGTTATGTAGATAATTTATTTTATATAATGCATTTTTCATAGTGAAATTGGAATATGCAAGTCAGCAATCATTTATTACATTTTTATTTCCGTTTCTTTGCTATTTTATATAAAAGATTCATATGACAAGAAATTAAAGTTTCAATCCCACATTTGCAATTAAGTCATCAACCGAGACCACTTAAAGTCGCACGCCGATAATATACCAGGTCACAAGTCGAGACCACTAACTGACAGAATCGTGTACAGCTTCAGTACCATCAATAAAGTGCAATAACGTCACTCAGACAGTCTGAAATGTCACTTCAGGACTATATAACATCCCTTTATGGTTTAGAAATTAATTTGCAAGCACGCAATTAAGTTGTTTCGTGATGCCTATAAAGTTCAAAGTAATTCAATACGTCTTTTGATGGACTAGTGACTCCTCGCACATCACAAAAAGATTAAAGCTGATGTCAATAACTGTAAGACAAAAAAAAATATAATTCAGCGGATATAGAATTTTAGAATCTACAGTTTGAGTTGATTGAATTTCTATACACCGACATGACATTTAAGGACATGTTTTTTTTTTCTTCATGTTAATGTTTACAGAGCCAGTTACAATTCATTCAAATATCGCAGCAAGTTTCGAAAACCCATCCTTTTCAAAACGTCATAAAATTGTGATAAAAACATTCGTCGGCTGCTTCTTCTTATCGATCAATCCGCTGTGATGAAATTTCCACTTTGTCCGTCTTTGAAATTATTCTTACTTGATATAATAAATTGTTTTCAGATCAATATCTAAAACAAATATTGAATCATAATTGAAAGGGACGACAAGATACTGGATCAAAAATAACATGTAAAGCTTTCGAGCTTTCAAAATGTCACTCCAACAAAGAATGGAGTCTATAAGCTAACAAGAGGTCCCTGTATGATAAATATAACTCAACGTACATGACACATACAACAAAGCCAAATGCCCGGATGGTTGTTCAATACATTTGTGATTATGCTTTCTAACATTTATCTTGTCTTTCTTTTTTATATATAAAAAAAAACAACTAAGTTTAGTAGCGGCATCTCTATTGGAGAGCAGAGTGGCCTTATATAACGGCTGATTGAAATGCTTTCTGCTTAATTTTAAAGTTTTAAAATATAATGATTTATATCTGTCCTAGTCGAAGTCTGTTCAAACAGTCACGCGACGGTGCCACATGAAGGATTTTCGTATTTGCAGCATCAGTTGGATTCGATGACCGACTGGTATAATTTGAAAAAAATTGAAAGACATTTATGCCAGGATATATTCCACCACATCTGGTCCAATTTTCCTTTAAAGAAGTTTCTAATTTACATAATGGCAGCCACATTTACAGATGGATAGGTGAGATTTGTGCATGCTCGGTAGGTCCTTGTGTCATAATGCAAGATACACAAAGTGGTTGACACTGGCCAAGCAATTTGCTAGAAAACTTATGTCATTCGTGGACAGATCAACGATGCATTTATTACATGATACTGTACAATATACTTACATACGTTTATCAGATAGATGGAGATGGGAATAAACTGTTTAACGCTTCTTTGATCGAGAATAATTGCTTTTGAGTAAGCAACTACATAGTCAATATGATGAATAAGAAGACATATAACGAGACTGAGACTAGGACGTACGAGAAGACATAGAAAAGATGTGGTACAAAGGAGGAGGAGCTGTTCAACAGGACCGTACAAAGGCGAGGACAAAGGACGATTTTGTGTATTTACGCGCAGTAACTACTGTGTATTATGTTTACTTTCACCACCCACAATAACGAATTAGTACTAGGTGTCTGATTCATACGAAAATGAACAAAATGTTTTACAGAAGCTTAGAAATTCCTCACTATTTTTAAAAAAATTGTTTTATGGTTTAACGCCATTTTTCAGCACAATATAGGCTATATATGGTGGCCAGTATTAATGGTGGAGGAAGAACCCGGAAAATCCCAAAAAGAACCACCAACCCACGAGAAGCTACTGACAAGCTTTCTCACATACCTACATTGGCCGAATCCGAGACTCGAACCCACGCAGACAGAGGTGAGATGGCAGTGATCCGTAACGGATAGCGCTTTAAACCAATCGGCCACTCGTGGCACCCTCCTCACCATTAAGTGTTTCCATGAGAGAGAGAGAGAGAGAGAGAGAGAGAGAGAGAGAGAGAGAGAGAGAGAGAGAGAGAGAATTATAAATAGAAAGATACTACCTATACCTGATTCAATCCAGTGTGCATATAAAAAAGCAATCGAACTTACGCAACTTTTGATTGTTATTCAACTAGAACGATCTAAATACGATTTACACTTAAACGACATCTACCTAAAATAATGGATTTGAAAACCACTGGAATTGTACACTATAGTTGTTGTCTCATTTATCTCCTTCTTCTAACCCAGTTTAGAAAAAAACTATTTCCGATATTGTGTATTCTGTCTGACAGTAGATTCAAATATTACTATCGAAAGATTTTAGTCTCCAACAGCGCTATCCACCGACTTTTTTCTCAAATGTGGATAAAAATAAAATTACAATTCTATAAAATTATGAACATTAAAGCTTAGATAATGTTCTGTGCTCAAAGAAAACAATGTTTAAGACACAGGTACCGAGCTAGTGACTTGAATAAACTCACAAGCACTGACTGAAATTCCACAAACCCGGATTCCAACTTCCACATTGCCTAAACTGTCCCCTTTTCCATTATGTCACGCTACAATTTAAATATAAATTATATATGGTTAGAATGGTTTTGATGGTATTACACTCACCAGAGACTGGATGGTCCTGGCGTTCAAACTTCTGCTGGACTCTCCGAGTGAATCCTGGTCAAAACCATGACGACGTATGTCGATGTGTTATTTGTCAGACTGTGCAAAGAATTAATAGTCCCCGTCGTCACCCTCTTATATTTTCCCCCGTTGTTTCGTTGGCTTGCTTTACACAGTCAAACTTTCTCGACCCTGAAAATGATCATACTTTGCATTCTATACATGCAGTAAAATCCGCTTCAAAGAAACTTTTCTGTTGTTCACAGACGTGTCAAAAATATAATAGATATGGCTTAAACATTCTCCTTCATGGCAATATTATGCAATAACCTTTCTTCTTGTCCACATACATATCATTTCTTCATGGGTTGTTTATCTTCCCGATTCTACCTAAGTAAAGTAGCACAATGGGCTCACCCACTGAATATCTAGCTATTGTCAGCCAGTTAAGTAATATGTGTATTGGTAGTTTACACATAACCTCATTTACTTTAATTGCCACTATTTAAACTGTCCAAATGGTAGATTTAAATCATCTCCAATCATGACAGTAACGGGTATGTACAGAAAGTAGTGGTGGTTTTTTGTGTGGATGTTTCAGATTACTAAAAATTGTATTTATCAAAAATCGGATGTCAATTTCACGTAGCTAAGTATTATATATATATATATATATATATATATATATATATATATATATATATATATATATATATATATATATATATATATATACTGTTATTGGGATTCGTCAAACACTGTAACCCTGATACTGGTCAAACTAACTCTGTGACCCTGATACTAGAGTCAGTTGCAATCATGACGGTAGTAGCGGACCACCCGAGGTCGCTCCTTGACCATTTGCCGAATGCTGTTCGTTGATCATCATCTGAAAGTCACTAGATAACATTACTGGAAATGTTGATATAATATACACACTCAAACACATATATTCATAGGTCAAACCGTATGCCGAGAAAAATGAAATGGCAGAATGGAAAAGGTCAACTGAGAACATTCGATAATTGGACTAATACAAACAATGCAAAGAAGCATTTCTAAAGAGACCGCGTGTGCATTCCCAAAATTCAAGATTTTTCCATACGTGTTGGCACCTTTCTATACGATGAAAGTATTCCATGAAGAGATTGTGAAGCTCTAGCGTTTCCAGTTCCCAATTTCCCACACGACATTATGCGTGAAGGAAGAAAAAAAACAAATTCATTGCTCGGCTTAAGAACGAATCTTTATTACCCGCACCTATTATAAACAGCATCGCATTGGAACAAGTTCAACAAAATAAAAGTGCTTCTGAATTATTGAGATTGTGCTCCACTTGTGCTCACAAGCACTGAAATTCCACAAGCCCGGATTCCAACTTCCACATTGCCTAAACTGTCCCCTTTTCCATTATGTCACGCTACAATTTAAATATAAATTATATATGGTTAGAAAGGTTTTGATGGTATTACACTCACCAGGGACTGGATGGTCCTGGCGTTCAAACTTCTGCTGGATTCTCCGAGTGAATCCTGGTCAGAACCATGACGACGTATGTCGATGTGTTATTTGCAGACTGTGCAAAGAATTAATAGTCACCGTCGTCACCCTCTTATATTTCCCCCCGTTGTTTCGTTGGCTTGCTTTACACAGTCAAACTTTCTCGACCCTGAAAATGATCATACTTTGCATTCTATACATGCAGTAAAATCCGCTTCAAAGAAACTTTTCTGTTGTTCACAGACGTGTCAAAAATATAATAGATATGGCTTAAACATTCTCCTTCATGGCAATATTATGCAATAACCTTTCTTCTTGTCCACATACATATCATTTCTTCATGGGTTGTTTATCTTCCCGATTCTACCTAAGTAAAGTAGCACAATGGGCTCACCCAATGAAGTCTTCAAACATATATATCTAGCTATTGTCAGCCAGTTAAGTAATATGTGTATTGGTAGTTTACACATGATCTCATTTACTTTAATTGCCACTATTTAAACTGTCCAAATGGTAGATTTAAATCATCTCCAATCATGACAGTAACGGGTATGTACTGAAAGTAGTGGTGGTTTTTTGTGTGGATGTTTCAGATTACTAAACATTGTATTTATCAAAATTCGAATGTCAATTTCACGTAGGTAAGTACTATATATATATATATATATATATATATATATATATATATATATATATATATATATATATATATATATATATATATACTATATATACTGTTTATATATATATATATAGAGAGAGAGATTGTGAAGCTCTAGCGTTTCGAGTTCCCAATTTCCCATACGACAAGATGCGTGAAGGAAAAAAACAAATTCATTACTCGGCTTAAGAACAAATCTTTATTACCCGCACCTATTATAAACAGCATCGCATTGGAACAAGTTCAAAAAAATAAAAGTGCTTCTGAATTATTGAGATTGTGCTCCACTTGTTGACATATGCTCTAACTAATAACTTCATGGCACAGATTTGTCCAAGAAATAAGAGATGCCCTTCTGAAGACCAAATAGGGGACTTTGAACACCAATGCTGCATCCAAAAATATGAAAAGGAACTGGAGGAAGACGTTAAGGAAGACCAGCACAAACAGAAAAGGACACGAATGAATATCTTTCTTTTAAATCTAGTGTAAAAAATAGATTTTCGCAACACAGTTTAAAACGCTTGGAAGGACAGAAATTACCAACTGCTTTTTTCCATCCGTTTTCATAATGAATGCAATCAACTCGTTCATCACATGTATTTGCCTGACAATTCGCTACTGCAACCCTGCCAGAATGCGAACAGAATATCTAGAAGCATTCTAATACCAAACTCAATCTTCAAACTCGTTTGACTTTCATGAAGAAGTATTGAAATATTGCCCATCTGACGAGGACTTTTTATGTCGTTGCTGTAGGAAATTGCGACAATTATTTCTTGTGATCACAGGGGTATCGATCGTTTGAAGGAATCATCAAATTTTGCTAAAGCGTGTGGATTAATTTACTAAAAGAAGTCAAGTAGCCATCACACTCATTCTCCTTCCTCGATACTCCGTAAAAGCTTTGCGCTTGCTCCATTATCTGAGTAACAGCGAAGACAAACAGATACAACATTCTTGAAAAAAGGAAGAAAAAGAGAGAAAAGTAGAAGTCTTTGTGTTTATGGCTAGGATTGAGAAAACCCCACATGGAAGATTTTTACAAGCAAACATAACAACGACGCCTGAGATTAAAATGACAAGGATATCAAGTGGTTGAGCTATGAGATGTATGTTTCCAAATCGATCCATAATCTGACACATTGCCGAAAGTTAGGACGTGATGGTCATCGAACCTTTGAATCTGCGCAACAGTTTATTTGGAGGATTATCTGATGCGCAGCACTTGCCGTACGAACTGGACAAATCTGAAGTAGAAGAATACCTCGATGTGTGTTTCTTGTATCCTTGAGATTGGAAATATGGTCAATTTACATGTGGGCAAACGTAAATGCTGACAGAACACATCGACATGGAACACTCTCCTCAGTATGAAGGATTTATCAAATACAAAGTCTTACCTCCATCTTTATTTTACAATCCTGTCCTACAACATACTTAGCAAGTAACACTGTTGTTTCCTTTATGCAGCACGTGTGCTAAAAGGTGTAATAATGACCAGCTTTGTTTAAACAAGGATGAAGAACGCGTAGTGCTCTGGATCGTTGATACCTGCTCAAGTACACTAATGTTGGCACCTTTCTATCACACAATACAGAAAGGACGACGTCTTGACGTAGGAGTTTTCTCATGCTACGTCACTTGTTTGATGGTCCATCCCAACTTTTCTTGCGATGATACAATGGATGGCAATCAACAAACACAATATTTCAAGAAGATAAAGGAGGATCTCTTTCGCTTGTTAAAGGCATTTATTGCAAAGACGATGGGGTCGCGTCTGACATTAGAAAAACACAACTTAAATTGTTAGGAGAAGACGATGAAAAAACTTTAGTTTACACGAAAAGCACACCACAGTAATGCCAATGTTTATTTTACATTACACAAAATATATTTTAACAGAAAGGCACATCACACCATTCGTCTCATTGCTAATAATGTGGTTTTACACAAAACTCTATGATACAAACGAATGTGCAATAGCCAAAAAGGTTTACCTGTCTGGATTATAGTAAGTCAATGCAAATTAACCATTTCATGCGGATTTAGTCATTGATTTAAAACCACTTGCGATTATTCGTACCAGTTCGTGTCACCATTGGTGACAAGAAGGAGGTCATGTCATCTACAAGTCACCTTTAGCGTCCATCTGAAGAAGAAAACCCAACAAGCTATGAAAACATTCAGCAATTGTGTTATTTTAAATAGTAATCAATATGAATTCTTTTCAATCTCATCCTCCTGCAAAACTGATTCATGCATAGCACCAGTCGCGAAAACATTTTAGTGTACATTTCGTAGATGCCAGTCTCAAATATTACGATGGCTAACATTAACAGCGGGTCAATTACTTCTGTGTATAATTCATGTAACAATCAAGGCAAACACTGTATTAAAAAAATTTAATAACCTAGCGTTGTCAGAACAGGCAGATCAAATATTCAAACCAAACAACAAATTATTTTGAAACCTGGTGATAGTGCCTCCTTAGGATGTGGCATTAATAGTTCACTTATAAAATGGGATCATAATTTCGAAGCTAAAACGAAGTAAAATAGTAAATCTACTAAAAGATGGCAGCAGATTCAAAAGAAGAGGTGTTGTGGTAAGTAAGTTCACACAATAGATAGAAAACCTCATTAAGAACTCCTCTCTCCCACGAAACCAGCATCTCCTATCAGAAAGAGAAATACTGCCAACGTGACTGGTACTTAATCTAGAAAACTACGCCGTTTTGTGACGATGTCTTGTCTGACATGCGCTAGTACCTTTTCTTCTCAGTTCAGAATTATGCATGCCAATCCTGATTTGACATTCGCGTTTCCTACTTTGATGAAATAAGGAAAAGCACTTCTAAAGGAACTTCTTTTGACACAGATACGACGTCTTTTTCTGTAGCCACTGTTGCCGCAGTTTAAAAAAATGTGGCTTTATCTAAACAATAGCTTTAGATAGAGCAGGGGTGTTAAATAGTGTATTGGATTTATCCAAACAAGAGTTGTCACTAATAAGAAAGCAAACGAAAAAAATGGTAGCAAGATGCCATTAATACAGTTAATAATAGTGAAAATGGTTTCCAGTATAAACGAAAGGTAACATAATATTATGTTGTGTTTTTGCTCCCAAAACAAAGGATGTCATCAAGTAGTGTATTTCATCATAGCCCCACCCTTCGTGGTTCCAAGACAACCTTTCTCCAAAGAAAAGAAAATGAAAGGGACTCCCTCTTCGTTTAACTAAGTATTTGGATATTTTGACTTCACAACTATTTTAACCTTACACATGCTTTCATTTTTATTATGGTTTATTTTTAGTATTGCTTTTTGTGTTACAGACGCTTTATATTTTTCAAACATGTTAACTTTTGGGAAAATAAGGCGTTGTTTTGTTTATATGTATAAAAAAAACTAATTTTCATTGTCTCACGTATTACATTTACCTCCATCTAAATTGGTCGTGTTTTCTTACCTGAATCAGAGACAAACGGGCCAGGAAGGAGGACCGGTACTTAGAAGCTGTGAAGAGAAAGAGCGGTACTTTTCCTATTGGCGGGTAGGATCTTAAAAGAAGGAGAACTCGACATATGTAAGGAATGAAATGAGCTTTCCTGGGACTGCAACACATGGGACGGCTGAAACTGAATCAACCAGCCAGAGGACTTACCTGGAGAAGATACGCAGAGACGGACTTTTCTAGCAGTGGCCAGATAAAATTTGCATGACTGTATGAGATTTTTCATTCGGCTTTTTAGAGCTTGATAATCGGTAAATCTATTTGCAAAAATAACTATATGATAAAATATGACCCCATAACGTCTACCACTTTTTTTATTGCTGGGCTAATGTTAATTCCCGATTGAACACCCATACGCTGATAGTTACTATTGTATCTGACCATTCTGGGCGAAGAAATGGTTACATCATACATTACTATCACTGTGAAAGCAACCATCGAAAAAGTATGAATATGAAATTTGTATGCATTTAAACGGTTCGTTTGTCATCATGGCTTTTTATTAATACTTTTTGTAAACCACTATATGTTCCTTTATAACTATTATATGGAGATATTAATTCCATTAAAACACATAACAATGTCTGCAAAGTCAGAGCCCTTTCAAAATTTATTTTTTAAGTATGTTACATCTAATTTTACATGCCCATATCTTAAATTGTATAATAAACTAATATTCTTGTCGAAAATGACGATAAGGAAGGTCAAGACAAACTACGACTGACATTTATCGCAAGGAAAGTAACCATTACATGAGCTAAGTACCTGTGAGACTTGTTATGAGACAATTGTGTGCTCCAAAAGAAACTGAAAGTTGCCGTCAAGCATTAACCAGCAGACATTATTGATTCTCCACATGTTCAGCTGCTATCTCTGCTTTGGAAAACTTCATCTGAAGAGCTACATTTGTCACAAATGTCAGAAATCAGTGGTAACCAGTAATTAGGATTCTTTCGAGGACAATATTTCATTCTTAGAATAAAATAAAGACAAGATTTATTACGCTGTCTGGATTTTAACTTGAACATTCTTTGTCCAGGTTATTGCGCCGGTTGTCCAATTAGTGAACAAAATACACGATATTTACCAATAGGTTCTGATACACTGTGGGAAGGCAAGTTTGTTAAAATTAATAAATAAATAAATTAAAAAATAAATAAATAAATAATATAAAAAATACATAAATAAAATAATAAAAATGAAAAAAAAAGATTGAGATGTAGATGCGTAGTATGGTGCCAAAGGCCATTGTCATTAGGTGTATTGTTTGTTCTATAGGTTGACTAGGTAGACGATGTTAACGATAATGGATATCCGAGTCACATAGAATGACCATGGTTAATACCATAGTTTGTAATCAAGTTATAATTGCTTTGAATACAATGGTACTCAAAATCAAGTATTTCCAAATGTGAATCTACCTTATTGAGGCGTACAATAATGGCAATGCCCTGACGATATTGAGAACAATGTTATCAAATTTCTTGTATCATTTCCAATTTAAACTTTTTAATTGAAACAAAAATCAATATAACTGTTGCCTGATATACTCTGTGACATCTTATGAACGTATACATAAACACAATATTATTTCGTTTCAAATCGGAATTCGTTTTCTACTTTAATGCGTAAAAAGACATGTAGATGAATAGGTTCACCATACACTAGTGTATCGAAATCGAGTTTATGCAGAACATTTCTGCCGAAGCCATTCAACTATAGGGCAGTTTTAAAAAACCTGACAGATGCATTGTACATAACTTGCGACCTATGCTTGTCTATTCATCCGTGTATCGCTAGATTCATTATTCGATTGTTAATTTAAGTCAAATTGGTTAAACATGCTCGTCAAAATATGTTGTTAGAAAGAACATTGCAACACCAGAAAGAATGTCAAGCCTTTTTGTAAGGTAATTCATTGAACTTCAAAACTTGCCAAACTGTAGATTTGGCATTCGCATAAATCTTTGTTACGCGCTCTTATTGAATGAACCTATGAAAGTCGTCGAATTATTTTGATCGTGTGAGGTCCTTGACGAGCAAACCGCTTTTTAATTATTCGAAGAGGTTTATAAATTTAATTTGAATGAGTGATAATGTAAAAGGCTATTGATTGCATGACAATAAAGAGTGATTGTATCCGAACAAACAATAGATAAGAGTAGTGAAGTTACTTTGAAATGCATTTAATGTGCCTCGGTCGTGATGCCTTTCTTTATCGTGGCGTTATGACGTCAATTGTAATGTCACAAGGTGCTATTATATAAATCACATATATTAACGTTTGATATGGATATAATAACGTAAAACATAGCAGTTATGTGACAATTGTGTAGATAATAAAATACGCTAATAAGAGTTTTATTATGCAAAGGTGTCATATATGACTGTAAATGTTATGAAGACTTCCTCCAAGAGTTTTTTTCCCCCAACATTCTGTCCGTTTCCTTCTGTCGGCTGCATTTCCTTTATATCAACTCATATGATTAGAATGTTTAGTATTTAAGGTTAAACGGATGAAGATTGGTTACAAGCCTTTATGATGCTGTACAATTATAAATTTGATAACTTTCCGATCATATATGCGGAAAACAAGAACACACATCTTGTTGCGTTAGAACTGCCATTTCTACGTTGACAGAATTAAAACAAGGAAACACTAACCATTCTGTCAATTATACTTGTACTATGGTTAACGTTTAGTCATTTAATAATTACTTTATAATTATTTATAAATCTTTTCATAACATGGCTCCCCAGTATATTAATGATCTTCGATTTCCAGATTCTCCAACATCCCTACCCGCAATCCGCAGTCTATTTCGTACTCTAATCTTCATTTATCTAAGTTTCGAAAGACTCAGTACAAAACATTGTTTATATATTAAGCAGCAGTGTTATGGAATAGAAATCCTAATAATACTTAACAAAAGCAAATACTCCCTTCTTTTAAGAACGTGCTACATTGATGCCTTCCTTCTAATTATGTCATGGCTCAAATTAAATTGAGATCGCATAACTATGTTACTCCCATTACCCTTTGACCTGCGAAACCTATATGTATATTTTATGTATGCCTAGTCCCATGGGCATGTACTTATATTTTATGTATGCCAAATCCAATGGGCGTGTATGAATATGTTATGTATACCTAATCAAATGGTCGTGTCCGTATATTTTATGTATGCTTAGTCCAATGCGCGTGTATGTATATTTAATGTATGAATAGTTCAATGGGTGTATCTGTATATTTTATGTATGCCTAGTCCAATGGGCGTGTATGTTTATTTTATGTATGCCTAGTGCAATGGGCGTGTCTGTATATTTGATGTATGTCTAGTCCAATAGGCGTGTATGTATATTTTTTGTATGTCTAGTCCAATGTGCGTGGATGTATATTTTATGTATGTCTTGAACATTTGGCGTGTATGTACATTTAATGTATGCCTAGTCCAATGGGCGTGTATGTATATTTTTGTATGTCTAGCACAGTGGGTATATGTACATTTTATTTATGCCTTTTCTGATGGGTGTAGTTATGTACATTGTATGATTACTTGTAAGGGTGTCACAGTGAAGTAGGCGTTTTGTTTCGTAAGTGTAGACTGCATTTATAGCTTTAATATTCTATGAATTGAGAACTATACTTATGATTTGTTGATTTTATACCAACAATATAGATAGATTGATAGATAGACAGACCTATAGACACATACATACATACATAAAAAGATATGATAAAAAGAGCAAAAGTAATCTATCCATCCATTCGTCCGTCCATCCACGCACACATCCATCCATCCATCCATCCATCCATTCGTCCGTCCATCCACGCACACATCCATCCATCCATCCATCCATACATCCATACATCCATACATACATACATACATACATACATACATACAATCGACCGAGTGTATCACTGTAACAGAATTGTTACCGAGAGGAGGGTGGATTAAATGAACAATACAAACACAATTTGTGAAAGAAAATATAAATTTATGTAATAAATTATAAATGAAAAAATACAGATGTAACAACACAATAATTCATGCACTCAACCCACAATTACACTCACAACCATTCACAATACATGAACAAATTAAATAACAATACAAAAGGAATCTCAGATGTAAAGGGATCTCTTGGATTATACACAGATCCAAGAATCCTTTACGAAAGTTAAATTAATGCAAGTATGATTTACGAAAAAAAAATAAACACAAACGACAAACTATCTATCGCACGATGGATTGCAATAACTAGCACGATCATATACTTGTATTCAATCAAGTTGCTAGCTTTTATTGATATCTATGTGATCACTTGAAATATTATTGTGATCTGACATAAGCATGTAAATACAACAATGTATTAAATTATATTATAATTTCAATACACCTATGTGTCTCCCCTGTATAACCGCACGATTCAGCAACAGTTGAATCGTCTCCCAGTTTCCGCGAGAACCGAGGGTTGACCAATACTATTATCGGACGTTTCCCTACACGGATCCACCACAGTTATACGTTCAGACAGCATACAACATCTACCCGAACCAACGGTTCCTCACTCCCCTAGATGTCTACCCGGACGTTTTACAACTCTAAGACAGCTCCGACACTCGGACTTCTAGCTTTCCGGATATTTACACGTTACACAGATATTGACGAACAGACAGTTCGACACACAGACAGATACTTCAATTCCGTTTGCACAAATTAACGGCACAAGCACATTCAGATATTTATACAGAGATGTTCCAGAACAAACAATAGATGTCCCACAACAAATCAAACGATATCAAAGACGTTTATCAAAAGATGGTATCAGATGTGTTTAACAGCTACGGTATCAACGATGTTATTAGCAGCTACGGTATCAACGATGCTATTAGCAGCTACGGTATCAACGATGTTATTAGCAGCTACGGTACCAGAAACAATGTAACAACTATGTTAGCAGCTACGGTATCAGAGACGGTATCAACGATGTTATTAGATGCGCTATCAGTGATGAACTTCTACGGTATCAACGACGGAATCAGACGGAATCAGACTGAATCAGACGGAATCACTGATTGTCAGATGTTATCAGATCTACGGAATCAACGATGTTATTAGATCTCCGGAATCAACGATGTTATTAGATCTCCGGAATCAGCTATAATAAACAAAACCAGACTAATAATAGTGGTCTCAAAAATAATCTAAGCCGTAGATTACGATATTTCATTTAAAGTCTAAAAGTGACTAGTAATTCCAAATATTCCACGTTCATTGCAATAAAGGCATCATTATACGAAATGATAATCTGAATAAAATTCACAATAAAACGAAATGTAAATTTAACACTCACCCCTTTGGCTGGAGATTTGCAAGACGAGGTTATCTATCCTTTGATTAGATATTTTAGTTCCCGTAAATAATAATGAGAAATCCTTAGCCTTATATACTCTCAATAGTTGAACATAAATCACATCGAGCTTGACGTGCACCACGTACAACGAGTATTTCGGATTTCATGTAAATTACAAATTGGCACATGCAAATCGTTACACGCCACTTAATCACCCCAGGTAATGCGTGTACGACGAAATCAAGAAAATGGTGAGTTTCGTTTGCAAATCAAGAACAACAAAAATCAGTTCAATTTTCGCCTAATTCTGTGACAATACCTCCCCCCTAAGAATAAAAATGTACACATTTTTAAAACTAACACAGAATAGAAGAAAAATAACTACTGATGATATCTTACAACATTTACACTGGTTATACTACAAACTGGATTTTATTACTGGGCAAATTCATACAAATTTCCCATCATGCCCTACTCAAGTAGTCTGCGCCTATATTTTCAACTCCCCTTATTGCTTCTACACGGAAACGATAAGGTTGTAGTGTTAGCGCCCAACGCATCAACCGAGCGTTAGCGACCTTGGCCTTGTTCAAATACAGTAGGGGTTGGTGATCAGTCTCAAGAACGAAATCTCTCCCAAATAGATATGCGTGATACTTCCCAATTCCCCATACTACGGCCAAACATTCCTTTTCTATAACGGAATAATTTTTCTCCCTGGGTAGCAATTTTCTACTCGAGTAAGCTACGGGTAACTTACTGTCGTCCTGCTCTTGCAGTAAAACTGCCCCCAACCCAGTTTCAGAAGCGTCTGTTCTTAGAATAAAAGGTTTGCTGACATCTGGCAATTTCAATATAGGTGCACTAACAAGTTTCTCTTTCAGAGTACAAAATGCTTTATCTTGTGGCGGTCCCCATTCAACTTTGTTTGGTTGCCCCTTCTTGGTCAAATCAGACAGCGGGCTAGCAATGGCTGCAAAGTTCGGTATAAACTTTCTGTAAAAACCTACTAGACCTAGAAATGATCTTACCTGCGTTTTATTGGTTGGCTTTGGTGCGTCTCTAATTGCTTCAACTTGCTTGGGATGAGGTTTTAACTGACCCATACCGCTGACCCTATGACCCAAACAATCTAAATCTGTATAACCAATACTGCATTTAGTGGGTCTCACTGTGAGGTTCGCTCTGCGGAGTCTATTGAAGAGCTCGCTCAGTACGGACACGTGCTCACTCCAAGTATTCGTGTACACGAATATGTCGTCTACAAAGCTATCAACGTTTGTTAAACCTTTCAGCAACTTTCGCATCAAACGACAACAAGTGGCGCTGGCTCCAACTAACCCGAAAGGCATCACTTTGAATTGATACAATCCTTTCTGGGTCGCAAATGCCGTCAAAGTTCGGGACTCTGGGACAATGGGAACCTGCCAATATCCCTTGGACAGATCCAATTTGGAAATCCATCGGTTTCCCGACAACTTCGCAAATAGACCCTCCATATCTGGCATTGGTTCTGCATCGAACACAGTGATTTTATTCAACTGCCGAAAATAGATACAGAATCGGTTCGTCCCGTCTTTTTTCCTTACTAACACTACTGGAGACGAATATGGTGAGTTGGAGGGTTCAATCACCCCCAGATCCAACATTTTACTCACCTCTTCGTCCACAGCTTCACGTGCGTTGTATGGCACCGGATATCCCTTGATTCGAATTGGGTCAGACGTATTCAGTTTGATTTTGAGGTCCAACAAAGTTGTACAACCTGGTCTATCTGTGAATACATAAGAGTGTTTAGCCAAGAGCGCATTAATCTGTTGACGTTGGTCTTTCGTCAACTCCGCACTCACATCGACTTTGTCTATCCCCTCCCCCGCAACTCCCAAGGGACATTCAAGGGAACTCTCTATATTCGAATCAGCTTCATCATCGTCTACGACTGCCGTACAAACGACATTTAAGACCCCCTTTCCAACATTGTCGCTCTGTCTCTTAATATACAGCTTGAGCATGTTCGCATGGAATGTTTTTACATTACCGTCCATGTCAATTTTATAGTCCATGTCTCCTTTTACTTCTTTAACTTCATATGGACCTTTCCACTGGACTAATAACTTATTCGAACTCGTTGGAAGAAGCAATAGCACCTGATCTCCCACAAGAAATTTCCTATTACGCGCTCTGCGGTTGTAATACTTGGCATATCTGCGCCCGGATTTAATCAATTCGTCACGTGCCATCTGGCATGTACTCTCAAGTTTATTTCTTAGATCTAACACGTACTGGTAAGTCGTTTTTATTTCCTCGTTCGCGACATCACCAGTCCATAGTTCGCGTAGTATCCGCATCGGGCCTCGAACTGTTCTACCATACAACAGTTCGAAGGGTGAAAACCCTAAACTTTCCTGCGGTACTTCACGGTACGCGAACAGAACAGCGTTTAAATAACGGTCCCAGTCTTGCGGACGTTCCGCGCACATCTTTCTCAGCATGCTTTTCAGGGTACCATTAAACTTCTCTACCAGTCCATTGCACATCGGATGGTATGGGGTAGTGTTTAGCTGTTTGATGGATAACAGTCTACTTATTTCACCCATGAGGTCAGAGGTGAATTGGGCACCACAATCAGTGAGGATTTCCTCTGGCACCCCTACCCTACTGAAGATATCAACTAATGCTTCAGCTACCCTTTCCGTTTCAATAGTTGGTAACGCTACGGCTTCAGGGTATCTGGTTGCGTAGTCAACCAGAGTAAGTATATACCGATTCTTTCTTTCGGTAACCGGGTGTATTGGTCCTACAATATCTACTGCCACTCTTTTAAACGGTGTATCTATTAATGGCATCTGTCCCAAGGGCACCCTTGTGACCCTTCCCTTACAGACGGTTTTCTGACATACGTCGCACGACCTACAAAACCGTGTGACATCGCCATTAACACCTGGCCAGTAGAATTTAGCGACTACCCTGCTAGTGGTCTTAGCCTTACCTAGGTGTCCTGCCATGCTTGACTCATGCGCCACCCTAAGTACTTGAGATCTATATCTCTGGGGTACGACCACTTGCCAATACTTCTTACCCTCCCGAGCGCTAAACTCCCTATGAATTAATCCGTTCTTGCGTACGAATCTCGAGCTACCCCCACGCTTGCAATGTTTAATCGCGCCGGACGTGATTTTCTCAACAATGGTTCTGATGGATTCATCACGTTCTTGCTCTTGTTTGAAATCATCACGCGAAATTCCGGAGATCGATTCAGGGACTATTAATTTATGAAACGCGGTTTTCTCTCGCCGTGTTTGCGCTCGCGTTTCGACTGCCTGGGCCAAAGGTATTTTAAAATCGGCCATGGTTGGAAGACGGGAACCTTCAACATTACCGATCGTCAGATCGTAAATAGGATTGTCCATACAAAGGGCATCAACAGTTCCCGTTAAGAAAGGTGTTTTTACTGTGATCCTTGCTACGGGAATGCGACCCATCGTCTGATCAAGTAACATACATGGGGATTCCCACCCGAGCATTTGGTTATCCTGCACGAGACTACGTTTGATCACTACGCCCGTACAACCAGTGTCACGCAATACCACGACTTATCGACCGTTGACAAACCCTCTCGCGGTTGGTACACGCGCTTCAGGAAACAAACACGTGCCAAGCGAATGAATACAAGGTTCTACCTGTACGATGTTATCAGTTATACCTTTACTTTGTATAGCCACTGCTACCTTATGTATAAGTGCCTTTCTTTTAGGACAGTCTTTTTGAACATGACCCAATGCATTACACAAGAAACACCGCACACGCTGAAAAACTGGATTCCCAACTGACCTTTTTACCTCAGCTGATTTTACAGGCTCCCTAGGCATAGGTCTTACAGACTGGTTTCCAGACTTAAAATCTTTCAAAACCACGTTCTGGGTTCCCCCATGAGCTTCGGCAAATAAATCGGCTTGCTTAGCCATATCTTTTACGTTTGTGAAGACTTTCTCCTTCAGAAATTGATCTAATTCTCGCCCAACTGTATTAAATAATTGATCTCTGAGCAAGAAATCAGTCAACCCTTCAAACGTTTTCACCGCTTTGCCGCATTCAATCCACCGCTCAAAATAGTTCGCAATTCTGACGGTGAACTGACCAAAGGTTTCTCCCTTATCGGGCTTGCTATACCTGAACTTTTTTCGAAAACCTTGTTCAGTGAGCTCGTACCTTTTGAGAAGTGCTTCCTTTAGGACGTCGTACTTAAACACATCGTCCCTAGGAAGTCGCGAGTATACATCCAGTGCTTTACCTTTCGTCCCTTTCCCGGGCTTGTTCTTCTTGGATAAATTTCCTTAAGCTTTCACCTTCATATCCAAATTCTTTGCCTAAGGCAACCAAGTCCTTAAAGGATGACATGACAATTGTAATATGAATATAGATAGGTAACCAAACCAATGTTTTAAACACGTTTATACTGGACACACGGACCTAGGTAAACTAAACAAAAATAAACTCCAACTAGAGTATTATCTTAACAGAAGGTCACGCTCGAATATAAACATTAAATGTATACCTTCACAAAAATGATTGACAGTTCACTTAATCCAACGATCCCACTTCTGACACCATTGTAACAGAATTGTTACCGAGAGGAGGGTGGATTAAATGAACAATACAAACACAATTTGTGAAAGAAAATATAAATTTATGTAATAAATTATAAATGAAAAAATACAGATGTAACAACACAATAATTCATGCACTCAACCCACAATTACACTCACAACCATTCACAATACATGAACAAATTAAATAACAATACAAAAGGAATCTCAGATGTAAAGGGATCTCTTGGATTATACACAGATCCAAGAATCCTTTACGAAAGTTAAATTAATGCAAGTATGATTTACGAAAAAAAAATAAACACAAACGACAAACTATCTATCGCACGATGGATTGCATTAACTAGCACGATCATATACTTGTATTCAATCAAGTTGCTAGCTTTTATTGATATCTATGTGATCACTTGAAATATTATTGTGATCTGACATAAGCATGTAAATACAACAATGTATTAAATTATATTATAATTTCAATACACCTATGTGTCTCCCCTGTATAACCGCACGATTCAGCAACAGTTGAATCGTCTCCCAGTTTCCCCGAGAACCGAGGGTTGACCAATACTATTATCGGACGTTTCCCTACACGGATCCACCACAGTTATACGTTCAGACAGCATACAACATCTACCCGAACCAACGGTTCCTCACTCCCCTAGATGTCTACCCGGACGTTTTACAACTCTAAGACAGCTCCGACACTCGGACTTCTAGCTTTCCGGATATTTACACGTTACACAGATATTGACGAACAGACAGTTCGACACACAGACAGATACTTCAATTCCGTTTGCACAAATTAACGGCACAAGCACATTCAGATATTTATACAGAGATGTTCCAGAACAAACAATAGATGTCCCACAACAAATCAAACGATATCAAAGACGTTTATCAAAAGATGGTATCAGATGTGTTTAACAGCTACGGTATCAACGATGTTATTAGCAGCTACGGTATCAACGATGCTATTAGCAGCTACGGTATCAACGATGTTATTAGCAGCTACGGTACCAGAAACAATGTAACAACTATGTTAGCAGCTACGGTATCAGAGACGGTATCAACGATGTTATTAGATGCGCTATCAGTGATGAACTTCTACGGTATCAACGACGGAATCAGACGGAATCAGACTGAATCAGACGGAATCACTGATTGTCAGATGTTATCAGATCTACGGAATCAACGATGTTATTAGATCTCCGGAATCAACGATGTTATTAGATCTCCGGAATCAGCTATAATAAACAAAACCAGACTAATAATAGTGGTCTCAAAAATAATCTAAGCCGTAGATTACGATATTTCATTTAAAGTCTAAAAGTGACTAGTAATTCCAAATATTCCACGTTCATTGCAATAAAGGCATCATTATACGAAATGATAATCTGAATAAAATTCACAATAAAACGAAATGTAAATTTAACACTCACCCCTTTGGCTGGAGATTTGCAAGACGAGGTTATCTATCCTTTGATTAGATATTTTAGTTCCCGTAAATAATAATGAGAAATCCTTAGCCTTATATACTCTCAATAGTTGAACATAAATCACATCGAGCTTGACGTGCACCACGTACAACGAGTATTTCGGATTTCATGTAAATTACAAATTGGCACATGCAAATCGTTACACGCCACTTAATCACCCCAGGTAATACGTGTACGACGAAATCAAGAAAATGGTGAGTTTCGTTTGCAAATCAAGAACAACAAAAATCAGTTCAATTTTCGCCTAATTCTGTGACAATCACCTTTTTTTCCATCTCAAACAGCTGGAAAAAATAACACAAAGATTTGTGAATAGATATACATGTACCGAAGTAGCCAATTACCTATTGTATATGAATATTGGACGATGATTAAGGTAAAAAGGTAGGTAAGTAGGTAGATCGCCATAACTCTGTACAATTGTACAGTATGTAGTGTAAGCACATTCCAGCTTGTGTTGTTCTTGTTATTTGCTTATGCACAATTTGTAAATATATATGTCGTGCCTGGAATTGATAAGACTCAATGACATTTGTCACTTCTTTAAAAGCCAAAAATGATGTTGTTTTGCCATATAATTTGTATTCACCCATCCAACTCCAGACCATATCAAGTCTGGTCCTTTTGGCCAAGTTCCTAATGCGCCTCTTGGGCCAAGATGTTGTAATATATGTATCTTATACTTGATCAAAGTACGTATAGATGTAGGTCAGTATCTATGCATGTATATCCAGGATGTAAGTTTTTTGTTGTTGTTGACTACCATAGATCCCGGAGACGATGTGCTTCTAACTCTGACTTATGTTCTATTGCACAGTAAGTGCACATCTGATTAAATAGCGTGAATCTCAATACTGGTCCAAACATTGACACACGTGGTCACATATGTATGCCATCAAAGTTTCACACCAGTATGTCATCAGATCTACGCAACTGTAGGCAATCGGGGTTCTCATTCATATTGATATATCGTTTTTGAGATTTGTGTTACATATAGCACATGTCAATCCTTAGATATGTAAAGCCAAAATACATCCTATTAAATTGTTACCTACCATTCTACCTCAATTTTAGACTCACAGGCCGATTACTTTATAAGTCTAAAATGTGTGATTATCTACAGATGACTCCGTCCTGCCCTCAGTCATCTCTCGATGTTTCAAATTTTGTTATAAACGATGTGCGAAGGGTTATTTAGCAGAAGCAACACACGAAGTAACGAACACGCACACACGTACAATATGTGCATATTCGGGTAGAGATGTGTACGTGTATATGATTCTTCATTGACAATAATATCATATTTATGACGCTGTACTGGGGTATTTAAAACGTTCTGAATATTTTGTTATAAACATGTGCTTTCTAATTGAACCTGATAATACATTTTGAGGTGGTTTGTCTCCACTAGGTCAGCTGGCAATGACTTCTTTGAATGGACCAATTGGTCAAGATGTTCAATATGCAGAGAAAGATAATTATATTACCACCGAATAATGTATCATCTGTTATAAAATCATATTAAAGAATCATTTAAAGATTTAAAACAATTGTGCAATATTTGAAGACGGATTATTAAAAACAGAATCACCAAACAGCTACTAGCCGAATATAGAAATTGACTATAGACGATTGATTGAGATTGTCACAGATGATGAAACATGGATTAATATATTTAAGTCGTTTTAAGAAAGAAAATCAAGCTTGGATTTGAGAAATTGAGCAGAGACCACAACAAATCGCTAGACGTAGTTGGCATATCAAAAACGCCCTTTGTTTGATGCAAACGCTCCGGCCCTATAGGTACCACGTGCCTCACAAGGCTAGTTTCGCTGGATCATTCTATGCTTCAAAAGTTTTTCAAACGTTGTTGAACATTACAGAACCAGCAGCCATGCACAGTGACCTGAGATATCCATATTCTCCGTGACAACACTCCGGCGCATAAATCTGATGTCTTAACAGTCGTTTTATTGGATCACAGGACCCAGAATTACCAGATCTTCCAGACAGTTCTGACTTAGCTCCAATTGAGTCTTTGCTGAATTCCAAATATACAATAGAGTGCATTTGAAATGACCAGCAAAACAGCAAACACACCACAATCATATATTTAATTTTCTTAGTTATTTTTGTAAATTTTTTGCAGACACTAACGAATACAACTTTTTATTTTAAATTCAAAATTTATATGAGACTAAATAGTCGGGAAATGACCGGATATACACGTGCGTGCGATGAAGAACAAAGCCAAAGGCCATGATGCATGAACATGTACCTAGTAAAAAGTACTTGGCTTTTTTTAGTGGGAGTTGGGGTTGGAGGTGGGCACAACTAAGGCCATTTCCATAGTATTGCTGAGAAAAGGATCTAAAGAGGAAAGGGATACCGGAGTACTTAGGAACATTTATTGCAAACGAACATGTTATATTTTCTGGTCATTAAAAGCTCAGGAAAATGAAGTTTTATCACGATTTAAATGTACACGAATTGATACACTCGGATCATTACACGTAATCAACAACGGCTCATTAGCTTCGTTGTCTTGACATTTTCCTGTCGGCTTCCGCATTTCCACTGATAAGGAAGAATCAATTTAAACAGAAGATATACAACTTCTGGAAACTGTAAATTAAAAGTCTCATTTCAAAACTTCCTTTGTCATTTCTATGTAGAGGCTGATGCAAATTAAAATTACTCGGAGAAATATGTGCAATGAATTATACGAACGTTTGCGCGAAAAATAGCTTATATGGTGTTGTTTGTTCCAATTTTACAAATTCTTCTCGGAAAAGTATTATCTGCAACAATGTTTTTGTTTATATAATAACAATTTTTGTAGATGCTATTTTATGAACAGATAGCGTGTCACAAATCTCGCGGATAAATCTCGCGGAAGACTTACAAGAGGCTTGAAGCAAAAATGTTTAGATTATGCATTAGGTTAGTGATCAATTTCGACAAACTGCACTTCGGGGGATGAGTCGGAATAACTCAAAACTTCTGGTTTTGGAGTGACAAGAATGTTAGCTGAAATTTAATAAAATTGAGAATGTTGCATTGTTTTCAAGCATGAAATGAATGAATAGTTGGATTTAAAGTGAAACCGGCGACTAGGGTCATATGTTCACTATTTTGCAATGCCATTTATTTACATGGCAGTGATTTAATTTATTCAGGAAGATGGAATGGTGCCACATGTTCCTGGCGTTTATGCGCACAGAGTGCGCTATTTAATTTGGTCATCATTTCATACCCCTAAAAAGGGGCTAATGATATGAATGTTAGACATGGGTGAGTGGGAATAGACCCATCACGCACTTCATTAAATGGTAGAGTTTGAAGAATTAAATTACGTTCCTATCTATGCCAATCTTCCTATCTATGCCAATCTTCTAGTACAAAAGTGTACATATTATATGTCCCTAACAATTTCTTTTGCTGATATGACTAAACGTCATTTGAAAGGTAGCCACTGTCAGAGAGGATTAGATTGTTAATTTTGAGCGGTGGGTCCGAAAATGATCAAGTTAGGCTTTGTAAAAAATCTCCCTTGTTTATTATGGTTCCAATCCTTTTGCCACTTTTGATTTACTAGTGTATAGATTAAATTGTTAATTTCTGTTGGACTATACTTTAGTGGTATGTAATTAGGTTCAGTGAGTTTACTCTTGGCTAATTGGTCAGCTATTTCATTGAATTTTATGTCGATGTGAGATGGTATCTATAGAAACTCTACTGTTATATTTTGAGTATCGAGTATTTTAATTATTTGCTTAATTTCATTAAGACAGTTTTCTCTTGATTTATTATTATTGCATTGTATTGATTTTAGGACACTTAGTGAATCACTAATAATCAAGGTCTTATCTGGTTTATTTTCTAGTATCCATTTTAATGATTCCAGGATGGCCCAGAATTCAGCTGTGTAAATGGAACAGTGATCCGGTAGGCGGCTGCCCATTTTGATATCGAGTGCTGGCTTTCATTTTACGTATGCTGCAAACTGTGATTTTTCAATTTCGTTTGTAATTAGTGTTCATTAATAAATAAAATTTTGTCTGTGATTTCTTTCATGTCATTTTCGTTTCACCATGAATTTAATTTAAGTAAGGCTATTATTAGTAAGACATCTAGGTTTAAATTAAGATGTTTGAAATCTGATAAAGTTGTAGCATCTACATTTATGTTGGCCGATTAAATAACATTGCCCCTTTCTGATGTAAGATCGTTTGGACAAATGATCCAAGCGGTACTCCACATCTGATTGGGTTTGCTATAGAAAAGCTGTCATTTATTTTGATACACTATTTTCGAGTTCTTAAATATGATGTAACTCAATCAATTTGTGAAATTGTCACATTGATAATTGTAGTCATCTATGTATCTTCTGCTGCATGATTTTTGAATGAGATATATTATGCCAATTTCCAAGTATTGGGAAACAAATAGGCTAGCTATGCTATCAACTATTATATTTACAGCATCCCTCAGTAGACGTGGTTCAATATTACCCATGCCTGTTCCTTTCGTTGTCTCAATGATTAGCAAACATTTTGTTTAAACTTATTCCTTTTATATTGTTGAGACAAATCGTTTGTTTTGGCTAGAATTGTCTTTGCACAGAAAATTCTTAGTTGATGGCATTCATTCTCTTTGAAGACATGTTCAAATGATTCCTTATCAGAGTGGTACAGGTTTCCTACAAGACTGTCCAAATATAGAAACCATGTTTTATTGTATGTCCCAGAATGAATTTTAGATTCTGCATCTTTCTCACTTGCATCCATTAATGGTACTAGTTATATAGTGGGATTGTATGAGTACTGCAATGCAATTGGTTCGATAATTTTAGGTTTATGTGAAAAGCTGCTTCTTGTCTTGATGACTGAACATATATACATACATACATACATACATACATACATACATACATACATACATACATACATATATATATATATATAATACTATGACAACACATGGGAAAATAACAAGGTCTATATATATATAAACGGCATAATCATGAACCTTTTCTGGAATTCAATAGTGTACTGAAATTTAAATTCTTTTCCAGCAGACAAAATTTACTTTTATTAAGAGGCGGAATATAATCTCAGTATCAACAGGTCCGGATATGGCAAAGTGTACGAATCTTCTGTTATGAACGATAATAACGATGGCAAATGAGTCAAATCACTATCCCAAAAGCCGTTTAAAGTCCATGGCTCCGCAATCTTTTCTCCGAGAGGCGTGCAAAATATTTCTGCATGACGTTTATTGCCATTCTCATTGTCGTCTATTTGTATTTCCGGTAGCGTACGCGAGCCTAACTTGACAAGTCCTTGAGAACGCTTGATCAATTCAGATTTATTCCCTGATAAGTGTGCATCTCTATCTTTTAAATAATCCTTTAATTTACAAACTGATAGCTTGTCAAAAGGGCGCTAGTCAGTGGATCCTTTGATAGACTTCATTTCATCTAATTTTTTGCTCACCGGAAGTAGATTTAACAAATAACGATAACTCGCGCAAGGGAGGTAACAACCCTTATTAAACAGGACTATTGAAACGGAAACATATGACACCATGAATAATTTAAGGTTTCACTGTTAACACGAATACCACAAAGAAAAAATGAGTATATGGGCATTTGGAATACGTCAATACGGACTTATAAACTGACAACAGATGGAATGGGTATTCCAGTGATAAATTAAACTGATTCTGAGGCTACAATTTCTTTTAACAAGTGTGCCCCACTTTGACCTATTTATAGGCCTTGTTTTGTGTATGCCACCTGACTACAATGGTATCATTTTATTTAGGGCGAATATTGAGACTGATGCTGGTGATTCTTCGTTTGCATTAAAACATGTTTGTCTTTCTTACAATTATCCCTGAGAGCAGAACTAGCTTAATTAACCACACGGCAACATAGGAGCTATACCCATGTTTATGGATATTGGCTCTAGTAATGAAACCAAAGTTCCACATTTCAACTCAAATATTTTTTCTTCCAACCGCATCACACTTATAAAATTTTATATGAAATATCCAACCATATTTTTCAAACTTCTATCGTTAATTACATTTTTAAATTTCAAATACCTTGGATCTATTGTTAATAACGCAGTTTTAACGAATACTCAAGTTTTTGAGGTTCAACAATACAGGGCGAATTCCTAAACAACCTTTTGTTGTCTAGTAAGAATGCGAAGCTGACAATCAGTACTTATTTAGATATCAAAAAGAAAATACATTTATCAAATATTTATTCAAGTTGTTTGTTGCAAGTCTAGACGGTTATAGATGTGAAACACTAATTGCCTGTATTTTTTCATCGTAGTGTTGCTACATTATTAACAGACACAACTTTCACTGTGATTATATCGATTTCTTTTTATCAACTAAGATATAACGTACTTACAATTGGTAACAATGTACACAACTAATGCCGAAAACAGTTCTTTTCGTAATTGACATTATTGCCGATAATAGGTAAAAAGATACTATTAAACATTTTACGGAAAACTGATAAAGTCAGCTATAATACAGTAATGAGCGGACATTATCGATTTCCATGCCTGTTGTTCCACGTGTTATCTCTGTTCTAGACCTAAATGACACTTCATTTACAGGGCCTAATTTGTCACGAACATAAAGAATCAATGGAAGCCAATTAAGTTTTTTTGTTGGGAAGATGGCAGTAAAGGTAATCAAGTAATATTTTCATGCTGTTAACATACTACGCAAGTAATAAATATCTAGTAATGCTCTTTTCCCCAATATGTCCATTTTCTAGTCTGCCTCTCCTAGTTACCCCTTCTAGAAGAGAGTAGTACAATATTTTGCTACAGTGAAATCAAAGTCAAAACCGTTAAGTCTATGCTTACCAATTGTAATCGTGCGAAGCAAATTTTTTGGATTCATTGGCTGTACTTTCTCGCCATGTTTACGATCATAAAACTAAGGTTCAAAGCAAAACGTCTTAGATATGAAATTTTGAGCTAGTCTATTTCACTGAATCTATAATGCATGCAGACGCACTCATGCTCATGAGATCATTAAGATATACCACAACCCCGCATATATATCTTTCATGTTTTATTCAAAATGTATGCGGTTTGGACTGATAAATATTATGGCACGAAACAGATACGTGTGTAAGTACAATTAAATATTAAATATCAATATTAAAACAAAAAAAATCCTACAGCGCATAAAATGTTAAATGCAGAAGTAAATGTATCTGTGAAATATATTTAACGGATATTGTAACAGTTTTGACTTAGTCGTATACCTTTTTGATGTCTTTCTTAAATCATGCAAGTAATTACAAAATGTATTCCAACAGAATATTTCCTAACTGGCAACTGAGCTGAAACCATAAAGCATAACATCTTACCATTTTTTTAAGGATCATGACAATTGATTGACTAGTCCTTTTGTACTACTTTTACAACAGTTCTTTTTTCACAAATATGATATCCAATAGTTGAATTGCTTTCAATAAAGCTATTTGCAGTGATAGTTGTAAGACTGTCTGCATCCAGTATATATAAAAGAATTAAAGTAAAAAAACCTATTTATCTTCTTTATATTTCCATTGCCTGTCTTAATCATTTGCTGCACTACATTCATTTTCTCATACGACAGTCGTTAGCTTCTCTTCTCCATTCTTACTTTTGACAAAATATGCTTTGTGTTTCTTTCCCACTGAATGTGTCGTTCTATGGGGCCCAACCGTTCTCATCCCACACTCCACATCTGGGGATCATTCTTGAAGACAATGTATTTGCCCATGAAGCAGTCTTCACGAGGATGGATGGACTGCCAGTCGTTGACGGTATATTTTAAAAGAAAACGGCCGCTAATGACCACCTGTCCGGCAAAGCTAATTTTACTGTTTTCTGCATCTGCAGGAGTAATATTGTTCAGTTATGGATCATAATCAGTGTCTCATTATGCAGGAATTAAGTATGAAATAAAGTTTTGTGAATCCTTTTTCACGACTCCCTAAAGAAATTATAATTACTAATATTATTACATTTATCGTGGAAATAAATTACTTTAAAAGACGACCGAGAATATTGTCCCTCTTTGTGCCTGAGAATTTACTTTTATTATCACTTTTAATCAAATATATTTACAAGTAAAATGTTTTGCCTTAGCAATATTTAGACTCTTACATCAAACAATTATTTCCACGTCTAATGAAAGAGACATGTACATTTACAAGGCCGAGAGCTGCTTTTTCATAAACATTTCGTACTGTTTTTAAATAAATTCGTCACTATGTTAAAAACAAGCTTACTCTCAGTACGAATATATAAATATATAATATAAAGGAGAGTCTTGTCTATCTGTATTCTAACACCTGCATTAATATAAAGCTTTATTCTTTAATATAATTGATATCAAATATACTATTATATGATTTCGTTTTGTTTTGATGTCTAAAAGGGACCTATTTGCAAATGAACCAGTTTTAGAAAGAACAAACTGAAAATTTAGGTGAGTATTAAGGTAGATTGAATATCACCCTGCCTGATAACAGATGGCTAATGAATGTACTGGTACAATCTATCATTACACTGCCATATAATCAATGGTATTGAAATGAATTAGTCATGCTTTCGAATGTCTACAACAACGCCTAACATGCCGCTGAATATAAATAATCATTACAAAGGTGATTGGGTTAAATTGTAGGTTGACAGTAAATATTTATCGTGGTACTCTGCTGGTTCAAACAGATTTGTACACCTGAGGCCAATGATTGAACATCTTGTTCATCACCACACAATTGAAAACAACTTGAATATTATTATGGCAGATATACCTGATCCTTCGTACACAACGTTGGGGCTTCATAACGGCCATGCTTCTTGACACTGTTATGCTGTTAGTCAATATTTCTCCTAGAGAATAATACTAGAAATCGCAGAGCATGAGATTGTGAAATAACGGTATGTTGGAAACAGCGTGTAACCTGAATCTTGCTTCATTTCTTCTATATTTGAGTCTATACAATTTTATCCAGGCGGATTTTCTTTCTTTATCGAATATCGGTTGGGAGATACTTCCCACGTGATATCCAGCTATTTGTTGCACATTTATCCCAGACAAGGTGGAAAGAGAAGCAAACAAATTGAACTTTTGGTGTTAAAGATTGACCGCGATAATGATTAGCACAGTGAGGAATATATTCAGCTCTAACACGTGCGGACTATAGAGACCACCTATGAGTACGGACTATAAACACCTCTAACAAGTGAGGACTATAGAGACCACCTATGAGTACGGACTATAAACACCTCTAACAAGTGCGGACTATAGAGACCACCTATGAGTACGGACTATAAACACCTCTAACAAGTGCGGACTATCGACACCAACAGCAAGCTCGGGATATAAACACCAGCAAGTGCGAATTACAGAGACCAACAGTAAGTAATGGCTATAGACTAACATCACACAAGGAATGGTTTGCTTAAGTTTTACTTATACCCATATTTCCTTTTGAAGAACTATACTTATGCAGACAAATAAGGACATTGTATACAGTCTAAGATAAGCGATGGCTAGAATTGCAACTAAAATTAATACCTTGGAAGACACGTACATCAGCCTAAGTTTTAATGTAATGAAATGATTATGTTAAGCAACACGTATGTTCAAAAGTAGAGATTGTCTGATAAAAAATATGATTCTGTTTCTTCAATCAAGATAGAAGCATTAATTGTAATAAAACAACCGTAATTAGGTCAAACTCAACCGTGTACCTTTAAAATGAGCAAGGATTCCATGGGCAAAATAAAATGTACATTTGGTCTAATGACAAGCTTGAAAATCATACATTTACAAATGGGAACGAAAGCTGGCGGTTTCTTCAATCATCCTTATCTATAATGTCACTAATAAAAAATGGACTTTGAAATATTTTAAACTTAATTTATAATGCCTTGGTGTTTATGCTCTTTCAAATGTAATTGCAAGAACTTGTTGCTGCTGTCAGATCCTGTAATAAAATTCCAGTTGCAGCATCTTATTTGTATGTACAAATTGAACACTTCGTTCAAAAGTATTGGGAGGACGTTATAGACGGGATTTAAAACTGGGTTCGTGGCATTACATATATCACGAGACTCAAAAACTACATATGGCTGATTCCGTGCCAAATTCATCATATATATTCATGTTATCATGTACAGTTTGGAACAGTTCTTTTTCAGACTTCACTGGAGCAGCTCTCAACCTTGAATAGAAGTTCATATGACTAATTGCAACCAACATCTTACGACAAACTACACTGTAATGTACAAGAGCAAGAGCCGCAAAGATAATGGATGCTAATATATTTCTGTCCGGAACTGTCATTCATTCTATTTAGCCTTTAAGTAAGTTACATACCGATTTTGCAAACATGAATTCTTGATACAGTCAGTGACTATGGGGTAAACTCGGCATTCAGATTTTTAAAAAAAATCTCTTTGAGTTCAAATGTGCTTGCCAAAGCAGGTATTTGATTTTTAATGTGTATAAATGACTAAATTGCATATGTTAATTTACGATTAAAAGACTTGTGATTATTGATGTATTTCATATGAGATTACTGTTCCTTAGCGAGTGTGTAAATATCTTTCAGACCTGTACTAAGTTTATTTTCATTATTCAAGACGTGATGCCACTCATTGTGAGGATAATTAGCAACAATTACAGTTCAAGGATCTTTAATGATGTCGCGACTGTGTATAAAGCACAATTACTCTTTTTCGGACTACTAGTATTTTATGCTTGTGCACCGGAATATTAAATCAAAACACACATGCCACAAGGATGAAAATATAAATTCCTATCTTACTGTGGTAATGCTAATGCGTATAATATGGATATATTCATCATAGTCGTTGTCGAGCTACTTTTCAATCAGTGTTGTGTAGCAACATTGATCGGTAATTTTACTTTAGATTCGAGAATCGATTTCATTAATGCCTATATTGCATCTTTCTTCAGCTTTCTAAGGGCAGGCTTGTGAAACAGTACATCATTTGATTGGCTGGTTTACAATTGTCTGGTACTCTATTCGCTTAGAATAACAC
Organism: Unio pictorum; assembly: GCA_030141615.1. Classification (NCBI taxonomy): domain Eukaryota; kingdom Metazoa; phylum Mollusca; class Bivalvia; order Unionida; family Unionidae; genus Unio; species Unio pictorum. The sequence continues at coordinate 23,734,039 of JARLTB010000042.1, forward strand.
GATGTCGTTTGCTTTCAGAGTCCAGGTGGTCCAAGTATGTGCATATGAATATTGAGACAAACACTGAGACAGATTGACAGTAACATTGCACCAATATGTAATGGAAGAAAGTCAGATATTTTGAGATAGTATAGTGTTGTTTGACTGAAATGTTTTAAGAAATGCCACGCCTGAGATGTGTATGTGTTACATTGTACTTTTACCTGCTTAGAATGCACTTGTGATTTCATTTTATGATTCTGGAGACAAAGATTAACATAATCAACGAAACTGGTGCCAGGACGTTTCTCAAAATTAGACTAGGTTAGACAAATCAAATAAAGCCGACAGAGGAAGAACGAAATTGCATTATATTTTATTTTGTTGATGGAAGATTCTCATCAAGGATCAGATGTCGAGGAACGGATATTGCAGATATTTTCATTAAAGAATGAATTCAAATCCAGCTAATAAAACATTTTACCTTTGAATCTGCTGAAAGCGACTCTCAGTCTTTACGCTGCTTTTGAATTAATTGAAGAACAAATAAGGTGCTGTATAATACTGATCATAGTTCATACGTTTCTGAAACAATACTTGAAATAATGAGACATACATTGGTATACACTTATTAGATGATATTATGCAATGTCGCAAACACTGACGAAAGAGGTTGATATGGATGTTGTGGTGGCCAAAATCCTGTCCCTTTTGATTATCACTACTTTGACCGTTCTATTGGGACTAGTACCTTATCGTCTTATAAAGCACTGTGGTACCATTATGATCAAATGGCGACGTTCGTTTGATTATATCCTCAGCGGTGTGAGATGCTTCGCAGGCGGAGTATTTCTTGGCACTTGTTTTCTCCACCTCATACCCGAAACAAGAAACAAAGTGGAGGAGTTACTTGAGCAGATAGGTTCGAGATCAAAATATCCAGTAGCAGAACTTATGACCATTGTCGGATTTTTTGGTGTCATCTTTGGAGAGCACGCAATACGAATTCTGTATTATAAGTTCTACGAAGACATATGTTGTCCGTCAGAGAGAGACACAGAAAATGACGATCATGATTACATTCCCACGACAGAAGATCCGGAGATGAGTGGACTTCCTACTTATGATATTGAATGTCAAAGTCTCAGTTCGTCGTCAAATAAAGACATACACGCAGAGACATACAGAGAGCGGACGGATAATTACAGAAATAAACAAGAGAGAGAAGAGACTGTACAGAAGTTTGAGATAGATATGGAACCTGCTCCTCTTCAGGATGTAGAGGTTAAAACAATGGTTACAGAGCTAAGCCGTGGCGAAGATAGTAGAAGCCAGATACGTTCGGTATTGTATCTAACAGCTTTGTCTTTCCATGGTGTGTTCGAAGGGATGGCACTGGGACTACAGAGTCTGGAAGAAGATGTATGGGTATTGTGTGTCGCTATTTCTATCCACCGAGGAATTTTATCATTTGGTATGGGGTTACATCATTCAAAGAATAACGAACGTCCGGCTTCAATTGTCTTTATTATAAGTGCTTTTTCTATAATATGTGCTCTTGGTATCATAATTGGAACAGCAATATCAACAGGGGCTCAGTTATATTCGGACGTCAACGTTCCCAATGCAATTCTTCAGAGTCTGGCTACGGGAACAATTTTCTACATCGTCTTCTTCAACTTACTTTTCAAAGAGTTGGACGGTAACAAGGACGTAAAGAAAATATCATGTACATTTGTTGGTTTCGCATTTATGGCAGTTATATTTGCAGTAGCTCATCAGTAAATTGTATAAAATGTATTGAACTCTTCGATAATTTTCTTGCTGTATGCAGTGTTGCCTTCATTCCAGACATTATATCGATGGCTGTACTAAAATTGTGTATGTAAACATGCCTACGAATGTCAAACGCTGTTCAATTTGATATATCATTGCGTATTAAATACGGTGTAAGAACAACTTTGATCTGCCATTTCAAACTGTGTTGGCTGCTAAATATCATATATACCCGCCTTTTTATTCAACAAAAGACAATAATAAGAACAGTCCAACGACATAACGTTCTTCATCATACTGAGCTCAATTTCTGTATATTCCCCTTAGTCTGATCTTGCCTAAAGACGATAAGTTAATTTGTACAAAAATGTCTTTGTTTAAAAAAAAGAATTAAAACGTTTATTTTGCGAATTAAGAAGAATATCAAAGGCAATATGGGGTGAAAGGGAATTAGATACACTGTAATACAAAATCGTGAAATCGATGCAAGAACTAAAAATTTTGACATTTGTATATTCTTTGCAATGCATTAAATTGCATGGTGTTTATGGGAACCTTACTCCGAGAAACAGACACACCCAATTTAATTAATTAATTAATGGGTTAACTTCAAACTGTCTTTGCATGTCAAGTAATTTTCATATAAATTAAAAACTAGACCTTAAAAAAAATATAAACTTGAAAAGTTCAGGTGCAATCGATGTTTTTGATCTCATTAATCATCTAAAAATGAAGATCAATTCTAAATGCATTATCATACCATCATTCTATTACCTAATTCGTTCAGACGTTATTCCTCCATTTTAGAATCAAACAGTAAACCCAATTGCCATTTCATAGCTACAACATAATAGCAGCTAAAAGCAATCCATGTCTTTTGGATGGTTGGGGGTCAAATAAAAGAAGACTTTGAGAAGTAAAATTCATGGTGAACTTAAAACTCGTTTAGATATTTTAAACCTAAATTATTTTGTTGGAAAAGTTGTCTAAAATGGTTGAAAACTATAGTTTTTAATATATGATTTTGCACTCAAGGCAAACAAAAGAAATTACCGTATATTCCAAAGATCACAGAGAAAAAAGTACTGACTCGCATGAAAATAAGTACTTAAGGTTGAACTTTTCTATCATTAACAAAATATGATGCATGCTTCATTGCAGTCTGTATTTAATGGCTATGTTTCAGCAAAACAGGCAGTTAAATATTTTATATTCCTTTGTTTGTAATTAGTTGGTATCAATGCTAAGAATTTCCATGATGGCTCATATATCATTATTTTTGTGGAATAGTATGAATAAATGTCTGAGAGATGTGAATATTCTTATTCGTTCATTTATAAATTCAGTCATTCAGTCAGTTAGTCATTCATTCAGTTAGTCAATCAGTCAGGCAGGCAGGCAGGCAGTCATTCAGAAATTCAGTCAGTCAGTCACGTATGAAAATAACAGTAATCATTCAATTATTAGCTAGTAAAATAATTAAAAATTCATATTAAACTCAAATATATATGTGTGTAATATCTGCTTTATGCTATTACGTACCAAACACGTACATTTTTAAAATATATTTTTACGTGTCATTTAAGTCAATGATAAAATCGTTATTGTTACAATAACCAACTTAAACGCACCGGCTGTTGTACTAAACAGCTGTTATTCAACGCGCAATTAATACTCAATTTATAACAAGCGTATCATGTCAGAGAAAAACCAAACAATCTCAGCAAAGGTGGCAGAATTATATCTTGTTATCTGTGAGAAGGTCTTTGTACACACACACACATACACACACACACACACACACACACACACACACACACACACACACACACAACCATATATGTGTATCTGTGTATTAAGTAAGAACATAAACGTATATTTATGCATACGTGTAATTTTCTATGTATATAATGCAAATTATTAGGCTTCGAAAGATTAGGGACGGTATTGTTATTATTATTATTATTATTATTATTATTATTATTATTATTATTATTATTATTATTATTATTATTGTTGTTGTTGTTGTTGTTGTTGTAGGAGGAGGAGGAGGAGAGGAGGAGTATTAACTTTTCAACTCAAGAGAGAGAGTAAATAGTGAACATATTAATCTTTATATTAATTCTGCTAAAATGTATAAAGAATTTGAACTGCACAGATTACATTCGCATTTAAAACACGGCTAAAATTTACATATAAAAAGGAATTTCATTTAAGCCAAGAAGATGTTTTTTTCTTCTCCAAATTATTTTACTGCAAATATATTTATTATTGGTCATGACGCTATGCCATCAATAACAGTTGACCTTTATTGTGCTTGAATTGTTGTATCAAACTTGTAGCTTCAGTATTTGTCTTGAATACAAAGGCAATAACTCTAGTGTTTGAATATAAATTATGAGTACGCCTGTTGTTTGAATATAAATTATATTGAGTACGCCTAGTGTTTGAATAAAATTATATGGGTACGCCTAGTGTTTGAATATTAATTATATGAGTAAGCATAGTGCCTGAATATTAATTCTCTGAGTAAGCCTAGCGTTTGAATATCGGATCTATGAGTAATCCTAGAGTTTGAATATCAGATCTATGAGTAATCCTAGCGCTTGAATATCAGATCTATGAGTAAGCCTAGCGTTCGAATATCAGATCTATGAGTAAGCCTAGCGTTTGAATATCAGATCTATGAGTAATCCTAGCGTTTGAATATCAGATCTATGAGTAATCCTAGCATTTGAATATCAGATCTATGAGTAATCCTAGCGTTTGAATATCAGATCTATGAGTAAGCCTAGCGTTTGAATATCAGATCTATGAGTAATCCTAGCGTTTGAATATCAGATCTATGAGTAAGCCTAGCGTTTGAATATCAGATCTATGAGTAAGCCTAGCGTTTGAATATCAGATCTATAAGTAAGCCTAGCGTTTGAATATCAGATCTATGAGTAAGCCTAGCGTTTGAATATCAGATCTATGAGTAAGTCTAGCGTTTGAATATCAGATCTATGAGTAATAATAGCATTTGAACATCAGATCTATGAGTAAGCCTAGCGTTTGAATATCAGATCTATGAGTAAGCCTAGCGTTTGAATATCAGATCTATGAGTAATCCTAGCGTTTGAATATCAGATCTATGAGTAATCCTAGCGTTTGAATATCAGATCTATGAGTAAGCCTAGCGTTTGAATATCAGTTATATGAGTAAGCTAGGGTTTGAATATCAATCGTATGAGTAAGCTTCGAGTTTAAATATCGATCCCATGAGCAAGCCTAATAGCTGAATATGAAACTATTGAGTAAGTCACATATTTCAAAATCAAGATGTTTGTATTTCTCTTAATTAACTGGTATTCTATTTTTGATATATCTTTACAGTCAGGTAGTTAGGCAAATCGGACCGTACCGTGATAGTTATGTACTTGCGTTGATTCATCTGATTTGGCGAACGGGTCTGATTTTAGTCTAAAACTAATGATTCGTATCAGCTATAGGAGAATGCGAGGAAATGAAGTGAAAAATCATAATCCTTTATACCATTTGTGTTGGTTCAGAAATGAATAAATACATGAATAAATGTTATTAATAAATTATTCATCATGACAAATTGTATCTGACACGATCTTATCATGTTTAGTTTCCAAAATCGGAGGCTAATTGAAGATATTACCTTCTCCTTTAATATAAAACGGTACTTTTGCCCAATAAAGAGGTCCTGGGATATATGAAAATATGTAAATGGAAATAGTCTGTTTTTTTTTAATAAAATATTTACTTATAGATTTGTTTGCACAACCAAACTATCTCCCATGCCACAAATTTTCTACTATATTTTGTAACACCTCCACCCCATATATATATATATATATATATATATATATATATATATATATATATATATATATATATATATATATATATATATATATATATATATATATATATATATATTCCACAACTTTTATTTTCAACATCTCTCTCTCTCTCTCTCTCTCTCTCGACACACAGACAGACACACACACACACACACACACACACATATATATATATATATATATATATATATATATATATATATATATATATATATATATATATATATATATATATATATGTTTCCCTCCAAATTCCTTCTAATGTTCCACGCAGCCACATTTACATAGCTTAGGTTATTGCTGTTTGGCAGTTGTATCACTTTTCAGATGTTTTGGAGATACATTAAAGTCAGGCAGAAAATGTAGGTTTACGGAATAAATATTAGGTCACTTGCATGTAAGTACTTTAATATCGTGATGCAAATTGCACTTTCTCGTTAAATTAAACTTTACATTTTAATGGGCTCAGAAAGTGTATGACACAATCCTTATCAACGAAAACAAACAGCTAGCGATAAAAAACTAAGGGTCACTGGGAATGAATTAAAATTAAAAAAGGAGTTAGTTGCAGCTAAAAATGAACGTAAAGGATCGGAAAAGAACTTAAGGGTCAAAACTAATTAGTATGACTGAAAATAAGGATATGATTTTAAACTAAGGTTACTTGTACTTAGTGTGTTATTATGAGGTATTGGGAACATTTATAACTGAGCAAACTATTAGAGTAATTTAGTTGCCTATGAAAACTTTTCCATACGTATATGAGCAGTCATTTTTAAGAGTGTGGTGGGCAGTGAAATTAAAGTTTGCACGTAAAAGTGACTGACCTCCGAACGATACTGATTGACGGTGTTTTTTGGGATAGCAAGTTTTTTTTTTGTAATCTGATTGAATGCGTTAGTGACAGTGTTTATTAAATACGACTACCATCAACTCGTGAAGCTGCAGTCTTGAGAGAACGTAAAGTTATACCACTGATAAAAAAAACCCAAATGTTACACGTTTTTTCTATTATTGTATTAAAACGTTAGTAACATACGTTCATGATGTGGAAGAAAAACGTGCAATTGTATATTGAATTACATTGCTACTGAACAATTATATTAAAATTTATTTACAAATTAACACAGGTATCTCTGAGATAACTAACATTTGAATGGCACCACAATAGTTATGGTGATATTCAATAACTTATCAGACAAAACGTTCTTTTCCAGATAGGTTAAATTATCCTTAGTAACGACATGTTCCGAATGAAATTGCAATTTTCACAAATACTAACTCTGCAGTCTGCAGTTTGATTGGTGAATCAAAATGCCGACAAAGGTTACCAGTTTGTTTTAATAAGAAGTACATGTTTTAGAAGCAGATCATGATTATAATCAGATATAATAGTAACTAACAATAATGTATTCAAAACAACCTATCTATTGGGCGTGGCTATGTACATTCGGTCAAATTATCGAAACGTGCACACGTGTTATCTGGTTCTTAGATTTAAGATCTATAGGGAAAGACGGGATCTTTGCAACAAAATTATTTTCGTTGTCATCTGTTAATGCATTAGGCAAAATGTTTCATCATGATTACATCATCAATTTTTCATATTGCAATATTCGCGTGTTTACAAAATATTCTTTATAATGAATTCAATAATGAGCGTATGTTCGTTCTAGGAGGGCCTCGGGTTGCCGTGTGACCCAAGGCGCTCTCCTTTACAAGTCACTCACGTCTCACCTCTGTCTGAGTGTGTAATCTCATCAGTAGCTCCCAGTTGGTATGTTCTTCCCTAAGGTTGACACAATCGCAAATAATCTAGTGATCGATACAACATTGTGTTTTATATTGAAAGTTTAAAACTGTTTCACATATTTACTACATATCAAATCGTAATCTTGAAGTCATTTATGATCTTCATGAGAGAAACTAGTCCATCATTTTTTCACACGCATCACATAATCGGATAATGGTTCAGTCTTTCGTTTTGCAATTGAAGAACATAAACGTTTGAATATAAATATTTTCTTCCAATTTATTCATGCATCGTTTACAGTAAATATTGTTTCCATCGTATTGAGAATATAATCGTTCAATACAAGCAAGAGAGTATTTTATCTATATAATAAATCAAATACATAATTTAGGCCAATAATACTCCATGTTGTTCAGAAAACCATGTGGGGAATGTAGCTGCAACTGAAACTATGGACAGGTAACATCTGAAGAACACGAACGATCAATACAATGAGCACAAATAAAACACTCGATAAAAAGCTCTGGCGCTACAATCATCAAGTCTAGTCTTTCAAAATGCACTGGCGGGGTTTATTTTGTTTAATAGTATGTTTGTGTCTAAATCACATACAGTTAGTTGAACTTATAGCTAGAAGAATATGGTATGTGGCAAAATTGGCCAAGGTATAGTCGATATTTTTACGCACAAGCAACCTGTGTGGCTAAACGTTCCGGTGATCAATTATTTTATTTTTGCTCCGGTTAATTAGGCACTAGATAGCAACCTATACCGCAGTTTTAATGACGGGTATTTCTTTCATCAAAGGGTCCGTGTCCAATGCCAGGAAGTTAATTTATAGACCGTTTTAATGATTATGTCGAATTTGAGATGCAGATATTGCAAAACTAAGCGATTGGTCTTTCTACTTAACAATACACACGACGGTAGCTAATTTCTACGGAATAAGCGATAGAAGAGAATGTGTGCATGTAAGCATTCAGAAGAGAAAAGTGAAAGTACAAATTTCATACCCCACATACCCATCACTGTAATATATATATATATATATATATATATATATATATATATATATATATATATATATATATATATATATATATATATATATATATATATATATATATATATATATATATATATATATATATATATATATATATATATTGTATACTATCCATTATGTTGAACACATTGGTGTAATTCGAAAAAATTGGAATATGTCTTACAGTAGATGTCAGATGTGGATAAACATACGCATACGTAGATACACAGGAAATAAAGAAAAAGATAATGCAATCGTGGACCCAAGGTAAGAATAAATTAATAAATTCGGTTTCAATCAAAGGGCTCTGAAGAATTATTGAAATCGATAATCAATTAAAGCAAAACAGCACATCACAGTTGACAAACTTGATTTGCCTGCTTTGGAGATTCGAATCAATAGATACATCAATATATATTGCATTACAGCAAAACGTGAAATAAATTTAAATTCCATGTTAGAAAATAATATGAAATACAACTAATATATTTATTTGTTTTAAATACACATACTGGATGTATCCTATCATCGATATAGTCTGTCAATGCAGTAAGCTGCAGTTACCTGAAACAAAGACTGAGTTTGTCAAACTAACAAAATAAAAACACTGCAATGTTCCAGGCAGGAAAAGAAAAACCATACACGCTAACGTCTTGCAGAATGATAGCCCATATAAACTTTAACGTATTGCCAATAGATAAACCATACACACTTTAAGGTATTACCGAAATATATCCCATACAAACGTTAATGTGTTGCTAAAGGTAACCCATGTACCATTAACAATACCTTCTTTAAGTCTTGCGCAGATGAAAATTCAAATACAAGCTGCTGTTATTCTTTGTGGCTAATGCATGCCTGTATCCTTATTGAAAGGCGTTCATTGACCATCAAACTAGAATTTTTTATCAGCCAGTAATAACCCTTTTTTACCAGCATGTTGCACATTATTTTCTTCATTCACTTTGATTTATATTTTAGATGTATGTGGATAAATTATTTGTCTTTTAGGTGTAATGCAGATATAGATGCAGTGTTTTCTGCAGAGTAGACTAAGCGAGAGAAAAACGTTCACTAGGTAATTGTTTGTTTGTTTGATTAGGATTTTTAACGTAGCTTTAACAATTTTTTGTAGTCATAACGCTTAAATGTCTGCAGTGAGGCAGTTTATAGTGATGTCTAGCACTGGGGCATCATGCCGCAGACATGTAGCACCTGACTCTAGGCCGACCAGTCCTAACACTAACCTCTTAATGCTGAGCGTCAAGCGAGGCAGCTGTTAGTACCATTTTTGTAAGTCTTTGGTATGACTCGGCCGGGGATCGAACCCACGACCTACCGCTTCCGCGGCAGACGCTCTAACCACTATGCCACCGGAGCGGTTCACTAGGTAGTTAACATTACCACCCCTACTTCGTGGACGGGGTACTAGAATTAGACTATGATATATTATCAATGGAGACTTCGGATGTGATGCACATTGGTCATTTTTTAGCATATTGTCAAACATAATCGAACATTTCGTTACAAAAGTAACAGTTGATAAAGACACGTATAATAGTTTGTAATAATGTATTTATTTCTAATCAGATATATAAAGTTCAATAATTGTCGAGAAGTCTTTAGAAAGAAGATAGTGTGAATTGCAAGATCTGGTGACTTGAAGATGACCGGCAGTCATTACACATGCACTATTTATAAACATATGGTGAAATATCGGAATAATAAATCTCCTTTAATGCCAGATTCTTTTATCACGACACTTTACTCACGGTTTATGTTATACAAACATCATGAATCATTTTTTTCTAATGTAGATGCATGTTTTCCATATTTAGTTATAATCCAAACTCGAATCAACTGTTCAAGTATTGCACTTAAGCTCTGTATATGAAATTAGATTTTTGTCTCTGCTATCCAACTTTTGCGACCAACCGAATGAGTTGATAAGGATCCCCCTTCGCGTAACCTGAATCATGGTCGTCATTTCCTGTCAAATTTCATTATACTGCATTTCTGCTGAAAAATGTGGCTTATGGATAATAATTAACCAAGCGAGATTAAGTGACTGAAATGGCATATCATGGCGATTACTGATATTTTTTATCATATGTACGATATTCCGATAAAATATGGGGATTATGTGATTTTGCCTAACTGTGAGTACACGTTTGAATAATGCCGCACTAATGGTACTTCACCGTGCAAGAGAGATGCTTTAGATTTTCAGTTTGCTTTGTGTGTATGGTAAATGTTTCCATTAGTAAAAAATGTAAATGTGGTACTCGGATTATTACCTTTCTTTAGACCAGTGTCTGTACCATATAGGTTAGCAGTTCTTCAAAGTCATGTGTTATTTCCTCTTGAATTTGGTGTTGTCAAATGAATAAAACTATGACTCATTTGCGAAATGATTCCGCTTTACTTATGTTTTGTTAGTGCATGAATGACATTTTAACCTTATTTTTATACTTGTTGGGCTAATTGTTTTCTTTCACGCATGTCAACACATCGCGCATTTCCTGTGGAAATGAGCATTCAACATATTTGAGGCCTGTACTGATTTTCACGAATAGATCTTTACAAAGTGCTCGTGCGAAATATGGATCAAAGCATCTCATTAAAAAGACAACGCACTTGAAACATTGCTTTTCTGACCGAAAATTGAAATAATATGTTGAATTATGTTAAAAGAAATAAGCAAAAAAAAAAAAAAAACGATTACTAAACCTTTTGAGTAACTTTCAGTCTTCCAGCGCGTTACCGGTTTAACTTCACCGAAGTATGGTATATTAATGGTATATTATTCTCTCTCTCTCTCTCTCTCTCTCTCTCTCTCTCTCTCTCTCTCTCTCTCTCTCTCTCTCTCTCTCTATATATATATATATATATATATATATATATATATATATATATATATATATACACACACACACACACACACACACACATATATATATATATATATATATATATATATATATATATATATATATATATATATATATATATAGAGTGTGGTCTTTAGCAGGCGATTATACTCCATCCTGGACACGTGCCATACACATACATGGCTGTATCTTCCTGAGCATTGAATCAACGCAGGTGGTCCCTGCTTGTTTGAATATTTATTGTTGGTAACTAACGTCTCCCCAGTGGCTGGATGGTGCAGAGGCAACGCTGATTGAATCATTCAAAGGGGCGGAGGTGGCGGCTGTAGTTGACCCATGTTTCGGCGCCATATAGGTGGTTGGTCAGTTATACAGCTCTGTAGACGTTGTCTTTGTACCTATCTTGACACCGGTTTGCCAAGGCCAATATGTTGTCTATTTCGTTGTCGATAAGAGCATCGGGGGATATCACACATCTCATCAGGTAGGTGAACTGGTGAACTACATTCAGTTCTGTCGGGTCAATGATGATTCTTGTTGGCCGGTACTCTTCAGCGGGTGTATGCTATCGAAGTACCTCAGTTTTCTTAAGGCTCGCAAAGAAGCAAGATATTACACGCTTTAATGCTTCTGCTTAGAGGAGTTCAATAATCAGATTTTGCAAGGTATTGGTGTGGAACTGAAGTTGCCATCAGTACGAAATCGGATAGAGATGATATCTGCGCATTCTAGGTCGGCTGTTGCTTTTTGGAACATAATAAGGAAGAAGACTGCGAACAGTGCGGGGCTAAAACGCAGCCCTGTTTCACGCTATTTACAATGAAGAAGGTCTGTGACAGGTAGATACTGTTTCTGATCTGACTAAGCTGGTCTTCATGCAGTCGAATAGCCATGGTAAGAAACTTTGGAGGACATTCGAGCTTTTCAATGAGTTTCAACAGTCCAGTTCTGCTCAGCGTATTAAATGTCTTCGTGAGGTCCATAAATGTGACTTACAGTCATTTGGTTTGTTCTAGACTCTTCTCCTGGATCTGTCTCAGGACAAACACCATGTTAGTTGTGCCCCTATTGGCTCTGAAGCCACGTTGACTCTCTGGAGCATATTCTTCTGCAGTGGTGGGCATGGGTCTGTTTAGCAATACTCTAGCAAGAAGTTTGCCTGTGATGAAGAGTACATAGTACTAGTACATATGGGGTATAAGAGGCTCTTTATATAAATATTACCTTTGTTATATGGTAGCTACATTCTCTGAGTGGACAGATGCACAGGTCCTTACCTATCTCCCAAATCTCTTACGTCTGCCTCCAAGAATGAATCATTCCCGGCATACCCCGGTACACCGCTTCAGCTGACGGACTAAATGATAATGAAGGTGGTGATGTGGTGTTATCACTGCATCAAAAGGCGTATGAAATTCTACAGGGAAGTCACCGACTAGGGCCAAAGGCCTCAAAAGATCAACGGCCACGTGCTCGGGACCAAGGCGCACCATATGTACTAGTGAATAATAATAATAATAATAATAATAATAATAATAATAATAATAATAATATCCTTTATATTGCAGATTTGCACTATTGTTATTATATTATTTCTAAATTCCATGACGTTACTGTAGGTTTTTGTTTCTGCTCTATAATATCTAATGCATTCCCCTAAATGTGCTCTGCCCATTGCATATCAACATGAGGTTAGGTATTTAGCACATGTTCGAGTGCAGAATGTTTCCTGACTTGGGCAATGAGAGCAGGTTTCGATTCTCTTTATAGAATTTCCTATACAACCGTCTACTAATATTATCTCATTATATATGTGCGTGCTGAAGAGTTCCAGGCCAGGTTTATTGTGTGAGATCGGCACTTTTATTTTATAGCAGATGTGCATAGCCGTTAAACGCTCGATTCAATAGTTTATTGTTTTACAGACAATAACAATTGCATAGTATTCGTGACTACTTCAAACGAAGATCAAGTTAACATCTACAGCTGAATAAATGTATATTGATTTTAAATTATTTTACCACATTTTGAATTGTGATAAAACTGCTGTTGACACTTATTTAAAAATCTGCGGACCGTAAATATTCTGCAAAGAATTTTCCTAGAACAACACAGTCAAACCAAAGATGTTTACCAGAACAATACAGTCAAACCAAAGATGTTTACCAGAGCAATACAGTCAAGCCAAATACTGTTCCTAGAACAACACAGTGAAACCGAAAACGTTTTCTAGAACAATGCATTTTAAACCAAATATGTTTGCTGGAACAAAGCAGTCAAAACAAAGACGTTTACTTAAACAATACAGATTAAACCAAAGATATTTACCAGAAAAACACAGTCAAAGCAAAGACGTTTGTTAGAACAATTCAGTTTAAACTAAATATGTTTGCTAGAACAACACAGTCAAACCAAATATGTTTACCAGAATAACAGTGTCAAACCAAAGACGCTTCCTAGCACCAACTGTGTTTGCTAGAACAACACAGTCAAACCAAAGAAGTTTACCAGAACTGCACAGTCAAATCAAAGATGTTTAACACATTCAAACCAAAGAATTTTGCTGGGACAAGAAAGTCAAACCAATGAAAATTGCTAGAACAAAATAGTCGGACCAAAGAAGTTTATTGGAGCAATCGAGACAAATCGAAGAAATGTGTTAGGAATATATAGGTGAACCAAAGAAGTTTGCTAAGACAAAAGAGTCAAACAAAAGTGGTTTGCAAAGTGTAGGACAATGAAGCCAAACAATGACGCTTGCCAGAACAACATGATCAAAACAAAGAAGTTTGTTAAAGTGCTAGGACAATAGAGCCAAACAAAGATGTTCTCTAAAGCAATTAAGTCAAACCAAAGGCGTTTGCAAGGACAATATAATCAAACCCAAGATGTTTACTAGGAAAATATATTTAAACGAAAAGAAGTTTGCATTCACATTAGAGTCGAACCAAAGACGTTTTCTAGGACTATATTGTCAAACCAAAGATGTTTTCTAGGACTATATAGCCAAACCAAAGACGTTTTCTAGGACTATATAGCCAAACCAAAGACGTTTTCTAGGACTATATAGCCAAACCAACGATGTTTGCTAGAACAACAGAGTCTAAGGTAACACATTAATTGCAAATCGTGAGTCATAAATTAGTTTATGTGACTGCTGCGAATAATGCTTGGTAATCCAAGTAATATGTTAAGAACAAAATCGAGAGACTATATATTTGATGCAGGATTAAACAAATAAGTTGATACATCGATGCACAAAACTTGATTTTATTTTAATTTTGAGAGTTGCATTTTATGATGCATTATCGTAGCATGTTTTCATGTAAATGTGAATAGGAATTTTCTCTTGGTGTTTGAAAAAGTAATCATATAAAAGTTCGTTTTCTAGTAGTATGACTGAGTCGGAAATCACGATTGTGTGCTAGTACGACTGAATAATGTATTACCGTTTAACGTATATAAAATTAATCAATACTAGTATAATCTTTTAGTTCTTTGCTGTATTGGAATAAAGTCGTGTATTAGTCACTGAATATTACATAGCTAGATAGGTGGAGTACATTATAAATTATAGATCTTTCAAAATCCGTTTGATCGAACATACATTTTCAAATACTTACACAGTTGCCATGTTACAATTCGAACATATCTAAGACAAATCACCACATAGCCTGAACAGATCTCTTTCTGGTTCTTTTCAAATCAATATTTATAACGTGATATTCATTGCGTTACAGAAATACTTGGTGTGCGGATGCAGTGCAATTCGTTTAACCAGACATATATTTTTTTTAAATAATAAAGATATTATGGAAACAAGTAAATGGTATGTCATTGCCATGAAGCTTCTCCATGTTAAACATGAAGAAAGATATGTAGACTTTCTGCTATTGATGGGGAATCAATTGGATAGAAATGAGATCTAACTGAAAATTTAGTTCATATTTATTTTAATTCGTAACTTCAACCCGTACTTTCTTCTTACCTCATGTCAAACGCAAAAAAACATAAACCTTGATCGGCCGTAACATAATGTGCATATATCTAGCAGTGATCAAGTCTATCAATGCTGCAACATTTAGAGAAGAAGTCGTTTAAGTTTAGTCAAGAACGATGTACAAAGTTATTTCCTAGTCTTCCAGTTATATACAAATGGCTACTCCATTTGTGATCTCTCATTTTCGTTATTCAAAGACAGCAAGTTAGTAACTTGGAACATATGTTAGGCTAGCGCCAAACTGGTTAGGTATATATCGTATTAATCGGTCAGAGAAGAAGAAGCAGCCACAAAAAAGTGGAGCTCATCTTCCACAAATTTGAACAGAGCAAAATTTCTTTTGATAAAATAGTCAACTGTGGTTTAGTCCGTCTGTCAATTCATTGTAGAATTGACGAGAAGGGACTGTCATTATTCAAAGCGAACCCGTATGTTTGTAACTTTGGCGGCATTAAGATTTGATTTAGATATAAAACAATCTGAAAGAGATGCATCTCCATGCGCCAATGCTAAGGAAGATAACCTATATTGTCAAAATAGAATAAGAAGTATTCCTATCCAAGGCCAAAACACGTTTTCATACTCACCCCCTGATTCATGATTTCATCTCCGACCCCTGATGAATGTATTCATCCCTAACTCCCTTATTAGTGTTTTCATCCCCAACCCGTTTGTTTATGATGTCATCCCCAACCCGATTATAAATCACGTTTTGAAGAATCCTAAAATATCCAAAAACTCCCAAGGCAAACTCGCTCAGTTGTTCGTCTGTCTAAAAGTGACAAGATCCAGTAAGATCATTTCGTATGAAATATATTCATTTGATATTTCAAAAGTTTTGTCCAGTACATAATTAGCGGAATGACACACACACACACACACACACACACACACACACACACACACACACCATTCGCCTACTTTCACCTTACCACCATTTCGTAAATAAGTATCTGAGCAAATAGCTTGACAGAGCAGAAGGTTTTCAATGGTGTTGCGGGCATTGTTGGAGTACTGTTCAGAGTAGTACTCCACCCAAACGCTCCATCTACTTGTCCTTGTTGTGGATGTTATCGCCTGCAGAAGACGTCAGTAGTGCTTTCACTTTCATCGTGGGACCCATTGCTTTCTTTATGTCATCGTACATTCCTCTGATGTTTCCGATATCTGCTGCTGACTGGATGCTCTAACAGAGCCAAAGCCAATATTCATTGGCGCACCTGTCGTGCTAACATCTGCACTTTGCTTCTGGTAGAACTGTTTGCTGTAGTGACCTCAGGCATGGAGATCGTTTGTATTCTGGTGAGCACTGTTACGCTGTTCTATGACTGGCGTGAGTGTGCCGTAGTTAGCCTCCGATGCCTCGTTGTTCAATGACTGTTTCTTACCATATATCAGTTTGACTGTGCTGTACACAGTCTCTCTGATGCGATCCCATCTCTGTATGGCACTGCCGTTAGGAGGTCCTGAATCAAACATCTTGGAGAGGACATATGTGAATTACTCAGCCTTGTCTGGATATGATGTCTGCTCACGTCAATGCGTGGTGTACCCTTATACCTATAGCGGTGTATAATCTTTGGCTGAAGCTTCATTTTGCAGCACACCAACGAGTGGTCAGTGGTACAGTCAAAGATGTGGAAGTTACAAGTAAAAAGCACATCCTTCATGGCAGACAGTCTAGTAATGATCCAGTCCATTTGGTGCTAGTATAATGGCCGGGAATGACAAGTTATGATGTAGCTTTGTCTGAACGAATGAATTGGTGATGTTATGGTCGTGATATATGCACATCTCTAAACGTCACTGTCCGTTCTCATTTATCTTCCAAATGCAAAACTTGCCAAAACAGGAAGGCCCAGAGTCATTACCAGCACCCATGCAAGGGTTGAAGTCGACATGTAATATCAAGTTCGCTTTCTCGAATCTTGTCGAGGAGCGAGTTTAATTCATCGCAGAATTAATTCTGGGTATCTCCACTTTCCTTTAGGGTGGCATTGTTAACGCTGATCAGGTTAACAGGCCCGGTTGTGGTTTGGAGTCGGCGGAAAACAGTCTTCCGTTTCCTTGTTGACAGGGTTCTATCATACCCAACAGAGTTCCTGACGGCGAGACCATCAACAAACTCTCTGGGTTTTGTCAGAGCCTTTTCGTTGCCAGAAGAACGCGTAGTTCTCTTTTATGAGGGCCACAAAATCTGGTTGCCGTTTCTCCTGTAGTGCAGAGATGTCGATCTGGAGTCTTGCAAGTTCGTCTTTGACGAATGAAGGCTTTAGAACATTGTTGATTACCTGGAGATCATCCGAGAATCCCAACAGCATGGTACGGATATTTCAGGTACCTAGATTGAGGATTGGAGGTTTCCTTGTTGATGTTCGTTTATTATTTCTTGGTGCAATTGCTACTTTACCTTACCTTGCCTTACGCCCTACACACCCAGTCAGGTTTATCAACTTATTTTCTGGGAGCTGCCCAGCTTGAGGCGGGCGTTAGCTGTCCATTGATACGTTATGGTCTCTCCCATCGTCGGAAGTAATCTCTGGCATCTGACCCTACGCCTATAAAGCGATCACGTATAACCGGTAAAGTGCTGCTCCCTGTGTTGCTCCACGTGAAGTGAGGCTGAAGTGTCCTCTCCAAAGCGTAAGCCTGGGCAGGGTGATAATGGTGTTGCCCATGCAGCGGATTACGCCTCTCCACGCAGCTGATGGATCCAATAGAAATGACAAGCCGGTGCGTCATGTCATCAGCGGCGTCGCAGGAGTTGCCATGATGACACTGAAGTCAAAGCCACGTCGCCTCAAGGAATCCGTCTCCAGATGTCATATTAGGGTTTACACCCTTAGCCTTTCGCAGGAGAGGGTAAAGTGCAAGGCAGCGAAGGTTTGAGTTTACGTTCTCCTAGATGGGCGTCCACCCAAGGTTAATGAGCCCCATCTGCCCAAATATGTCTGGTTTTGAGCGCCAGACACTCGCCTGTCATCCCTTCTCCAGTCTGTTTAAACAGATTCCGCCGGTCTTAGTTAAGCCATCATGAAGTCCTATAGTTGGATTTGGTTGTCAGAGTCTTTATCAGATGCAAGTCATTTGGGGTTTTCCAAGGGAATTGGATGGTTATCTACCATATCCACCCCAGCGATAACAACCCATGAATACATTAAACGTATCAACATGGTTAAAACTTAACTTGGGAATAAGAGGTAAAATATTTAATACTGTACATTCAATGGATGAAAATGGCAAAGATAGAGTATGATAAATACTGGCGACCATCAAGGTTAATGGCTAATCTCGCTGCTTATTTTCCATTTTTATTAATGCCATTGAAGAACAATTATTACCAGTGCTCTGAGTAAAAATTGTGACAGATGGATCATTAAAGATAATACAAAGTATTCAATACGGTTTTCCGTAAGGTAAGAAGAATAGCAGACGATAAATTATTATTACATGCAGTTTTAGGTTTTGTATGCTGTTAATAGATTTGTATTTATTTCAATTCCTTTACAACAAGATTATCTTGCACACTTGATTGACAAACTTCAGGCACATATCCATCAAAGGCATCATTTGCAATTGAAAATACATTTGGAAATATGCATCCAAATGACGAATGTAAAATTGTATACACACTAATTTCACCAATTCATAGTTATTCATAGGAAGTATCTATGATTTATTAATGGAAGTGACGTGAGTTACTGCACTTAAACTTCTACAGATATCCCCAAGAGATGTAGAAACCTACCCAAAATGATTTTGTCTTCTAAGGGTCTACAAGTCTACCCATCAAGATTTTGTGACTTCTAGGCGTTGACAAATCTATCCATAATGATTATGTGTCTTCTAGGGGTCTACCAATCTACCCATAATGATTTTGTTTTTTGCAGGGGTCGACAAATCTAACCATAATGATTTTGTGTCTTCTAGGGGTCGACAAATCTACCCATAATGATTTTGTGTCTTCTAGGGGTCTATACTGACCTTTTGTTTTCTTGTGGTCTACAAGTCTGCCCAAAAGATAATGTGTCCTCAAATACCGGTAGTGTACAAATCAACCCAAAACTATTTTGTGTCTTTTAGGGGTCTACAAATCTACCCAAAATGATTCTGTGTCCTCCAATAGTGTACAAATCTATCCAAAAGTATTGTGTCTTTTAGGGGTCTACAAATCTAACCTAAATAATTTTGTGTCTTGCAGGGGTCTACAAATCTACTCAAAACGAATTCTGTGTCCTCCAGTAGTGTACAAATCTACCCAAAATTATTTTGTGTCTTTTAGGGGTAATGTACCCAAAATGACTTTGTGTCTGGTGAACTGGATATGTAAGTACTCCACTAAAACAAGAGGACAATTTCTTCAAAGCATCACCTAATAGGAAGTAGTTTGATAAACTTAAACTATTATGTCTACAAATTTAGACACTGTCTCTAAAATACTCTGAAAACTGAAATTTAATTTTTTTTAAATCAAATAAACGTGGGATTGGTTTAAGTCTAAGACACCATTCATTATTGTGTGCACGTTAAATACTTTTGCAAAGTAGAATTAAAAAAAATATACGACTATAAATCAGGAATATCTGTCCTGGCCCTTCACCTTCTGATTAGGACAAGGCATACGACATTTCACTATTGATTAGGAAACCACGTAGAAGAGCATGCATTATCACGCAGAAATCATCCTTCACAGCTGCAACGAAGATGGTATGATATCAAGCTACTGTTTGATTAATCATTATCACAGAGTCAGGGTTAGATAGACACGGTTGCCTTAAACTATTCTTCCATTATTGTTTACCAGAATGATTCTTTCATCAAAGCTGTCATTTGATCAAGTATCCTGATTACTTGTATCGACCATACCGTTGAGTCAAATCTTCCATCTATGTTTATATTCTTCGAGATTTCTATTTTATTATTGACAGATATTTATAGACCACATAACGATCCTTTCCCTAGTCGTGATTTACGCTCGAACGTAACAAGCTCTTTCTAATAATAGACCTATTACAGTAAGACAAGATCATATTTCTGTCAATATGTTCCATCCTCCGTTTATTTGATCACGCAGCTTTATGTTTTAAATGTAAGTGTCTAATGCTTCCTTCCCATTAAAGCATGACATAATCATTATCTGTCATACATGGCAATATATTCCTTTTATTCAGTGCACACCCTCAGTAATCTCAATTGTCTGTAGGGTTCAGACTATATGGTGTGTAAGTAACATGTGTTTAACATGCATGTATAACATTGCCTTGAGCTGACAGCATTGACTACATTGTAAATGGTTAAAGGTATGACAAAGGAAACAATATTCTATCACATTCTTACACCTGTGACAAATATTACACATGCCATAAATAGTAATACTGCACCCATCGTAAACATTGTGTGGGATAAAATGTAAAGTTAGTGCCACTCGTTATTATTGAGATAGCTAGGCTGAGGGATATATATGCACATTCAAAACTTTCATGCCTACCTACTTAACTAATTACCTACATACCTACCTACATGAATACCTACCTACCTACCTACCTGCCTGCCTGCCTGCCTCCATCCATCCATCCATCCATCCATACATACATACATACATACATACATACATACATACATACATACATACATGCCCACCCACCCACATACCTACCTAAATATATATATATATATATATATATATATATATATATAATGTGTGTGTGTGTGTATTAACATATAACAAGCTAAAGTGTAATTTGCTGCCATAACTGAAGAGAGAGAGACAGAGAGAGACAGAGAGAGACAGAGACAGAGACTCTGATAGAATGCAACTATTTAAGACATTTTGGGTTCTAGTGGAGAATAACTGAGCTCAATTAACTTATGTGGGGTTGGAAATATATACGTGTACGCAGGAAATATATTGTTGATAAAGATTATACCCTTTTAAACATAATAGCTAACATTTTATAGTCGATAGGTGTTGGTGAAATCGTTTATCGATTTAAATATAATTCATGATATTTTTTACAGTTTTCAAAGCTTGAACGAATGCCGAGAATTAGCAGTGCAAGCTAGCCAGTGTAGTTGTAAATATTTTCCATCCAAATCTTTCTTTATCCGTCTCTCTTTCCTTCAATACATGCATACAAACATACCGTAAAAAGGTTGGACAATCAGATAGATAATATATGACTAGATCATATTTATCTTTATATATAATCTCTCGCGATGTTAGATGCAGGAAAGCACGTACTATTCCTAAATATAAACATATCAATTTATAAATAACAATAAGGTTATGCCTTATACTGCTCGTTGGTAGAATTGCTAACAGTAGATTGGTAAATGATTAATCCATATATATTTCTCTCTCTCTCTCTCTCTCTCTCTCTCTCTCTCTCTCTCTCTCTCTCTCTCTCTCTCTCTCTCTCTCTCTCTCTCTCCTCTCTCTCTCTCTCTCTCTCTCTCTCTCTCTCTTAAATTATGACCCCACAAATCTTACTTTATCAGTATTACATTTATAACTTTTAATTTTTATTTTCTCTGTGTGAAATAATAATCTAGTCGCACCAGCCTATTGAATTAAGATCAATATTGTCGCATGTCTAGGTTCACGTTCTGACAGAAGTTGTTTAGTAGAAGGTTTACTCTGACATTAATCAGCTTATAGCTTCTTGATGTATTTTCAATCTCGCATGCTTGTTCCATCAGCTCAAACGTAAGTTCGTCATATATGCAATGACATTAATATGACAGGCTATCTTGCGCATTGTGTCCACGAGGTTTACTTTAACGGATTAGATTTTATTGCATTTTCCTTTCGCATCATAAAAGCGGGGTCGTTTTGATACATTGACGGTAGTCGTTTTGAACATACTTTAACGTATAACAATTCAATTGTTGGCCTCTAGCCCGTTCCTGCACATGTCTATCGATACATCAGCATGCACTGTTTCTCATGTTTGATGTATATCTTGCACAACGCTCTTTTCTGTTTATATCTTTATGTAGGGAACACAGGTGGTAGCGCGCATGCCATGTTATCCAAGGGTCATGGTTTCGACCCGTCCTTGTTGGCGGGTCTAGGAAAATCACTTAGCTCGCGTTTCCTTAGTATGAAGTAGCCGATAATGTGCTAAAGGTCCGTTTGATACCAAACAACACTCGTATGTTTTAATGTAACTATTGTATTTATTAACTTGTATCATATTTAGTTTATGGATTATAATAGTATGCATGCCTTTCCTTTGTTATAAAATGATTGTTTGATAGCATGTTTTTGTATGTATTTAATTTTAGTGCCTTGAAATATTTCTATTTTTTATTAGTTTGGGGGTGGGGTAATACTATGTTTTGCGTTGCTTCACTTGTACTTTAATTATCTTAAATAGGTTTGATATTTAATTAGTTTATTAATTACTTAGTTTAGTTATATCATACATTTAATATTCTGTTATCTTTATGTATAGTAAAAAGCATATTTTTTTCAATCATTGGCACCAATCCTGCATATCAAAACATTTTTAGATGGCATGATAATTTCACCCATGTAACAGATAAACTAGGTTTTCTATCTATAATGACTGATGTAAACTCTCATCACGTTACAGTTTCTTATTTTGTTCTGATAGTTGTCATGCTGAAAACGTGGACGTCCAACATAATATCACACGGAATTGGTCAATAATGTACCTCAAATTAAGAGACATCCGCCGTGCCAATATTCCGATTGACTTCATTTATGCCGAGATCCGTAATAAAGCATTAGCAAAAGCCGTCAGGTGAACAGGGATGCGATGACTTTATTTAGTACTGTTTGACGGCTTTACGGACAGCGAACAAATAGACTTTCAAACCGTCGTAATGATTATATTCACGGACCTAATGCGCTTTGTTAAAGTCCATTCGCAACAAGCCTAATTAAATCCGATGCCAACGATTCTAGAGATGTAGCGATCGATCATTGATCTACTACAGTATCAATCTGTTGGCAAGTATGCCAGCCTTCCATATGTTATCATAGCTTAATGTATTAGTAAATTAAATATGGTTTTGTAATTAAGCAGGAGACCAGTTCATAACCCTGCTTGGACTAAACTATACGATATATTCGTTAAAAAAATAAAAGTGTCTTTTTCTGAAATGCGATTTTTGAAATCACAGGTCAAAAACATGACCAACGATGTCGTAGAAATGAAGACATCTTGCCAATTTTATTTGAAAAGTCTCAGAGTTATAGATTTTATTTGCAGCTTATTGGTCATTGTTTGTTTATAATGGAATTTATTTTAATTGCTACAATAAAAACATTTTTCGTTAAAAGCAATGCTAATTTAAACTATCGGCTCAAAACAAGATTGGATATAATTTTTACTCAACTTTTTATGTAAGCAAATCAGTTCCTGGCATTAAAATGACTTTTTTCTGGGATTTGTCTAAGCACTTAATTTTAATATTTAAATTGTTTGAAATGTAATAATGAGTGGAAAAGGGTCTACGTTATGCAAATGTCGCACAAAGCTATTACTTGTATGTAGCTGAAATATTATGTCCAGGTCACTAGAGCCAACAGTCTATCAACAACAGTACTGCAGGGCAGCGTCCAATTTGGCAGAAGAAGAGGTAGACAGAGAAAAAAAGTGGACGGACAAGATCACAGAATGGACCAGGAAACGTTTTGTTGAGATACAGGCATTGGCACATGATTGAGACAAGTGGTGGGAACTGGTCAGATGTCCAGCAGCACAGTGCCTCAACGACCACACTAGGTCAAGAGACTGATGATGATGATGCTGATTATGATGATGATCATGATGATGAGGTGCTACAAAATGTTGTTTATATGATGTTCAGTTGATATTTTGATACAACATATTTACTGAAGAGCATTGTTTTACGTTTATTGAGCTTTATAAGTTGTATGCATCACATACTCCCAACTGTAATGAAATAATAATAATAATAATAATAATAATAATAATAATAATAATAATAATAATAATAATATTGTTACTTATACTTAATCTGTATTAGTGAGATTGACCTTTTTCCATAATTAGGGGATGTATTTGTGCCTACCTTACTAATGGTCTTCCTGTTTGTAAAGAACATGTTCTGTACAAACGTTTTAGAAAGAGAAATGACATTGTTTACAACTTAGTATGTTCTGGAAATCAGATTGATCGGACAATCATCATACGGGTCTTTATAGTGGATCTTATGTCTTTGTACAAGGGAAGTGTTAACAGGAACTCTGAATTTCTAATTTAACATCTGACCAGTGGAATAAGACTTTTAGCTGTGTTAAGTATAAATTTGAGAGGATTTTGTTAAATGAAATTCTTCAATTGAATTACAAAGTGCTCAATAAGCTAAATAATACTTCATAACTAATTCACTATTTTATGATAATTGTGAATTCATGGATAGTTTAGATCACATTCAAATCAATCAAGACTTAGCACATAAACACTATTGAGGGTTATGTGTACATTATCACTTCCAACTTTGGAATTCATTCAGAACACCAATGGAATTGATTCTAAATACTCTATTTGGACGTGTGACTCAACGTTTAGAACTATTCGAAATTTTATTTACAATGCCATTAGTCTTTTAAAGTTTCACTTTTGCATTGTAGGGAAATATGTTATAATTATTATTTTTTTAATGTTTACAAAACTTGTTGGTTTCACTATTTTCGATTACCTAGTTCAAGACCATAGACGCGTAACATTAAAAAAGTATTCTATGAGATCAAACGATCCATTACAAGCTAAAACGTAAAAAAATACATTGATCGATTATAAACGCAATACATAAAGAAGTTGAAAAGAAAAGGTAAAAGACAGATATATATATATATATATATATATATATATATATATATATATATATGCTTGGAAATTGTTTTTGAATGTCGTCTAGATATATGAAACAAATATCTATCATGCTTTTCACGGTTAAACCTCAGAAGGACAGAGAGTCATTTTGTATAGTTTTATTGTATATATCACAAGAACAAATAATACTATTAAGAAACAATTACACCAACTGAAGCAGCTACATCCGTATATAAATGCTTTGCGTAATACTGCAACGAATAAATAAATCTGAGGAGGTTATATTGTAAATTTTAAACTGAAATAATGAGTGCATCTGTCCTAGATATCTTATTTCAAAGAAATATTTCGATTCCTACATGGAAATTAATCACGAAATAAATTAGTTACACAACTTGTACAACCATAAGATGAATATTAATGACTACTCATAAAAAGTGGTGCTCTTGTTTACATGGAACTTCAAATGACGTACACCGCACCTCAAAGGTGGCACGTAATGTTAAAGTCAGATACTTGTTTTCATTTACGATTTTAATAAGACGACGAACCGATTCATGTAAACATACATAATTTGTGTTCTAATGGCTACAGTGTTGTCGATTTTTTCAGCCGTATTGCATCATTTTCAAAATGTAATAGAAATATTGTTTTACATAAAGATCCCTTTAAATGAAATACTTGTGTAGTAGTAGTGTAAGACGAACATAATTTGGTCAATTGAGTGAGGGCTGTGTTATATGGGCGATAACGGGATTTGACTGTTCGCGTGGAGGGAATGAAGGCATTGTATATAAAAACAGTCTACCATGCTCTTTTATCCCTTGAAAATTAAATGCCAAAACAATTCCCGACCAAGCACCTCAATGCTTTGTTAGTTTGAAACAGGAAACAAACATATTAGTTTTTTAAGCATTCAAGCAGGTGGATCATTTTTCTCAGCCGGATTTTCAGACCCATTCAATGCTACACATGGTCGCAAATCAAAGATTTCCTTAGTTAATTTCGTAACCCAAGGGAGCACAACATTGTATAACCGGAATAAAATATCCAGTCGCGACATAATACATTTATACTAAAGCTAAAATCGATATTCGCTTTTGCAGTAATAGGTCCAGCAATACAGACATTACGCAATAGAGCGGAAAGAAGCCAAGTGGAATTTCTTTGCTATATTCGCATCTTTAAAGACTAAAGTTTGGCATTAGTGATAACAAGACAGAATTGGTCATTTGTAATGAGCAGATCTTAGAGTTACATCTTGAGATGAGACGTTTAATTACAAATAAATAATGTTATCAGTAGTCAGTATAAAGTCTACTGAAAAGCTATTGTCTGCTGTAAAGTTTAACGTTAATAAAAGCTCTTCATCAATAACTCATGTGGGCATCTGACTGCTACGATGTAATAATGTTCTACACTTAAATGTCCGGTTCCATTGACTAACACGTTGCAGACAATGACGCTTTCATCCCTTTTCACCAATGTAACAACCAATGTATTGTCAAGTAAGCAGGAAGTTGAGAGAATATTTATGGATTTTCAATTATGTTGCCATGCATTAACTTGTGATAAGATTCGTTTCAAATGACTCGAAATATGGGTGCTGATTATTGTCTGCGAGGAAATTGTTCATGCAATAGCATCATGTGAAAGGAATTTATAGAATAGTTACATCGGTTCCAAAACAAATGATCCAGTGCAGTTAATCAACAATCCTTACATACTCCAGTAAATGTTAGGCATTTATCATCGACCTTAATATCAGTGAATGTCACATCCATATATTGTTTCGTCACATCATGTTCAGCAACGTTGAATTCCTTTAATGTTCATAATAAGGTATCCTCTCATATCATTGCCCGACTCGTTAAATTTAGATTTTGTAGTTCTACGGCGTAATAATTTAAATAGTTCAGCGACACGTCAGTCTTTAATTTCCCAATTTTATTGATTTGATTTTTCCAACGTCACCTCACGGCTTCAGAACAACATCTTGAATGTCCCAGTAAGACGTTATATGTTTTCCAGCATCTCTTTGAACATCATAAGCTAGCTCGTGTCAACATCAAGAATAACCCGGCTGGAAAACTCGGTCAAATCTCCGTTGGTGGCAAACCTCCTCAGAGAGACATCAGAGCAACGTTTGATTGAGTAGCATCTGTAAATATTAAAAGGCATTTGTAGATTATTATACGTACTTTCTGAGTGACATAGTAACGCAAGCAATATCTTTTGGTATTCGTGAACGCTCATATGCACCAAACACTTCAACAGCAAGGCTAGAGTTGACTAAAGCAAATCAACGACTTGAAGTGGTGGTGTAGACCAATCGGAGTCAAATTATATCAAATAATGATTGGGTATCACCATGCCTGCAACCCAATGAGTCTCAGGTCATGTTGTTAAAAGAGTTTAATGATGCCGGTTTCCCTTGTACGTGATCAAATGGATACAAGTTCGTGCCTTGTAAGACAGTTCCGAAATGCTTGACTGACTTTACCATCACGAGCAAATCAAGATTGAGTAATACATGTAAAAGGTAGTCGAAGAACTTAGCCTGAGGGTATTCAGCAATGCGACCAAAATAGTCGTATGCCTTTTCCATATTTAGTCGTTTGCCCTCTTCACAGTCATCGCGAATGCGATTATGACTACCTGTAATACAGGCATAGTGATTAATATGGAGAAAGTCACATACAATCCTGGTTTCATTGATGTATTCTTGATCATTCATGTGACACTCTGCACTGTATTTACAACGACAAGCTACGTCACGATATGATTATCGTTTAGAACAATGACAATGATTATCATCAACTCTTAATACTCCTCTGGTGTTGAGTAGTATTCTTCATCCTTAGAAGGTACGTCCTCCACAAAACGTAAACACATATATGCACATTCGTGACTAGCATAGCAAAGGCTGTTGCAATTCGATCCAATTTAAGAATGTCACAGAGCAGTTGCTGTGCTGTTAACAAAAAATAAGGTGCACATTTGTGTTTTGCATGATAGTATACATCAAAATCAGGCTGTTCTGGAACGATTTAATTATAAACTTGCAAATGTAATTCGGACATCACTATGCACTAAAATATTAATGATGTCTCGAATGGGTAACAAGACTTCCACGAGTTACCTCTATCTACCAAACTGTTTGACAACCACCGTAAGAACCATTCAGAAACAATTTCGTGCGCTATATGTATGGATCAGGAGAACTAAGAAGGCTGTCAACATCATCCTAGTAACCGCGTATGGTCCATCAATGAGTTCACAACGTCAAACCAGATTGACTTGTAAGGAAAGTCAACAAT
Organism: Unio pictorum; assembly: GCA_030141615.1. NCBI lineage: Eukaryota > Metazoa > Mollusca > Bivalvia > Unionida > Unionidae > Unio > Unio pictorum. The sequence goes on from JARLTB010000042.1 coordinate 23,762,505, forward strand.
TTATCATTTATCATGCCCACCGGTGAATGAGCAGCAAAGCTTCCACCAAGAAAAACATCTGTGTGAGAAGAACTACATGTGATTTCAGCTGATGAAGAACTACCATCAGGATCTATTTTAATCACTAGTACTGCAATGCGATAGATGCGCTATTGTAGGCTGATTGAAAATCGCAGTGTCCATATGCATAATGTGTGATGCCGTCGTGGAATATCTACTGCTTGTTGTCAAGAAGAGACAAAGTCACCATGGTTCAACTGTACATGCCTATACGTTGTTCCCTTGATCAGATAATATTTGACCTGTGTCCGAACTGGCGTCCCTCGTGTAAACATTATATAATCGAGTACATTCAAGGACGCAGTACCACCTATTCCTCGACTTGCTTAACTGCACACTGTACTTTACTTACTAGCTTTTATGCTGGTGTTAGTAAACTGGGAATGATCTTGTTACAATCGCTTGTGTCAAGTTTGTTAACATGTATGTTCGACTCGTTGACAACGTCAGCAGTGATATGCGTAAGAAGTGAATTTATGTATGTGTAAAGAATATTGATATGATCCTGGTAAACGAGTTGCTCTTGTCATTGTAAAGCTCGCATATGAACAGATCTGGCAAATCCAACACTTAGTACCAACATAGATTTAAAGTACAAATTGCGTTAAGATCTTGTTAAAGCATATTTTGATTACCAAGATCAAAAACTGCAATTGCTATTATTTAATTGACGTCTGTATTTTTTGATAGATATTGTCTGGCATTTCTAAAAGCATATCGTCAGGTGTGTCTATAATCACAGGTTCAGCGAATCTTTGACGTAAGCAGATCAGCCAGTTCGGCAAATATGATTAGAATACAATACTCCGATAACACATTGAAGACATGGTTGAGGACACAGACCAACACGTACAGCAATGCAATTTACTGTATTTGTAATAACATGTCCAACCACACAGTTCATGTATACCAATACATACTTCTTTGCATTAAGTTTCAACAACTTTTTTAAAACAAATTCTTGCGTTGTATATTGTGGTTTAGAAATAAACACTTCATAATCCAACGGATGGTAACCTAGTTGACTTCCATCAATTAGACAATATGTTTCCATGTACGAAATGATTTTCAATCCACATCAGGCTCAACTAAGTAAAACGTCTCATCTTCTCGATTCTGACCAAATAGGTGAGGTCCATCTAAGATAAAGGTCTTCAAGCGTACATCAGACCAAAGTTCTTCTAATCCATTAAATTAGCTACTATGCCTCTGTATTGAAATCCAACAGTCTCCAACGTTTTGTGCCACTTATACACACAATTCGTGCTGCTGAATATTTGATTAAACACGTATCCGTTAATAAATGTATCACATAAGACCAACTGGCATGCTTCTTCATCTTCTTTATCCACACTTGTTAATCTACTCAAAAGTCATTGTTTGTGCATGGTTTCATATTCTAAAGTTGCACACTTTTTCTCGTAAGACTTAGTATGTTTATGACGTTACGCTTCCAAGATAATTTCGAATTCGATTAAAATATAAATATGCTTCAAATAAGTACTTGAACAGTTATGCAATATTTATTTAGGTTCCTTAAACACATAGTCATGATGCATTTAAGTAAGAAAGTGAATTAATTTTTCCTGTAATATTAGAAAACGTCTAATGTCCAGGTAATATTATCACAAAATTCTGAAAATTCGTTCAGACTACTATGCACTTCAGTCTGTAAATTTGTAGCCGTTTACATACTATATTGCGGTGATTGTTTAACAACATATTGCCATAAAGTTTTTGTCATAGTCAAGATACAAAGAGAACATAAAATACACCTACACAAATACTATCCATATAATATGTTGTAAATAATATATTGGCGACCAATAATCATATTTCTGCAGAAAAAGAGTTTTAACATATAAAGTATAGTTGCAATAGATTATAAACCTGAATGTCAACGTATTTGTCTTCGCAAAATCATTCCGATAGCCAATTCGCACTGGTGTGATATCATCAAAGTGAACACATATTGCTTAAACACACTAATAAGCTATGTACTTTTTACAACTATAGTTCACCTTCGGTCCATCTTAACAAATCCAAATAAACCACACCAACTAAAAGAAATTCGCTGCAACGCATGAAGAAGCGCGTTAATGTCCCTAGGTTGTCTTATTTTGGCCAAAATATTGTGTATTGTTTACTATGTCTTATCGCATGCACTCGCGTGTGACAATCGAATTAGAGGTAGTAAAGTCATGGGTATGACATGGTTGATCTATGCTTGATATCAAGATATCGAAGCCCTTATGTAATACTACGAAAAGAAACAAGCATCTTCGTGATTATGAATGCTTAACCCAAATTTATTAATTCGTACTTCATACATTAATTTTCGATAAGAGCCTAACACATATCGAACACACAACGTACTACATAGACGCTAACGGAAGTATCTGAAGTCATCTGATTGGTGTGAAACAGTTCACTTCCGCCAGCAATTACTGTTTCTTTAAACCAATGTTATGATTCACAATGATCAACAATAAAAATGAAAAGGAAACATCAATATAAAAGTGTATTTAAGCTCAAGACACATGTCTTCAATGACAGATAGAATGTTGGTGTGAAAATCTGACGCATTAAACAAAATGGAGTCGGAATCGTCAAATCAAGGTGCTATCGTGCTTTAATTGGGACAAATCGATGTAACTGTACGTGTTTCAGAGGGTTCGAACAAAATCAATAGTTCTACTTTATGATTGATGTAGTTAAAATGTATTGGCAATCGACATTTACGCTTGTTTAGTTTTACTAATGTCTTGTTGTTACTGAATGAACAACGAAGACCAGTTTTCAAAAAAAATTCAAAAACGACAATTCCTGATAACGTAATAGTCAAAACACTAATAAAGTAGTTTTCGAAGGTTTACTAATTTCATTAATTTTACCGTTAACTAAATAGGTACGTTTTATTATCATTGTCAACCATTACCATGAGGAAACCAAAGCGAAGGAGGACTGTACAATTACGACATCATTAAAATTCTGCTACAGAATTTTCCTTTACGACGATAGTTTGAATACAGGTAGGTAAATTAAATTGGCATGAAATGAAACCAGATCCTTACCCTATTGATTCCGTTTTTACAATACGTTTATAGTCATTGTATTTTCATATATTTATTCCAATTAATTTGAATAAGTTCTTTTCGACGGAACGAAATCAATATACACATTCATTTCCATAACATACTAACTAGACTTTATTCGGCTTTTTATAAATTTTAAAGAATTAATTAATGTTTCCTTGATGTTGTGTTTTTTGGGAGAAAGTATTAAAACAAACATTTTTATATGTTTAGTCTTCTGATTTTAATAATTTAAAAAGATAGAAAAACGGTACATAAAACTGACACAAAAATCATGCCAAAGCCTTCTTGTTATCAGATACAATATTTTGTAGTAATTAAAGTTCCAGTGATCATTTCAAGTTCGCACGTCCATGAGTAAATTTGATTTTATTTCGTTCAAAATGGATATTTACAATATAATGTTCAATGTATTTCAGCAGTAATTGTTGTTTTGGATGCAGTTACAGTTGATTGGCCATATATATATATGTATGTATGTATGTATGTATGTATGTATGTATGTATGTATGTATGTATGTATGTATGTATGTATGTATGTATGTTAATACACCTTAGCTAGAAATGCTTTGTAATAAAGCAGATAGTTCCAAACATATCCCAATATTTGTCTTTGCAGAAAGATCCGTATGTACACAACTCAATGTTATTGCCTGATGTTACAATTTTTAATGGAATCTCTTTGAATAACAATGTCACTGAATATGATTATTAGTCATTATGTTCAGTCCCGTTTTAATGGATTTCCAAGGAAACTAATTAACTGTTGCGTCGATGACAAGATAATCGTGAAATTAGAAGCAGTTGTTAGATGCGTACATGGTCGAGTGGTAATTATTCCTGCCTCACGTTAAGACTTCATTTCAAACCCAGCAATGAGCGCAAAGATTTATTAATGTGTTATTTTGCTTCGAACTGTGAAGGATATTTATGTAACTGTGTATATTTTGTATGTGAAATATCACACAACATAGATAAACATAAACAGTAAACTCAGAATCCAGTAAGACATCTGTTACTTTAATATCTTATACAGTACAACTGTACTTTCTAACCAATACGTTGAACATCAAATAAAAAAAAAATATGCTTGTTACGAGTGAATAACGTATATATTTCATTTTGTGGGTGAAAACATAAATATATTCTTTATTCACTCACATGAGACAAATATCTTCTGTTTATTAAGGGATTGGTCAGCTAATTGTAACTTTCATAAATTTTCACTACATTACAGTATTGTGACTTGGAAGAAATCGTATGCATATTTATATTGTTTGCACAAGGGTTCTATATGGATAGAAAACAATTAAATATGGCAAAATATTTATTTATGACACATTTCCAAATCAACAAAAATATTACACACAGTGAATAATTGCTTGTGAAGGTATTCCCTCAATATTGATAACAAGAAACAAATATCATAACCACTCCGGGCTTTATTCCCGTTCCTTAAATCTGAGAACTGTAGCAGGCAAAAATCTAGCTGGCAATACCGTGACATACAATTTGCCATTAAATTTAGTATAAAAACCTGTAAAAAAATATTGCTAGTAATTTGTCAAAAACATTCTTCACTGCTTTCGGATTGGTTTATTGTTGGTATACATTGCTTTCGGATTGGTGTATTGTTTGTATTGCATTCATACGTCATTCACTCGAAAACCAAGGTCGTGACAGATACTATCAGGGATATTTTATTTGCTGATGACTTTGCCCTCAATGCTGGCTCTGAAGCCGACCTGCAATGCAGCATTGACAAGTACTCCAGCTCACTCACAAGCTTTGGTCTCACCATCAGTACCAAGACAACTTAAGTCATTCATCAGACAGCCCCTGGAATGCCCTATGTTAAGCCCAATATCACCGTCATCGGCCAAACACCCAACGAAGTGAACCGCTTTACCTACCTAGGCAGCACACTGTCACTAAGCGTAACTATTGACGACGAGGTGAACCTTCGCATTGTATGTCAACGTATGGAATAGAAAAGGCATCAGCATCTAGCCGAAACTCAAGGTCTACAGGGCAGTTGTGCTACCCGTACTAATTTACGCATGCAAAACGTGGAAGGTGTACCCGCGCCACGTGAGGACGCTGAACCACTTGCACGCCACAAGTCTCAGGAAAATCCTCAACATCAGGTGGTAGGACAAGGTTCCAGACACTGAAGTTATCGCCCAGTCAGGTCTACCCAGCATCAACACCATCCTGATGCAGTGCCAGCTACGCTGGACGGGACATGTTGTACGCATGCCCGACCACCGGCTGCTACAGCAAGGACGGCGATCGCACGAGGTCAGAAGAAACGTTTCAAAGACAATATGAAAGCTGCATTGAAAGCATTGAACATTAACCCTGATATTTTTGGAGCAAACAGCAAGCGAAAGAGCCACTTGGCGTTCCTCTGTGCACAAAGGCTCAAACTTGTGCGCGTCTAGCAGGACAGCATCTGCAGAGCTGAAGAGGCAAGCCAGAAAAGCATGTTTCATCAACCCTCCTGGAGACGTCTCACACATCCCCTGTCCCTTATGCAAACAAATATTCCATGCAAGTGTTGGCCTCATCAGCCACTTGCGCACACACAGACCAGAAACAGCCACTAAATCCCTTGGATGACTAGAGAGGTCCTCGTCGAATCGACGTACGAACACCATTTATACTGTACTGATTTTTACCTGATATTTTCAGAATGACATTAACCTCAAAATAATTGACAAATGCGTATCATTAATGATAATTCGTCATTAGACAGAGAACCTAAATATATAAAACGTGCAAAAAGCGATAAAAACGGTTCATTAAACAGCTTCATAAGTATCTCATTAGTCAGTTTGCGGTGATTAGATGGAGGCAGTAATTGGTACTTAAGCCTTTCTTTTGATAACAGCCAAAACCAATTTGCCTTCTGCAAGCGGAACACATGAAAGTATAATTATCTTAATTATGAATCTTTAATAAAGAGAACAGTAAATTCAAATGTGCTCTAATGTGGTTGACAATTAAACTATAGCAAATAAACATGTTAATATTTTGTGAAAATGATTATGCTATTTTGAAAGAAATATTGTTACAAAATTAATGTCTTTCTTTCTAATGCAAAGACGTGAAATATTTCATTTTCAAGCATTATTGCTGTGTTGAGCACGTAAAAATGTGTTCCCCTCTTCATAAGCAAAACAAGTTCTTCAACTCTAGAACAGCTTTTGATATTGCTAATTTTGTATACAGAAAGGAATGTATGACCGATATTTACCAATGCAATCGAAATGTATTTTGCCATGACGTTGTTCACTATAGTTCGTTATCACTTTTTCATGTCTTGTTAAATCCGCATAAGATAATTCGTGCTTTAAGCATGTACATTTGATTCGTATGGTGTCTCGTGAAGGAAATTATTATTATTATTATTATTATTATTATTATTATTATTATTATTATTATTATTATTATATTGGAAGAGAATGTTGCAATACTTTAAGCTATAAATGAAAAAACTCTTTACTTAATGCATCTGATAGCAATGATAGATTTAATATTTAAGAGATATAAGTGCTGACACTGAAACGTTTTATGTGGCATTTCTGTACCGAAGGTAATCTTTCCATGAAGAAAACAAACGAGTATTATAGTGCATCTAACATCCAGAGCTCTATCTTCGCCGGACCGCCACATAGAAACATATATTTGTATTGCTGTCAATCGTCCGGGAATGGGAAACATTAAACATGTGTTCTGATAACAGGGTGAAACAGAATGTTGTGATCTTTGTGGAACACAGGAAATGTCAGGCATCCCATAAAAGTGAATATATATTAATATATTATTGATTATGTTTGTGCGTCCATGATTTACCGCTGCTATTAAGGGAACGAACATGTTTTGTGCAGAACCTAATTTATTGTGACTGTCAGACATCAACGGGGACTAGCAAAAGCAATATAAGTGAAACCATAGATCAGTTAAATAGTAGATTACTGAAATTTCACACTACAAATTCAATACAATATTTTGAGTGAATTGAGTTAGGATAGGATTAGCTATTATGTAATCTGTATTCTTTATTCTTGTACATTTTATGTCTAGAATCCATATGATAAAGCTATATTATACAAAATGGTTCTGAAATAATAGCACCCAACCCATTTGATATGTTGAGAACGCAGTATATAATTCCATCGAAGAGCACATATTAATGAAAATGTTTAATACAATGACTTACTTCTAAAAGCAGTTATACAATTTCAGTCTTTTTCTAGCAGCCAAATTAAAGCAAATATCGGATTTTTGAATCCATGATGTTAATGGAATAGTTTGTAATTATCTCTTTACAATGAACTCCACTGATTGCGTTGGTAAAATGAAATCATTAGGCACAGCATGTTTGTGATTTTCTTTTGCTTCTTGTTCTGTTTCGCCGTTTGGTCTATATATTGTTTTAAATATCTTTCTTGGAACTTAGTTTTATTCTACGTATGTAATATTATCCTATTAGTCTTTTAGTTAACTGTATCTTTAACCTTTTCGTATTTATTTGATTAACTTTTTAATATTTTGTTTAAACTGGTTTCAATAAAATATAACATGGTTTTAACGTATGTCATTTAAAAAAAATTTGGTTATATTTAACGTATTACATTTTCTTGACTTAAATGAAGAAGAAATATTGACCTGATCGAATCTCTTTCTATGTCACATTATATTTAAGAGGAAAAGGAAAATATTACGCAAATTAGCACATACTCTACCTAATAAATAAAGTTAAATATTGTTGCGTTGTAGAAAACTAAAATTATATGTGCGCATAGGATTCAAAATCACAAAGGCCATTTTTTAAATCATAATAAAAAAACTAAGAAGTGTAACAAAATAGCAAAATAGTGTTTATGAGTCTAATTTAGATGAACTAATAAGCATCACTGTTTTAATGGGCAATCGAAATTTATTACAAAGAGCAGATGTGCAGTCATGCAGATAAGAAGAAACAGCTGGAATGAAAATATTATCCAACTTCGGATCATTTCATTGAAGATTGTAAACGACATTTCTATAAGCAGTGCTAGTCTTGGGCCATTGATATTATTAATGTATTGTTTGCTTTTTGTTAAAAGGGTTTTAAAAACAAATATAGTGACACAAATAATCATATCTACAAAAGTCAGTTACAATCAGTTGCCAGTTATTCAATGTTTGGACATAACCACAACTGGTGTGTATTATCTTGAATGGATTGTATAAGGAATTATCTGTAACTATTAGGATTACATGGTCTTAAACTTTGTAACAGCAAAATTGAAAACCAGCAAGTTTAGTAAATTCAATAAATCATGAATACCCCTACAATACAAAATGTACTTTTATATGGCGTTCACGGTATGATGAATTAAAAATCAAAGAATGCTAAATCTTCTATCACTAGAAGATAACTGAACACAACTAAAAACATTGATCATAGATTTCTAAAGACTGATAATTAAAAAGGTTTAAAGTTTTGTTTTCTAATTGCTCTTTATATACATCATTAACTGAACAATGCTGCAATAGCATATTCTGAAACACTTTTGGAAAATTCCAATTCCATTTTGCTTGGAGAAGCATTGTAAATAAGGTAAGGTCTTCAATTCAATCTTTTGCAAACATATTAAAAAATGACAAGCGTCATGTAAGCCAAAACTCTACATCAGTCACAGACACAGGTAAAAAACACTGTGTAAATTAAATTGCATACCATTAACAAAGACGTCAAGAATATTTCCTGTACATTTGTCACTTCACATGTATGGTGTTTATATTTGTCGCAAAGCAACAGTAAGAACATTCTTTACGCCAATGTAATACTATATGACCGTACAAATCAAAATTTTGGACAGGTTTCTGTGGTTTTTTTTAAACCTGTCCTGTTTTGTTTATTAAAACATCTGTCATAAAGAAAACAATGTAAGTGAATATATATGTGTGTATATATACGCATGTATATATGCATGTCACGTATTTGTGTTTAATTGAATGTTTTATAATAATAATAATGAGGACTTTGTATAGCGCCTAATCTTACGAAGCTCTAAGCGCTTTACACCGTCTATAATGATATGACTACACTACAGAACAACAAATGACAAAAACAATGAAATTGGAAAACAAACCAAACATGCTGAAAACATATAAGATACAAAAAACATGATTAGGTCGCTAACTTTGTCCCTGCAGTCGAAACCGGTGAGTCTTAAGAGCACTCTTAAAAGGGACCACTGTGTCTTTGTGTCTAATTTCAATGGGCAATTCGTTCCACGTCGCCGGGCCCTGGTGTGCAAACAAACGTTGTCCATATGACTTTGTTTTCACCTTGGGAACAATGAGTATACGATTATCAGAAGAAGAGCGTAAGGATACAATTGGTGTATACACATGGGTGAGGCTGAATAGGTATGTTGGACTGGAGTCTATCATTGAAACATAGCACAGAGAACAAATTTTGTGTTTGATTCTGTATCGAATTGATAGCCTGTGTAGGGTACAGAGCAGTGGTGAGGTGTGCTCTGATCGATGTACTCTAAAGATGATCCGTGCAGCTGTGTTTTGAACTTTTTGAAGTTTCTGGAGTAAATATTGTGACGAACCAGACAGAATTGAGTTACAATAGTCCAGTCTTGAAAGTACTAATGAACACACAAGTGTTTTAGTGACACCAACTGAAAGATATTTACGAATGGAACTGATGCGTCTCAATTCAAAATATGCAGCCTAGCATATGTTCATGACATGTTGGTACAATGTGAGAGTACTGTCTAGAGTAACGCCTAGGTTCCGTACTGACTGTGAGAATTTAATGTTGGTGTTGCTGATATTTATTGTCTGAGGTAAAGGATGTGAATGAGAAAGTCTTTGTGTTGTGATCAGAATAGCCTCAGTTTTATCATCATTCATCTGCAGCTTGTTACATGTCATCCATGATTTCACATCAGAAATGCATTTCTCTACTCCATGGATGGTAGCATAAACTTCAGTTGGGTGGCTAGACTTGTACATTTGGGTGTCATCAGAATACAATTGGTGCGACACTGGGTGATAATCTATAACACTTGAGAGCGGCTGAGTATACAGAATGAAGAGAACAGGGCCAAGAACAGATCCCTGTGGACCAAAACATACGTCAACTGGGCTGGAGTGTATTTTCCATTTGCAGATATAATTTGTGTCCTGTTGACTAAGTAGACCTTGAACCACTGTAAGGCTTTATTCTGAATGCCAAATACATGCTGGAGACAGTGAAATAATATATCATGGTCTATTGTGTCAAATGCTGCAGATAAATCCAGGAGAGTGAGGACTGTAATCTTTCCACTATCCAAAGCAGAGAGAAATTCACTGAATACTTTCAGAAGAGTAGTTTCCGTACTGTGGCAAGGGCGATATGCAGACTGTACATTGCTAAAAAGACTGTTTGAATTCAAATGAGATACAAGTTGGGTTAGAACAACCTTTTCTAAGATTTTTTATATGAATGGGAGATTAGAAACTAGGCGGTAGTTCTTTAAATCGTTATGGTCCAGTGTTGGTTTCTTCAGCAGTGACTTTACGATGGCAGTTTTGAAAAATGATGGGAATTCCCCTGATGAGAGAGAGAGATATTAATAACATAAGTTATGCATGTATATTTTATTTCCGAAAGTGATTTTTGGATATCCAGTACGGTTTCCAATATGAGACAAGAAAGAAAACCAATCCTCGGCAGGAATTCAATGTTTGCCTCTAAGAACTTTAAAGTTAAGTACAAATTGTCACACGGGTAACCAACAGTGTAAATCATTTATTACATTAAGCTCACTGCAGCTAACACACAACATTGACGTCAAAATGTTGTTTAGGAGATAAATATGAATCAATAGCATGTCTTTTCAGATTATTTAACTAACAGACATGTAAAATTTAAGTTCATTTTTAAAAATTGTTAATTTCAAATTTAAATGTCATTGTGTCTCATATACAATCGTATAAGGTATGTGATCAGCCTGGATTTGTGTTTTCCACGTTATTATACCCAATCAGCCTGCAGTCACGGCTTTGTTAATGAATTATTTTATCTTTCTCCTTCTAATTAGATGCCATTTATATATACTAACCTCAGAACACTATTCTTCATTAACGCATCTGCGCTTTTCCTTGATATCATCAAAGCTTATGTACCATACGTTAGGCAGATGATTTACAGACATACTGAACGACAGTCTCATATAAGAGGTAGGCGTTAAATTGCAAAGCGATTATACATTCATATATCACGAAATAAGTTTCGAAAACGAGATGCGAAAAAGATAGCAAGATTTAAGTAATATAAACACTGTACATGCAAATGCAAAATGAATTGCTTCTAGTGTTTTCATAATGTGTGGCCTTGCTTTAAAAGAGATGATTTCAAGAAAAAATGTCCTAATTTCGATTTCATTGTAACTAAAAATTTCCGCAAGAGTTATAAGATTGAACATTTGATAACGATACGTCTGAATGTAAAACAAAACTAAAAAAGACAACATAGTTGCGTTGAAAACAAAACTAAATAAGACAACATAGTTGCGTTGAAAACAAAACTAAATAAGACAACATAGTTGCGTTGAAAACAAAACTAAATAATACAACATAGATGCGTTGAAAACAAAACTAAATAAGACAACATAGATGCGTTGAAAACAAAACTAAATAAGACAACATAGTTGCGTTGAAAACAAAACTAAATAAGACAACATAGTTGCGTTGAAAACAAAACTAAATAAGACAACATAGTTGCGTTGAAAACACGGCAGCTATTGAGTTTTTTGAGTTTTTACTATTATTTTATAGTACAACATGACTAGCTTTCATGTTAGAATATTACGCTGATACATACATACATACATACATACATACATACATACATACATACATACATACATACATACATACATACATACATACATACATACATACATACATGCATGCATACATACAGTCAATGGAATCTATGGATTGTAAATTAGTTGTATCTTTGAAATACTTATAGGTGTATAAATGCTTTTTAGAAGTAAGCGATGATTGAAGGTTTGACTTGAATGGACAGTTTATAAAAGTAGTGGTATATTAAAGATAGCGTACGCACTCAACATAGACGGTATTTAAACCTCATGGTGGTACATAGGCTTGTTTTCAAGCAAAGTTTACGACTGACTACAGGACACAGTATTGACGGATAGAGAATGGATTTTACTTTTCACATCTCTACACTGTGTGTCCGCCTCAAAAGGCAGATTTACAACTATACAACAAGCAAACCGAGGAGTGGAAGCGAGGTATTGTATGTTTTGTATGTCACTGTTACCATCGTAGGGAATAGCTAATATGTTCGATGACAATGGGTTGAGGATGCAGGGTTGCTTGACATAAGATAATGTTATCATCCGTTTCTATGATTCAATCTGGTTTTCTCAAGTCTGAGAGAGAGAGAGAGAGAGAGAGAGAGAGAGAGAGAGAGAGAGAGAGAGAATCAGCTCATGTAAGACTGGCATTCGTTTTCCTCCTCACTCCACATATTTCCACGTATGGTCTCCCGTTACGGCAGGAGAGTGTTATAAAATTAAAATCATCAGGTTTTTGATATAATTATTTAAAAGGTTTAATCCATTATAAAACTGTAATTTTCATTTTCACGTCATTTTCGTCTATTTTAAATTAGGGGACATTAATAATTGATCAAGAGAGAATGATAAAAATAGTATTATGTTGACACAATAAGTATGTGCTTATTCACCATTAAACAAAATTTGCTCTAAATTAGTCATGAACCAACAAATGAAACACGAGGAATGCGACTAGACCCTCCTTTGTGTACAATCGAGAAATACAAAAATGTTAACAAGGTTGTCTACACTGAGAAGCAACGTTAAACTTCCAGTGACCTATCCTATTATCAATGTGCCATCTATGGAGTCTACATTGCTGAGCTTAAGAAAACATATAGTATAACTACCACTAAACCACATTTAAGTGCTTGCATCGTTTATAGAGAAATTTAATTGAAAACAAATATATGTTCCTACTAGAGTAGAATAATTAATGAATGAATAAAATAAACAAGATATTGTCAATTATTGTAGAATACGATCCTTGCAATCTCGTATTGTTGAAGTGGGTGAATGCCTGTTTTTATCTCATAAAGTCTGTGATTGCATCTTCAAAGAGGAGGTAGTCGTTTGGAAATAGACGACTCCCCCAATCGGTTCCTGTGAGATGGCTTTCGTCCGTGTGAGTTTACGTCCACTATATTCAGGAAGGCTGTTTTTAACTAAACAGAATTGGCCTGATTTTACAGAGTGGACATTTCCCTAACGGCTGACGTGATCTGGGGAACATCGAATCCAGATAAACAATATCCTCGTGAAAAAATCATCGTACTAAATGTAATGGTTATAGTTCGTTCCTAATTGTTGTCTGGATTCAAACAGAAATAAGCATGCTCTCAATTAACTTTCCCTGGCTAAAGTTCTTAAGGTTTGGGACATAATCGCTGGCATGTCTTCGACCGTCATGCACGTTTTGGGAATTTCTAAGTGTGCATAATGAAGTTCATCAGGCAGATACTTTGTTTTTACCACATGATAGTATTTTAATTTTCAGGCATCAATACACCACCAAATACGCGTTGAGTGTCGTTGAATTTGCCAGTAGATATAAAGAAATAGAAATATTAACTAAAACGTTTGCTGAAGTTTTATTAGCTTTTGAACGAATTTATCAAACTGTAGCAGGTGGTCTACGTTGGCCACACCTGCTACAGGTTGATCTAGATAAAGAATATCATGGCTTAGTGTCGTCGTAGATGAAAAAAGAAAAGATCAAAATACGACGAGGACATAGCGCAATTCATCGTGATCAGGCAATAGTTGAGCGATTTAATCGAATTCTTGCTGAGCGGTTAATTTGATATCAATACGCAAAGGAAATAATTAGGAAAGACAAAATGTCTCGTGAACGGGTTGCAAGATTACCAAGTGTGATAACCGCATTAAATAATGAGGTCACTCGTGCAATTTCAATGAAACCTGATAATGCAGTCACAAAGAACATAAACCAATACGATGACATGATTTTTTTTAAAAGTATTAAATAATATGACTATAATATATTTATACGAACCCGGTGGTAAAAGGTTGGAGTGATCCTATATGGAGTATTACGACGCGTACAATTTCTAGCGTGGTAAGACCTACGGGTAAACCAGTAATCTACAGATTAGGTTCAGCTGCTCCTCAACGTGGATTTACACGTGAAACATTACACATAATTCCTAAATATACCTAATTACCACCGCAATCGCATTGGTTATTTTGTTGTTTTAATATCATGATAAATGCAGTGGCAAGATCAAAGTAACGTTGTTTTTATGTTGTTGGTCAGACTGTTTATAAGTAACTAATTTTGTTCTTACTATATCATCGCTATCAACTTCATGATTGGTGCTAATACACTTTACAATAACCCTCTGCAGATGAGATATTCTTCTGACTCTAGAAACTGTGAGATAAATTAAGTTTAGTCGATAAGATAACGGTAAAGGTAAATTCTACAACCTTTCTTAGCGTAACTGAAATAACCGCTGTTGAAATTCATCACGTACTATTTGTCTACTTGCAAGTATCAGATCATTTGGCTTCCATGTGTCGCATAAATCACTTATATAATTTTACGGTATTTCTGTGCGAAACACCTCACACTGAAGTTTATTCGGTTGTAATCTAAAAAATTATTTAAACTTTTTAAAATTTCATCAAGCGGTCTATGGTCCGTACTTATCTCTTCATACCAATCTACAAACGTCTTTTACCACTCGTGCGGTGACAATCCGTTTCGGTGCATATTTCATCCCAAACAATAATTTTAGATATATATTTCTCACTCTTTCGTTCAGGAGTCCATTTATCTTCCTTCTATTGAAACAAGATATGATACGTACATGATTGTATACCTCTCTCTCTCTCTCTCTCTCTCTCTCTCTCTCTCTCTCTCTCTCTCTCTCTCTCTCTCTCTCTCTCTCTCTCTACGCGTAGGTGTCATGTAGCCATGATTTTGTGCCGAAATAATTCAATAACTCAAGCTGTTTTAGCACAACCTCCAGGTTCCTTTAAATAAACCACCATGTGTCTAGTTACTGAATCGTACACAGATGGTGCCGATAATATATTTTCAGGTTTGGTTTACAATAAGTATCCTTAATAAAATAAAATATAAGCGGACTCGGTATAACCATGTGCATTGTTTTGCTTTATTATCCATCCGATAACGACACGCAATATCGATGTTTCACAATTTTACATCATTTGTTTTGATATAAAATAAATCGGTAGATACTCTGACCGCAAACTTAGAAACTCTATTTATCATCGATAATAAATTTATAGAATAATAAGCCAGCACTGAAGACCTCAAAAAGACATATTGCGGTATATGTGCTATAATAGATTACAACTGTGCATAAGGTAAATTCATTAGGCTAAAAATACGGATCATGGTTTATAAAGATATTTGTGTCTACGGTATCTGCAATTATAAAATCTAATTCGGCATTATCTATAATCAATCGTGTGCACTGTCGTTTACAATCAGATTCACCCGGAGTAAATTTATCAATTATTTTTCTACAAGATCTTTCATAATTTTTTTCATCGTTTTCATTTTAGAGCCCACATTCTCTCTGAAAAATGTTTACCAAACCAGACATAACAAATCGGATGTAGATCCTCATTAAACTCAAATGACTCAATAAATCAACTCCAGTCAGGTAAAAATTCGGTAAACATCGTCATGAAACTGTTGGTTTGTTCAAGTGTGTGTCTCTAGCCAAATACAATGCAACTGATGCGACTGTAAAACAATTACTTACAATTTGTTCGATATCAGTCGGCGATGAAATGCTATTGCAAACGCGTTCAGGTTCTCTTGCAGAGATTTGTGATATACTCCACAGTTTTATTATAAAAACTGATTACATTCTCCTACTTAACAGAACAACCATACGGGTAAAGGATCATGCTTACTTGTCTTTGCGGTAACATTAAAACATATTGCCATGATAAAATATAACGGTTCGATCTTGTGGAAATAGTGTCACCAGGGATGTCATTGCGTGTGCATTATGATCGATAATTTCTATTGGGTCTCCTCTTGATTTACACGTTGATTTAAACAAAACTTTTTATGTTATTCTTTTTACTGTTATTTGAAACGTAAATATTTTACTTAACTGTTTAACATCATCAATTGTAACTCATGTATCCTTATCTGATTCAGCCCATTTGTTTATAATTTTACATCGCTAATCCGTTAATTTATTTATACGCATCGATTTTGTAAAATGTTCAATTACTCGCCCGGAACTGCAATTTATCCGTCCCGTTCTCGTCGGCGCAAACTTTTCATCATTAGGTTATTGAACATCGCATATTCAACAACAGTTATAGTATACGCTTGAATAAAAAATGGTCTGTCGATTCCAGTTAAGATCATTGCCTTTAATTTGTATTTAACACCAGAGATTTCCCTTCAGCAAAAAAAGCAAAAAGTATTGTGAACGAATATACATTAAAGGTCAATAAATATCGTAGACGAATGCAATTTATCGACGTTGTGGTTTATTCCGCATCTGCGGTTGTTGTCCCTGTGGGGGTGTCTTCGTTAGCAGCAACGATTGTGGCGCCACATGTACTTACAATTTGTGTTTAATCTTCTACGACAATTATTAATATTGTTGCACACAATGTATCTGAGTTCACAAGTGTAAACTTAAAAAAAACTAACAGATTAGAAAACATGCATCAACTGTCGCGTATTCTCAATTATCATCATTGATATCGTCAAGTCTTAACGATGGTACAATATCAGATTCCGAGTTTGACGCGATGGTTAAAATGTACAAAGAAGGGATTGACGCAGATAATCACTACACTTTTAGAGATCGACAATTTAAATCAAGGTGGAAATAAAGATAACAGAATTACTTCAGCAATTTGCCGCGAATATAGCACCGTTAAAAACGAGGATGATATGAGTAAGATCAACTGTTCCTTAATTTAATCATATTTTTCCAACTGCATTTCCGGTAAAAGAAATTGCATTGACACATTTGCGAGTATATATTACAGCTGACCTAATATCAGGTCTAGATTATGTGGTGGATTATCGTCAAATAATTATATTGTATTTGCGTATAAAAACTGCAACCATGGAATTTCCGACCCGCATGTTGTAGGAATTCCTACAGGGACTTATAAAATTGAACAAATCAATGATGAGTTCCAGCGTAAAATAAAGTCATTAAGGGGTTGAGAATAAAAATATCTATAACGTTTCATGAATCAACATTATCGGCCGCGATAAATATACATTCGCCCGAAGATGCCGTTGATCATATTCTAGTTCGATCCGGTATGTGTTAGGATTGCCTGAAATTGTACCACCGGCACCTACACCGATACCTGAGCAAATACGTATCATAAGATATAAAAATAAATAATTTTTAAGGCAGCAGAAAAGTATCCAAATGGTGGTGAACTTGGTATTGGTTACTTACCATGGTTTTTTCTCATCTTTTTGGTAAAGAAGTTGCTTTTGATACGAAAACTTCGACTCGATATTGTCATTAAGCTTATCGCGGAGGAATTTAGAAAACATCAAGCCAATTTGCATCGTTAATACTCAGTAATTTCTGCCGCCAGTTTATCAAGTAGCAACGGTGAAATAGTTAAGCAAAGTAGAAATACTAAATCAAATTATGTTTGACGCAAAACAAGTTCACAGAAGTGCGACACTATTAGTGCCAAATACAGAGAATTAACTTTGTATAACGCATATTCAATAACAGGAGCAGATTTGTTTTATTTTAGGTTTCCTGGACTTGATGTCGTTACATTTAAAAAGGAAACTGATTATATTAATGATTTATCTCACTATGTTTTGCTGAGTGTCAAAAAGCGTCATGTAAAATTCTCAGCAATTTCGATGTGAGTAGTATTGGTGAAGTTAGATATGTTTCCGTCTGAGACAAAAATATATAAGGGAGAACAAAGTAAAGCATGCATTATAAGAACAAAAACATTCAAAAGGATGCATTGGGGACGCATATGAACGTTATATACACGTCTTTCCTGCTGCTGAAAGAAATCACCAAAAATCAATTTATCTCAGAAGAAATAAATGTGTAAACCCATTCATTGTTTTTAATTACATTCAGCAAATTTTCATACTGAATTAACAGTATGAAAAATTGATGGTAATTTGTAAAAGCGGCTTTTAGCAAATTGGAAAACTTTTCTTTGAAATAATTTAAATAATTGTTTCCCTAATTTAATCATAAACCACGAATCCAACAAAAAAATCAAGGATTATATAGTTTGTAAAACAAACTAGAAACGGGACATATAGAAGAACTATTTCAACAGTGAATTATCTTTTTCAATAATAAACAAGATTGCTTTCTATGCAGATAGCAAAAATGTCCTTTTCTTTCAGAAAAAGATCGTCAAGATGTATATGTATGACTAGTCAATGTATCGGCACATGTCTGCTGGAATCAACTTGACATTTGTTTGATGCGGTTATTTCTCTCTGAATATCGCAATGATGGCTCACCTACAACTAAAACTTAATTGGTTTGTATTAAGATACATCCAGATAATAAATTGAATCATGGTGTACGTTAATATCATACAGTGGATAAAGAGAGGTTATCTTCAATTCTTTTTATGAAGCTTGTGAGTTAAATCAACTGATATTTAATTAATAGCGGGATATTTAAAACAAACGTAAATCGACAAAGTAGGTCCTAATTAAAAGTTGTTGGAAGCACTTTTCAGCAGATAAGCCTTCATTAAAAACAATAATCAGTTCATCCATTATCATGTTTATGGACAAAATAATTTTAATAGATGACCATGGCGTTATGGCAGTATTATAGTATCTATTTTCTATTAAAAAAGCTGAATGATAATTGGTGTACAATGCTTTAGAAGTCGTCTGCTTCAGAGATAAAGTGTGCTATTTATTATTGATTTTGATGTGTTGCACTCAAAACTGACAATTAAAACAAGTACTGTTTCCAAATTGTTTCCAAATGTTACGACGTATATCTGATCTGATTCAGCAAGTGGTGGATGCTGAACACTTTTCCTCCAAGGTTCCAATCACTGTCGGAACGATCCGTCTCTCTTGATGTAGTGAGAATCTCTCGCACGACTGTCCCATTTCAGAGACAACAGCATTACTGTGTGTCTAGTCTGCATACCAAACGAGAGAGCAAGAACCTTCAAATCACCACAAAGTTGCTGCTTATTTTTTAATAGTTTATGCGTCTCAAAAAGTTGATAACCTCTTTTGGTTTCGTTCATATGGACATCTTGACCACCTGGAATTGATGGCAACCATTGCCATTATGCAGTAAAACAGATTTAAGACAAGTCTTTGATGAAACAATGGACAGTTTCCACTCATGTGGATCCTGAACGACTATTTTGAGCATCCTTTTCGTTCTCCGTGACCTAGAATTAGTAATGTTTATCTACATTTATTTCGGAAGTGTTTTGGCTGTAGACAAGTAGTGTTTCATACATTTGCCATATTTACACTCTCCTCAATTTAAATACACAAATAGATATGTATAGGGGTCAGTGAATGTATTATGTGCGACGCAGATCTATTGAGTTAATATCGGTATTCGGCAATTGAAAGTCTGTGCTGCTGATTGACGCTCAAATATAACGCGTTTAGAAATGTCAATGTTCTTGTAGGCATGGTCATGACTTTACGATTTTCTTTCCCAAGACCGTTATTGAAAAACAATACACTAATGTAAAAATGACATCATATCTAGGGCGTCTTAGTTTAATGATGGAGTCATTTAAAAATCTGCAGTCAATGTTACAAAGGTGGACAATCTTAAGCTGAAATACTTTAATTATTATTAAGTGTTAAGACTCTGGTTTCATTTTTTTTCTTCTAAATTGCAAATTTAATCGCTTTTGACACCTCAGATAATACCAATATTTTTTCAGAGAAAGAGATAGTGTAAAAACGGAATAATTCCTTCAATCTGAAGAAACTTACATCACATTTTTTTCTGTATCAGATTTAGTTTAGGTAACTCTAAGATATTTTGATTGGAATTTTAATCCCCGCCCCCCGCTGACGTTTCTATTAAACATACATCATCACCAACAAAATATTAGAAAGACGTTGAACGATATAAATTTGGGGACGAAAATATGAGATGTTAAAGGAAACTTGCATTGGCAAATTGTAACATATTTTGTATGATAAACACCTTATCGCTTGTTGAGAGATATAGACGTAAGTACACAACTGAAATATGTGATGTTGTATCCGACCATGACATCGGTAAATGGCTTTGGTAATCCTTTAAGTCATGGATAGCCCATCTTCTAGTGTAATATTGCACTGTAATCCAATTAAGTACCAACTTAATGATCAATCTTAGGTAATGTAACCATCAGTACGTTTTAGAATGTTTCTATTGATTTTCAGTAACATTTGATCTTCTTCAATGCGGCAGGTCTTCTTGTTTGGACCAAGATATACGACTCGAAGATACAGCTAGAATGCACACAGCTCAAGTTTCCAATTTGTTTACATTCTCTTTTCACGGTTAAACCACATTAGGAAAATTTTCATTTCTTGAACACAATGGCAGGTCTTCAATGACTAACAATAGAGATCGACGTAGCAGCAAAGACAATACGTAAAGTCTAGATCCATGTAAAGCAAACTTTTAAACTTACTTTTAAATAGGTTGATATTAATGTGTTTCCAGATTCAAAATAGGGGCCAAATCGGTGCAGAAGCGAGTGTTAGGCTGGTTTGAGCCACACTGCGTTGAACGATGAAATTGTGAATATTGACTGACATAAATATCAATATGTGAGATGGGGATGGATATAATAGAAGTATTTAATGCTATAATCATACGCGGTGAGATATTTTTTAATGAAGCAACATGTTTAGGCTACAGTTCAGGTTTAGCTTAGCTTGGTTTCGTTTAGCTTAGTGTAGGCATGTAATTTTGGAACATTTTAATGATGTTTTAATAATACACGTTTTGGGGATGAAATGATTGTTTGTTTCTTTTTTTGTTTGGGATTTTTAACGTAGCTATAAAAAAAAAACAAATTCAATCAGATCTCTCCGATGTCTGCAGTGAGGCAGTTTATAGTGATGTCTAGCACTGGGGCATCATGCCGCAGACATGTAGCATGATGTCCTACCCAGTTACATTATCCTGACACCAGGGCGACCAGTCCTAACACTAATCTGTTAATGATAAGTGTCAAGCGAGGCAGCTGTTGGTACCATTTTTGTAAGTCTTTAGTATGACTTGGCCAGGGATCAAGGCCACGACCTCCCACTTCCGCGGCGGACGCTCTAACCATTAGACTGCCATCTCACCTATGTCTGCATGTGTTTGAGTCTCAGATTCGGCTACTGTGGGTATGTGAGAAAGCATGCCAGTAGCTTCTCGTGGGTCGGTGGTTCTTTTCTAGACAAATACTAGAAGATGATCTGTGATAACGGTATTACATATCAAAGATTATTGCACATTATCTGTAATAAAGGCATTGAAACTAGTAACATATAATCAAACATTCTGCAATAAAGGCAAGCGCAATTCCAAAAGGTTGGCCAGAGATTATTATTGACTTTCTACTTTAAATTTTTACGTGACCTGGGGCGTGTCAAATCCACTTTAGTGCAGATCCTCTTCCACAGAGTGTTTGTATTCCTTGTTGATATCAGGCGCTTGCTTTTCGTAATAAGAAATTTCATGTTGTGTCAGTCCTCTCTGCATTAGTTATACCTGGATTAGTTATACCTGGATTAGTTATACCTGGATTAGTTATACCTGGATTAGTTATACCTGGATTAGTTTCTTAGTAATAAGATCAATTTTAAATGATCAAGATTTGGAAGGTATGCGATCGTAGAAATCAAAACAGTCTGTCTCCTTGTACGCTAGATATTACTTAATAACTAGTATTTTCTGTATTGAAAGAGGATTATGTGTACAATAAAAAAGTGGTAGAGGGTTGCGTTGCGTTATGCCTTGCGTTATAATATAGTGCTTTCATATTAAAATCCTCCAAGGGAAGCTGTGTGTCTACGAGAATTCACTCATTTAGATCTCTATTAATTGCATAAAACCAGTGCATTATGTTTCCTATTTTTCCAATATTTGCATTATTATCTCTGAAAAGAGAAAATAAAGACTGATCAGCTTCATGCTGACATTCCTTGTTGATAATATTTTAGTTCTTCTGGAAATTTTCCATGTAGACAATAGCAGACAAAGTTCCGTCACCGCAGCTTACAGAGCATGTCTACGCTGCATTTTATCCTACCCAACACACTGTTAGGATTAAATTTTTAGTAAAATTAATAAAGATTGATATTTTCTTTGAATTCTATTAAAGTAATGAGTTTCTAAAATATATTAAAGGTAATTTCACTTGTTTTTGAAGTACAACTATACAGAATAGAAAGGGTTGTTGAGCAAGTGGAAATTAGGCAATGTATATCGATGTGTTGTGTAGAAGAAGCAAGATACTAAAGCTTGCCAATGTATAAGCTGTGTGGAAACATATAACAAAAATACATAATACATGAATTTTGCCTAGCTACAGTTCTAAGTACCAACAGTAAAAAATATGTCTCTGACCTAGCTATTGGCAAAGGTTCAATTCGGTTAATAAAGATGGAGGAACCTTTCTATTAAGAAGCTTTAGACAATGCGAAAACAAGATGGCTTCCAACTAACGGCTAACCATATTTGGTGTGACGACGCGAAACGAATATAAATAAACTATAGAGTAGGTCTTATGACGTAAGATAAGTTGGTTTCTGCCGGTCGAAACTAGTTTATACCTGAAAGTAAGTCAGCATCTTTTCTGACTGATGCATGGAGGGTATGACCTTCTCTGACCCTGACACTATAAATGCAGATGCGCGATCAGGTCAGATTAGTTATCCATGTCAGCAGAAAATGAATGTTTGACTCTTAATTTCAGGTAATGACACTGTATATGTTTTATACCTATTTTAAGAAATAAGTATTTTTAATGCTTGAGATTCTAAATCAATATTCTACTTTAAGATAAGTAAAATGTATTCTTTAAATTAATTGTTGCATTAATTACAGTTATTATATTTCATACTTCGGCTATCTTGAAATTGATTGAGAACTAACTATTGTATAATATTCTAAGGTGTAGAAGTTATACGAATAAATGAAGTTGGAAAGCCTAATAGGAAAATGTAATATGTATTTCATGAACTTTTATTATAAAGCTTTTAGATGTGTTTCTAGAATGTAGTAATATATATGTGTGTTGATTATTTAAATAAAGTTATCCATGTCAGCAGAAAATGAATGTTTGACTCTTAATTTCAGATATGTAGTGTAGCTGTTTTATCATCGTGGCGCTCTCTTTAAGAGAGCCTGACTTCTTTCTTCTTTCTCTCTCTCTTACCATGGATATAGACGTTCCCCAACTTACGAGTAATTCCTTCTCATAGCAAGAAATGAGAAGAAGGTTATGTAAAGCTAATAATAACATACATAACAGAAACATTTACATAACAACACTATAAGAGCATACGTTTCTCGTTCACTGTGGATCCTAACCGCGTGAACGTTACACTGTTTGTTTGTAACGTTTTTCTTCACAGTTTTAGTGATTCCCAATGGTATCCATTTTCTTGTTTTTCCCGCAGAACTTTTTAATATATGTTTGGATTATTTTCTTTAAAAAAAAAACTATTATCGGTAGCGACAAAATGGCTTACCAAAGGTAGTGACTGGGTCGTTTACACCGCACTTGCGGGGTACTGGGTGGCCCAATAAATCCGTTGTTTTACAGAAAAAATCGTAGTTGGCCCTGTCCCCCACCCCCACCCCTCTCCGAATAATCAACTGTGGATCGTCGCGCCATTTTACCGGGTTACAATCTGCTAGTGTTTATAAATTGCTACAATTCATAAAGCCATGCCAATTAGTAGGGTTATTTATGCATATGAAAAGAAGCAAACCCTGCAGGCCTATTTTATTCCACAAAAGCATTTCTACTTCGAATTTGTATATGAATGTTTTTGAGCAATACTGCCTTTCGTTGTCTTAAAGAATAACTATAAACGTGGGTACACGAGTGCACTAAAGCTATGAAGAATTTTCGTCCATAATAATGTAAGCGAGTGTCTGCTTCTCAAACTAACAAACCAGTATGTATGATATTCAATCTTATCTATGACTAAAACGAATTTTTACTTTGAAAGTATATTTTTACTTAATATTATTTTGATATTCATAGGCAAGAACGCCATGTTTTGACAGATGGCATTTTGGTTTTGTTCCTTAGTTGCCACGGGCTTCAGGCTATAAAAAAGTAGTCTTTGAGCGTTTAGAAATTATAATTCGGTATATCATAAATCTCGTCCTGTACGCTCAATATTAATTATTGAATACATTCAACTTGCAAAGATAAGGCGATCGATTCCTTTTGTCACCGTCGCGTATGTCACTTGATATCAACATTAGCTTAAGAGACCATAGTTTTAATGATGGTAGTTTGATCTTTCGTCACATTTGTCAAATAATGGCTTTCGTATGGCAGGAAACTTAATGTCCAATTTAAAAATCAGGCATCGTTAAGATCAGCGATTGTTCCGTCTAATTAAAATAAATATCCGGGCGGCTGCGTCAGTAAAAGATGATTAAGAACACTAGTTAAATAGTAAATACATTCAGAGTGTTTAAAACACGTCATTTGATCAGATAAACTAGAATTATTAACGAGATATCGTGTATAAAACCAAGCAGTGAACAATTTCCTAGTAAGATATACCATGATAGGAACACGATAAACCCACAAATTAATATGCAGTTTTAACCACACGCGTGCAATTAAACTATATATGCTTTACCACGCACATGCATTGAATCTGTTCAATATTTACCACAAACATGCAATTAATATGTACAATCTTTGTCACACACATGCAATAAATATGTACAATCTTTGCCACACACATGCAATAAATATGTACAATCTTTGCCACACACATGCAAAAATGTATTATAATCTGTACCACAATCTTTACCTTGCATTATCAATTAATTTATATAATCATTACTACACATATGGAAATATTCTGTATAATCTTTACCACACGCAAGCAATTAATCATTGCAATCTTTACTGCATATATGCAATTAAACATACAATCTGTACCACGTACAAGCAGTTAATCATTATAATGTTTACCGCACACAGGGTATTAATCATTTCAATCTTTACCATACAAGCAATTAAGCATTACAATCATTACCGTACACTCGCAACTCGCACATAAGATATGACATTGCAAGAATATTTGTATTAAATGTTCAACCGTTCTTCACTTTGTTTTACGGACTGCCTATATGACACATTTCAAAAAGTATCAAGTACGCATAAGAGAGTTCGAAACGCCCGTAGGCAATGTTCTTTTGTGATGCCTTATTTTGCTACAAGAAAATTTTATGTCAGTTGCCAACATCCCTCATTCCCACTCATAACCTAATGAATATATATTGTGATTAAGTGTCCCGTTACGCAAAGGTGAAAGTAAAAGTAATAAAAACAAATTCCGACAGCGCCCATTTTACTTGGCGCACGGAAATATTTGCATCGCCCCAACTAACCCACATAGCCACAGCATCGTAAGATTCTATCGATAAAACCACCTCTACACGGTGGGGTGTATGTGAATAATCCAGTAATTTTTAATGCACAAATCTCAAAAGCTATTTATCAATACTCAGAATACATCACAAAATTGTATGACATATGGCAAATAT
The DNA here is from genome assembly GCA_030141615.1 of Unio pictorum. Lineage (NCBI taxonomy): Eukaryota > Metazoa > Mollusca > Bivalvia > Unionida > Unionidae > Unio > Unio pictorum. The sequence continues at coordinate 23,788,584 of JARLTB010000042.1, forward strand.
ATTTGAATGGCATTCCTAGTAATGTTTTCATTGATAAAAACAATGTAATGACTAGGCAAGGCTTTTATCGTCCATTAGCACCAAATAAAGCAATCGGCTTAATAATAGAGGTGCATTATTCACAAGTATCATTTCACTGTAAATTACAGAAACAAATTACGATGCAAATGATTCCAAAGACATAGGAATTGTGTAAAAGTGTACAATAGTTTTATTATATATTACATTAATGAAAAGCCTGACATTTTTCATGAAACGGCAATAGGTACAAGAGAGGTAAATACTACATAAAGTATGAAACAAACATGGAAGACATGTAATATGTATTGTATTCGATTGTAACCACAAGAGATCTACGCCTCAGTTTACCTACAGAACTCCTTCAGGCTGGCCATAACGAAATAGGTATGAATCAAGTTCATGAGTCGAGGCATAATCTATTAGATGATGTTTCTTTCAGGGTAATGATGAAACAATGTGTGACACGATAAAGGAAAGAATAACACTTTTATTTGGATTTATTATTCCTGCCTGGTTTGTAAAATTGTCTTTTGCGGCACAATCAGTTGAAAGAAGGTTCACTGGTCAATACGTAACATGACTCATAATACGTATCATATGGGATACTGAGAATTTAAACAATGGTGTTATAGAGTTGTTGATAAGATTTAATTTGATGTTACAAACTAAGATAAAGATAGTGACTAAATTACCATGGGTCGATACAAATTTGAACTGCATCATATATATGAACAAGAAGACAATGGTAGAAATGACTCGGCTAAACGCCTGTGAAGATGTAAGAGTTTGTCATACAGAGATTTTTAACTGCAATATCAGAATGTACTCATTCCCCCACCACCTCCATTAATACTTAGTCTAAGCCAAGTGCAAATCATTTTAGATATTTGTGATCTTCATAACACTGACACATTTATAAAATGTTTCGTGCAGGCCTTTCATGCTGCATGTTGAAGAACTTGAAACAGATATGTTTCTAGACAGGTTCTGGATATAGGATATTATTTGTTTGATTTAGTTTTAATATTAGCAAAAGAACAAAAATGCAATCCAGTCAATTAGTTAACCATCAATTAGAATAAATACCAAAGTCAAACGAAATATGATAAATGAGCACCTATTTTAAAGGAACGAAAGCATGAATAGGATGGTTGGATAATAAATCAACTAAAGACATGTAATTAAGAAATATGTATAACAACATTCATCAACGGTTTGAAAAAGTAACTTCAAAATACCATAGTATTTTTTAATATACGTTCCAATTTCCAAGGGGGTGGTGTTGAATACTGTTCATTACTGTTGGACTGAAAATGTAAATTAAGTTTGATTAAGCATGTGCTGTTTTAACTTTGTGGACATACGGTAATAGATAGTTACGGATCTATATACCTCCATGATATAAGAATTTTCCTTTTGTGGAGAAAGATGGCGGAGCGTTTGTTAGAAAGGGCTTCTATTAGAATAACTACAATAGTTTAGTGAATGCACCTTTCATTGTTGACAAATACCAAGTTAATTGAAAAAGAATGAATATCTCTTAAAACGTTTACCGAAAACTTAATAAATTTATGAAGGACCGTGGGTAAGTGCAACAGCCTTTATTGCGGCTTACAATTCTCTGTACATTTGAACGCGTTATAAATACCACCTATTGTAAAAAGATTTTGTCTGCAGAAAAGCAAAATTTGATTCCATATTGGATAAATACGGATGTATTAAATGAGCTACTTTCTTCAAAATACATTTGTGATGTTTTCTTAAGGGAACTCTTATGACGGTGTCCACTCTTCGGGTTGATTTAACGAACTAATAAGATATGCACTCAAACCAAAATATGACATAGTTCAATGATAGACCCTTTATGATAAGAAAAAATATGTTAGCAGTTTTCATTGGCAATTTCAATGCTGCATCATGACAAATGACACTTAGTTATTCGGAAGGATGTTCGATGGCAATCCTAGCAAGCCAGGGGTAACATAATCTCTGTTTTCCACATCACTTGGAGCAATGTGAATCAGTAACCTATGCCTATCACAGCTGTTTCGATGAAAACCAGAATAGAAAGACATAGATAAGATGGTGTAATGACGATTACAGCACTTAATATATCCATTTTCAGAATAGCTGTTGTTTTGTGCTGATGGACAAAAGAAGAAAATATCCAGCGACATTGCCTTGATTTATGCAGTAATATTTGTTGATCGTGAGATACTGTGATGTAGCGATTTCTCCTACATCGTAGGTTTTGATAGTTATCACTGTGTTAAGAATTGGATGGTCCTTTTCCTTACAGATTCGTCGGGTAACGTGATAGCTAACGTTGTAATGGTGTATATAAACTCCGAAGACGAGACTGATTTGGGATTCGGATGCATATTGAAAGCAGAGAAAGAAGAATAGGAAAGTCAAAACTAAAGATGATAATCGTGAGGTAAATAGTGTGTCAAAGAGGCATGAGATAATGTACTCGAAGAAGGCTTCCACTACTCTAACACTATTAATTCGTTGGTTTTATATTCTTCACGTAAAATGTTTATAAGGTTTATACACCAAACTCCGAGTCAACCGTTTTACCTGCATCACCAAATAAAAACATTAAATGTTACCACCTGTATCTTTGTCATTAAAATATTTGAGCAATCACACAAACAAAATATCGGGTAGAACGAGAACTTATGAGAAGAACAAGATGTTAAATGGACTTTTATTTCTTGAAAGACAAACGGGGAAGTGGATGTACTGCATAAATCAAAATCTTTTGTATCATGTATTGCCATTCCTAGCAGATATTCGGCAACTAATAATCTCGAAAAAAATGTAACGTGAAAGGTGGCATGCATAAATGAATATTTACAGCTGTCGTAAAAAAAAAAACCAGACACCCAACCCTTTCTGTTTGTACTCTTTTTTACTCAGAAACTGTACACATATCCTCACGCTTTAATTGCCTAACTAATAGCATTGAAAACCATTATCTGTTGCAAGGTTGGAAACGCCTTATGAGTGGGTGGAAACAATTGTGCGGAAGGTGATTCTGTAGATAGGTTTCTGCTGATTCGATCACAGTCATATACGTTCACACCCACAATGAGTTAACTCATTCAGCCCCAATCCCGCCTGCAGACGTGATGAGGCTGTACCCTACTTCCTAGCACTATAGTTTCAATGTCATTTAGGATACATCAAATATAACAGTATTACAATAACGTAGGTAAACATTGCTCCACAATGATATGAAATAATCTGGACGATATATTCGCATTACAAAATGCAGAGGGGACAACGTGTCTTTTGAGTAAAGCAGACCAATCTGAACGTCAAACAGACGGGTAAAACATTCGCAAAAAAGTGGGATAAGTTGTGGATTGGGAGTAACAAGTGGCCACTAGTTGAAAACGATGAGTCCGACGAACAAAGAAAAGATAAAGAAGAAAGAACCTTTAAACTTGTACCTTTCTGCCCATGACCGATCAAAATAGCCAATGTTCTAGCACGACTATGCATTCGTCAAAGCGATAAACTCATAGAACAATTAATTTAGATGTAGTCAGAATTAACGTCCAAATTCGTTTCCTACTCGCATTTCAGGCCAAAATGACGAACGCCTGCGTCTCCGAATGAAATATAATAAACAGTACCTTGAGCAACAATAACATTATAGCATTCGAGTGACAAAGATTTCAAAATTGATCGATGGATCAAGTTTTCTTTGTTATTATTAATGTCAAGGACATGTTTTTAGTTATCTACCACAAAGCCGTCATGAACGATGAATCAAGATCGCTTTGTTATTAGAAATCTCAAGATGTTTAACCTTCTCTAACCTACGCCGTCAGAAGGGGTGGGTGATACGGGTCACATCCCTGTCCATCGTGCGAGATGAGGGTACACCATTTGGCAGGTTGCCGTAGGTAACGAATGCCCAATGGGCCATTTCGTCCAGCGCAAACTTCAACACTGTTCCGTCGAGTGCACCTTAAAACGATTAATATTACACCATATTGGCTAGTGCTCGATCATGTCTCTGTTGAACATATGCATCAATCGATTGTTGTGGTATTTGGTACATAACAAAGGCTAATGTTGATATAGATTCAGTAAAAAAATAAAATGCAGACATTCCTGCAAAATATGCTAAACATTTTAATTCCCGCGTTAGTTCTTTCACGGTATTATTACAAGTTTGACAATATTTGTGCATTTTGAAGTGTTGTTTCTTCATAGCTTTGACGGCATTCATTATATTCCAGAACCTGTAAAAGTCTGATCATCGTTACATGTTCTCTTTATACTGATTACATATAGGAATAAGTGTCGTCATTCATGTCCCATCGTTACGTTTACACAAATGTTGCGTCCTAAATAATTTACTAAGAGACATCGCTAGATGATTGTTTGATTAAGGTTTGAAAGCTTTTTATTAATTGAACTAGCTATCAATGTGTATTGTATGTGTACAGGAATGACTGTAAATCAAACTGATTGTTTGTTTGCAACCCTTCAGTTCTTTTGCAAAGGAACCGGAACGCATAATCTAACCGACATAATTTTTTCCACAAATCTTGCCTTTAAGAAAGACAGTACACTTATGTATGGTTATTTATGGACGTATAAAATCAAGTCAACAAAATAAATAAACAGATTGTTAAGTCAACAACTGTGAAATCTACGAGTTGTATTACCTTGTGTAAATCTGATCCTTAACGTGGCCTCTGTAGTCAAGACAAGACACCTCTTTCCAAAACTTTATACCGAACAAATTGTTTCGAGCATATGAAATAAAACAATACCGATTGAACATCCAATTCCAACAACATCATGCACCGTCCGTTAGAACACCAAATTTCAACCTGTTTTGGCACTGTCAGTTTGAGCATCCAATCCCAAAAGTAAATGGCTATGTCCGTTCTGATACTCTGTTTCAGCAGGCGAGGGTTATTTATACTCATAGATCAGTGCTACTTATATTTTTTTCTCACTTTAAACTCAAGAGATTTGTACTTGTGAATATGATGAGAAGCCTTAAAAAAGATGTTGAGAATGCCTGACCGTATGATAAGTTAGGGAGTGGATGCATGAAGATAATAAAGGTAAGGACTGCTGATCTTGTTTATAAAACACATCATCGGCCGCTTCATTGGCTTAGAATAGACAAACTAGAGAGCTTCAAGCAAATTTCAGATTATCTTTATTAAGGGATAGAGGACAGAGTCCGTGTTTCTTGGAGCTGAATTAACTTGCTTTTATACCGATCCTACAGCCTGAAATGCACAACAATCCATCTAATGGTTTGGGATTTATAACAAACGTAACTGTTGATTGAAATCTTAAGCAAAGGTTTCCATGGACTGTGACCTTGGGAAACAAGGTTAATTCAAAGGTTGGTGCCAGACCTAAAATCCGTTCTGTTTCCGTAGAGTATATCAGGCCCAATTGCCAAAACAAACAATGATATGGATAATCTTGGGAAAGCAGGTCGCATTTATTTCTGAAAAGCTATATGGAAAATACGGGTGGACTTTTGCGGTAAACAATTAATTTATATAAGGTGTGTGCCTAAAATTGTATGTTCATTATATTTACGACAAATTGGCTTTGGGAAGGAGTAGGCATGAACATTAAGTTAACCAGCTGATTTTCAAGGGTTGCTATTGGTAAGTTTAGCTAGGTTTGAATTAAATATTTTTTGTAAAATTTTTGTATTGGTATTATTCAGGTTTTTAACGTATCATTGAATCTTTTGTTCCAAAACTATGGCCCATGTATGGCCTTGAATTAGTGAATTTCGCAACATATTGTGCTGAACTGGTATATGTCAAACTTTCTCATGAATACAAAGATGATACTTAATCATTTCTAGAGAATATAAAAGCCTGCACATTGATAGCGTGATCTGAAAGCGGTCTATTTTGTGATGTTTGACAAAATATTAGAAATGTTTTCGTACCGTCTTCTGCCAGTTGATTAGCGGCTTTCGAATGCCTTGATGCTAAATAAAGTAAACCTTTGTCCATACTAGCAAGTTTGAAGTGAATCAAAGAGCCAAATATCAACGTTCATGAGTTAATACCCATACTAAATCTTTGTATAAGTTAACAGTTATCTTGAAATGTGAACATATTGACAATAATTCATTTATTATCAGGTAAATTACCATAAATAATCGTTAGGTTTAAAACTAGGTTCCTTTGTAAATGCGTTTAATTTACGGTTTTTAAAACTCTGCTTGCATATTGAATAAACGAGCTTTTCATGCCTACTACTGTCGTGTTGTTTGCCATTGCATCGTATAAGCTGACTATATTGGACGACACATAAGAACCTTAACTGCTAATATATTTGATTCGTTCTCAGTGGCATGAGGTTAAGGGAAAAAAGGATGAAATTGTTATGAGAATAAAACAACTAGACACACAAAAATAAACGAAATACGTCATGAAAATTGTCAATTTATCAGCCTTCATTTTGTTGCCGTACTTAGGGTATTGTTGATATATGAGGAAAATGTGCAATTTAGCAATAAGTGTTTGTTTAGTGCAATAAGAGGTTTCATAGCGCACTAAGTCTTTGCTTAGTGCAGTAAGTGCTCGTGCAGCACAAAAAGTGATTGTGAAGCAAAATAAGTCTTCGTATAGCGCAAAAAGTACTTGTTTATCGCAAACAAGTCTTTGTTTAGCGCAGTAAGTATTTGCATAGCTAATAAGTCTTTGTATAGCTAAATAAGTCTTTGTATAACGCAGTGAGTCTTTATATAGCGCAATAAGTATTTGTAAATTGCGATAAGTCTTTGAATAACGCAATACGTATTGTGTATAGAGCACACTAAGTCTTTGTATAAAGCTATAAGTGCTTGTGTAGCACAAAAGTCTTTGTTCAACGCGGTAAGTCGTGATAAGGTTTAATAGGTCTTTGTATAGCTAAATAACTATTTGTAGAAAGCAGTAAGTCCTTGTATAATGCAGTAAGTTTTTGCATAGCGCAACAAGTGTTTGAATAACGCACTAAGTCTTGGCATAGCGCACAACAAATATGTGTATGAAGCAGCAAGGTATTGTATAATGAATCAAGTTTTTTGCTTAGCACGTGTCTGTATAGCGCACGCTAAGTTTTTGTATACCACACACTAAGTCTTTGTATAGAGCCATAAGTCTTTATATAACACAAAAAGATTTGTATAGCTCAATAAGTCGTTTTATGGCGCACTAAGTATTTGATTAGCACAATGTGTGTGTGTGTGTGTGTGTAACAATATAAGCCTTTGTATAGCGCACACTAAGTCTTTGTACAGAGCAGTAAGTCTTTACCAGTAAGTCATTCTATAGTGCATTAAGTCTTTGTTTAGCGCATGTCTTTGTAAGCGCACACTAAGTCTATATCGAAGCAAGTTTTTGTATAACGCAAAAAGTCTTTGTATAACACCATAAGTTTTTTAATAACGCAGTAAGTCTTTGCATTGCGCAATGACAAATATTAATAGTCAAGCTCTCGTACCTTTTCAAATACTGAACATGGCATATATATATATATATATATATATATATATATATATATATATATATATATATATATATATATATATATATATATATATATATATATGTGTGGTTCCAAATCATCATAACACCCGGTTTATTGTTAACCGGTTGATTCGAGTAACCGTATATAATGGCGATAGAAATGTAGCCTGTTGATTCAAGTAAACGTGTAAAACGGATAAGAAAAATAACCTTTTTATTGAAAAAGAATATTAGCTGTACCACCTAAGGACAGCAAACCGACAAGTGAATAGACGCTTACATGAAAAGAAACCAACGACCTGACCACAATTGAGAAATTGATCCCGAATGTTGAAATCAGCAACATATTGAATGCTAAAATAAAATCAGACAATTATCGAACATCAATTCCAAAAGCATATTATGCAAATTAAAGTTATTCAGTTCTTAGAATCTGAGAAAAACGATTTTCCATGTCCGCCACTGAGAATACCCGGAATGAGCGTTTCCTTTTAGACAACGATTTTAATTCCCAAGTGACACTTGCAGAGTTATATCCACCATAGCTATCTCTAACCGGATGTACTGAGCGTGTACAACTAGACGAAATCACCATTCTCTTGTTTAGAATGACACTTTCATCGCATTTAAGACCATGTTAACTGACAATATATGATCACGCCGACAGATGTGCTAGATAAATGTTCATTGATTTTCAGTAACGTTGTCTATGCATTTGTGAAGGAAGTCTTGGTCCGGTCGATTTGAATTGGGCCTATAATGCTGATTACACTGCCAGAATTTACGCAGAGAAAACAGTCACGCACATGTGAATAACTAAGAGATACACATAAACTCACCCACCAGTTGTTTTTTTTTTTACTTTCTTCAGTCTCAGTACTTGATAATTAACTAAATGGCTTCATCTTCATTTGTAAAGCATTCTTATCTTGACAATGAAAGGCAAAGTAAAACTACCTACTGTAGAAATATAAATGAGAATGGAAGAATGGGATATATATATATATATATATATATATATATATATATATATATATATATATATATATATATATATATATATATATATATATAGATAGATAGATAGATAGATAGATAGATAGATAGATAGATAGATAGATAAGTATAAACATTAATGGTCATCGTAATTGTTTATGATAGTTAATATACGGATTTGTCAAGCACTAATGGTCATCGTAATTGTTTATTATAGTTAATATACGGATTTGTCAAACACTTATGGTCATCGTAATTGTTTATGCTAGTTAATATACGGATTTGTCAAACACTTATGGTCATCGTAACGATTTGATTGTTATAAACATCTTTGTCAAACACTAATGGTCTTCGTAATGGTTGATGATAGTTGATAGGTTTGTCAAACTCTAATGGTCTTCGCAATGGTTGATGATAGTTGATATACAGGTTTGTCAGACACTAATGGTGTTCGTAATGGAAGATGATAATTGATAGGTTTATCAAACACTAATGGTCTTCGCAATGGTTGATGATAGTTGATATACAGGTTTGTCAGACACTAATGGTGTTCGTAATGGTTGATGATAATTGATAGGTTTGTCAAACACTAATGGTCTTCGTAATGGTTGATGATAGTTGATATACAGGTTTGTCAGACACTAATGGTGTTCGTAATGGTTGATGATAATTGATAGGTTTGTCAAACTCTAATGGTCTTCGTAATGGTTGATGATAGTTGATATACAGGTTTGCCATACACTAATTGTTTTCGTAATGGTTGATAATAATTGATAGGTTTGTCAAACACTAATGGTCTTCGTAATAGTTGATGATGGTTATCATACTGTTTTGTCAAACACTAAATGTGAAAAGGTTTATGATAGCTGAGCAATAGCCTACCTTACATGAGTGAAACAATAAAAGAACAAATACATGGCACTTATAAAATACTTTTTCACTCGATTTCACATTAGATGATTTAGTCTTTAATGTATTCAACCTGACGTCACAGTGTACGGCCAATGAACCCATAAACTTTTTAAAATTTCCACTTTGGAAAAACACTGGAAAGTAGGTGAAAGTTTTTTGAGCATCGTAGGTATTTCTGTATACTTTATATATATTTTACGTATACCAAACAGACAATGAAATGAAATTTTCCCTTCCAGCATGCCGCGATTATTTGAGTGAATGTACGTAAGCAGCAGAGAGGGTGAACCCACCTAAAATAGAGGCGTCTATTTGCTAAACTAAGGCTTCTTACAAAAAACTAAACCAAAAAATGTCAAAAAAACGCAAACCTAATCTTCTAACCAACCGAGAGTTTCTCTAAATGGGTTAGTTAATAATGTTACTTTATCAATCGTTAGTGTGTTTATTTTTATTATTATGTTTACCGGACACTAATTTGATGTTGCTGTAAATTATATAATTGTTATCTCAATACTTTTTCACGTCAAGCATTAACCACTCGGTGGGCACGAGAGCGACTAGAAGCAATAAAGAAATTTCTACCAGTCCGTGATTATGTCAGGTGAAAATTACAAGAAAGCCAGGAATCTCAGGTGGATTTTGCAGAATGTTCTCAACAATTATTAAAACCTGTTACCGACACAACTAAACCTCTTCTTCCTCAACTTGAAAAAATAGCTGAAAATACTGAAGAGACATCGAGACTTTTACAAGATGTTCCTGGTGGAATGCCTCAACTAGCAAAAGCCTATTACTAAAGTGAAAAACTGATGAAGAACTAATTGAAGAATTACGTTATAAATTTGCTGAAGATGCTTTAAAAGTAATCGATAAAACTAATCCAAATTAATTTCCAGCTCTTGTTGTTACACATTATGAGAATAGAAAAAGAATGTTGAGACAAACATATTAAAAATATATTTCTGGTCTTCAACACTTGGCTGATGTGTTTTATAAGCTAAAAAACTATTACAAGTCGAATCGACACAAAAAGTGCATCATATACAGAATTTATCAATGCAGTAGAAAAAGTGTGAGGTCAATATGAAGAACAAAAATAGCAAAATATAAGAGAATAAAAACAGCGAAAGAAAGAAAAAACTGCAGAAACCACAAGAGAAGGTAATTCTTCCATCCGTTAAAAAATTATGATAAATTTGAACTTGGAACTTATGAAAAAATTAAAGATATGGATGATGATCAATTAGTTAAATACACTGCAGATGATTCAGTTTATTTTTCTGATATGTTACAAAAATATCATGGACTTAACGAAGATGATTATCGTAAGATGATCTTTAGAATTCGTCATAATAAGTGTAGTATTAGTAGGGATGATTCAGACTTTTTAAAAAGTTTTCTGCAAAAGTAGATCAACTTAAAACAAAAGAAGAATTTTATGATGTGCCTGGTGCTACTAGTAGTGGTTTTTTCTACAGAAAGTTATCTTATTGCCTGCATTAATAATATTAATAATATTCTTTTTGACATTGCACGATTCGACGTTCTCATAGGAGGAACGTGGGCTGGAAATAACTCATCAGAAAATAATTAATGAAGCCGCTGATATTTGTCGACGATTATTTCAAGGCGGTATCATGGATATCGGTGTATACCGGGAATGTATCGACAAACTCGTTGATAGTTATCATTGTGACTATTGTCACTAGTGACTAGTTGTCTGATTAAATATATAGATAACAAATAAGATGATTATATATAAACAACACGACGACAGAATATTGAAGATGATATACCAGGACCCTTGACATATACCAGGACCCTTGACAGAGTCAAGGAGGAAACATAATCTCGTATTAAATGGTATTTTCCTAATTTCATATTAGCGCTGTGTAGGATGTGATATAGACAAATCTCCATAGACGTTAGGATACGCAATGACAATCCACTCATTTCGGGGGTTAACTATTCTGATACAACTTTTTGGATGATTGATGATCGTATCGAGTGATCAAATTTAGTCTATCTCGCAGTAGCAAGAGTTAGAAGAATATGTCATCTGCAGTGGGTTGTTGTAAATTTTACTGACACCAGCAACGAAATTGTTAACGATAATATAGTAAGAACAAAACTCTGGTTATAAACAAAGTGACCAAAATAATCGCGACTTTGATATTGATGCTGAGTTTATAATGATGCTGACACAACAGAATAATCATTGTGTGAGCTGTAAAACAATAACGCTTTGGCAGTATTCGGATAATCATAGATACCGTAGATAGAAAAGATAGTAGTCTCGGTCATACACGTGAAATTGTGATGCTAACATGTCTTGAATGTAATCGACGTAGAGGTGCTAGTTAAGTGATCGTGGTGGTAATTTTATATCCTCAGGAATTACTTGTAATTGTTCACGTGTAAATCCACGCTGAGGAGCAGTTGAATATAATCTGTATATTGCATGTCTACCCCGTATATCTTACTTTCTAGAAATGTTTCTGTGATGTGATAAATCCATATAGGATCAGTCGCTCACTGTTTACCCCCTTCACATTCACCAAGTTCATATAAGTATCGGACAGTAACATTACCAAATTATGGTCGTTCGAAAAATCATATCGTTGTAAGGGTATATATTTTGTTCATGATTGCATAAATGATTTTCATGGAAGTTGTTCGAGTAATTTCATTATTTAATGTATTTATCACACTTGATAATCTTGCTACCCATTCTCGAGATCTTATTATATTTTTTTTGCGGGGGGAGGAATTATTTCCTTTGCATATTGATAAACAAACAACCGCTCAGCAAGTGTGCGATTAAATGGTTCAACAATCGCTTGATCGCAGTGAATTGCAGTATGTCCTCGTTGTATTTTGACATTATGTTTGCTTCCTCAGCAATGATACTACATCCTGAAATTCCTTGCCAGGATCAACCTGTAACAGTTGTGGCCATCACTGATAAATTAGTTAAAAATCAGAATCTGTCTTTGTTGATAATGGCTCTGCTTTTTTGTAGAGGCTTGTAACATCAACTACAGTTAACGTGCACTTGTATGTCATTTGACGTCTTCGTATTTGGCTGTATCATGTGGTAAAATTAAAATATTAGACTTATCAACTTCATTAGGAACACTGACATCAAAATGCGCATATTCGATTTTTTTAGGCTGTGGTAGATAAATTTGCCATATTGCCTGTCGTGATAACCATTTTCAGCAGCAGCAGCACGGGTAACATTTGCAGCTTCAGCGAGTTTACAAATCGCTGCTCTGTCTCTCCAGTATCATATTGGACTATAATAAATATATTCCATAATATTAATTACCAGCCCCTAATACTAGATGCAGATCTTACTAACCAGTTTGCTAATGATTCCTTGAAATATTTTTTATGGAATTTAACGCGTGAATTAACTTCACATCTGCGATATGTATATGCTGCAGAGTGTTACTTTTGTACAATACATCATTTGTCACACGCTAGATCAGTTTTATTTATCGGATATTCACTTGGTCTTGGTTGATCTCGATTGTCAAGTCGGATATCATGTCTGGTCCCAGGACTACAGTAATTATGTCCTGAAAGATGTTTTCTCTCCTGGGTATTTTGCCCATGGAACTCCTAGAAATTTTGACATTAATTTTGCAATATCACCTTCTCGATTTTTTGTATAAAATTTGATTTTTCACCTGATTGTATCATGCGGATAAATTTAAATTTCTTTGTACCACATTGTTCACACCTACCAGTAAGTGCTGGTCTATTATATTTTAACACAATATAGATCCATATTATTTTTAACACATCATATATGTAATTGATTTTCGGCAACAAGAAGACGAGAACCGGTTAAATACCATACAGATGCAGCGCTACCAAATTATATCATAGTTCCATCTGGAAGTGGAAATACGCAGTTATTACTTAACTTGGTTACGAGTTGTGTTTAGTTGCACCATCTGTAAATGATCAGAGATGTTACGATGTATTTAAATATTTTCATGGAAACGCAGCGACGATAAATTAAGATGATGATAGTATTAATTGTATCACTGATATTAATGAAGCGCCATCTGTAGATGATATTAATGGGAGTATTAATAATTTAGTAGTGTATCATGATGTTATGCTGGATAAATAGTCCAATCCGGCAGGAATATTTTCTGGAGGTAGACATAAAAAACCGATTGTTTTTTTTAAATCGATTTGTATAATGAGATTAATAAAATATTCACACTTATTTATGATCTTGATTGATTATTCTAGTTGTTGGATATTCTTGTAAATCGTTATTGGATGCAGAAATCCTAGATCTACTCTGATCTACGTATGACCTTATATTTGCATTTTTCTTGTTCAGAACAAAAAAGTACACATAAACATTTTTTTAAGAATCGGAATTGTGCCACATAATAAGAAACATTATCAGTTTAATACAAGTACGGTATAGTACGGTATAGCTATCATATCAGATGAATATTCGGTGTAGGACACAAGATGTATGTATGTATGTATGTATGTATGTATGTATGTATGTATGTATGTATGTATGTATGTATGTATGTATGTATGTACGTACGTGTCTCTGGGTGTCTATGTGTGTATATATCATCAGGTCGACTCCATTAAGTTTAAATAATTTCGTATTATGTTGCGTTTGCGGAGTTTTCATTTAATTTATTGTTTAATCATGGAAAATTACAATTCACAATTTAACAAGCTCGTTGACTGTCTGAAGGTTGATCCGATAACAAACAGTTTAGTGTCCAATGAAATATGCTGCCTGATATTGAATTTGCATAGTCCGTTTAAAGTTTTAAAAAACATAAATTTGACAGTTTTAGTGCAGAAGAATTCGAAAAGTCGACCCACGGAAAGCTCAATAGGTTTTGCCAAGTATGAAAATAATTAATAAGACTTCGACGTTTTACTTTATATAAGAGGCAGACCGAAACTAAATTTCTGGTTTCGGCCGAAAATGAAACCAGTCCGAAAGTTATAAATTGCCTTTCGGCCGAAACCGAAACTGAAAGTTTAACTACACCTTCGGCCGAAACCGAAACCGAAACCGAAAGATAAACCGAAGTTGCCGAACACAAGATTTAGTAAATAGGTCTGGGTCATGACGCAATGCTACACTAATTAAAAACGATTCTAGAAGCAATCATTCAGAGCCTGCAGTAAGAGGTCTTCGCTAAATGCCAAACTGCCTAGCGCGGACTGACCGGCCGGCAAGCAGACTAATAGACGCAGCACTAGCGTTGCATTCTGGAAGTTAAAATAGATCTTCGGCTCATGACCGAAAGTCAATGACAGTTTCGGCCGAAACCGAAAGCAGACCGAAAGCTAACTTTTTGGCTTCGGCCGAAACGAAAACTATGCCGAAAGAGGCTATTTGCCAACTTTCGGCGCCAAAACCGAAACCGAAACCGAATTTGAGTCGGTCTCTACTTTATATCACTGAAATATGAAGAAAAAAAACTACAAAAGTAAGTTATCTTGCATAATGTTTCTAGAAACAAAACGCCTTGGAGAAAAGTTCATTTTGGTTAGCAGCAGCAGGTATCAAAATTTCACTGAGATTAGCAAACTAACAATAGTTTTTTATATAAAATTGTTATTAATTTTGACATGGATGGTTAATAATTAAAAACTAGGAATGGACAAGATCGGGCTTATCTAGATCATATTTCATTTATAGCCCATATGAGCGAAACGATTAGAGAAAGGCACAGAGGCTAATGCCAATAATTATATGTTAAATGTATCGAGTCGATAAATTGTTTTTAGATGATTCACAAATTAATATTTTATTTGATAACTACTTCTGTCTCTTTAAGGAATAAAAGTTGAAATATGAGCAATTTTCTACAAACTTAATCGTACATTAGTACAGATTATATTCTGGAGATATTTGCAAATAATTTCTTTGCAACTAGGATAATATGATTTGGATGTTAGCAAAACCAACATATGACCGTGTTGGCCTGAAATCATTTGTAGCAGTCATTAGCAGCTGAAATTGTGGTGTACCGTTTTATGTAGCTTTTACGGAAAATGTTCTGAAACATTACATAGAACACAAATAAAACCGTATGTAGGAGGTATTTGGTCTGAGATTAATCTCTGGTACTAGAATAATTCAGTCTAGGTGTATGAGAGTTCATTTACATGTTGTTTGGGTCTGAATAGCACTCAATTAGTCGACCTTTTAGTAGAATAGTTCGGCATTTGAGAAATGTAGTCTGGTCTTGTTGGATTGTTTCACGCTATCAGCTTATATGGCACAATTATATATATATATATATATATATATATATATATATATATATATATATATATATATATATATATATATATATATATATATATATATATATGTATGTATGTATGTATGTATGTATGTATATGTGTGTGTGTGTGTGTGTGTGTGTGTGTGTGTGTGTGTGTGTGTAATGATACAAAGTGACCTGTCTGCTAACTTTTACAATCTATATATTCATACACATTATTTTCAGTGTAGAGTGGAGAAATCCAAAAGTATCACCAATAACTCATAGATATATACTTTAATGCTGAGTTGTGCTTTGGGTAGGAATCAATAATTGACTTATAGTAAAATCAGTCTTCCTTAATGTCCAATGATCATTCCATATATATTTTTATTTACATGTATGTGTCAATATATATATATATATATATATATATATATATATTTCACTATTTCTTCACGCTGGCAGTATATAATATTGTACAGTATGAATGACACCAATGTCCAAATTATGAGAACAATAAATATTAGAGATATTGCCATCTTATTTACAGTTTTATACTGTTATATCCTCACACTTAGCATTGCTTATGTCCATCTCTACCTGTCTGGTTCATGGGAAAAACATAACTTTACACTTAACAAGCACATTTGGATGACTTAAATTATGTTTTTTTAGATTAATATGTGCCTTAAATGATGTAAACATTTAACTGCAAACATGCACAGTCTGTTTAGCACCATTCTCCACCTTCTTGTTCAAAATTGCAATGATGAAAAGTGTATAATACTCTGAAATATATTAAAATATACATAACACATTGTTCATTTACACCTGATACTTTAGTTGTCATTTTATTTTTGGATTTCCAACCAATAAGTTGGCAAAGCTCTCTGCTGCATATCAAGAAGACAATATCTTTCAGGTGTTACATTATTAATGAATACAAAAATTAGATTCAAGAAAGCTGTCAATAAAGTATTGCAAAAAATGATGCAAGAAGAAGTAAAAAATATGGAACAAAAACATTTCATCTTGTTTTAAAGGAGGAAAATCATTAGAAGATATTAGTAAATTTGACTGGGATGTTAGATTTGAAGAAATCTCTCAGCACTGTCCTCTTCTAACCAACATCTTGATCGGCACATTAACAACCAGATAATCATCAACATATCTGGGATTGGCTTCTTGTAAAAGGACATCAGTCAAGCCAATTATAGGCACCTTAATCTGTTTAATTATATATCAGAGGAAGCCTAGGGTCATGTTTGACTTTCAGGAAATGAACTCCATGCAGATGTTGCTTGCAGGTTGCAAAAGACAGGTTAGATTTATTTGTACATTGGTTGATATTCAGTATTTATATACATTAATATTGTGGTCAGTATTCATAAATCATTATGTTAATTATTGCACTGTTCCTTATAACTGAGGTTTGTCAATCTACAACATGGCAATATTTTCAGACTATTGCATCATATTTCAAATGTAAATAGTTTGACAATTTTTTCATGGGCTTATTGGGTCTGTAGCACAAAAATTGGTCATTTGTGTTTTACAATACTTTGGTGTTTGAGTTTCTTTCTTCAGTTGTTTTACTTGTAATTATGATTGCATTATTGAGAAATGTTGTACGTTCATTCATTTGGAGAATTAACATTTTTCCAAATACATATAAGGTCAGTGTGACCATGTGTCAATATTTTGTTTATTTGCTTTATGTGTTGTCATTATGCACCATCCAAATGGGTACACAGCATGCCGCAAAATGATTGTTTATAATTTGCTTACATTTAGAACAATAATGTAAATATATAATATAGCAATGTTTTTATTGCAGCTGTTTGCACGATTCAACCATTTACGGCTGTGTCTTGGTATTAATGCCACAAGGACAGCACTGGATCGTGTAAGGAGAGATCACGATGAAGAAATATTACAATGGAAATCAGACATGAGTGATTTCTTGCTTCTTCCTTCTGAGGCATCCACTTCTGACACAATTCTCTACAGTAAAAATGCATTACAGTCAGAGGCCTTAATCATCTCATTTGCTGAAGATATTTTGCCAATGGAAACAGTGACAGATTTAGCTAACTATATTTGGCATGCTGCTTCATTGCTTTCATTGTTGCCTTCTGCTTATACGTTGAAACACAATGTCCATATTAAAAATGGTATTTTACATTATCCTGATGAAACGCACATGCCAAATAATGATCACATTATCAAGTTTATACATTTTTCATGTTGTTTTAGATTATAGCTTTTAATGATCACTCCCACCTCTGCTATTTTGAAAATTGTAGAAAGTGGTTAATTGGTCTTCTTTATAATATAAGATGTAGATTTATCACTCACAAACAAGTAAATCTGTCTGAACATTTAAGGTGGAATTCTTAGAAAAAAAATATTACAGGAAGATGCAAGTTTTAAACAAAGAAGGGAGTAGACAGTGCAATTTATGGACCTTTTATCTAACATACGAACAAAGGTGCAGTGCTCAGTTATTTTTCTTTACTTCAAATATTAGTTATTAAATTTTGTATCCTCTGTAACTGGCAATGGTTTGAATCAACAAAAAAGACAATATGATGTAACAAAATATGGTCATAGTAAAGTACCTATACACCCACTTGGCCATAATATGTATGTATTTACAAGATTAAAGATATCATTGGAATATAATATTGTTTCTTTTCAATCCTTATTAAAAATAGCACACCACATTTAGGCATGAAAAAGGCAAATTGTACAAAGGAGTACATTTCTCATTAATCATAGGTACAGATTTGTTCATGTTTCGCAAACATACAGTTCTTTTTAGCTCAAGAAAGACATAGGCGGTTCTCTGAGTTTAGATTTGCAAGAAGATGATTTTTGACAAACAATGCAACACCTGCATTTGTTACATGAATAGACTACATCACACACACAAGAACATTCTCCAGTCATCTCCAACATTTTCAGGCCTTGACTGTTCATTCCATCCACTAGAAAGTTAAAAAGCACAGAACATCTTAGACATTTACTTAGCAGAACCAGTTGTTTTAGACAGACATCTTTACAGCTTGACTGCCTTCTTTTAAACGCATAACAGACTGCACATCTCCCCACCTCTTGCCAATAACTGACGGTACACCCCAATGAACAACAATATCAATTTTGAAATATTGACACCCATTCCAAATGCCACTGTGGAAATGAGAACTTCAATCTTGCCATCTTCATTCACAAACTGATCTTATTTCATTCCGTACTTTCCTTGTCCGTGTTTGCATGAACATCTCTACCCTCCTGTTGCTGGGACCTGCTTCTTCTCCAACAAACATTTCTCCATCAGGCTTCTCACCAACCACAAAAATAGCTGGTAGCACCTTTATTGATCGGACGTAACAATAATATTATTTCTACTGTCACATTTTGATAGCAGATCTAGTAATTAATCTTATTTCTACTGTCACATTTTGATAGCAGATCTAGTAATTAATCTTATTTCTACTGTCACATTTTAATAGCAGATCTAGTAATTAATATTATTTCTACTGTCACATTTTAATAGCAGATCTAGTAATTAATCTTATTTCTACTGTCACATTTTGATAGCAGATCTAGTAATTAATCTTATTTCTACTGTCACATTTTAATAGCAGATCTAGTAAATTAATCTTATTTCTACTGTCACATTTTGATAGCAGATCTAGTAATTAATCTTATTTCTACTGTCACATTTTGATAGCAGATCTAGTAATTAATCTTATTTCTACTGTCACATTTTGATAGCAGATCTAGTAATTAGTCTTATTTCTACTGTCACATTTTGATAGCAGATCTAGTAATTAATCTTATTTCTACTGTCACATTTTGATAGCAGATCTAGTAATTAATCTAATTTCTACTGTCACATTTTAATAGCAGATCTAGTAACCATTCAATCTCATTTTCATACCTCTCAGTACACTCCTTCAAATCTATAAAGATGTTAGGTCTGAAAAAGAGAAATACGCTCAAAATGTAATTACTGATAGTTATATAGTTAAATCAAAGATAATATAAAACAATTGAAAACAATATGTCCTATAGTGGATTGTGTGTGTGATGTAGTCTGTTCATGTAACAGTAGTCTGTTCTACTGGTAGAACCAGCCACATAATAGACTATTTATATTCATTCAGCTTTTATCTATTCTATATCTCATGAATATATTAAGATAATTAGATACAACTTTAAATCCATTTATCCAACATGACTTACCTTGCTCTTTGAGTGCCAAAATTTCACTTCTTAATATTCATAGTACTAACTGTTCAATGACCAACAATAAATTGTAGACTTCAATAAAACTTTTCATATTTAGTTACAGATAGATTATGAATTCACATATAATGATTCAATATATATGAAGAAAAGATTTTTTTCAAAAATGTAAATTTTAGTACATATTGGTAATTAAATACATATGTATATGCAGTCTGTCCATATTAATAAGGAAATATTTAACCATGATCGCATGTTATATGTATAATTCTCCATTCAATTGTTGGATTCTTCTTTATTTGTTCGAAAATTATGACAAATCTTTATCACTGATTGGATTCACTCTTTTATGCAGGTGTCTACATAATACCATTTATACAATTGTTCATGTGACTCATAGTTGTATCCAGCCTAATCATAATCACATGGAGTGAAACTGACTATGTGTTAAATAATTAAATATATGTGTGCACCTTTTTGTCTATATTTCTTCCCTATTAAATTAAGAATTCATTATGGATATTCATGCACATAATTACAATATTTCTTCTTCTTTTTTATATATGTAATGTCTTTTTTTAATCCAGTGACATATGATTAGTTTCCTGACAAATATCACAAGATTTGTGAAAAGTACATTAACAAAATCAATCTGAATTAATTTATTCTCAAATTGTGTTGCAGTTTAAAAATTCATCTGATGTTGATTTACTTACCTCATCTAAGAGTAAAGTCACGAGTATGTAGGTCAATGACTTTTCCAAATCCAGTGGGTAGCAGGACAAATGCATCCTTTCTTTCAATCAAGTGGCGAATAATGGCTTCTTGATGGAATTTCAAAGTCACCGGTAAACCTTATTTACTTTTAATGCGCAGAATTTCCGACTCAAATCGCGCCATATTTTTACTACGATATGTTTACTTTTCCAAATTAGGCATCAATGTCCTTATATGGCACATAAACAAATGAGGCTGAGAACGGAAGTAGTCAGTATTTGAACTAATATGGCGGACGATCGAAACGAAAATATCGAATAAGAAAGGTAACCGAGATTTCACATCTTTTTCTACAATGATTTGCGATAATTCCGGTAGTAAATAAGAGAACTATTTAATTTATTCACAACATTCAAGGAACATGTTCAGAATTGTTGATATTAGGCTAAAACAAGCGCCGGGTGAGGATCACACCCAGCATGCTCCATTGACACATATAGACTAATGTTAGGACCCTGTTCACGACGTAGTAGTAAGGGAACTAATATATTAGTATTAGTATATGCCGGTAGTTATATATAGGCTATAACAGTGACCGTGATTGGATTATTCTTGGGTAATTAGATATCTATGTCACTATCGTAAATTAACCTCCTTTTCGTTGAAGGAGGTGAAACTGTTTGTGTTATACTGGGGATGTAAATAATATTGATTGTAAAATTACACCCCGTGTTTGATAAGGCCCTCCAAATGCAGAACCTATTTAATAACCATGTTTAGATCTTATCAAATTGACGGTTTCTTGGAAAGTTTATATTTTCTATCTTGGAAATATGGAAAGTGTTGTTATTAAAAGTGAAAGATTGTGATACAGTGAAATCTGAAATAACTTGAAGACGGATAGATGATTCCTTCTGACTGCAAAAGTGCAGTGTTTGTTATTAAAGGTTGCAGTTAGATGTTTGATTCAACTGGGAAACAATGATGCAAACACTTTCGATTAGTGCACTCTACCTTTAATTAGGATGTTTTCTAGTTTGTAGTCCGTTTTCTGTTTGTTTTATCTTTTTCGTTTTTTTTAAATCTTATTTGTGTAATTTATTGATTTTTCTTTGGTAAATGTCCGTACGTGTCGTCGTGTGTTTGATCAGAAACAACTCCATCAGGCCTAGCAGAAGATAACAATGATTGCCTCCCTTGATAAAGAAGTGCATAGCGCATTGTCACTACGATATGACTGGTCTGAGATAACCAAACTGAGACAGGGAACGTGAGGTTAGAAAAACCAGTTAAATTTCTCTGTCGCAGGGGTGAGAAATTTACTACTAACACAATGGCTAGTTATGATTACATGAAAAAAGACTTAGTGATGTGGCAGTTAATAAAATATTAGCAAATGTTATATCTGGAACACCTAACATAGTTAGAAAGGAATAATTATAAGGAGTAGAAAAAACATATAAAATAGAATAATTTCAAGGATTAAAACATTATTACTGTCGGAGGAATAAAAAATATACATCATTCACAAATATATAAACTAATTCAATAGCTTATAGAGGCAAAATAATATTTCTTTACACTGATATAAGGGCAACTTTGTTATTAATTTTCATGCAGCTCTCAATTGTTTATATATTTTGGTCTAAAGAGTACACTTAACACTAGATTACACTGTAGACGAGTCATACGGCATATATTGTTAATTATTCAACATGGACTTTAGAAATGAATAGATAGAACAAAAGGTAAATGCGTAGAAAATATTTATTTTAGTATCATATTGTATTCAGAGTAATTACGTAAATTATATCATAGTCTAACAACATTACTATGAGCTATCAATACCTATGCTAAATTTCACTCTATTGACATCAGTTACAATATTATTTTCTTGTTTTATTTATATTTATATCATCTGTTATTTATTCTTCCTTAAACTTACAGGATACGAGTTATTAATCCGCTCGTATTGAGTATCTGAATTATGTTAAATTTCCATATATAATTCTTAGCATCTAGCTATCATTTTCAGAGTGTTATTATTAGTGTCGATAAACGCCATTTAAAATGTTATAGCTGAGTGCATTATAGTTTTGAATGGCAAGTACTGGTCATCGTAATTATGCAATAGTTTGAGCTATTGCAACGAACTTGGTGCACAGATAATCTGGATTTAGAAAGTGATGGATTTGGAAAAGTATTTGTTTATTCCTAATGGTTGGTTTTGGGGCTGACATATTCAAATTTATTTATTGGAATTGTGTGTTGGCATGATCCTTGTGAGATCTCGCTCATTTATTTCATTGCACTTATATTCATGCTAACAAATGCAAAGACCTCCATTTGAAACACGGTATTTGGGTGAGATTAACTGAGTGTGAGTGTTCAATGATGATATATGTATGTTATCAGTTTGGTGCTAATGATTAATATACTTCGTCATTAAATCGGCGGTGGCAGATGGAGGGCAAATAATTTTAGATTTCGGGCTTTTCTTTTTATGTGGCTATTTAATGTCGATTTTACCCGGCTCTCAACCGTCAACATGTAAAGTTTAAATAAAATATTAAACTTTTAAAACATAATATAAAGTATTTCCGCAGGGCTGCGTTGAAGTGTTTGGCAATGAGAGTTGACCGATTATTACTGAAACATGAAGATAAGGTAAGTTTACTGAACCGATAACCATACGGTCTCAAACTATGCTTTCTTGAGTTTATGGTGTTTGTGTTCGAAGGAAAATAATGGTTTTGATTTAGTTGCATGGTGCATAGGGTGTTTATTTCTTAATATGAAACACAAATTGTTTATGGCTGAGTCAGAAAGGATCCGGTAACTGTAACGTATGACTAATGAAAAACAAATATATGAAGAAGATTTTGGTATGACTCGGTCGGGGATCAAACCCACGACCTCCCGCTCTGACCACTAGGCGACGGGAGCGGTTTCCAGTTGGTAAGCAAGTCTGTCGATCCAGCAAAATTCTGTTTTTCTAGTTGTGATGAACTGGCTGTCTTAACTGGGATGAGTCTGTGCGATATACATTTGATTGAACTTGATGCAGTTGGACTTGTTTTTCTATTCTATCATTTATTAATTGGAATTATTTCAAACAAATATGGGGACACATGAATGTTGTCAATCGCATTTCTCTGAAATATGCAGGATTAAATTATTGTTGGCTTGGGACTATCATGTTCATATCGTTTTAGCACAGTAATTGGATTGTAACTTCTGTTGCAAATACAGTTGAAATTACAGTACAATTTCGCTGTGTGTATCAATATTCGGATCTCATTTAATTATCATCAGTAGAACTATGAACAACATATGTTTATTCATTTTCATTTGCATGCTTTTGGTTGGAGGGACTCCGGCTATCTACCTGAGCTATATGACTTATTTCGCTCGCATAGATGCAAACCTTGTCTCAAAAATGATTGCAAAGCATCTGCGGTGTGACAACCCATGCAGTCATCAGAAATAAAACATGTTCGTTGTGTTAGTTTGTCATCTCTAAAGTTATTGGTTTTCTACCAGAACCGCGCCGTATGCAGCTGTTTTTGTCGAACTTAGTATTTGGACGGATTTGTGAAATGGGGCGTGTCAAAGAGATCCAGAATTACCCTTTATCGTATGATGTCTTTACATGCTATTGTATAGAACTTGTGAGCATGTGCCAATGACAGTCTGTCTAATGTAGCTACACACAAACTCGCATGGATATAGTGGTGGTGAGGTAACATTTCTAAACAAAATTGCCACAGGTGTGTCACAATGGAGCAACAATATCGTAATTGCAGATTTTCTGAAACGTTCGAAATTTTAACATAAATACTAAAATGCATAGAATCGTCTTTATTTTTGTTTGTTATTGCGTGTATTTGATTCTTCTTCACCGGAAAATCGAGCAGCTCCAGTACCTGAAACATATACATTTAAAAGTAGTATGCAATACAAAAAAAGTAAATTAAATAAATTCGCGATTTCGTGTTCAATTTCGTTCAAGGTCCAGACACACCATAGAATAGGTCATTATTAAACAAACAGGTAAACATGTGTTGTCAAACAAATAAAAAACCATAAGATTAGCTCCATGTGTGTTTTGCATTGTTATTTTTCGAATTTGTTATAAATGATGTTTATCTTCAATACGTTTTAAATGTAATGCTAGTTATTGCCATGAATGTAATTAAACATCAATGTCAGACTATGCATGACATTGTGAAATGAACTTAGATAGATAGATAGATAGATAGATAGATAGATAGATAGATAGATAGAGAGAGAGAGAGAGAGAGAGAGAGATAGATAGATAGGTAGGTAGGTCTGCAAATTAAAAATCACATCAACTATAAATGTTTCATATCACAAAGAAAAACAATAATTCATAGAAATGGGTCACTTTATTAGAAAAATACTATTCACAACAATTTCCATTTTGTATAAATTACAAGTGAACGGTCAATGATAATTAAATAGATTTTCAAAATACACTATGGCATAAAAAAATCAAAATGATAATATGAATTGGTTAATAAATATTATAAATTAAAATGAATTGTGAAACTAAACAGTAAGGTCTACATATTTCCATCTGAACATGTACTGCCGCATTAAATATAATAACAGCTCTTTTCTGACATGAAATTTCTTTGTCACTTTAAGTTCTTTTCTGACATGTACATTCTGTGTCATTTTAAGCTCTTTTCTGACATGAAATTTCTTTGTCATTTTAAGCTTTTTTCTGACATGTACATTCTGTGCCATTTTAAGCTCTTTTCTGACATGTACATTCTGTGTCATTTTAAGTTCTTTTCTGACATGTACATTCTGTATCATTTTAAGCTCTTTTCTGACATGTATATTCTGTGTCATTTTAAGCTCTTTTCTGACATTATACATTCTGTGTAATTTTAGACATCATAGAACTTACATTGTAATCCAACCAACCTTAGTCATGAATAATAAATAGCAAAATTATAAAATTAAAACGCCTGTTTAATATGAAATTAAACGCTGAATAATCTCTATTTTCCAACATATTCAAGATCATGTGTTACCGATCATGAAGAAATCATGAAGAATTTTATTACAACAAATACACTTTTGACCTTGACATCACTTAGCGTTTTGAGTTGGATTTGAATGGACTATCATTTTGCAAACCAAAAGACATTCGTATTATACCAGCAATTCAACTAAACGTGTTACATGCACATTTACACTTCCGACAATTTTCTCTCTCTGTAAACAACTTTATTTTGGATACTCCCTGCCACCAACTCTCAGAATATTGTACTCATTAAAATCAAGACAAGTCTTCTTTTATGAAAATCAGATTTCTAAACTTTGCATAAACCTGAAGATTCTGAATCAGGCCTTTTAAGTCAATTGTAAATTGTTGTCCTTTCGTTTTAGCAGAATTCGATTTCATAAACAAAATAATGAATGCACCATTCAGATTTAAGAGATAATGCAGCTAGTTTGAAACCAAGTAATCTAACTGACAAGTGTTTCGGCAAACAAATATTGCATTAATTTGTTTGTTGTCACATATTCAAGATATATACACAAACGGCACACGTACATAAAATTCACAACTTATCAATGTATGCTAAGAGGCCACACAAGACATTTAGACAATTGTTATCTACTAATATACTTTTTTACACGTTCAATTTATTTTGTACAGTAATTTCTTCTTTCCAACCAAATATGCAATTAGACACATACCGCAGTTACAGTCAAATTAAGAGGTATTTGCAAAGAAGTGAAACATATCTAAAGTAAAAATGTAAGCAAAGTAGAACCGCTTGTAAAAGCAATGTCACCAACATGATAAAAAAACGCATGAACTCTGATCCAATGAGAAAGGACAAGTGCAATTTTGATGAGATCAAATCATGCTGAGTAAAAAAGAATTACTGTAATACAGCTGAACAAACTTATAAACATCTATCTGGTTTGTAATGCAATTTGTTTTGAAATTATTGAACGAATTAAGATGAAGACTCTGATAAATAACACTTTAAGTTGAATAAACAATATTTTTCCATACACGGTTTAGTATGCATCTTGGCAAATATGTATGTAAGGTAAGGTTTCAGGACATGCCAGAAACAAGTCGACTAATCTCTGAAGAGTTGCAGCTGGTGCAATTCTTCCAATAATATTTCGACACGTTTTTCATTTTTCCAATCAAATATGTAGATGATTTTCAACATCAATCGTTATCGCAACGTTTACGGAGCAAAGTGATTCTTGTGTTTGCAATGATATCAACTTATGAAGAAACCAAAATTCACTAAAAATATATTCTCCTTGTCGACGACTGATTTCTCGGCAGTAAGGACCCACTATGGAAATCAATTGACTGAACACTGGTACCGACCTCCAAATTTGCTCGTAACTTAGCCAAGTTGGAAGCGCGAGGGGACAATTTAAATGGTGGTGCAACGATTTTTTCTGAATTGATTTCATCAATTTAAATTTCCACAAATTCTTCATTATGAGGAAACCTAGCGGACTCATTAATAATCAGATTCTGCAGCATGCGGTTGATTGTAATAGCCGTTTCAGAAAAGGACTCCAGCTCCTTGGTACTACTATTCCTGGTAAGCATTATTGGTGAAGCGAGAGGAGTTGCGGCAGGTGGGCATGAGATCCAGGGGTGGTTCAAGACCTGCTTGGCAGAATATCGTTTGCGTGGATCTCACACTAGCAAGTAACGAATAAGGTCCTTGGCGCTGTTTGAGATTAGACTCAGTTTTGATGCTGCTGAAAAGCATGTCCTGGCAGTCTTGACACGTTCCACCACAGTTCCATTCATAATCGCAAAGCATGATGTGCATTATTATACACAGGCTCCATAGTCATGAGAAGGAGTCACCAACCCAAACTCCAACAACTTCAGGAGCCATATATTCTGCTGTGCCGACAGGCGACAGAAGATCAGCTGTGTTAGACATATCATTATGATTGACAAAAGTCACAAAACTTGCTAAGCCCAAATTCGCATATTCTTATTGGCAATATTTCCTTCGTCTCACACAAAATGTTGTCTATCTTTAGGTTCTTGTGGGCTATACCTTTATTGTGAAGGAAATCCAAGACTCGTGCGATGCATTGCACTATCACGCTGGCTTCCTCCTCAGTCAGCTGACCCCTTCTCTTGATGTTATCAAACAAGGTTACCACCCAACATCTTGTCAAAGACCAAATAAAATCGATCTTCTTCAAAGTGTTCATAAAGCTGCAAGATGTGCCCCTGACCTTGGCACAAGTGATTGATCTCTATTTCTTTAAAGACTTTGCGGCGTGATCGGAGTGTATCTTTATGAATTATCTTAATAGTATATTCAATGCTGTTAGAAATGTTGTCCAAGGTTTCCACTGAAGACATAACACCTTTTCCTAACATTTCTCATGATGGTCTGTACAAATCATAAAATGTTTTAACAGGAATATCAGCTACCTCTTTTATTTCGGTTTCTTGGTCTATTTAGTATTTGGTTGTTTTCTGCATCCCGTAAATCATGGCTATTCATATCCTTAAATTCGTTATCCATCTCCATTTATTTAACGCGTTTAATATGCAGTAATGAAAGCACATTTATTATATTTGATCGGGTGGAGACAATTAGCTTGCTGATTGGCTCGCGTCATCTTGGCGACAGTACTAAAATTAAACAGTATTCAAATAGATCCCGTTTTGACATTAGGTACTCACATTATTAGTGCGGTCCCTCTCAGAATCATCATAGAGAGGACCCCTTATTGCCAAAAGGTTAACTGTTTTTTATATATGTATGTTATTTGTCTCGACTGTGATGCTGCATTTGTTAAAAATTAAAACGATATTGAATTTTTTTCAAAATATAATTTTGATTATGGTTTTGTGCACCGCCTTATGCTAGTGTTTCAAACGACTCATTTGTTTTCTCGAGTCTCTCGTTTATCAGTGATCTTTGCCAAAGATCAGTATTATCCAATTTATTCTTTCTGCGTTTGCTATGGTATTGTGTACGTTATTCATTGTATTTTTGTGTGAACGGCTTGTTTTGTCCAATTCATATTCAGTTTGCATTTGTTTAATAGGAGTATCTTAAGAAAGAAACAAAATGAATAAACAAAAATTGGTATGGGATATGGCTCCTCGTAAATGGGTTTCCATTTTCCCATACCATATTTCCTATGTATCTGATATATGATAGGGAAAAATCAAAACAAATGTAAGTTAATTACAATGTATGAGTATATGGCATGTGTGATTTACTATCTCGTAGTTGTTAGTGTGTTTATAGGTTCCCCGTTTTTATTGTGTTCGTAATGTTCTTGATTACTGACCGCTCCTTTGGGGAGATCAGATGTAACCTGTACTACCTCGCGTTAGCCACGTAGCATTGGTATCACATCCTCATGTGCTCCTTTCTCAGATCGGTCAATACCCTGTCCCGGTGTAATATATATATATATATATATATATATATATATATATATATATATATATATATATATATATATATATATATATATATATATATATATATATATATATATATACTCGCCTCGCGGATGCACCTCTGGCCTCTCGGTGACGACTGATTGAATAATTACACTTTAGAATGTATGAGTATACATCGTAGTTATAATGCGGAAACGA
This sequence comes from Unio pictorum, assembly GCA_030141615.1. Classification (NCBI taxonomy): domain Eukaryota; kingdom Metazoa; phylum Mollusca; class Bivalvia; order Unionida; family Unionidae; genus Unio; species Unio pictorum. The sequence goes on from JARLTB010000042.1 coordinate 23,817,959, forward strand.
TTACTAGAACTAATGAAAACAAGATACGGATTTGACAAGATTGTATTTGTCATTTATTTCTTAACAGTTGAACTACAAATAAGGCATTTGGCAAGAGTTTAACTGATTCATATTTTCTTAATTATTGAGAAAATATTTTGGTAAAGAAAATCTTGCAAATATTGATCGTATTTAAAATTGACAATTTAGAGTTTACTTAGACGATTGCCTGATATTTCTATGTAATCAAATAGTTTTTCTGTCAAATATTTATATTGAACAGTACTTTTCTATCACACTTTCACTCATTCTATGTGTCGCTCTCTCGCACCCTCTGTGTCTCTTGACACACATAAACACACACACACATACTCCCAAATAGACAGACAGACATACAGACACACACATATAGACAGGAGATATAAATAAATGGTAGCCGGGACAATGGAAGTTCGACAGTTAATTAAAAAACAGATATAGATATCACAAATACCATCAAGAAATAAATAAGCAAAAGTGTTAAGAAGGAAATTGTTGATATAATCGAAGAATGAGATATCCTAAAAGATATAATAAAAAGGACATGCACTAATTCAATATCAAAATGAAAGAGAAATAAAATGGAATCAAAATTATCGTACATAATACAACAGATGAAAAATTAAAGAAACAAATAACAAAAACGTTAAAGTTATCGAAAAAGAGGGTCAAGTAAAAATTATCAGAGCAGGAAAGTTCAAAAATATTTATAAAAACCGCAAGAATTGTGAAAATGGGACGAAAGAAGAATGGGATGGGCAAAGCATAAAAATAGGTATAAAGGTATACAAGTTTAAAAATCCCGCGCATAAGTTTCGGAAGTAAATTCATATGCAGTGAGCTTTTTCAAAATTCCACGCACACATAAAAATTATTAGTGTGTGTGTGTGCATAGAGAGAGAGAGAGAGAGAGAGAGAGAGAGAGAGAGAGAGAGAGAGAGAGAGAGAGAGAGAGAGAGAGAGAGAGAGAGAGAGAGATGCAACCATATGAACCAGGACTCATGTCGAGTACCAATGTGCGAATTTGTAATGAGTGAGTGAGCGATCGATCAATGTGCATGATTCCCGTGCTTCACGAGTATTAAAATTAATTAACCGCCATACTAACAAAACGTTTCTGGCATTCCTACTCCAGTTCTTGACACAGACATCACCTCGGGCAGTACGAGTCGTGAAGATGAAGAGCACATGTTATTCAAGCAAGTGAATGACCAGGGATTGAATATAACTTGGAATATTATATCCTTCCGAGTCGGGTAAGATATCAGTTTTGTTTATCTGTGATACAATTATAAATGGCGGTGTGTGGGTTGTGTAATGTACATTGTATTTGTGTCGGTTATATTCTGTCTTGTATTCTAAGTTTGCACTTTGTATCGTTTTAGGTTTATTTGGTACCATTTAATTTCACAAGAAATCCCACAATCGACAACCGAGTGTTATCATTTCAACCCTAAATGAGAGCAATGTCACATCTAGAGCCCACCGTGGGATGTCGGATATAAAGATAGTATGTGACTGGTAAACCAGACCGAGGGGCTGCTACCAAGGATTTCCGAATAGGAGGAATACGCGCTGGAAATTGCCAGCGTACAGGAGGACGATAATCCGCGCTTCAAAATAATTCAATTCAGAGTTTTTGTGCTGGACCCGAACAGAAAATGTGGAAATACCTTCTAAGTTCATTATTTTCTCGGAGATGAAAACCGAACTCGGATGACATTAGGATGACGTCACGGAAAGTCGAAACAAATATCTTCACAGCGGTTCGTATTTAACTGTTTAGTGCTGTTATTCGTTAAAGTAGTGTTATTGTTTCGAAAGGAAGGACTCTTGGATTGGGAAATGCTGTAAGTTTTATTTTCCATCAATTTTTGTTGTCTTATTCAATATATCATTTGTTGTTTACACATATATTAATTACGACGTTCCACTCCGATAGATGCGCTTATCGCCAAAACTGCACGAACAGTTTAGCTCAGTAGCAACACGTTTTGACCCACTTGTTAAATGCGATGTAGAAATCCCTGTGTCAAATCGAGGTTAAGGTCGTTGTTATGAATTTGGCCTGTTGACATGTTGGCGAAGGTTCTCTCTTCAGCAAATGCAAGGACATTTTACCAAAATATAATTGTGTTAATTTAATGGACATTACAATGCCATTTATATCATTTATAACAATTACCAAGAATATACACGTGTTTTCTTTATTTACATTGTTTAGTCTTTGATTCATTGGGAAATACACATGTTGGTGTCAATTATATTTAAATTATCTGAACACCACATAGAAGATTGGCTATAGATATCATCGAAGTGTGAAGTGTTGACTTGACAAGACCGTTTTCTGACCTCCTTATGTAAGATATCATTTGAAACCCCACTACCAAAAAGTTGACAGTGCTTCAAAGCCCGAGTGAAAGTGTCTGAAAGTTAGGCGAGAGTACCGGGTACATTAATTTTGAGTTAATATGTATACACAATTGTTTATTATATGTATAAGCTTGCGTTTAATAACTTAAAAAGGTTAGTTTTGTCTTTACCGAATATTGGTTATAAGACCGATCGCTGACGTGGGATTTGTTTGCAGTGGTTAGATCAACGCGTGATTACTTGAGGGCTCTCTTCGTGATGGCCACACGAAGGAAACCAATGACAGATCAGGAAATGATAGACATTTAATGCCAGTGGGTATGTGGTAATGCCCGTAGGGGACATGCTTATACCCTGTGTAACTCCAGTCACATCTGAGATGGCCCCGCCACCCCCTTTGTTACAAAGCACTCTGTTGTATTCTGTATTGTATTTTTCCTGTTTTTAAGTATGCTCGTAACATCGTGTTAGATTGAGAGAACGCAAGAGATAGACTATGATAGAGAAAAAATATTAAATTTAAATATTTGACTATTTGATTGCATAGAATTGTCAGGCGATCATTTATGTTGAATAAATGCTAAAATTTCAATTTTAATAACTCAATATTTGCAAGATTTTCTTTAGGAAAATATTTTCGCAAGAATTAGGAATTATAAATCAGTTCAACTCTTGTTCTTGTAATTGTGTCGGCATTATACGCACGATATAGTTATACATTCCAAAATGTAATAATTATTAATTGAACCAGTCACAGTGCATCCGTGATTATCTATGTTCTTACTCATGATCAGTGACAGTTACTCAGAAATACAGGAACAAATAGTATGGAAAACCCAAGTGAGTTACGAGAGAAACGATGACAAATGGCGGCTGTTAAAAAGAACATAAGAGATCTTGAAAAGTTTTCTTTAAGATAAGCCGAACCCAGATAGATGAAGATATCTTCCGTAAATACGAATACAGAGAAGAATCTCAAGAACTGAATATTTCGCACATACCGAGAAACTAGATCCCTGGAACTGCAAATGTGATGATGACAATGAAAGTGTTAAATGAGGAACACCTGCAAAAACTGTATTCAATCAACCCAATTGGATATAAGGGATAAATCATAAGTCCCAAGGGGAAACGCAAATCTAATCTTATGGAGAAATGCACATAGGAGAGCATAGAATAATGTGAGTGAACGAACAACTATTTTGAGGAAAGTGAAGAAACAAACAAATGAGCTGCACTTTTCAGATATTCCAATAGAAATCCCTATAGAGGCAGTAGTTGACAAATTTGAACAGAAATGCAATATAAAAGTACTATCATCTAGATTGGGGACTATTCCTACAACAATATACAATGGGATAAGGATAGCGGAAGTAAAAATAAACTAATGGAGATAGAGAGCATTCTACAATATATGGTTTTCTAGCAAAAACGTGATACAAAGGCTTCATATATAACCGAACATGCAACAGTTGTGGAAAGAAACTTAGAGATGAGAGAAGGTACATGAAGGACGCAACGGAAAGAACAAGCATGACCGACACAGGGAAAAACAAACCCATACAATACAGGTTGTAAATTACTCAAATAGAGAGGTAACCGAAACAACAGAAATACACATAAGAACGATAAATGACGACATACAACATCAGGAAAGGAATCCGATACATGTCAGCAAGAAGGACCAACACCATGGAAAAACGCACAACACAAAAAACAAGTAAAAGATAGATTTCAACGAGAGCAACAACATCAGCAGTTACAGCACAATGAACCTACACAAGTACAAAAGCAAGATCAAAGAAATAAAATACAAGATCAACCAATTCCATTAATAACAGGAACATTGCCAATAAAACTGGCAACAACTAAACAAGCAGGGCAAAATCGGGAAGAAACACAATTAGACACCGGCACAGATGATATCCAACTCGTTAACAATAATATCCAAAATAAACAACGGATATAACGAGAAAGCGACAGATATAGAAAAGAAAAAAAGGCAGACAAGATAAGAAAATATTTCCAAGAAGATGAAAATTGCAGGGAATAAAAAAAGAAAAAGAGATGAAGAAAGTATTTGTTTTGTTTTGTCTCCAAGGATTATACAATGCGTATAACAACACATACAAAAATACAAGCATCATAAATAATACTGGAGGGCCTCCCTACATGATCTGCAAAAATCTAATAGGAGAGAACACCCCCACAAAGAAAAAAGTTGAATATATGCGTTGAATAAATGGATAACGATATGGATGGCCATAATTTACGGGATGCAGAAAACAACCAGATAATAAATAGACCAAGACACCGAAAGAAGAAAACAGAGGTAGCTGATATTCCTGTTAAAATATTTTATGATTTGTATAGACCATCAGGAGAAATGTTAGGAAAAAGCGCTACTGAAGTGGAAAACTTTGAAAACATTTATAACAACAAAGAATATGCTGTTAAATTAATTCAGATAGATAACTTCGATCGCACAGCAAAGTGTTCAAAAATATAGAGATCAATCACTTGTACCATGGTCAGGAAAACATTTTGCAGCTTTGAGTAGTTTGAGGAAAATAGATTTTATTTGGTCTTTGAATAGATTTTGAGAGAACCTTGTTCAATAACATCAAGCGAAGAGGTCACTTGACTGAGAATGAAGCCAGCACGATAGTGCAACGCATCGCACGAGCTTTGGATGTCCTTTACAATGAAGGTATAGCCCATAGGGACCTAAAAGATAGAACAAAATTTGTGAGACGAAGGAAATATTGCAGAGTATATGGCTGCTTAAGTTGTTTTAGTTTGGGTTAGTGACTCCTTCTCATATGACAAGAAATGTGATCTATGGAGCCTTGGTATAAGCATGCACAGCATGCTCTGCGGTTACCCTCCATTTTATGGCAGCATGAGAAACGGTTTGTACAAGTTTCTATATAACGAATGGAGTTTAATCTCAGACAGCACCAATGACCTAATTCGTCACTTGCTAGTGCGAGATTCACGCCAGCGATAATCTCCCAAGAAGGTCTTGCACCACCCTTGTCTCTTACCCACCTGCTGCAACTCCTCTTGCTTCACCAAGAATGCTTACCAGGAATACCAAGGACCTGGAGTCCTTTACTGAGACGGCAATTTCAATCAACCGCATGCTGCAGCAGTAACTGATTATTAACGAGTCCGCTAGATTTCTTCATAATGAAGAAAATGAGGAAAATGAATGTGATTAAATCAATTTAGATAAAATCATAGTACTATTTAAATTGTCCCCACCCGCTTCCAATTTGGCTAAGCTACGAGCGATTTTGGAGGCCGGTACCAGCATTCATTCAACTGACTTCGATAGTGGGTGATCACTGTCTCTAAATCGGACATCCACAAGGACAATCATTATTTAGTGACATTTTATTGTAAATGTTTCTATCATTGCAAACACGCGAATCACTTTGCTCCGCGAACGTTGTGATAATGATTGATGTTCAAAATCATATGCATATTGAACTGGAAAAATGAAAAACTTGTTGACATATTGGAAGAACTGCACCAGGTGCAACTTTTCAAAGAGCTAGTCGATTTGTTTTGAAATCTTACCTTACATACACATGTCCTGAAATCTTACCTTTCATACATATTTGACAAGATGCATACAAAACCGTATATGGTAAAATACTGTTTATTCACCTTAGTCTTATTATCAGTGTAATTCATTCAATAATTTCTAAACAAATTGCATTACAAACCGAGTAGATGCCAATAAATCTGTTCAGTTGTAATACATTAATTCTTTCTTTATTCAGCATGATTTGATCTCATAAAATTTCACTTGTCCGTTCTCATTGGATCAGAGTTCATACGGTCTATTTTTATCATTATGTTGAAATTGATTTTACAAGCGGTTCTACTTTATTTTTAATTTTATTTTAGATATATTTCACGGCTTTGCAAATATCTCATGATTTGAGTGTGACTGCGGCATGTGTTTAATTAAATATTTGGGTGGAAAGGATAAATTACTGTACAAAATAAATTGCACGTGCAAGAATGTTATTAGATTAAAGGTGTTTAGTTTTAACATACATTGAGATGTTGTGAATTTTCTTGTGCGTGTTCCGTTTTTGTATATATTTTGACAATGTGACAAAAAGCAAAAATTATTGCATTGTTTGTTCACTAACGCAGTAGTCATTTCCAATTCTTGGTTTCAGACGCATTGCAGCATGTCTTAAATTGTAATGGTACATTCATTCGTTTCTTTACGAAATCGAATTCCGCTAAAACCAAAGGAAACCAATGTACAATTGACTTAAACGCCCTGATTGATAATCTTCAAGTTTATGCAAAGTTTAGATTTTCTGAATTAATGATACCAGACGTGTCTTGTTGTTGGTGGGTGGGAGTATCCAACATAAAGTTTGTTTTCATCTCAAATTATGCAGAGAGAAATATGCCGGAAGTGTAGCTGTGCATGTATCGCGTTTAGTTGAATTGTATGGATAATACATATGTCTTTTAGTTTTTAAACTGATATTCCATTGCAATCCAAATGAAAACACCAAAAGCAATAGACACAATGGTGTATGTTTTAATAAAATGCGACCGAATTATTCATGATCGTAATGTGGCAGTACATCTACAGATGGAAATATGTAGATCTCATTCTTTAGTCTCACAATTCAGTTTATTTTATATTTATTAACCTGATTCATATTATCATTTTGATTTAAATGCCAAAGTAATTTTGAAAATATATTTATCCTTGACCGGACAATTGTGATTTGTACAAAGTAGATATTGTTGCGAAAAGTATTTTTCTATTAAAAAGCCCAATTTCTATGAGATACATATTTTTTTCCTTTGTGACAACGTCTCGGCTCTGTACAACTTAAAACTTGCCTCTGTAGGAGGGGGCGTTCCATTATATATTTCTTTCAAGAAACCGACATAATATATGAAGAATATGATAGCTGATGATTCAACCGTATTAGCGTAATACCGTATATCGTCCAATATTAGTAATGATGATTCAAAATTATCAGGGACATTGATTAAATATTATCACTGATTCAAAATTATCAGTGGCACAGATCATCGAGTATTATAACTTACGATTCAAACATAACAGCGACATAAATTATGGAATATTATCTCTGACGATTCAAACTTGTTCGCTTCATACATGATCGAATATTATCAATGATGATTAAAACTTTTCAGCGGCATAGATAATCGAATATTCTCAGTCATGATTCAAAATTATCAGTGACTTAAATCGTGCAATATTAACACTGATGATTCAAACTTATTAGCGGTATAGGTAATCTATTATGATAACTTCATCGTTATCCGCTTTATAGATCGAGTATTATCATGTTCCCGTGGGACATTTGTCGACGAGAGAGTATATCGTCGTAGAACTCATCCTTAGTATCTTCGGCGGTGGAGCTTAGTGTGATCAGGTTGACGTGCCCGGGAGTGGTGTGAATGCAAGGGGATAGCAGAATTCAGTTGCCTTGTTGGAACGGTTCTATAATCTCTAGGAAAGTGTTCCTGACGGCGAATGCAACACCTAACGTTCTGGCTTCGTCGGTGTCCTTTCATTGCAAAATAAACGTACAGTTCTTTTCTATAAGGAACCCGGAATCGGGTAGCCGTGTCTGTCTTAGTGAGGCGATGTCGATGTGGAGTCTTGGAAGTTCGTCGTTTATTCTTTCGAACATCGCTGATTGCGTGAAGGTCATATGAGAGCCCTAGACCAACGAGCTATTGCTGGCAACTCGCGTAGTGCACTTCTTTGAATATGTATTGTTATGTATTCTTGCATTATCTTCTATAAAATACTTTGCCTCTTTGCCTCGGAAGTTCATAGCTGAATATCATTTGTGTTATAAATAATAGATGTTTATTGCACAAAACTCGTTATCGACTTTGGTCCTTCACGCCAAGTGTTCAGTCCTCACAGGGTTACATCCCTTTGATTAGATAACCCACATATTCCAAACTAGGATTAGCTCTGAAATAGCATTCAGTAGCAGCTTTTCACAAACTTGTTACCTCTATAATGTATCGGAATGTTCATTCAATGATTTATCATTTATTTTATATCAACTTTCTTGACTACATTTATATATAATAAATTGGATAGTCAATTTCGAGAAGCTTATTTAAATTTAAAAAAAAGAAAATCATTATTTGCATGGACTTAGTTGCAAATTGGACTTTATAATTAGCTGTTTAACCATGTCACGCAGAAAGAAATATTTGATATTGCCACCTTTGGATATGGTTGTAGAGATCAATATGTATACCCGAATATGTTTAAATCTAATGACGATAAAAGAAAACTTCAGATCTTTAGCCAAGGAGAAGAGGAATATGCTGCAAAAAGGAATCTAGATCCGAAACGAAAGGTGAAAAGAGCAGTTGCGTCGTCAAATGACCCCTAGCAGCAAATTGTAACATCAACTATATCGGCACGATGAATTACTTGAAGAAGCAGCCAAATGTGGCCGTCTTCAGGGCCGTAAAGAGTGACCACGGGCGCTGGGATAAGAAACACATAGGCATACTTTTTGTTTGAACAGTTTGGTTTAAAATCCCGAGCAGGGATTATACCTACACACACACATACAAACACACACACACACACGGACGAAGAAACTGATGATTTATTAATTTAATTTTTTTATTTTCTTTTTACTCATTTAAATACAAATTTTATGGAGACTCCGAATACCCGACCGGTCTATAGCACTCAAATTAATGGATCTCTGCCATCTCACCTGTCTGCGTGCCAGTACCGGATTACAAAATAGGCGGTGTAGGAATCCGCCTATGGACTCCACGAAAATGGATCAAAATAATATTGATATGAGACAATTTGCGAGAGGTGGTGGTAGCAAGATTTCGACTGCCTATGGGAATCCAGAGTTTATACCGGCACTCTTTTATGTTCGAATCTCTGGTTCGGCTAATGTGAGTATGACAGAAAGCATACATGTATCTCATCGTGGATCGTTGGCACTTTCTGATGTTTTCCAGGATTCTTCTTCCACCATTTACAATGTCAGCTATGTATTGCCTATCTTGTGCGGAAAATGGCGTTAAATCCTAGAAAAACAACAAGAACAACAAACTTTTAAGGTAGTTTTTAACCCTTTCTGATATCATCCTGTCTATATGATATCATTTGCAGTGATGACAAAAAAAATGAAGCAAATTTTAAAGGGAATTGTGTATTTTGTATGCTAAAAGAAATGAAGCAAATTTTAAAGGGAATTGTGTATTTCGTATGCTCTTCTGCTAATGTAGCTTTCACTTTATTGAGTAATTCCAATATGGCGAGGAGATTGACATTAAACACGAGAAACCCGTCTGGTAAAAAAGGATGATGTTGAAAGAAAAATACTTAAAGCGAATAAAGTGAAATGGGGCGAAACGGTTATAAAAGACACATTTCAAATGCACAATTAAAAAAATTGTATTTCACTACAATACATTGTTTTCGAAATGTCTGTGTACAGCGAATGTCGGTGTAACGGGTGTCGTATAAAGAGACACGTTTTGAATACATTTCAATATTTAATCGTTTTACAATTTTTAAAATATACAATTCAAAACAAATATTTTTAAATATGCAAATAATGCAAAAAAAGTCCACAATTTATATCAGTTAAACTATAAGTTTAAAGACTCCGCGTACAACCGCATGTGACTACTCACTCCAGTATGCTCATCTACAAGGTTTTGATTGGCACAAATACAATTCTGCTTTTCATATTTTCACGGCACACCTTGTCATTAATTTACCTCTCGGATCGAGATGCACGAAGACAATTAGGTTCTTTTTCTTTATGTCCACATTTGCTGATTGTCTTTGTAGACATGGTACGCTTTATTCAAAACAACTTGATCCGACGTTATGTTCACACGGTCTTTGAATTTCCAGGTTTAATACGATGAAATACACACTACAATTAAAATGTTTACTGTCCATCAATCTATTTGAGGAAGTTTGGAAAGTATCAAACTTTTTTTTAAAAAATGAATAATTAAATGATCTTACTTCAGCAGTCTGTGTATTCCGATGCTGTAATGCAATTAATTATCTCTGATGTTTAAAATACGACATCTAACACACACATATACTTTACGCCTTTCTTAAGATCGGTCTTGTTTGATAGTTCTTTGTTTGTGATGTCTAAACATCTTGCATGGTACCATAACTTGCACATCCCGCATTGTAAAGCATCTCTGATACATCTTGTCTGTCAATGACCACATATAAATATTGGATTGCATATTGTAGCCATGATTAATGAATTTGAGCGATGAAAAATATATAATATGTAAGTATCGTATAAATATTATCAAGTCTTACAAATTCTCCAATCTGCTTGTATTCATGATTACGGGACTACTTGGCCCATAGCAGAGTCGGCCCATAAACGTGCTCGGCCGATAACGTACTCAGACCACATAATGAACTCGTACCATGCGTTCTAGGCCCGTTGTACATGTTCGGTCAACCTTTCGGCTCAACATTTATATAATAAAAATAAGTATGTAATGTTCATTGTTCAATTTCCATTTCTTAACATAAAATATTCTTTGGACGTTTCTTTCAACGGTCATTTATTCTGTAATATAAATCGTGCGCAAAAAGATCATAATCACAAAAAAATATTTTATATATGGCATAATGAACTTTAAGAATTTGTATTAGCACATAAGAAAACCACACTAGTTTGGTGCCGCTAAGTTTGTATCATCAGTTACAATATTCGATGATAACTTGAAGCTAATACGTTTGAATCATCAGGTATAATATATGAAGCTAGTAAACGTATGCCAATATGTGACCTTGCAGAAATTTGTCCATACCACGACCACTCAATTATAGAAGAAATTTTCACATATTCATCAAATAATCAATATCATATTTTTGCGCAGAAATTAGATGTTAGATAAAGCTTGAATTGCATTATGTACAGAATTCACATTTTACGTCATTCAGTCTCATCTTTTCTATATAGAGCAGAACTCTTAAAAACCGATATCACTTGGAACAACATTTTTGGTTTTGAGACGTTTTGGGTTTAGTGGTGCTATTGCAGATGTGACAGATTCTTTAGAGAGTGAGAGATGAAAACAACAAATAAACAACAAATTTTTCAGTCCACAATAGAAAACAATATTCATGGAAATGGGGCACTTTATTAGAAAAATACTATTCACATCACAACAATATCTATTTTGTACAAATTACAAGTGTCTGGTCAATAACAATTAAATAGATTTTAAAATTATACTATGGTATAAAAATCAAAATGATAATATGAATTTGGTTAATGAATATTATAAATTAAACTGAATTGTGAAACTAAAGAGTGAGGTCTACATATTTCCATCTGAAGATGTACTGCCACATTAAATATAACAATTGCTCTTTTCTGACATGTACATTCTGTGTCATTTTAAGCTCTTTTCTGACATGTACATTCTGTGTCATTTTAAGCTCTTTTCTGACATGTACATTCTGTGCCGTTTTAAGCTTTTCTGGCATGTACATTCTGTGCCATTTTAAGCTCTTTTCTGACATGTACATTCTGTGTCATTTGAAGCTCTTTTTTGACATGTACATTTTGTGTCATTTTAAGCTCTTTTCTGACATGTAATTTGTGCCATTTTAAGCTCTTTTGTGATATGTACATTCTGTGTCATTTTAAACATCTGAGAGCTTAGGTTGTAATCCCACCAACCTTAGTCATGAATAATATCAGAATTATAAATTAAAGCACTTGTTAATTTTAAATCAACCGCTGAATAATCTCGATTTTCAAACATATTCATGATCATGTATTAACGATCATGAAGAATTCAACCACATTTTATTACAAGCACCATTATGTCTTAGAAAACAATTGGCGTTTTCAATTGGATTTGAATGGACTATCCTTTTACAAACCGGAAGACGTTTGCATCATACAAACATTTAAACAAAACGTGCTACATGCACATTTACACTTCCGACAATTTTCTCTCTCTACATAATTAGAGATGAAAACTATTTTGGATACTCCCACCCACCAACTCTCAGAATGTTATACTCGTGAACACACATAACAAACAAGACGCATCTGGTATTATCAAAATGAGATTAGTTCTAAACTTTACATAAACCTGAAGATTCTCAATCACGGCTTTTAAGTTAATTGTACATTGTTGTCCTTTCGTTTTAGCAGAATTCGATTTCTTAAAGAAATAATGAATGCACCATTAAGATTTAAGACATGACGCAATTAGGTTGAAACCAAGAAATCTAACTGACAAGTGCGTCAGTGAACAGATATTGCATTAATTTGTTGGTTTTTTTTGGTCACATTGTCAAGATATACACAAATGGCACACGCACATGAAATTCAGAACTTCTCAATGTATGTTAAGAGGCCAAACAAGACATTTAGACAATTCTTATCTACTAAATTAAGTTTTGACATGTGCAATTTAGTTTGTACAGTATTTTCCTGTTTCCACCCAAATATGCAATTAGACACATGCCGCAGTTGCAGTCAAATTAAGAGGTATTTGCAACAACGTAAAATATATCTAAAGTAAAAATGAAAGCAAGTAGAACCGCTTGTAAAAGCAATTTCAACAACATGATAAAAACAGACCGCATTAACTCTGATCCAATGAGAACGGACAAATGAGATTTTGATGAGATCAAATCATGCTGAATAATAAAGAATTCCTGTAATACAACTGAACAAAATTATAGACATTTATTTTGGTTTGCAATGCAATTTGTTTAGAAATTCTTGAAAGAATTAGGATGAAAACTCATCATTCAGGTGAATAAACAATATTTTTCCATCAACGGTTTTGTATGCATCTTGGCAAATATGAAGCAAAGCTAAGGTTTCAAGAAACATCAGAAACAAATCGACTCGCTCTTTGAAGAGTTGCAACTGTTGCAGTTCTTCCAATAATATGTCGATAAGTTTTTCATTTTTCAATCCAATATGCTGATGATTTTGAATATATATCCTTATCACAACATTTACAGAGCAAAGCGATTTGCGTGTTTGGAATGATATAAAGTTGTGAAGAATACAGTATCACTAAATAATGATTCTCCTTGTGGATGACTGATTTCTCGTCAGTGAAGACCCACTATCGAAATCTGTTGAATGAACACTGGTACTGGCCAACAAATTTGCTCGTAGCATAGCCAAGTTGGAAGCGCGAGGCGTAAATTTAAACGGTGGTACTACGATTGCTTTTGAATTGATGTCATCAATTTCATTTTCCTCATAGATAGAACGCATGAACTCGGATCCAATAAGAAAGGATAAATGCAACTTTGATGAAATCAAATCATGCTGAATAAAAAAAAAGAATTACTGTAATACAACTGAAAAAATTTATTGGCATCTAATCGATTTGTAATGCAATTTGATTTTGAAAATCAATCCTTATCACAACGTTCACAGTGCAAAGCGATTCGCGTGCTTGCTATGATATAAAATGATGCGGAATAAAAAATCACTAGATTATGATTCTCCTTGTCGATGGCTGATTTCTCGGCAGTGAAGAGCCAGTATGGAAATCTGTTGAATGAACACTGGTACCGTTCTCCAAATTTGATCGTAGCTTAGCCAAGTTGGAAGCGCGAGGGGACAATTTAAATGGTGGTACTACGATTTCTTAATTGATTTAATCAATTTCATTTTCCTCATAATGTTCATTATGATATGACTCGTTACTAATCAGATGCTGCAGCATGCGGTTGATTGTAATAGCCGTCTCAGTAAAGGACCCCAGGTCCTTGGTATTCCTGGTAAGCATTCTTGGTGAAGCAAGAGGAGTTGGGCATGACACCCAAAGGTGGTTCAAGACCTGCTTGGCAGAATATCGCTGGCGCGGATCATGCACTAGCAAGTGACGAATAAGGTCCTTGGCACTGTCTGAGATTATAGACCACTCGTTATATGGAAACTCATACAAACCGTTTCTGATGCTGCTAAAAGGCATGTCCTGGAGGTCGTGCCACGTCCCACAACGGTTCCATCCACAATCGCCTCCACAGTACCATAAAATGGAGAGAATCCCAAAGCATGATGTGCAATATTATACACAGGCTCCATAGATCACATTTCTTGTCATATGAGAAGGAGTCACTAATCCAAAATCCAACAACTTTAGGTGCCATATATTCTGCTGTGCCGAAAGGTCTACAGAAGATCAGGCGTGGTAGACATATTATGATTGACAACGGGTACACTACTTGCTTAGTCAAAATCGTATATTCTTATTGGCAATATTTCCTTCGGCTCACAAAAAATGTTGTCAATCTTTAGGTCCCTGTGGGCTATACCTTTATTGTAAAAGAAATCCAAGGCTCGTGCGATGCACTGCACTATCGCGCTGGCTTCCTTCTCAGTCAGATGACGTCTTTTGATATTATCGAATAAGGTTCCCCCAGCATCTTGTCAAATACCAAATAAAATCGATCTTCTTAAAAATACTCATAAAGTTGCAAGATATCTTTCTGATCTTGGCACAAGTGATTGATCTCTATTTCTTTGAAGACTTTGCTGCGTGATCGGAGAATATCTTTATGAATTATTTTAACAGCCTATTCTTTGCTGTTAAAAATGTTTTTTTAAGGTTTCCACTGAAGAAATATCACCTGTTCTTAACATTTCTCCTGTTGGTCTATACAAATCATAAAATGTTTTAACAGGTATAAAATCTGTCTTTGCTTTCTTCTTTCGGTTTCTTGGTCTATTTTTTATTTGGTTGTTTTCTGCATCCCGGAAATCGTCGCCATCCATATCCTTAAAATCGTTATCCCTCTCGATTTCTTCAACCCTTTTCATATACAGTAATACAGGCACATTTTATATATGTGATCGGGTAGAGACAACTTTTTTTTAGAGGGTGCTCTTCCCGCTGATCTTCACAGACCAGTATGGGGGGGGGGGGGCCTCCTGCCCTAACTGTTTGTTTGCTATTAATGAAAATGTTTATATTCTTTTGTATTTTGTTAATGGTATTTTTTTTTGTTTTTAATTTTGTTATAATTTTTTTATTTTATATTTGTTTTCTAAAAAAAAAATTATTTTTGTCAAACTTTTTTTTGAATTCCAATTTCCATCGTCATATTCCATATATCTTTCCTTCATTTTTTGCTCTCCTCGTTTTTCCCTTATTTTTTCCTTCTTTTAACTCTTTCTTGATCGAAATTTTTCTCTTCTGTTAAATTCTCTTGTGATATGTCTTCGTCCGGTTTTATCGCATTTTCCCTCAAAATTGATATCGTACTTCTCAATCATTTCCGTTTCCTTTCGTTGTTTCTTCTCTGGGTTTGTATTTTGTTTCTGTATATTCTGTTTTCCTATCTCTTGCTGTTGTTTTTCCTGTAGTTTCTGTATCTCTACTTGTTTTTCATTTTTCTTGTCTCATTGCTGCTGTTTTTGTATGCCACTTTTCTCTGTATCATTGAGTTCTGCTTTTCTCGACTGTTTGTTGTCGGGATATTCTTATTTCCTTGTTTTTCTCTTTGTTGCTCTATTCCTCTTAAATACTCTTTGTTCTGTTGTTCCTGTATCTGGTTTTGCTTCTGTTTCCGTGTAGGCATTTCCTTTTGAGCTGTTTGTTGTTCTTGTATTTTATTTCTTCATTTAAGTTCCCTGGATGATTTGGTTCTGTGGTTTCTTCTAAATTTTTGGGTCATTTATGTGGTGTGCCCCGTCTCAAAGCACCTGTTGCATTTTCTGTGATATATACATTCTTTTGTACCATGATTTTGTGATGAACCCGTGTGGAAAAAAATGCCCTTTTTATGCTTCTTAACTTTGTTTTTTCAATTACCAATATTCTGGTTGAATTGTATATGGTGAAACCTGGAACTGTCAAGTCTTGACTCATCTACTTTGATTCCAAATTTTTCTTCGAAACACTCCACTGTTTTTTTAAGGATATCTCTATTGGTATGTCTGTAAGATGTAGCTCTCCTGTGTTTTTTTTTTCTTTCTCAATATCGGTTCTGCTTTCCTGACTGCAACTTTCTCCCCTTGTATATTAATTTCTCCATTGTGGTAGCGTTGGTGAGTTGCCTCGTGGCCTTATTAAATAGCCTTTGTACCCTTCTCTATTTATCGAATAAATCTTGTGCTGTATTTCTGGTTCCCTTACTTTCAGTGCTATTAAAACCGTTTACACCCCGGGTATATTTCCCCTCTGTATTCCTTGCATATCTAGGATTTGTGTTCCTTCCTTATAATTAGTCAAGAAATGAGCCTTCCTATGTGTCTACTCTCCTTATCCTGAAATTTTTCTGCATGTCCAATGTGGCCTTGCGTGCCGCCGCCATTTTCCCCTCAGTATGTTTACCTTTTAGTATTTTATTATTATTATAGTCTTATAATCTTAGTATTTTAGTTTAGAATTGTGAAAACTGGTTACAATTTCCTCCTTCTTTACTGCATTGTATAATCTTGTACTATTATTTTAGTATTTGATTCCATCTACTTGTTATTCTCACATTTGGTCTATTTGCTTTATACATTTAAAGCATTGATAGCACATTTGCGCTCCGTCTTGCTTCTTTCTGTGGCGTTATACTGTACTGTAGAGACAATTAGCTTGCTGATCGGCTCGTGTAATCTTGGCAACAGTACTAATGTTAAACTGTATCCAAATACATCCCGTATTGACACTGAGTAAACACATAATTAGATACCCTCTGAAGGGTGGCCGAGTGGTCTAAAGCGCTTTCCGTTACGGATCACTGCCGTCTCACCTCTGTCTGCGTGGGTTCGAGTCTAAGATTCAGCTAATGTAGTTATGTGAGAAAGCTTGTCAGTAGCTTCTCGTGGGTCGATGGTTCTTTCTGGGGTTTCCCCCGCATTCATCCTCCATCCATAATACTGGCCGGCATGTATAGCCTATCGTGTGCTGAAAAATGGCGTTAAAGCCTAAAACATCAATAACAGATACTCGCGGATGCACCTCTGGCCTCTATGTGACGTCTGATTGAATAATTACACTTTATAATGTATAAGTATATATCGCAGTTATAATGCGGAAACGATTACTAGAACAAGGAAAACAAATATTGGATTGAAAAGCTTTTAATTACTGTTTATAACATTTCAACGACAAATAAAGCATGTGGCAAGGTTTAACTGATATTTTGCTAGTTGTTAAGAAAATAATTTCTTAAAGCAAATATTGCAAATGCTGCTTTTATTAAAACTGACAATTTAGCATTTATTCAACATAGACGAACGCCTGACATTTCTATGCAATGAAATAGTGTTTCTGTCAAATATTTAAATTGATTGAACAATGCTTCTCTATCACACTCTGTGTGTCTGTCTTTTTCTGTCTGTGTCAGACTCTTTCTGCACACACACTCCCATACATACATATATTTAAATAATACATACACATACATATAGACACACACACACACATATATATATAGATAGATAGATAGATAGATAGATAGATAGATATAGACATACACATAGACATACACAATAGACATACACAATAGAAATACACAATAGACATACATATATATAGACATATACATACATACATACATACATACATACATACATACATACATACATACATACATACATACATTCTTCCATTCTTCCATTTTATACACATCTTGTTTAAAAAAATATTTTGAGCTTTCCTTCTCTGATCGTTCTTTCATGACTCTTCTTCTTCTATCTTTAACTTTTTTGTTATTTGATTTTTTTAAATTTCATTTGTTGGTTTACGTTCAATAATTTGATTTCATTTTTGAATAGTCACTGTTTTATTTAAATTTATTTTATCTTTTAGGACATCTAATTCCTAGGTTATATATCTACTGTTTACTCATTTATACCTTTTCTTTATTCTTTCTTTATATTATGTGTGATATCGTTTAAAATCAAATTTGTTGATATTTATGTGGATATATATTATCTATGATCTGACAACTTTAAATCTGTTATTTTAACATTTGTGAAGGTTCGTACATTGTAATTAGTTGCATAAAATATAATTTGTCTAATGATCTGTCGTTGTTTAATCGTTGTTAGATGTTCGTCTTAATAAGTGTAATGTTCTGTATATATCTTGTAATTAAAGTTGTTTTAATACATTTGTCATTTCTTCTTTGAATAATTTATTATTTGGTGCTAGTTTGGTTGTACTATACATTTCATCCTCAATCCAATTATAATCGCCTTCAATGACTAGATTTTCTGTGTAGTAATTTCGTAAATATATATTAAGGTTCTCAAACAAAATTGTTTCCTTCCTCTGTTTGCCGGGAAATATGTTAATTATGGGCCTCATAAGAAATGATATGAACAAAACTACATTAGGCTTAGCAAGTGAATTAAAAATTAAATGATACATAATGTCCAAGGAATTGTTGTGATTCATAATATAATAAGAGATTCTTTTATCAGTACCCGATCCCACACGCACTGTTACGTCTATTGGATTTAAATTATTTATTTTTAATTGTAAGATCCAAATTTGTCATTTTGGGTTTTAAAATTCATTAATTGGGAGATTATTCTAGAACAATCTCTGACCATACTTTATCTGTAAACATGTTTTTGACCTCGTCTTGTTGACCTAATTTCTGACCCTGCTTCAGACAGTGTCAACAAGCTTCTAAAACGATTGGCTAAAATTAGGGACATCTTTTTATTTTTAGTTCTTAGGGGATTTCCCTTCTAAATCATTCTATTCGTACGTGTTTTTATGATCGTACGCTCTTTGTTTGACCTTCTATGAACTTCCATAAAATTAAGTGATCCCTTGTTTACGTGAGAAAAAAACAGGTATATAAATTAATGTTTGGAAGAGAACAATTTAGGAGATGTTGGGCTTTATTATTATTAAGTTGTCTTCTGTTTGAGTTATAATTTTAATTACCTTGTACTGGGAATTGTGTAAATTCGTTGGAGCAAGATAATTTATTGTATTTATCTGGAAAAGAACATGTGTTTCATAATTTCATTTGGATGATTATAAAACAAGAACTGCATCACGTGACATCGTCAGCCATTTTGGATTGCATCGTTAAGATTCGAACCTGGAACTATTAGAACATTTATTTATCAGGACTCTTGCAATTCCATTATTGGATTATTTTTTGTGAATTCTATATTGGATTAATGTTGGATTTGATTCTCTGAAACCGTAAGTTTATTTATGTTCTCTTAAACAACATTTGTACTTAATAAATTCATTGTTAACGTTTTACAAGCTTGTTAGTTTTCACTTCTTTCTGTGTTGCTGCTTATTCGAGCCTAAGCACGTAACAACACACAAACACAAATGAAAACAAGAAATAAGGAGTATTGATGCGGATCAGATCTCCGTCGTTCCATGGTCCTAAGTTGGAATTGTAATATTTATTGGTTTCAGAAAAAAAGCATTACATGTGTGGTTGTTTTTAAATAAATATATTTAGTCAGAAGCTGAAATTTGTGACGGCGTATTTGTTTTTCCTAGTGTATTCAAAAGAGCTGTTCGCTCGATTGTAGGTCTTGTCCCCAGTATCGGAATTGTTTCCCTTGTTTTGTTTAAGTGATCTGTGCCAAGGATCTGCTAATTCCCGTTTGTGTTATGTGTTTTTGCTATATTGTGTGTGTTATAGTTTTAATATAGGGATCGAATACTCCTTCAAATTATATCCCCGTTTTTTAACATATAGAATATTTGGACTTGCAATCTCTCCAGAATATTTAATTTAATTTATTTTATTTTGCGTTTATTTAAAAGTTTGAATATTGTCGAGAAAGCGGTGTATTACAATAGTTGTGAGCGAATAAAGATCTTAATGTTTCATGTGCTTGAGGCTTTACCGAATTTGTCGAATTCTTTCTCCAAGTGTTGGAGGGATTTTGGATCTTTTACAACATTTTAACAATTATCTGCGTGCTGGAGCAATTTGATTTCCTGTTTAACGTTTGGGATTTGAATACCTTTTTTGTTTTGTTCGAATCTTATGACGATGGGTTTCAACTGCTATTATGATAGCAATAATATTTATTTAAAAAATGTTCGTTTTCATTAATCCCAGTTTAGAAACGTCATATTGTAGATAATAAAACGATAATGGATACAACACTTGGAGAAAGAATTCGACAAATTCGGTAAAGCCTCAAGCTCATGAAAGAAACATTAAGATCTTTATTCGCTCATAACTATTGTAATATATATATATTCAATGGCCTCAAAGCTATTGAAAAGCTCCCTATTATGACCGAACTGAACGAAAAGCGTAATGTGGCAGAACTAAATAAGGCCTTAAAGAAGATGTTCTTAGATAACACCCCAAGGACAGGATGGTGTCTCAACAGAGGTCATCAAGTGTGGCTACGGCGTGCTGATCACACACCTGCACGACCTCTTTGCCAGTGCTGCGATGAAGGTGCAGTACCTCAGGACACGAGAGATGGCAACATCGTAACCGTGTACAAGAACAAGGACAACATAAACGACTTCAACTACAGTGATATAGCCCTTCTCAGGATCATGGGTATTATTTTCGCATACGTTATCCTGAACAGCCTGCAGACGCTTGCCGACAGCTTGTATCCAGATTCGCAGTGAGAGTTCTGCATAGAGGTCCACACTCGACATGCCTTTTTTCATCAGACACCTGCAGGTGAATGCAGAGAACAAAAAAAAATACACCTCTCTTTCACTGACCTCATCTAGACGTTAGTTCTGGTTAGCAGAGACAGATTCTTAACAATCATGTCGATGATTGGTTGCCCTCCAAAGCTGCTGTGCATATTCAAATACTTCGACGATGAAATTAAAATCATAGTACAGTACGATGACTCAACTTCCGACCCATTTGACATCTGCAGCCGAGTGAAACCGGACTGTGTCCTTGTCCCAACTCTCTTCGGCATCTTCTTCGCTGTCCTTCTCAAGCACGTCATTTTGACGATCGTGAACAACATATTGTTCAATATGGCACGACTGATGGCAAAGAGAAAAGTGTGTGAATCATCCGTCAGAGAATGCTCTTCGAAAACAATGCTACTCTAGCCAATCACACAGAAGCTGAGCTAAATCATGCTATGAGTTTTGGTTTGACCATCAGCCTAAACAATCCCAAGGTGATTTGTCAAGACGCGGTCATGCCCCAAGCACCATCAGCAGCTACCTTTTGCTGCATGTTGTGCTCAACAACGGATTGGAAAGTCATCAACAACTCTCCATGTTGTCCGCAGAAAGTAAAACAACATTCTGACCATGCAGACTGCTATCCCGGTGTAAAGTACGCTCTTGTACACTTGTGAAACCTGGACTGTGTACGCCTTACAAAAGTAACAACTGAGCGCATTTAATATGCGATTCCTCTGACACATACTCGTGGTCACGTTGAGGTGAGGTGCTTGAACGTACATGACGTGCCAAATGTCCCAGTTGCATGGGTCATATACTTGTGATGTTTGATGAACGGATTCATAAAGACCTTTACTCGAAACATGCCTCAGGGCAAAAGGTTTATGAAACAGGCATATCTCCGCTTCAAAGATTTCCGCAAGTGCGACATGAATGTCCTTGATGACATCGATATCAACACCTAGGTAGAGCTTGCTTTAGACTAGACAGGTTCAGCTGGCGACACGCTACGATCACTGGTAGCGAGGACACGCTACGTTTGCTAGTTGATAAAAGGCGATCTCAGAAAGATGCGCAACTGCATCAATGACTGCCACTCCAGTGTTTGGTTCCATGGCCAAAGTACACGAAGCAAAACCAGCAACCGGGTCACTTATCATAGATGCAGTTCCATCGTCTCTCGAGATTAGCGGATACAAACCATCCAGCAATGGGTTGTTTGTATAGGGGTATTATTCTAGTTTTGGGTACTAGAGGTCCCAGGTTCAAATCCTGGATAAACACGTGTATTTTTATGTTTCATTCATCAAATCAGTTTTAATACGAAGTTTTCTTGTTTTGCACAACCATAGAAAACAAATCCCGTATTTAAATACAAGTGTTCCTCAGTAAATATGTTCCATTATGATGCAAAGTTTAAAACGTCTTTTTACATTTAAGGTCTTTATGTAATTGACTCTCTTTTCTAATACAAGGATAGTCAAAAACATTTCAGAATCATTCTTATATATTGTTCAATTATTTAATTAATTGTCTGGATGTATTTCGCTTTATTTATCTTTCAGTAGATGATAATTCTATCAAAACCGACCGTAGACGTCTGATTAACTTTTTGTCAAACCTAGTGTGTCTGTGATCGTGTCAAGTGTTGTTTCAAGCACAAATGTCATTTTCTTACGGATACTTAAATCACAGATCAAAAGATCCCCACCAACCAGTGAAACGTAACAATATTGTTCCAGCGTGTCAGTAATTTCTGTATTGTAAAACATAACATTTAAATTATTTTGGATCAAATATAAGCAACACCATCAATACACAACTCAAACGCATCTTGGTACCAATACAAAAAGGGAGTGTGCATTGATGTGGGTTGGTTATAAAGAATATCTCAAGCATACACACACACTAGAAAAACATTTGAAGTGTACACAGTTGAGGTGTTTCTGTTTTCTGATATATATGTAGCAAGAGCACGGAAGAGATAGAACTGAAAATTAAAAATCACATTAGCTATAATTTTTTTATTTCACAGAGGAAAACATGAGTCGATAAAAGTGGCACACAAAAACATCAGCAACGAGACAAGAAAAATAAAAAACAAGCAGAGATACAGAAACTACAGGAAAAACAACAGCAAGAGATAGGAAAACAGAATATACAGAAAAAGAATAAAAACCCAAAGAAGAAACAACGAAAGGAAACAGAAATGATTGAGAACTACGGTATCAATTTTGAGGGAAAATCCGATAAAACCGGACGAAGACATATCACAAGATAATTTAACAGAAGAAAAAATGTTCGATCAAGAAAGAGTTAAAAAAAAAATAAGGGAAAAACGAGAAGAGCAAAAAATGATGGAAAGATATATGGAATATGACGAATATTTAGACGATGGAAACTGGAATTTTAAAAAAATTAAAAGAATTATTTTAAAAAAAATATAAAATAACAATTATAACAAAATTAAAAAACTATTAAAATATACCATTAACAAAATACAAAAGAATATAAACATTTTCATCAATAGCAAACACAGTTAGGGCAGGAGGGCCTCCCCATACTGGTCTGTGAAGATCAGCGGGAAGAGCACCCTCTAAAAATATATTGTCTAGACCCGATCACATATATAAAATGTGCCAATATTACTGTATATGAAAAGGGTTAAAGAAATTGAGAGGGATAACGATTTTAAGAATATGGATGGCGACGATTTCTGGGATGCAGAAAACAACCAAATAAAAAATAGACCAAGAAACCGAAAGAAGAAAACAGACAGATTTTTTTCCTATTAAAACATTTTATGATTTGTATAGACCAACAGGAGAAATGTTAAGAACAGGTGATATTTCTTCAGTGGAAACATCTAAAAACATTTTTAACAGCAAAGAATAGGCTGTTAAATAAATTCATAAAGATATTTTCCGATCACGCAGCAAAGTTTTCAAAGAAATAGAGATCAATCACTTGTGCCAAAATCAGGAAGATGTCTTGCAGCTTTATGAGTATTTTGAACAAGATCGATTTTATTTGGTCTTTGACAAGATGTTGGGCGAACCTTATTCGATAATATCAAAAGACGTCATCTGACTGAGAAGGAAGCCAGCGCGATAGTGCAGTGCAGTGCATCGCACGAGCCTTGGATTTCCTTCACAATAAAGGTATAGCCCACAGGGACTTAAAGATAGACAACATTTGTTTGTGAGCCGAAAGAAATATTGCCAATAAGAATATGCGATTTTGACTAAGCAATTAGTGTGCCCGTTGTCAATCAGAATAATGTCTAACACGTCTGATCTTCTGTCGCCTATGACAAGAAATGTGATCTATGGAGCCTGGGGATAATCTTGTACATCATGCTTTGCGGTTACCCTCCATTTTATGGCCACTGCGGAAGCGATTGTGGATGGAACCGTGGTGGGACGTGTCACGGCTGCCAGGACATGCTTTTTAGCAGCATCAGAAACGGTTTGTATGAGTTTTCATATAACGAGTGGTCTATAATCTCAGACAGTGCCAAGGACCTTATTCGACACTTGCTAGTGCGAGATCCACGCCAGCGATATTCTGCCAAGCAGGTCTTGAACCACCTCCTCTTGCTTCACCAAGAATGCTTACCAGGAATAGTAGAATCAAGGGTCTGGAGTCCTTTACTGAGACGGCTATTACAATCAACCGCATGCTGCAGCATCTAATTAGCAATGAGTCGTATCATAATGAAGAATATGAGGAAAATGAAAATGATATCAATTCAAAAGCAATCGTAGTAATACCGTTTAAATTGACACCTCGCACTTCCAACTTGGCTAAACAAAGAGCAAATGTGTTGGCCAGTACCAGTGTTCATTCAACAGATTTCGATAGTGGGTCTTCACTGAGGAGAAATCAGTCATCCACAAAGAGAATCATTATTTAGTGATATTGTATTCTTCACAACTTTATATCATTGCAAACACGCAAATCGCTTTGCTCTGTAAATGTTGTGATAAGGATATATATTCAAAATCATCAGCATATTGGATTCAAAAATGAAAAACTTATCGACATATTATTGGAAGAACTGCAACTTTTCAAGTCTAGTCGAATTCTTTCTGATATGTCTTGAAACCTTAGCTTTGCTTCATATTTGCCAAGATGCATACAAAACCGTGGATGGAAAAATATTGTTTATTCACCTGAAAGTTTTATTATCAGAGTTTTCATCCTAATTCATTCAAGAATTTCTAAACAAATTGAATTGCAAACCAAAACTGATGTATATAATTTTGTTTAGTTGTATTAAAAGAATTCTTTATTATTCAGCATAATTTGATCTCATCAAAATCGCATTTGTCTGTTCTCATTGGATCAGAGTTCATACGGTCTTTTTTATCATGTTGGTGACATTGCTTTTACAAGCGGTTCTACTTTGTTTACATTTTTACTTTAGATATGTCTCACTTCTTTGCAAATACCTCTTAATTTGACTGTAACTGCGGTATGTGTCTAATTGCATATTTGGGTGGAAACAGGAAAATAATTTGCACGTGTCAAAACTTAATTTAGTAGATAACAATTTTTTGCTATTTTAACATACATTGAGAAGTTGTGAATTTCATGTGCGTGTGCCATTTGTGTATATCTTGACAATGTGACAAAAACACAAATTAATGCAATATTTGTTCACTGACGCACTTGTCAGTTAGATTTCTTGGCTTCAACCTAACTGCGTCATGTCTTAAATCTTAATGGTTCATTCATTATTTTCTTGAAGAAATCGAATTCTGCTAAAACGAAAGGACAACAATGTACAATTGACTTAAAAGCCGTGATTGAGAATCTTCAGCTTTGTGCAAAGTTTAGAATTAATCTCATTTTGATAATACCAGATGTGTCTTGTTTGTTGTGTGTGTTCATGAGTATAACATTCTTGAGAGTTGATGAGCGGGAGTATCCAAAATAAAGTTTTCATCTCTAATTATGTAGAGAGAGAAAATTGTCGGAAGTGTAAATGTGCATGTAGCACGTTTTGTTTAAATGTTTGTATGATGCAAACGTCTTCCGGTTTGTAAAAGGATAGTCCATTCAAATCCAATTGAAAACGCCAATTGTTTTCTAAGACATAATGGTGCTTGTAATAAAATGAGGTTGAATTCTTCATGATCGTTAATACATGATCATGAATATGTTTGAAAAGCGAGATTATTCAGCGGTTGTTTTAATATTAACAAGTGCTTTAATTTATAATTCTAATATTATTCATGACTAAGGTTGGTGGGATTACAACGTAAGCTCTCGGATGTTTAAAATGACACAGAATGTACATATCACAAAAGAGCTTAAAATGACACAGAATGTACATGTCAGAAAAGAGCTTAAAATGACACAGAATGTACATGTCAGAAAAGAGCTTGTCAGAAAAGAGCTTAAAATGACACAGAATGTACATGTCAGAAAAGAGCTATTGTTGTATTTAATGCGGCAGTACGTCTTCAGATGGAAATATATAGACCTCACTCATTAGTTTCACAATTCAGTTTAATTTATAATATTCATTAACCAAATTCATATTATCATTTTGATTTTTATGCCATAGTGTGATTTTAAAATCTATTTATTTATTATTAACCAGACACTTGTAATTTGTACAAAATAGATATTGTTGTGATGTGAATAGTATTTTTCTAATAAAGTGCCCCATTTCCATGAATATTTTTTTCCTTTGTGAACTGAAAAATTTGTAGTTTTTTTGTTTTTTCATCTCTCACTCTCTAAAGAATTTGTCACATCTGCAATAGCACCACTAAACCCAAAACGTCTCAAAACCAAAAATGTTGTTCCAAGTGATATCGGTTTTTTAAGAGTTCTGCTCTATATAGAAAGGACGAGACTGAATGACGTAAAATGTGAATTCTGTACATAATGCAATTCAAGCTTTATCTAACATCTAATTTCTGCGCAATGATATGATATTGATATTTTGATGAATATGTAAAGATTTCTTCTGTAATTGAGTGGCTGTGGCATGGAAAAGTTTCAGAAAGATCACACATTGGCATACGTTTACCAGCTTCATATATCATCGTATATTATACCTGATGATTCAAATGTATTAGCTTCATATTATCATCGAATATTAAAACTGATGATACAAACATATCAGCGGCATATATAATCGAATATTGAAACTGATGATACAAACTTATCAGCGGCACCAAACTAGTGTGATTTACTTGTGTGCTAATACAAATTCAGAAAGTTCATTATGCCATATATAAATTTTTTTTGTGATTATGATGTTTTTGCGCACGATTTATATTACAGAATAAATGACCGTTGAAAGAAACGTCCAAAGAATATTTTATGTTAAGAAATGGAAATTGAACAATGAACATTACATACTTATTTTTATTATATAAATGTTGAGCCGAAAGGTTGACCGAACATGTACAACGGGCCTAGAACGCATGGTACGAGTTCATTATGTGGTCTGAGTACGTTATCGGCCGAACACGTTTATGGGCCGACTCTGCTATGGGCCAAGTAGTCCCGTAATCATGAATACAAGCAGATTGGAGAATTTGTAAGACTTGATAATATTTATACGACACTTACATATTATATATTTTTCATCGCTCAAATTCATTAATCATGGCTACAATATTAAATCCAATATTTATATGTGGTCACTGGCAGACAAGATGTATCAGAGAGGCTTTACAATGCGGGATATTTATGTGGTCACTGGCAGACAAGATGTATCAGAGGGTTTACAATGCGGGATATTTAGATGTGGTCACTGGCAGACAAGATGTATCAGAGAGGCTTTACAATGCGGGATATTTATATGTGGTCACTGGCAGACAAGATGTATCAGAGGCTTTACAATGCGGGATATTTATATGTGGTCACTGGCAGACAAGATGTATCAGAGAGGCTTTACAATGCGGGATATTTATTTGTGGTCACTGGCAGACAAGATGTATCAGAGAGGCTTTACAATGCGGGATATTTATATGTGGTCACTGGCAGACAAGACGTATCAGAGAGACTTTACAATGCGGGATGTGCAAGTTATGGTACCATGCAAGATGTTTAGACATCACAAACGAAGAACTATCAAACAAGACCGATCTTAAGACGTAAAGTATATGTGTGTTAGATGTCGCTTTTTAAGCATCAGAGATAGTTAATTGTATTACAGCATCGGAATACACAGACTGCTGAAGTAAGATCATTTAATTATTCATTTTTGAAAAAAGTTTGATACTTTCCAAACTTCTTCAAATAGATTGACGGACAGTAAACATTTTAATTGTACATTTCATCGTATTAAACCTGGAAATTCAAAGACCGTGTGAACATAACGTCGGATCAAGTTGTTTTGAATAAAGCGTACCATGTCTACAAAGACAATCAGCAAATGTGGATATAAAGAAAAAGAACCTAATTGTCCTCGTGAGGTAAATTAATGACAAGGTGTACCGTGAAAATATGAAAAGAAAGCCGAATTGTATGTGTGCCAATCAAAACCTTGTAGATGAGCAGAATGGAGCGAGTAGTCAAATGCGGAGTCTTTAAACTTATAGTTCAACTGATATAAATTGTGGACATTTTTGCATTATTTGCATATTTAAAAATATTTGTTTTGAATTGTATATTTAAAAAAAATTGTAAAACGATTAAATATTGAAATGTATTCAAAAAGTGTCTCTTTATACGACACCAGTTACACCGACCTTCGCTGTACACAGACATTTCGAAAACAATGTATTGTAGTGAAATACAATTTTTTTAATTGTGCATTTGAAATGTGTCTTTTATAACCGTTTCGCCCCATTTCACTTTATTCGCTTTAAGTATTTTTCTTTCAACATCATCCTTTTTTACCAGACGGGTTTCTCGTGTTTAATGTCAATCTCCTCGCCATATTGGATTTACTCAATATAGTGAAAGGTACATTAGCAGAGAGCATACGAAATACACAATTCCCTTTAAAATTTGCTTCATTTTTTTGTCATCACGAAATACACAATTCCCTTTAAAATTTGCTTCATTTTTTTTTGTCATCACGAAATACACAATTCCCTTTAAAATTTGCTTCAATTTTTTTTAGCGTACGAAATACACAATTCCCTCTAAAATTTGCTTCATTTTTTTTTGTCATCACTGCAAATGATATCATATAGACTTGATGATAGCAGAAAGGGTTAAAAACTACCTTAAAAGTTTGTTGTTCTTGTTGTTTTTCTAGGATTTAACGCCATTTTCCGCACAAGATAGGCAATATATGGCAGAAAGTGTAAATGGTGGAAGAACCCTGGAAAACACCAGAAAGTGCCAACGATCCACGAGAAGATATATGTATGCATTCTGTCATACTCACATTAGCCGAACTAGAGATTCGAACACAAAAGAGCAGTGCCGGTATAAACTCTGGATTCCATAGGCAGTCGAAATCTTGCTACCACCACCTCTCGCAAATTGTCTCATATCAATATTATTTTGATCCATTTTAGTGGAGCCCATAGGCGGATTCCTACACCGCCTATTTTGTAATCCGGTACTGGCACGCAGACAGGTGAGATGGCAGATCTCCGTTAATTTGAGTGCTATAGACCGGTCGGGTATTCGGAGTCTCCATAAAATGTGTTCTTTAATGAGTAAAAACAAAATTAAAAAATTAAACTATTAATAAATCGTCAGTTTTTTCGTATGAGTGTGTGTGTATGTGTGTGTGTAGGTATAATCCCTGCTCGGGATTATAAACCAAACTGTTCAAACAAAAAGTCGGATATACCTATGTGTTTCTTATTCCAGCGCCCGTGGTCACTCTTTACGGCCCTAAAGGATCTAGATTGTACACCTGCCTCTTTTCTACTCCTACTTTTTCCAATTGACGCACAATTTTTTCCTCTCCTTTTTGCAGCATATTCCTCTTCTCCTTGGCTAAAGATCTGAAGTTTTCTTGTATCGTCATTAGGTTTTATTTGCAGAATATTAAAATCAAGGCGAGATAAATCCATAACCCAATCGTCAGCTTTTCGAGTTTAAACATTCGGGTATACATATCGATCTCTACAATCATATCCAAAGGTGGCAATATCAAGTATTTCTTCTTTATCCGTGACAGGACTAAACAGCTAATTATAAGTCCAATTTGCAACTTAAGTCCATGCAAATAATGATTTTTTTTAAATTTAAATGTAAATAAGCTTCTCGAAATTGACTATCCAATTTATTATATATAAATGTAGTCAAGAAAGTTGATATAAAATAAATGATAAATCATTGAATGAACATTCCGATACATTATAGAGGTAACAAGTTTGTGAAAAGTTGCTACTGAATGCTATTTCAGAGCTCATCCTAGTTTGGAATATGTGAGTTATCTTATCAAAGGGATGTAACCCTGTGAGGACTGAACACTTAGCGTGAAGGACAAAGTCGATAGCGAGTTTTGTGTAATAAACAAATATTATTTATAACACAAATGATTTTCAGCTATGAACTTCCGAGGCAAAGTATTTTATAGAAGATAATGCAAAAATACATAACAATACATATTCAAAGAAGTGCACTACGTGAGTTGCCAGCAATAGCTCGTTGGTCTAGGGCTCTCATATGACCTTCACGCAATCAGCGATATTCGAAAGACTAAACGACGAACTTATAAGACTCCATATCGACATCGCCTGACTAAGACAGACACGGCTACCAGATTCCGGGTTCATTAACTGAACTGTACGTTTATTTTGCAATGAAAGGACACCGACGAAGCCAGAACGTTAGGTGTTGCATTTGCCGTCAGGAACACTCTGATAGGGATTATAGAACCGTTCCAACAAGGCAACTGAATTCTGCTATCCCCTTGTATTCACACCACTCCCGGGCACGTCAACCTGATCACACTAAGCTCCACCGCCGAAGATACTAAGGATGAGTTCTACGACGATATACACTCTCGTCGACAAATGTCCCACGGGAACATGATAATACTCGATCTATAAAGCGGATAACGATGAAGTTATCATAATAGATTACCTATGCCACTAATAAGTTTGAATCATCAGTGTTAATATTGTGCGATTTAAGCCACTGATAATTTTGAATCAAGACTTGAGAATATTCGATTATCTATGCCGTTGAAAAGTTTTAATCAACATTGATAATATTCGATCATGTATGAAGCGAACAAGTTTGAATCGTCAGAGATAATATTCCATAATTTATGTCGCTGTTATGTTTGAATCGTAAGTTATAATACTCGATGATCTGTGCCGCTGATAATTTTGAATCATCAGTAATAATATTGTATGATATACGGTATGACGTTAATACGTTTGTATCATCAGCTATCATATTCTTCATATATTATGTCGGTTTCTTGAAAGAAATATATAATGGAACGCCCCCTCCTACATAAGAAAGTTTTTAGTTGTACAGAGCCGAGGCATTGTCACAAAGGAAAACAATATGTATCTCATAGAAATTGGGCTTTTTAATAGAAAAATACTATTCGCAACAATATCTATTTTGTACAAATCACAATTGTCCGGTCAATGATAAACACATTTTTAAAATTACTTTGGCATTTAAATCAAAATGATAATATGAATCAGGTCATTAAATATAAAATAAACTGAATTGTGAGACTAAAGAATGAGATCTACATATTTCCATCTGTAGATGTACTGCAACATTACGATCATGAATAATTCGGTCGCATTTTATTAAAACATACATCATTTTGTCTATTGCTTTTGGTGTTTTCATTTGGATTGGTATGGAATATCAGTTTAAAAACTAAAAGACATTTGTATTATTCATACAATTCAACTAAACGCGATACATGCACAGCTACACTTCCGGCATATTTCTCTCTGCATAATTTGAGATGAAAACAAACTTTATGTTGGATACTCCCACCCACCAACTCAGTTCTACTCATCAACAACAAGACACGTCTGGTATCATTAATTCAGAAAATCTAAACTTTGCATAAACTTGAAGATTCTCAATCAGGGCGTTTAAGTCGATTGTACATTGGTTTCCTTAGGTTTTAGCAGAATTCGATTTCGTAAAGAAACGAATGAATGTACCATTACAATTTAAGACATGCTGCAATGCGTCTGAAACCAAGAATTGAAAATGACTACTGCGTTAGTGAACAAACAATGCAATAATTTTTGCTTTTTGTCACATTGTCAAAATATATATAAAAACTTCTCAATGTATGTTAAAACTAAACACCTTTAATCTAATACCATTCTAGCACGTGCAATTTATTTTTTACAGTAATTTCTCCTTTCCACCCAAATATTTAATTAGACACATGCCGCAGTCACAATCAAATCATGAGGTATTTGTAAAGCCGTGAAATATATCTAAAATAAAAAATGTAAAGTAGAACCGCTTGTAAAATCAGTTTCAACATAATGATAAAAATAGACCGCATGAACTCTGATCCAATGAGAACGGACAAGTGAAATTTTGATGAGATCAAATCATGCTGAATAAAGAAAGAATTAATGTATTAGAACTGAACAGATTTATTGGCATCTACCCGGTTTGTAATGATATTTGTTTAGAAACTATTGAATGAATTACGATGAAAACGCTGATAATAACACTTTAAGGTGAATAAACAGTATTTTACCATACATGGTTTTGTATTCATCTTGTCAAATATGTATGAAAGGTAAGATTTCAGGACACATGTATGTAAGGTAAGATTTCAAAACAAATCGACTAGCTCTTTGAAAAGTTGCACCTGGTGCAGTTCTTCCAATATGTCGACAAGTTTTTCATTTTTCCAATTCAATATGCATATGATTTTGAACATCAATCATTATCGCAACGTTCACGGAGCAAAGCGATTCGCGTGTTTGCAAAGATAAAAACATTATTTACAATAAAATATCACTAAATAATGATTCCACTTGTGTATGTCCGATTTATAGACAGTGATCACCCACCATCGAAGTCATTTTAATGAATGCTGGTACCGCCCTCCAAAATTGCTCGTAGCTTAGCCAAGTTGGAAGCGGGTGGGGACAATTTAAATAGTACTACGATTTTATCTAAATTGATTTAATCACATTCATTTTCCTCATTTTCTTCATTATGAAGAAATCTAGAGGACTCATTACTAATCATATGCTGCAGCATGCGGTTGATTGAAATTGCCGTCTCAGTAAAGGACTCCAGGTCCTTGGTATTCCTGGTAAGCATTCTTGGTGAAGCAAGAGGAGTTGGTGATGCAGGTGATGCAAGACCTTCTTGGCAGAATATCCCTGGCGTGGATCTCGCACTAGCAAGTGACGAATTAGGTCATTGGTGCTGTATGAGATTAAACTCCATTCGTTATATGGAAACTTATACAAACCGTTTCTGATGCTGCCATGAAATGGAGGGTAACCGCAGAGAATGATGTGCATTCTTATACCAAGGCTCCATTGATCACATTTCTTGTCATATGAGAAGGAGTCACCAACCCAAACTCCAGCAACTTAAGCAGCCATATCATCTGCAACATTTTCTTCGTCTCAGAAATTTTGTTCTATCTTTAGGTCCCTGTGGGATATACCTTCATTGTAAAGAACATCCAAATCTCGTGAGATGCGTTGCACTATCGTGCTGGGTTCTTTCTCAGTCAGGTGACCTCTTTGTTTGATATTATTGAACAAGGTTCTTTCAACATCTATTCAAAGACCAAATAAAATCTATTTTCTTCAAACTACTCAAAAGCTGCAAAATGTTTTCCTGACCATGGCACAAGTGATTGATCTCCATATGTTTGAAAACTTTGATGCGCGATCGAAGTTATCTATCTGAATTAATTTAACAGCATATTCTTTTTTGTTACAAATGTTCTTAAAGGTTTCCACTTCAGTAGCGCTTTTTCCTAACATTTCTCCTGATGGTCTATACAAATCATAAAATATTTTAACAGGAATATAAGCTACCTCTGTTTTCTTCTTTCGGTGTCTTGGTCTATTTATTATCTGGTTGTTTTCTGCATCCCGAAAATTATGGCCATCCATATCGTTATCCATTTATTCAACGCATATATTCAACTTTTCTCTTTGTGGGGGGTGTTCTCCCCTATTTGATTTTTGCAGATCATGTAGGGAGGCCCTCCTGTATTATTTATGATGCTTGTATTCTTGTATGTATTGTTATACGCATTGTATAATTCTTGGAGACAAAACAAAACAAATATTTTCTTCATCTCTTTTTCTTTTTTTATTCCCTGCAATTTTCATCTTCTTGGAAATATTTTCTTATCTTGTCTGCCTTTTTTTCTTTTGTATATATCTTGACAATGTGACAACAAACACAAACTAATGCAATATTTGTTTACTGACGCACTTGTCAGTTACATGTTTTGGTTTCAAACTAATTGCATCATGTCTTGAATCTTAATGGTGCATTCATTATTTTCTTGAAGAAAGTGAATTTTGCTGAAACCAAATGACACCAAAGTACAATCAAAAGCCTTGATTGAGAATCTTCAGGTTTATGCAAAGTTTAGAATTATCTCATTTTCATAAAACCAGTTGTGTATTGTTTGTTGATGCATACAACATTATGAGAGTTGGTGGGTGGGAGTATCCAAAATAAGGTTGCTTTATAGATACAGAAAATTGTCTGAAGTGTAAATGTGCATGTAACACATTTATTTTAATTGTAGGTATGATACAAATGTCTTTTGGTTTGTAAAATCAGTGTCCATTCATTTCCAAATGAAAATGCAAATTGATGTCTAAGATAAAATGGTAATTGTTGTAAAAAATGCGGCTGAATTCTTCATGATCGTTAATACATAATCATGAATATGTTGGAAAAGCTAGATTATTCAGCGTTTGTTTTAATATTAACAAGTGCTTTAATTTCTAATTCTGCTATTATTCAGGTTGGTGGGATGTACAACAAAAGTTGTCTGATGCTTAAAATGACACAGAATGTACATGTCAGAAACGAGCTTAAAATGACACAGAATGTATATGTCAGAAAAGAGCTTAAAATGACACAGAATGTACATGTCAGAAAAGAGCTATTGTTGTATTTAATGTGGCAGTACGTCTTCAGATGGAAATATGTAGACCTCACTCACTCGTTTCACAGTTCAGTTTAATTTCTAATATTCATTACCAAATTCATATTATTTTGTTTTATCCCATAGTGTATTTTGAAAATCTATTTAATTTTCATTGACCGGACACTTGTAATTTGTACAAAATGGATATTGCTGTGAATAGTATTTTTCTAATAAAATGCCCAATTTCTATGAATTATTGTTTTCCTTTGGGAATTGAAACAATTATCGTTGATGTCATTTTTAATATTCAGTACTCTCTCTCTCTCTCTCTCTCTCTCTCTCTCTCTCTCTCTCTCTCTCTCTCTCTCTCTCTCTCTCTCTCTCTCTCTCTCTCTCTCTCTCTCTCTCTCTCTTCTCTCTTCTCTTCTCTCTTCTCTTCTCTTAGAAAACCGATACGCCTCAGTTATGTACATTTAAGAAATCTTTATGGTGTTGGAGGGGGTAGGGCGCCGTACGTTAGATATTTTTTCAACCAGCCTACATCGATGTATGTACCCTGCCTATTTGTATTGGTACCAAGAGGCGTTGTGTTGTGTATTAATGGTGTATGGTTTTATTTGATCCAAAATAATTTTTAAAATTACCTTTTAAAACACCAAAATTACTGACACACTCTGGAACAGATTTGATACGTTGCACAAGTTTTGTGGTGGTTTGATCTGTGATTTAAGCATCTGGAAAATGACTCAAGGCATTGGTGCTTTAAACAACTCTTGTCTGCCTTTTTTTTCTTCTCTATATATGTCGATTTCTCGTTATATCCGTTGTTTATTTTGGACATTGTTGTTAACGAGTTGGATATCATCTGTGCCGGTGTCTAATTGTGTTTCTTCCCGATTTTGCCCTGCTTGTTTAGTTGTTGCCAGTTTTATTGGCAATTTTCCTGTTATTAATGGGATTGGTTGATCTTGTATTTTATTTCTTTGATCTTGCTTTTGTACTTGTGTAGGTTCATTGTGCTGTAACTGCTGATGTTGTTGCTCTCGTTGTAATCTATATTTTACTTGTTTTTTGTGTTGTGCGTTTTTTCCTTGGTGTTGGTCCTTCTTGCTGACATTTATCGGATTCCTTTCCTGATGTTGTATGTCGTCATTTATCGTTCTTGTGTGTATTTCTGTTGTTTCGGTTACCTCTCTATTTGAGTAATTTACAACCTGTATTGTATGGGTTTGTTTTTCCCTGTGTCGGTCGTGCTTGTTCTTTCCGTTGCGTCCTTCATGTACCTTCTCTCATCTCTAAGTGTTTCTTTCCACAACTGTTGCATGTTCGGTTATATATGAAGCTTTTGTATCACGTATTTGCTAGAAAACCATATATTGTAGAATACTCTCTATCTCCATTAGTTTACTCTAGATTTCTTCCACTATCCTTATTCCATTGTATATTGTTGTTGTAGGAATAGTCCCCAATCTAGATGATATTACTTTTATATTGCATTTCTGTTCAAATTTGTCAACTACTGCCTCTAAAGGGATTTCTTTTAAAATATCTGAAAAGTGCAGCTCATTTGTTTCATTCTTCACTTTCCTCAAAATCGTTGTTGGTTCACTCACATTATTTTATGCTCTCCTATGTGCATTTCTCCATAAGATAAGATTTGCATTTCCCCCTTGGGACTTATGATTTATCCCTAATATCCAATTGGGTTGATTGAATACAGTTTTTGCAGGTGTTCCTCATTTAACACTTTCATTGTCATCATCACACTTGCAGTTCCAGGAATCTAGTTTCTCTGTATGTGCGAAATATTCAGTTCTTGCGATCCTTCTCTGTATTCGCTTTTACGGAAGATATCATCATCTATCTGGGTTCGGTTTATCTTAAATAAAAAAATTTCAAGATCTCCTATGTTCTTTCTAATAGCCACCATTTGTCATCGTTTCTCTCGTAACTCACTTGGGTTTTCCATACTATTTGTTCCTGTATTTCTGAGTAACTGTCATTGATCATGAGTAAGAACATAGTTAGATAATCACGGATGCACTGTGACGACTGATTCAATTAATAATTATTACATTTTGGAATGTATAACTATATCGTACGTATAATGCCGACACACTTACAAGAATAATTGAAAACAAGAATCGGATGTTACAAGCTTTTCTTTCCAATTAATTTCTTAACAATTCAACGATAAATAAGGCATATGGCAAGAGTTGAACTGATTTATAATTCGTAATTCCTGCGAAAATATTTTCCTAAAGAAAATCTTGCAAATACTGAGTTATTAAAATTGCCATTTTAGCATTTATTCAACATAGACGATCGCCTGACAATTCTATGCAATCAAATAGTCAAATATTTAAATTTAACATTTCTTCTCTATCATAGTCTATCTCTTGCGTTCTCTTAATCTAACACGATGTTAAGAGCATTCTTAAAACAGGAAAAATACAATACAGAATATAACAGAGTGCTTTGCGACAAAGGGGTTGGCGGGGCTATCTCAGATTTTGCTGGAGTTACACAGGGTATAAGCATGTCCCCCACAGGCATTACCACATACCCACTGGCATTCAATGTCTCTATCATTTCCTGATATGTCATTGGTTTCCTTCGTGAGGCCATCACGAAGAGAGCCCTAAAAATAATCGCGCGTTGATCTAACCACTGCAAACAAATCCCACGTCAGCGATCGGTCGTATAACCACTATTCGGTAAAGACAAAACTAACCTTTTTAAGTTATTAAACGCAAGCTTATACATATAATAAACAATTGCGTATACATATTAACTCAAAATAAATGTACCCGGTACTCTCGCCTAACTTTAAGACACTTTCACTCGGGCTTTGAAGCACTGTCAACTTCTTGGTAGTGGGGTTTCAAGTGATATCTTACATAAGGAGGTCAGAAAACGGTCTTGTCAAGTCAACACTTCACACTTCGATGATATCTATAGCCAAACTTCTAGGTGGTGTTCAGATAATTTAAATATAATTGAAACCAACATGTGTATTTCCCAATGAATCAAACTCTATACACAATGTAACTAATGTAAACACGTGTATATTCTTGGTAATTGCTATAAATGATATAAATGGCATTGTAATGTCCATTAAATTAACACAGAATTATATTTTGGTAAAAGGTCCTTGCATTTGCTAAAGATAGAACCTTCGCCAATATGTTAACAGGCCAAATTCATAACAACGACCTTAACCTCGATTTGACACAGCGATTTCTACATCGCATTTAACAAGTGGGTCAAAGCGTGTTGCTACCACGTGCTGACCTAAACTGTTCGTGCAATGTTGGCGATAAGCGCAACTATCGGAGTGGAGCGTCATAACATATGTGTAAACAACAAATGATATATTGAATAAGACAACAAAAATTGATGGAAAATAAAACTTACAGCATTTCCCATTCCAAGAGTCCTTCCTTTCGAAACTATAACACTAATTTAACGAATAACAGCACAAAACAGCTAAATATGAACCGCTGTGAAGATATTTGTTTCGAGTTTCCGTGACGTCATCTTAATGTCATCTGAGTTCGGTTTTCATCTCCTAGAAAAATATGAACTTAGAAGGTATTTACACAAATTTCCTGTTCGGGTCCAGCAAAAAAACACTGAATTATTTGGAAGCGCGGATTATCGTCCTCCAGTACGCGGGCAGTTTCCAGCGCGTATTCCTCCTATTCGGAAATCCTTGGTAGCAGCCCCTCGGTCTGGTTTACCAGTCACATACTATCTTTATATCCCACGTCCCACGGTGGGCTCCAGATGTGACATTGGTCTCATTTAGGGTTGAAATGATAACACTCGGTTGTCGATTGTGGGATTTCTTGTGAAATTAAATGGTACGAAATAAACCTAAAACGATACAAGGTGCAAACTTAGAATACAAGACAGAATATAACCGACACAAATACAATGTACATTACACAACCCACACACCGCCATTTATAATTGTATCACAGATAAACAAAACTGATATCTTACCAGACTCGGAAGGGTATAATTTTCCAAGTTATATTCAATCCCGGTCATTCACTTGCTTGAATAACATGTGTTCTTCATCTTCACGACTCGTACTGCCCGAGGTGATGTCTGTGCCAAGAACTGGAATAGGAATGCCAGAAGTTTTTTTTTAGTATGGCGACTCATTGGCGTCGCTAGGGTTGGTGTCACCCAGTTCGATAAACTCGTAGTGTCACCCCTCCAGACTTCCACCATGGATTTCTTCTCATTCAAATAAGCTCCAGACGCTCTGCAGACTGCATGGTGGCACCCTGTGCCTGCAAGTCATGTATTTAACTATGATCGGTTATCCGCTTATGAAATCCGACTAGACCGACCAGTGTGTGCTCTGTAAAATTTGCAATTTTTCATTTTGGTGTCACCCCTCTGAGATGGTGTCATCCGGTGCGGTCCATACACCCCACCCCCACCCCGCTAGCGACGCCACTGTGACGACTAATTTATTTTAATACTCGTGAAGCACGGGAATCATGCGCATCGATCGATACCTCACTCGTTACAAACACACACAGTGGTAAACGACAACACACACACACACACACACACACACACACACATACATACATACATACATACATACATACATATAAGCACCCGCATTCTCCCTAATAATTTTCTTGTGTGCGTGGAATTTTGAAAAATCTAACTGCATATGAATTTGCTACCGAAACGTATGCGCGGGATTTTGATATTTGTATATTTTTTTTACCTATTTATATGCTTTTCCAATCCCATTCTTCACTCGTCCCAATTCTACAAATCTTGCGGTTTTTTATAAATATTTTTTAACATTCCTGCTCTGATAATTCTTACTTGATTCTATTCGTGTTCTATCTCTATAACTTTTTTCTAATTTGTTTATTCATTTTTCATTTGCTGATTTACGTAAAATCTATTTGATTTTTTTTCCTCTTTCATTTTCATAAAGTTATTGAGTTATGTTAATACATTTGTCAATTTTTCTTTAAATAAGTTTTTATCTGTCTTAGTTCGGTTGTACTATATATGTCATCGTCGATCCTATGATTAAATTTTCCATTGAGTAATTTTGTAAATATATATTTAGGTTCTCAAAGAAAATTGTTTCCTTCCTCTGTTTGCCGGGAAATATATGTTAATTATGTGACACAGTTTTATCTTCATATGCCGAGATCTACCGTTTTTAAAAATCACTCTCATTAATTCTTTCCCAGCTCATCTTCCTTTTATTTTTAATTATGATAGCTACTCCTCATTTGATACAATCATTTAATAATTATTCAATTCAGTTTTTCTTCTGTAATTTGTTTTATTTCCGTTATAATACCATTGTGTGTTTCCTGAATCAGTATTACATCAATCTTGTCAAATGCATTATTTGTAGTTCAACTGTTAAGAAATAAATGACTAATACAATCTTGTCAAATCCGTATCTTGTTTTCATTAGTTCTAGTAATCGTTTCCGCATTATAACTACGATGTATACTCGTACATTCTAAAGTGTAATTATTAAATCAGTCATCGCAGAGGGGCCAGAAGTGCATAATTAGTTATGTGCTTTTTTTACTCAATGTCAATATGGGGTCTTTTTCAACACAGTTTAATTTTAATACTGTTGCCAAGATGACGCGAGCCAATCAACAAGCTAATTGTCTCCACCCGATCACATATATAGCATGTGCCTATATTACTGCATGTTAAACAGGTAGAATAAATGGAGATGGATCACGATTTTAAGGATATGGATATTCATGATTTACGGGATGCAGAAAACAACCAAATAATAAATCGACCAAGAAACCGAAAGAGGAAAACAAAGCCAGCTTTAATTCCTGTTAAAACATTTTATGATTTGTACAGACCAACAGGAGAATTGTTAGGAAAAGGTGCTATTTCGTCAGTGGAAACCTTTCAAAACAGTTATAACAGCAAAGAATATGCTGTTAAAATAATTCAGAAAGATACTCTCCGATCACGCAGCAAAGTCTTCAAAGAAATAGAGATCAATCACTTGTGCCAAGGTCAGGACCACATCTTGCAGCTTTATGAGTACTTTGAAGAAGACGGTCGATTTTATTTGGTCTTTGACAAGATTATGGGAGGAACCTTATTCGATAATATCAGAAGAAGAGGTCACCTGACTGAGAAGGAAGCCAGCGCGATAGTGCAATGCATCGCACGAGCCTTGGATTTCCTTCACAATAAAGGTATAGCCCACAGGGACCTAAAGCTAGACAATATTTTGTGTGAGACGAAGGATATATTACCAATAAGAATATGTGATTTTGACTTAGCAAGTAGTGTGCCCGTTGTCAATCAGAATAATATGTCTAACACGTCTGATCTTCTGTCGCCTGTCGGGACAGCAGAATATATGGCCCCTGAAGTTGTTGGAGTTTGGATTGGTGACTCCTTCTCCTATGACAAGAAATGTGATCTATGGAGCCTGGGGATAATCTTGTACATCATGCTTTGCGGTTACCCTCCATTTTATGGCCACTGTGGAAGCGATTGTGGATGGAACCGTGGTGGGATGTGTCACGGCTGCCAGGACATGCTTTTTAGCAGCATCAGAAACGGTTTGTATGAGTTTCCATATAACGAGTGGTCTATAATCACAGATAGTGCCAAAGACCTTATTCGTCACTTGCTAGTGCGAGATCCACGCCAACGATATTCTGCCAAGCAGGTCTTGAATCACCCCTGGGTGTCTTGCCCACCTGCCGCAACTCCTCTTGCTTCACCAAGAATGCTTACCAGGAATACCAAGGACCTGGAGTCCTTTACTGAGACGGCAATTTCAATCAACCGCATGCTGCAGCATATGATTGGTAATGAGTCATGTCATAATGAAGGTTATGAGAAAAATGAAATTGATGAAATCAATTCAGAAGAAATCGTTGTACCACCATTTAAATTGTCCCCTCGCGCTTCCATCTTGGCTAAGCTACGATCAAATTTGGAGAACGGTACCAGTGTTCATTCAACAGATTTCCATACTGGGTCTTCACTGCCGAGAAATCAGTCATCGACAAGGAGAATCATAATTTAGTGACTTTTTATTCCGCATCATTTTATATCATAGCAAGCACGCGAATCGCTTTGCACTGTGAACGTTGTGATAAGGATTGATTTTCAAAATCAAATTGCATTACAAATCGATTAGATGCCAATAAATTTGTTCAGTTGTATTACAGTAATTCTTTTTTTTTATTCAGCATGATTTGATTTAATCAAAGTTGCATTTGTCCTTTCTTATTGGATCCGAGTTCATGCGTTCTATGTGTATGATGTTGAAATTGCTTTTACAAGCGGTTCTTTGTTTACATTTCTACATTATGTTCACGTCTTTACAAATATCTCATAATTTGATTGTAACTGAGGCATGTGTATAATTGCATATTTGTGTGGAAACAGGAAAATACCGTACAAAATAAATTGCACGTGTCAAAACTTAATTTAGTAGATAACAATTGTCTAAATGTCTCGTTTGCTCTCTTAACATACATTGAGAAGTTCTGAATTTCATGTGTGTGTGCCGTATGTGTATATATCTTGACAATGTGACAACAAACACAAACTAATGCAATATTTGTTTACTGACGCACTTGTCAGTTACATGTTTTGGTTTCAAACTAATTGCATCATATCTTGAATCTTAATGGTGCATTCATTATTTTCTTGAAGAAAGTGAATTTTGCTAAAACCAAATGACACCAAAGTACAAGCAAAAGCCTTGACTGAGAATCTTCAGGTTTATGCAAAGTTTAGAATTATCTCATTTTCATAAAACCAGTTGTGTATTGTTTGTTGATGCATACAACATTATGAGAGTTGGTGGGTGGGAGTATCCAAAATAAGGTTGCTTTATAGATACAGAAATTTGTCTGAAGTGTAAATGTGCATGTAACACATTTATTTTAATTGTAGGTATGATACAAATGTCTTTTGGTTTGTAAAATCAGTGTCCATTCATTTCCAAATGAAAATGCAAATTGATGTCTAAGATAAAATGGTAATTGTTGTAAAAAAATGCGGCTGAATTCTTCATGATCGTTAATACATAATCATGAATATGTTGGAAAAGCGAGATTATTCAGCGTTTGTTTTAATATTAACAAGTGCTTTAATTTCTAATTCTGCTAATGATTCAGGTTGGTGGGATGTACAACAAAAGTTGTCTGATGCTTAAAATGACACAGAATGTACATGTCAGAAACGAGCTTAAAATGACACAGAATGTACATGTCAGAAAAGAGCTTATAATGACACAGAATGTACATGTCAGAAAAGAGCTATTGTTATATTTAATGTGGCAGTACGTCTTCAGATGGAAATATGTAGACCTCACTCACTCGTTTCACAATTCAGTTTAATTTTTAATATTCATTACCAAATTCATATTATTTTGTTTTATCCCATAGTGTATTTTGAAAATCTATTTAATTATCATTGACCGGACACTTGAAATTTGTACAAAATGGATATTGCTGTGAATAGTATTTTTCTAATAAAATGCCCAATTTCTATGAATTATTGTTTTCCTTTGGGAATTGAAACAATTATCGTTGATGTCAATTTTAATATTCAGTACTCTCTCTCTCTCTCTCTCTCTCTCTCTCTCTCTCTCTTCTCTTAGAAAACCGAAACGCCTCAATTATGTACATTTAAGAAATCTTTATGGTGTTGGAGGGGGTAGGGCGCCGTACGTTAGATATTTTTTCAACCAGCCTACATCGATGTATGTACCCTGCCTATTTGTATTGGTACCAAGAGGCGTTGTGTTCTGTATTAATGGTGTATCGTTATATTTGATCCAAAATAATTTTTAAAATTACCTTTTAAAACACCAAAATTACTGACACACTCTGGAACAGATTTGATACGTTGCACAAGTTTCGTGGTGGTTTGATCTGTGATTTAAGCATCTGGAAAATGACTCAAGGCATTGGTGCCTTAAATAACTCTTGTCTGCCTTTTTTTCCTTCTCTATATATGTCGATTTCTCGTTATATCCGTTGTTTATTTTGGATATTGTTGTTAACGAGTTGGATATCATCTTTGCCGGTGTCTAATTGTGTTTCTTCCCGATTTTGCCCTGCTTGTTTAGTTGTTGCCAGTTTTATTGGCAATTTTCCTGTTATTAATGGGATTGGTTGATATTGTATTTTATTTCTTTGATCTTGCTTTTGTACTTGTGTAGGTTCATTGTGCTGTAACTGCTGATGTTGTTGCTCTCGTTGTAATCTATCTTTTACTTGTTTTTTGTGTTGTGCGTTTTTTCCTTGGTGTTGGTC
This sequence comes from Unio pictorum, assembly GCA_030141615.1. Lineage (NCBI taxonomy): Eukaryota > Metazoa > Mollusca > Bivalvia > Unionida > Unionidae > Unio > Unio pictorum. The sequence goes on from JARLTB010000042.1 coordinate 23,862,362, forward strand.
CTTCTTGCTGACATGTATCGGATTCCTTTCCTGATGTTGTATGTCGTCATTTATCGTTCTTGTGTGTATTTCTGTTGTTTCGGTTACCTCTCTATTTGAGTAATTTACAACCTGTATTGTATGGGTTTGTTTTTCCCTGTGTCGGTCGTGCTTGTTCTTTCCGTTGCGTCCTTCATGTACCTTCTCTCATCTCTAAGTGTTTCTTTCCACAACTGTTGCCTGTTTGGTTATATATGAAGCCTTTGTATCACGTATTTGCTAGAAAACCATATATTGTAGAATGCTCTCTATCTCCATTAGTTTACTCATTTTTTTACTTCCACTATCCTTATTCCATTGTATATTGTTGTTGTAGGAATAGTCGCCAATCTAGATGATATTACTTTTATATTGCATTTCTGTTCTTAAAGGAAAACTTGCAAATACTGAGTTATTAAAATTGCCATTTTAGCATTTATTCAACATAGACGATCGCCTGACAATTCTATGCAATCAAATAGTCAAATATTTAAATTTAACATTTCTTCTCTATCGTAGTCTATCTCTTGCGTTCTCTTAATCTAACACGATGTTAAGAGCATTCTTAAAACAGGAAAAATACAATACAGAATATAACAGAGTGCTTTGTGACAAAGGGGTTGGCGGGGCTATCTCAGATTTTGCTGGAGTTACACTGGGTATAAGCATGTCCCCCACAGGCATTACCACATACCCACTGGCATTCAATGTCTCTATCATTTCCTGATCTGTCATTGGTTTCCTTCGTGTGGCCATCACGAAGAGAGCCCTAAAAATAATCGCGCGTTGATCTAACCACTGCAAACAAATCCCACGTCAGCGATCGGTCGTATAACCACTATTCGGTAAAGACAAAACTAACCTTTTTAAGTTATTAAACGCAAGCTTATACATATAATAAACAATTGTGTATACATATTAACTCAAAATAAATGTACCCGGTACTCTCGCCTAACTTTAAGACACTTTCACTCGGGCTTTGAAGCACTGTCAACTTCTTGGTAGTGGGGTTTCAAGTGATATCTTACATAAGGAGGTCAGAAAACGGTCTTGTCAAGTCAACACTTCACACTTCGATGATATCTATAGCCAAACTTCTAGGTGGTGTTCAGATAATTTAAATATAATTGAAACCAACATGTGTATTTCCCAATGAATCAAACTCTATACACAATGTAACTAAAGTAAACACGTGTATATTCTTGGTAATTGCTATAAATGATATAAATGACATTGTAATGTCCATTAAATTAACACAAAATTATATTTTGGTAAAAGGTCCTTGCATTTGCTAAAGATAGAACCTTCGCCAATATGTTAACAGGCCAAATTCATAACAACGACCTTAACCTCGATTTGACACAGCGATTTCTACATCGCATTTAACAAGTGGGTCAAAGCGTGTTGCTACCACGTGCTGAGCTAAACTGTTCGTGCAATGTTGGCGATAAGCGCAACTATCGGAGTGGAGCGTCATAACATATGTGTAAACAACAAATGATATATTGAATAAGACAACAAAAATTGATGGAAAATAAAACTTACAGCATTTCCCAATCCAAGAGTCCTTCCTTTCGAAACTATAACACTAATTTAACGAATAACAGCACAAAACAGCTAAATATGAACCGCTGTGAAGATATTTGTTTCGACTTTCCGTGACGTCATCCTAATGTCATCCGAGTTCGGTTTTCATCTCCTAGAAAAATATGAACTTAGAAGGTATTTACACAAATTTCCTGTTCGGGTCCAGCAAAAAAACACTGAATTATTTGGAAGCGCGGAGTATCGTCCTCCAGTACGCGGGCAGCTTCCAGCGCGTATTCCTCCTATTCGGAAATCCTTGGTGGCACCCTGTGCCTGCTAGTCATGTATTTAACTATGATCGGTTATCCGCTTATGATATCCGACTAGACCGACCAGTGTGTGCTCTGTAAAATTTGCAACTTTTCATTTTGGTGTCACCCCTCTGAGATGGTATCATCCGGTGCGGTCCATACACCCCACCACCACCCCGCTAGCGACGCCACTGTGACGACTAATTCATTTTAATACTCGTGAAGCACGGGAATCATGCGCATCGATCGATACCTCACTCGTTACAAACACACACAGTGGTAAACGACACACACACACACACACACACACACACACACACACACACACACACACACACACACACACACATACATACATACATACATACATACATACATACATACATACATACATACATATAAGCACCCGCATTCTCCCTAATAATTTTCTTGTGTGCGTGGAATTTTGAAAAATCTAACTGCATATGAATTTGCTACCGAAACGTATGCGCGGGATTTTGATATTTGTATATTTTTTTTTACCTATTTATATGCTTTTCCAATCCCATTCTTCACTCGTCCCAATTCTACAAATCTTGCGGTTTTTTATAACTATTTTTTAACATTCCTGCTCTGATAATTCTTACCTGATTCTATTCGTGTTCTATCTCTATAACTTTTTTCTAATTTGTTTATTCATTTTTCATTTGTTGATTTACGTAAGATCTATTTGATTTTTTTTCCTCTTTCATTTTCATAAAGTTATTGAGTTATGTTAATACATTTGTCAATTTTTCTTTAAATAAGTTCTCATTTGTCTTAGTTCGGTTGTACTATATATGTCATCCTCGATCCTATGATTAAATTTTCCATACAGTAATCTTGTAAATATATATTTAGGTTCTCAAAGAAAATTGTTTCCTTCCTCTGTTTGCCGGGAAATATATGTTAATTATGTGACACAGTTTTATCTTCATATGCCGAGATCTACCGTTTTTAAAAATCACTCATTAATTCTTTCCCAGCTCATCTTCCTTTTATTTTTAATTATGATAGCTACTCCTCATTTGATACAATCATTTAATAATTATTCAATTTAGTTTTTCTTCTGTAATTTGTTTTATTTCCGTTATAATACCATTGTGTGTTTCCTGAATCAGTATTACATCAATCTTGTCAAATGCCTTATTTGTAGTTCAACTGTTAAGAAATAAATGACTAATACAATCTTGTCAAATCCGTATCTTGTTTTCATTAGTTCTAGTAATCGTTTCCGCATTATAACTACGATGTATACTCATACATTCTAAAGTGTAATTATTCAATCAGTCGTCGCAGAGGGGCCAGAAGTGCATAATTAGTTATGTGCTTTTTTTACTCAATGTCAATATGGGGTCTATTTCAACACAATTTAATTTTAATACTGTTGCCACAGATGACGCGAGCCAATCAACAAGCTAATTGTCTCCACCCGATCACATATATAGCATGTGCCTATATTACTGCATGTTAAACAGGTAGAATAAATGGAGATGTATCACGATTTTAAGGATATGGATAGTCATGATTTACGGGATGCAGAAAACAACCAAATAATAAATCGACCAAGAAACCGAAAGAGGAAAACAAAGCCAGCTTTCATTCCTGTTAAAACATTTTATGATTTGTACAGACCAACAGGAGAATTGTTAGGAAAAGGTGCTATTTCGTCAGTGGAAACCTTTCAAAACAGTTATAACAGCAAAGAATATGCTGTTAAAATAATTCAGAAAGATGCTCTCCGATCACGCAGCAAAGTCTTCAAAGAAATAGAGATCAATCACTTGTGCCAAGGTCAGGACCACATCTTGCAGCTTTATGAGTACTTTGAAGAAGACGGTCGATTTTATTTGGTCTTTGACAAGATTATGGGAGGAACCTTATTCGATAATATCAAAAGAAGAGGTCACCTGACTGAGAAGGAAGCCAGCGCGATAGTGCAATGCATCGCACGAGCCTTGGATTTCCTTCACAATAAAGGTATAGCCCACAGGGACCTAAAGCTAGACAATATTTTGTGTGAGACGAAGGATATATTACCAATAAGAATATGTTTTTTTGACTTAGCAAGTAGTGTGCCCGTTGTCAATCAGAATAATATGTCTAACACGTCTGATCTTCTGTCGCCTGTCGGGACAGCAGAATATATGGCCCCTGAAGTTGTTGGAGTTTGGATTGGTGACTCCTTCTCCTATGACAAGAAATGTGATCTATGGAGCCTGGGGATAATCTTGTACATCATGCTTTGTGGTTACCCTCCATTTTATGGCCACTGTGGAAGCGATTGTGGATGGAACCGTGGTGGGATGTGTCACGGCTGCCAGGACATGCTTTTTAGCAGCATCAGAAACGGTTTGTATGAGTTTCCATATAACGAGTGGTCTATAATCTCAGACAGTGCCAAAGACCTTATTCGTCACTTGCTAGTGCGAGATCCACGCCAACGATATTCTGCCAAGCAGGTCTTGAATCACCCCTGGGTGTCTTGCCCACCTGCCGCAACTCCTCTTGCTTCACCAAGAATGCTTACCAGGAATACCAAGGACCTGGAGTCCTTTACTGAGACGGCAATTTCAATCAACCGCATGCTGCAGAATATGATTGGTAATGAGTCATGTCATAATGAAGGTTATGAGGAAAATGAAATTGATGAAATCAATTCAGAAGAAATCGTTGTACCACCATTTAAATTGTCCCCTCGCGCTTCCAACTTGGCTAAGCTACGATCAAATTTGGAGAACGGTACCAGTGTTCATTCAACAGATTTCCATACTGGGTCTTCACTGCCGAGAAATCAGTCATCGACAAGGAGAATCATAATTTAGTGACTTTTTATTCCGCATCATTTTATATCATAGCAAGCACGCGAATCGCTTTGCACTGTGAATGTTGTGATAAGGATTGATTTTCAAAATCAAATTGCATTACAAATCGATTAGATGCCAATAAATTTGTTCAGTTGTATTACAGTAATTCTTTTTTTTTTATTCAGCATGATTTGATTTCATCAAAGTTGCATTTGTCCTTTCTTATTGGATCCGAGTTCATGCGTTCTATGTGTATGATGTTGAAATTGCTTTTACAAGCGGTTCTTTGTTTACATTTCTACATTATGGTTCAGGTCTTTACAAATATCTCATAATTTGATTGTAACTGCGGCATGTGTATAATTGCATATTTGTGTGAAAACAGGACAATACCGTACAAAATAAATTGCACGTGTCAAAACTTAATTTAGTAGATAACAATTGTCTAAATGTCTTGTTTGCTCTCTTAACATACATTGAGAAGTTCTGAATTTCATGTGTGTGTGCCGTATGTGTATATATCTTGACAATGTGACAACAAACACAAACTAATGCAATATTTGTTTACTGACGCACTTGTCAGTTACATGTTTTGGTTTCAAACTAATTGCATCATGTCTTGAATCTTAATGGTGCATTCATTATTTTCTTGAAGAAAGTGAATTTTGCTAAAACCAAATGACACCAAAGTACAATCAAAAGCCTTGATTGAGAATCTTCAGGTTTATGCAAAGTTTAGAATTATCTCATTTTCATAAAACAAGTTGTGTATTGTTTGTTGATGCATACAACATTATGAGAGTTGGTGGGTGGGAGTATCCAAAATAAGGTTGCTTTATAGATACAGAAATTTGTCTGAAGTGTAAATGTGCATGTAACACATTTATTTTAATTGTAGGTATGATATAAATGTCTTTTGGTTTGTAAAATCAGTGTCCATTCATTTCCAAATGAAAATGCAAATTGATGTCTAAGATAAAATGGTAATTGTTGTAAAAATGCGGCTGAATTCTTCATGATCGTTAATACATAATCATGAATATGTTGGAAAAGCGAGATTATTCAGCGTTTGTTTTAATATTAACAAGTGCTTTAATTTCTAATTCTGCTATTATTCAGGTTGGTGGGATGTACAACAAAAGTTGTCTGATGCTTAAAATGACACAGAATGTACATGTCAGAAACGAGCTTAAAATGACACAGAACGTACATGTCAGAAAAGAGCTTAAAATGACACAGAATGTACATGTCCGAAAAGAGCTATTGTTATATTTAATGTGGCAGTACGTCTTCAGATGGAAACATGTAGACCTCACTCACTCGTTTCACAATTCAGTTTAATTTCTAATATTCATTACCAAATTCATATTAATTTGTTTTATCCCATAGTGTATTTTGAAAATCTATTTAATTATCATTGACCGGACACTTGTAATTTGTTCAAAATGGATATTGCTGTGAATAGTATTTTTCTAATAAAATGCCCAATTTCTATGAATTTTTGTTTTACTTTGGGAATTGAAACAATTATCGTTGATGTCATTTTTAATATTCAGTACTCTCTCTCTCTCTCTCTCTCTCTCTCTCTCTTCTCTTCTCTTAGAAAACCGATACGCCTCAGTTATGTACATTTAAGAAATCTTTATGGTGTTGGAGGGGGTAGGGCGCCGTACGTTAGATATTTTTTCAACCAGCCTACATCGATGTATGTACCCTGCCTATTTGTATTGGTACCAAGAGGCGTTGTGTTGTGTATTAATGGTCTATGGTTATATTGGATCCAAAATAATTTTTAAAATTACCTTTTAAAACACCAAAATTACTGACACACTCTGGAACAGATTTGATACGTTGCACAAGTTTTGTGGTGGTTTGATCTGTGATTTAAGCATCTGGAAAATGACTCAAGGCATTGGTGCTTTAAACAACTCTTGTCTGCCTTTTTTTTCTTCTCTATATATGTCGATTTCTCGTTATATCCGTTGTTTATTTTGGATATTGTTGTTAACGAGTTGGATATCATCTTTTCCTGTGTCTAATTGTGTTTCTTCCCGATTTTGCCCTGCTTGTTTAGTTGTTGCCAGTTTTATTGGCAGATTTCCTGTTATTAATGGGATTGGTTGATCTTGTATTTTATTTCTTTGATCTTGCTTTTGTACTTGTGTAGGTTCATTGTGCTGTAACTGCTGATGTTGTTGCTCTCGTTGTAATCTATATTTTACTTGTTTTTTTGTGTTGTGCGTTTTTTCCTTGGTGTTGGTCCTTCTTGCTGACATTTATCGGATTCCTTTCCTGATGTTGTATGTCGTCATTTATCGTTCTTGTGTGTATTTCTGTTGTTTCGGTTACTTCTCTATTTGAGTAATTTACAACCTGTATTGTATGGGTTTGTTTTTCCCTGTGTCGGTCGTGCTTGTTCTTTCCGTTGCGTCCTTCATGTACCTTCTCTCATCTCTAAGTGTTTCTTTCCACAACTGTTGCCTGTTTGGTTATATATGAAGCCTTTGTATCACGTATTTGCTAGAAAACCATATATTGTAGAATGCTCTCTATCTCCATTAGTTTACTCTTTTTTTTTTTACTTCCACTATCCTTATTCCATTGTATATTGTTGTTGTAGGAATAGTCACCAATCTAGATATTACTTTTATATTGCATTTCTGTTCAAATTTGTCAACTACTGCCTCTAAAGGGATTTCTATTGGAATATCTGAAAAGTGCAGCTCATTTGTTTGATTCTTCACTTTCCTCAAAATCGTTGTTGGTTCACTCACATTATTCTATGCTCTCCTATGTGCATTTCTCCATAAGATAAGATTTGCGTGTCCCCTTGGGACTTATGATTTATCCCTTATATCCAATTGGGTTGATTGAATACAGTTTTTGCAGGTGTTCCTCATTTAACACTTTCATTGTCATCATCACACTTGCAGTTCCAGGGATCTAGTTTCTCGGTATGTGCGAAATATTCAGTTCTTGTGATCCTTCTCTGTATTCGCTTTTACGGAAGATATCATCATCTATCTGGGTTCGGTTTATCTTAAAGAAAACTTTTCAAGATCTCTTATGTTCTTTCTAATAGCCACCATTTGTCATCGTTTCTCTCGTAACTCACTTGGGTTTTCCATACAATTTGTTCCTGTATTTCTGAGTAACTCTCATTGATCATGAGTAAGAACATAGTTAGATAATCACGGATGCACTGTGACGACTGATTCGATTAATAATTATTACATTTTGGAATGTATAACTATATCGTACGTATAATGCCGACACACTTACAAGAATAATTGAAAACAAGAATCGGATGTTACAAGCTTTTCTTTCCAATTAATTTCTGAACAATTCAACGATAAATAAGGCATATGGCAAGAGTTGAGCTGATTTATAATTCCTAATTCCTGCGAAAATATTTTCCTAAAGAAAATCTTGCAAATATTGAGTTATTAAAATTGCCATTTTAGCATTTATTCAACATAGACGATCGCCTGACAATTCTATGCAATCAAATAGTCAAATATTTAAATTTAACATTTCTTCTCTATCATAGTCTATCTCTTGCGTTCTCTTAATCTAACACGATGTTAAGAGCATTCTTAAAACAGGAAAAATGCAATACAGAATATAACAGAGTGCTTTGCGACAAAGGGGTTGGCGGGGCTATCTCAGATTTTGCTGGAGTTACACTGGGTATAAGCATGTCCCCCACAGGCATTACCACATACCCACTGGCATTCAATGTCTCTATCATTTCCTGATCTGTCATTGGTTTCCTTCGTGAGGCCATCACGAAGAGAGCCCTAAAAATAATCGCGCGTTGATCTAACCACTGCAAACAAATCCCACGTCAGCGATCGGTCGTATAACCACTATTCGGTAAAGACAAAACTAACCTTTTTAAGTTATTAAACGCAAGCTTATACATATAATAAACAATTGTGTATACATATTAACTCAAAAAAAATGTACCCGGTACTCTCGCCTAACTTTAAGACACTTTCACTCGGGCTTTGAAGCACTGTCAACTTCTTGGTAGTGGGGTTTCAAGTGATATCTTACATAAGGAGGTCAGAAAACGGTCTTGTCAAGTCAACACTTCAAACTTCGATGATATCTATAGCCAAACTTCTATGTGGTGTTCAGATAATTTAAATATAATTGAAACCAACATGTGTATTTCCCAATGAATCAAACTCTATACACAATGTAACTAATGTAAACACGTGTATATTCTTGGTAATTGCTATAAATGATATAAATGGCATTGTAATGTCCATTAAATTAACACAGAATTATATTTTGGTAAAAGGTCCTTGCATTTGCTAAAGATAGAACCTTCGCCAATATGTTAACAGGCCAAATTCATAACAACGACCTTAACCTCGATTTGACACAGCGATTTCTACATCGCATTTAACAAGTGGGTCAAAGCGTGTTTCTACCACGTGCTGAGCTAAAATGTTCGTGCAATGTTGGCGATAAGCGCATCTATCGGAGTGGAACGTCATAACATATGTGTAAACAACAAATGATATATTGAATTTCATTCACATTCACTGCCCGTCACTCCTATCAGGGTATGGGCCGCCAACTACAGATCTCCAGAGTCCTCTGTCCCGGGCCATTTTCTCTAGCTGGTTCCAGGTGTAGCCCATCTTGGTGGTGTCCGTCTGGAGGTTGCGTCGCCAGGTGTTTCTTGGACGGCCTCTCTTCCGCTTGCCTTGTGGGTTCCACCTCAGCGCCTGCCTGGTGATACTGGTTGGCGGTTTTCGTAGGGTGTGCCCTATCCAGCCCCATCTCTTCTTCCTGATTTCTTCTTCAGCAGGAAGTTGGAAGGTCCTTTCCCAAAGATTGGCATTGCTGATGGTGTCAGGCCAGCGGATCCGGAGAATCCTTCTGAGGCAGCTGTTGATGAAGGTCTGGACTTTCCTGATGGTGGTCTTGGTCGTCCTCCAGGTCTCTGCTCCATACAGTAAGATTGACTTCACGTTGGAGTTGAACAGTCGGATCTTGGTGGTCAAGGACAGCTCCTTGGAGGTCCAGATATTCTTGAGCTGGATGAAGGCGGCTCTTGCTTTGCCGATCCTTGCCTTGACGTCTGCGTCTGTACCGCCCTGCTGGTCAATTATGCTACCCAGGTAGGTGAAGGACTGCACTTCTTCCAGGGGACTTCCATTCAGGGTGACTGGTTCAGTACTTGTGGAGTTGATCTTCAGGATCTTGGTCTTGTCCTCGTGGATGTTGAGGCCAACTTGTGAAGACGTGGCTGCCACAACGTTTGTCTTTTCTTGCATCTGCTGTTTGCTGTGTGAAAGGAGTGCAAGGTCGTCGGCAAAATCCAAGTCGTCTAGCTGGCTCCACAAAGTCCACTGAATTCCGTTCCTGCGCTCGCTGGTGGACGTCTTCATAATCCAGTCGATGGCAAGGAGGAAGAGAAACGGTGATAACAAGCATCCTTGTCGGACTCCAGTTCGCACCTGGAAGCTGTCTGTGAGCTGCCCTCCATGGATAACTCTGCAGGACATGCCGCCGTAGGAGTTCCTGATTAGGTTGACCATCTTGGCTGGGATGCCGTTGTGCCGAAGGAGTTTCCAGAGGGTTTCTCGATCCACGCTGTCGAAACTTACAGCATTTCCCAATCCAAGAGTCCTTCCTTTCGAAACTATAACACTAATTTAACGAATAACAGCACAAAATAGCTAAATATGAACCGCTGTGAAGATATTTGTTTCGACTTTCCGTGATGTCATCCTAATGTCATCCGAGTTCGGTTTTCATCTCCTAGAAAAATATGAACTTAGAAGGTATTTACACAAATTTCCTGTTCGGGTCCAGCAAAAAAACACTGAATTATTTGGAAGCGCGGATTATCGTCCTCCAGTACGCGGGCAGTTTCCAGCGCGTATTCCTCCTATTCGGAAATCCTTGGTAGCAGCCCCTCGGTCTGGTTTACCAGTCACATACTATCTTTATATCCCACGTCCCACGGTGGGCTCCAGATGTGACATTGGTCTCATTTAGGGTTGAAATGATAACACTCGGTTGTCGATTGTGGGATTTCTTGTGAAATTAAATGGTACGAAATAAACCTAAAACGATACAAGGTGCAAACTTAGAATACAAGACAGAATATAACCGACACAAATACAATGTACATTACACAACCCACACGCCGCCATTTATAATTGTATCACAGATAAACAAAACTGATATCTTACCAGACTCGGAAGGGTATAATTTTCCAAGTTATATTCAATCCTTGGTCATTCACTTGCTTGAATAACATTTGTTCTTCATCTTCACGACTCGTACTGCCCGAGGGGATGTCTGTGTCAAGAACTGGAATAGGAATGCCAGAAGTTGTTTTTCTTTTAGTATGGCGACTCATTGGCGTCGCTAGGGTTGGTGTCACTCAGTTCGATAAACTCATAGTGTCACCCCTCCAGACTTCCACCATGGATTTCTTCTCATTCAAATAAGCCCCAGACGCTCTGCAGACTGCATGGTGGCACCCTGTGCCTGATAGTCATGTATTTAACTATGATCGGTTATCCGCTTATGGAATCCGACTAGACCGACCAGTGTGTGCTCTGTAAAATTTGCAATTTTTCATTTTGGTGTCACCCCTCTGAGATGGTGTCATCCGGTGCGGTCCATACACCCCACCCCCACCCCGCTAGCGACGCCACTGTGACGACTAATTCATTTTAATACTCGTGAAGCACGGGAATCATGCGCATCGATCGATACCTCACTCGTTACAAACACACACAGTGGTAAACGACAAAACACACACACACACACACACACATTATATATATATATATATATATATATATATATATATATATATATATATATATATATATATATATATATATATATATATATATATATATATATATATATATATATATATATATATAGGCACCCGCATTCTCCCTAATAATTTTCTTGTGTGCGTGGAATTTTGAAAAATCTAACTGCATATGAATTTGCTACCGAAACGTATGCGCGGGATTTTGATATTTGTATATTTTTATACCTATTTATATGCTTTTCCAATTCCATTCTTCACTCGTCCCAATTCTACAAATCTTGCGGTTTTTTATAAATATTTTTTAACATTCTTGCTCTGATAATTCTTACTTGATTCTATTAGTGTTCTATCTCTATAACTTTTTTCTAATTTGTTTATTCATTTTTCATTTGTTGATTTACGTAAGATCTATTTGATTTTTTTCCTCTTTCATTTTCATAAAGTTATTGAGTTATGTTAATACATTTGTCAATTTTTCTTTAAATAAGTTCTCATTTGTCTTAGTTCGGTTGTACTATATATGTCATCCTCGATCCTATGATTAAATTTTTCATAGAGTAATCTTGTAAATATATATTTAGGTTCTCAAAGAAAATTGTTTCCTTCCTCTGTTTGCCGGGAAATATATGTTAATTATGTGACACAGTTTTATCTTCATATGCCGAGATCTACCGTTTTTAAAAATCACTCTCATTAATTCTTTCCCAGCTCATCTTCCTTTTATTTTTAATTATGATAGCTACTCCTCATTTGATACAATCATTTAATAATTATTAAATTTAGTTTTTCTTCTGTAATTTATTTTATTTCCGTTATAATACCATTGTGTGTTTCCTGAATCAGTATTACATCAATCTTGTCAAATGCCTTATTTGTAGTTCAACTGTTAAGAAATAAATGACTAATACAATCTTGTCAAATCCGTATCTTGTTTTCATAAGTTCTAGTAATCGTTTCCGCATTATAACTACGATGTATACTCATACATTCTAAAGTGTAATTATTCAATCAGTCGTCGCAGAGGGGCCAGAAGTGCATAATTAGTTATGTGCTTTTTTTACTCAATGTCAATATGGGGTCTATTTCAACACAGTTTAATTTTAATACTGTTGCCAAGATGACGCGAGCCAATCAACAAGCTAATTGTCTCCACCCGATCACATATATAGCATGTGCCTATATTACTGCATGTTAAACAGGTAGAATAAATGGAGATGGATCACGAGTTTAAGGATATGGATAGTCATGATTTACGGGATGCAGAAAACAACCAAATAATAAATCGACCAAGAAACCGAAAGAAGGAAACAAAGCCAGCTTTCATTCCTGTTAAAACATTTTATGATTTGTACAGACCAACAGGAGAATTGTTAGGAAAAGGTGCTATTTCGTCAGTGGAAACCTTTCAAAACAGTTATAACAGCAAAGAATATGCTGTTAAAATAATTCAGAAAGATACTCTCCGATCACGCAGCAAAGTCTTCAAAGAAATAGAGATCAATCATTTGTGCCAAGGTCAGGACCACATCTTGCAGCTTTATGAGTACTTTGAAGAAGACGGTCGATTTTATTTGGTCTTTGACAAGATTATGGGAGGAACCTTATTCGATAATATCAAAAGAAGAGGTCACCTGACTGAGAAGGAAGCCAGCGCGATAGTGCAATGCATCGCACGAGCCTTGGATTTCCTTCACAATAAAGGTATAGCCCACAGGGACCTAAAGCTAGACAATATTTTGTGTGAGACGAAGGATATATTACCAATAAGAATATGTGATTTTGACTTAGCAAGTAGTGTGCCCTTTGTTAATCAGAATAATATGTCTAACACGTCTGATCTTCTGTCGCCTGTCGGGACAGCAGAATATATGGCCCCTGAAGTTGTTGGAGTTTGGATTGGTGACTCCTTCTCCTATGACAAGAAATGTGATCTATGGAGCCTGGGGATAATCTTGTACATCATGCTTTGCGGTTACCCTCCATTTTATGGCCGCTGTGGAAGCGATTGTGGATGGAACCGTGGTGGGATGTGTCACGGCTGCCAGGACATGCTTTTTAGCAGCATCAGAAACGGTTTGTATGAGTTTCCATATAACGAGTGGTCTATAATCTCAGACAGTGCCAAAGACCTTATTCGTCACTTGCTAGTGCGAGATCCACGCCAGCGATATTCTGCCAAGCAGGTCTTGAATCACCCCTGGGTGTCTTGCCCACCTGCCGCAACTCCTCTTGCTTCACCAAGAATGCTTACCAGGAATACCAAGGACCTGGCGTCCTTTACTGAGACGGCAATTTCAATCAACCGCATGCTGCAGCATATGATTGGTAATGAGTCATGTCATAATGAAGGTTATGAGGAAAATGAAATTGATGAAATCAATTCAGAAGAAATCGTTGTACCACCATTTAAATTGTCCCCTCGCGCTTCCAACTTGGCTAAGCTACGATCAAATTTGGAGAACGGTACCAGTGTTCATTCAACAGATTTCCGTAGTGGGTCTTCACTGCCGAGAAATCAGTCATCGACAAGGAGAATCATAATTTAGTGACTTTTTATTCCGCATCATTTTATATCATAGCAAGCACGCGAATCGCTTTGCACTGTGAACGTTGTGATAAGGATTGATTTTCAAAATCAAATTGCATTACAAATCCATTAGATGCCAATAAATTTATTCAGTTGTATTACAGTAATTCTTTTTTTTATTCAGCATGATTTGATTTCATCAAAGTTGCATTTGTCCTTTCTTATTGGATCCGAGTTCATGCGTTCTATGTGTATGATGTTGAAATTGCTTTTACAAGCGGTTCTTTGTTTACATTTCTACATTAGGTTAGTTCTTTACAAATATCTCATAATTTGATTGTAACTGCGGCATGTGTATAATTGCATATTTGTGTGAAAACAGGAAAATACCGTACAAAATAAATTGCACGTGTCAAAACTTAATTTAGTAGATAACAATTGTCTAAATGTCTTGTTTGCTCTCTTAACATACATTGAGAAGTTCTGAATTTCATGTGTGTGTGCCGTATGTGTATATATCTTGACAATGTGACAACAAACACAAACTAATGCAATATTTGTTTACTGACGCACTTGTCAGTTACATGTTTTGGTTTCAAACTAATTGCATCATGTCTTGAATCTTAATGGTGCATTCATTATTTTCTTGAAGAAAGTGAATTTTGCTAAAACCAAATGACACCAAAGTACAATCAAAAGCCTTGATTGAGAATCTTCAGGTTTATGCAAAGTTTAGAATTATCTCATTTTCATAAAACCAGTTGTGTATTGTTTGTTGATGCATACAACATTATGAGAGTTGGTGGGTGGGAGTATCCAAAATAAGGTTGCTTTATAGATACAGAAATTTGTCTGAAGTGTAAATGTGCATGTAACACATTTATTTTAATTGTAGGTATGATACAAATGTCTTTTGGTTTGTAAAATCAGTGTCCATTCATTTCCAAATGAAAATGCAAATTGATGTCTAAGATAAAATGGTAATTGTTGTAAAAAATGCGGCTGAATTCTTCATGATCGTTAATACATAATCATGAATATGTTGAAAAAGCGAGATTATTCAGCGTTTGTTTTAATATTAACAAGTGCTTTAATTTCTAATTCTGCTATTATTCAGGTTGGTGGGATGTACAACAAAAGTTGTCTGATGCTTAAAATGACACAGAATGTACATGTCAGAAACGAGCTTAAAATGACACAGAATGTACATGTCAGAAAAGAGCTTAAAATGACACAGAATGTACATGTCAGAAAAGAGCTATTGTTATATTTAATGTGGCAGTACGTCTTCAGATGGAAATATGTAGACCTCACTCACTCGTTTCACAATTCAGTTTAATTTCTAATATTCATTACCAAATTCATATTATTTTGATTGTTTTATCCCATACTGTATTTTGAAAATCTATTTAATTATCATTGACCGGACACTTGTAATTTGTACAAAATGGATATTGCTGTGAATAGTATTTTTCTAATAAAATGCCCAATTTCTATGAATTATTTTCCTTTGGGAATTGAAACAATTATCGTTGATGTCATTTTTAATATTCAGTACTCTCTCTCTCTCTCTCTCTCTCTCTCTCTCTCTCTCTCTCTCTCTCTCTTAGAAAACCGAAACGCCTCAATAATGTACATTTAAGAAATCTTTATGGTGTTGGAGGGGGTAGGGCGCCGTACGTTAGATATTTTTTCAACCAGCCTACATCGATGTATGTACCCTGCCTATTTGTATTGGTACCAAGAGGCGTTGTGTTGTGTATTAATGGTGTATGGTTATATTTGATCCAAAATAATTTTTAAAATTACCTTTTAAAACTCCAAAATTACTGACACACTCTGGAACAGATTTGATACGTTGCACAAGTTTTGTGGTGGTTTGATCTGTGATTTAAGCATCTGGAAAATGACTCAAGGCATTGGTGCTTTAAACAACTCTTGTCTGCCTTTTCTTCTTCTCTATTTATGTCGATTTCTCGTTATATCCGTTGTTTATTTTGGATATTGTTGTTAACGAGTTGGATATCATATTTCCCGGTGTCTAATTGTGTTTCTTCCCGATTTTGCCCTGCTTGTTTAGTTGTTGCCAGTTTTATTGGCAACTTTCCTGTTATTAATGGGATTGGTTGATCTTGTATTTTATTTCTTTGATCTTGCTTTTGTACTTGTGTAGGTTCATTGTGCTGTAACTGCTGATGTTGTTGCTCTCGTTGTAATCTATCTTTTACTTGTTTTTTGTGTTGTGCGTTTTTCCTTGATGTTGGTTCTTCTTGCTGACATTTATCGGATTCCTTTCCTGATGTTGTATGTCGTCATTTATCGTTCTTGTGTGTATTTCTGTTGTTTCGGTTACCTCTCTATTTGAGTAATTTACAACCTGTATTGTATGGGTTTGTTTTTCCCTGTGTCGGTCGTGCTTGTTCTTTCCGTTGCGTCCTTCATGTACCTTCTCTCATCTCTAAGTGTTTCTTTCCACAACTGTTGCATGTTCGGTTATATATGAAGCCTTTGTATCACGTATTTGCTAGAAAACCATATATTGTAGAATGCTCTCTATCTCCATTAGTTTACTCTTTTTTATACTTCCACTATCCTTATTCCATTGTATATTGTTGTTGTAGGAATAGTCGCCAATCTAGATGATATTACTTTTATATTGCATTTCTGTTCAAATTTGTCAACTACTGCCTCTAAAGGGATTTCTATTGGAATATCTGAAAAGTGCAGCTCATTTGTTTGATTCTTCACTTTCCTCAAAATCGTTGTTGGTTCACTCACATTATTCTATGCTCTCCTATGTGCATTTCTCCATAAGATAAGATTTGCGTTTCCCCTTGGGAATTATGATTTATCCCTTATATCCAATTGGGTTGATTTAATACAGTTTTTGCAGGTGTTCCTCATTGAACACTTTCATTGTCATCATCACACTTGCAGTTCCAGGGATCTAGTTTCTCGGTATGTGCGAAATATTCAGTTCTTGCGATCCTTCTCTGTATTCGCTTTTACAGAAGATATCATCATCTATCTGGGTTCGGTTTATCTTAAAGAAAACGTTTCAAGATCTCTTATGTTCTTTCTAATAGCCACCATTTGTCATCGTTTCTCTCGTAACTCACTTGGGTTTTCCATACTATTTGTTCCTGTATTTCTGAGTAACTGTCATTGATCATGAGTAAGAACATAGTTAGATAATCACGGATGTACTGTGACGACTGATTCAATTAATAATTATTACATTTTGGAATGTATAACTATATCGTACGTATAATGCCGACACACTTACAAGAATAATTGAAAACAAGAATCGGATGTTACAAGCTTTTCTTTCCAATTAATTTCTGAACAATTCAACGATAAATAAGGCATATGGCAAGAGTTGAACTGATTTATAATTCCTAATTCCTGCGAAAATATTTTCCTAAAGAAAATCTTGCAAATATTGAGTTATTAAAATTGCCATTTTAGCATTTATTCAACATAGACGATCGACTGACAATTCTATGCAATCAAATAGTCAAATATTTAAATTTAACATTTCTTCTCTATCATAGTCTATCTCTTGCGTTCTCTTAATCTAACATGATGTTAAGAGCATTCTTAAAACAGGAAAAATACAATACAGAATATAACAGTGCTTTGCGACAAAGGGGTTGGCGGGGCTATCTCAGATTTGGCTGGAGTTACACAGGGTATAAGCATGTCCCCCACGGGCATTACCACATACCCACTGGCATTCAATGTCTTTATCATTTTCTGACCTGTCATTGGTTTCCTTCGTGAGGCCATCACGAAGAGAGCCCTAAAAATAATCGCGCGTTGATCTAACTACTGAAAACAAATCCCACGTCAGCGATCGGTCGTATAACCACTATTCGGTAAAGACAAAACTAACCTTTTTAAGTTATCAAACGCAAGCTTATACATATAATAAACAATTGTGTATACATATTAGTGGTCCAAGGCTGACATTGCCGGGGTGGGAGTGGGAGATAAGCTCCCCACTCCTCCAAAAATGCCCCATAGGGCTTGCGACTCTGAACGCCTCTGTCAACTAAAATCCAGCTCCTGACCTTCGCGAGTGGCTTATCTTCTAAGCCCGGCGGACCATGTTTTCACTGACAGGAGAAGGGGTGAAGGCGGCCACTGGCGCCTTAAAACCAGTCGCTTCGGGTAGATGGGGCTAGTAAACCTTGGATGGTAGCTCATCTAGGAGAAGGAAAACTCTGATCCCTAACCTCCGCTGCCTTGCGGCTATACCCACTCACGGGAAGGCTAAGGGAGTAAACCCCGACAGAAAATCCGGAGACGGAGTCCCTAAGGCGGTCTGACGTTGACTTCAACGTCATTCCATCAAATCCTGCGACGCCGTTGGTGCCAAGCTGTAGCGACATTTGTCGTTCCTTTGGGTCCACCAGCTGCGTGGAGAGGGGGGATCTGCTGCATGGGCAACAGCTGATTCTCCATTCTAGACAGCCCAGGCTTTGTAGCTCCACTGGACACTCCAGCGTCGTCTTAAGGCGTCGGCACAACACGGGAAGCAGCAGTCTACCGGTTATAAGCCATAACTCGATTGGCGTAGAACTTGGCGCCATGGGCTGCTTTCGACGGTGGGAGAGATCGCCATGTCTCATTGGAAGCTACCTCCCGCCTCAAGCTGGGCAGCCCCCAGTCAGTAAGGTGCTTCCCGCCATGGCCTGCCTGCTTCACTGGGTGCGTGGAGCATAGAGAACCATCTCAACAAGCAGGCCAAAAAACTATGCACCAAGCAAGATAAAAAGAGGAAACAAGAAGACTCCAGCTCTTCGTTTCGCAAGCTGGAACATCAGAACCTTGTGCCCTGGACTCACCACTGACCTGCAGAAGATCAACGACGCACGGAATACTGCCGTCATTGACAGAGAACTCTCCCGAATGAATGTCGACATTGCCTGTCTTCAAGAGACCCGACTGGCCGACAGCGGCACCATCAGGAAAGCAAACTACACCTTCTTCTGGCAAGGGAAACCATCAGACGAACCCAGGCAGCATGGTGTCGGCTTCGCTGTAAAGAACACCCTCGTCGCCTTCATTGAGCCTCCATCATCAGGCACTGAGAGGATCCTTGCCCTCCGGCTAGCAACATCCTCAGGCCCAGCCAACATCTTCAGCGTGTATGCCCGAACCCTTTACTTAAACCCAGAAGAAAAAGACCAGTTTTACGAGGCTCTGGATCAAGCAATATCAAATATCCCCAGTACCGAGTGCCTCTACCTACTAGGAGACTTCAATGCACGAGTGGGAGCTAACTACGTGGCATGGCCCACCTGTCTCGGCCCGCACGGAAGGGGCAAAATCAACGAGAATGGCCAGCGACTGCTGGAGATGTGCTGCACTCACAGCTTATGTGTGACCAACACCTTCTTCAAATGCAAGGAGATCCACCAGGTATCATGGAGACACCCACGTTCCCGCCACTGGCACCAGCTAGATCTAGTCATCACCAGGCGCGCGGAACTAGCCAGCGTCCTTCTCAACCGCAGCTACCACAGTGCCGACTGCAACACGGACCACTCACCTTGTGGCCAGCAAGGTGCGAATAATACCCAAGAAACTGCACCACGCCAAGAAGAATGGTCGCCCAAGCATCAACACCTGCTGTGCTAGCAATCCAGAGAAGATACAGCAGTTCATCTGCAAACTTCACGAGGCTCTCAACAAAGAGACACCTGATGACACCATCGACTCCAAGTGGTCCCACCTCCGAGACGCTGTGTACAACTCAGCCATTACTGCCTACAGGAAGAAAGAGCACAAAAACACAGACTGGTATGAGGCCAGCTGGGAGGAGATGGAACCCGTGACTGAGGCGAAGAGGAAAGCCCTCCTGGCTTACAAGGCTGCGCATAGCCTTGGTACATTACAGGCCCTCAGGACTGCCAGGAAAAATGCCCAGCAGACCGCCGTCACTACGCTAACACCTACTGGCTGAACCTCTGCACCAGTATACAGATAGCTACCGAAACCGGGGATGCAAGGGGCATGTACGAGGGTATCAAGAAGGCAACAGGCCCACCCACCTCCAAGATCGCCCCGCTCAAGTCCAAGACTGGCGAAGTCATCAAAGACCAGGGCAAACAGCTGCAGCGCTGGGTTGAGCACTATCTTGAGCTGTATGCAACCCAAAATGTCGTCACGGACACCGCCCTAGACGCCATCCCAGACCTGCCAGTCTTGGAGGAACTAGACACACCACCCACCCTGGAAGAGCTTAGCAAAGCCATCGACTGCCTCGCTTGTGGGAAGGCCCCTGGGAGTGACGGCATTCCGCCTGAAGTCTTAAAGATAGGGAAACCAGCACTAATCCAGCCTCTGCACGAACTCCTCTGCCTCTGCTGGAGACAAAGACACATTCCCCAGGACATGCGAGATGCAAACATTGTCACTCTATACAAGAACAAAGGAGACCGCAGTGACTGCAACAACTATCGGGGCATCTCTCTTCTCAGTATTGTTGGAAAGGCGTTCGCCCGTGTCGTCCTGGCGCGCTTGCAGACCCTAGCATCCCAAGTCTACCCCGAGTCCCACTGTGGCTTCCGAGCAGGCAGGTCAACTGTAGACATGATCTTCTCACTACGACAGCTGCAGGAGAAGTGTCGCGATCAGCAGATGCCCCTCTACATTGCCTTCATAGACCTGACCAAGGCATTTGACATGGTCAGCCGGAGCGGACTCTTTAGGATCCTTAAGAAGATAGGCTGCCCCCCACGACTGCTCGCTATCATAACATCGTTCCACGAGAACATGCACAGCACAGTGTGCTTGAACGGCGCAACATCATTGGCCTTCCCAGTCATCAGCGGAGTGAAGCAAGGCTGTGTCCTTGCGCCAACTCTCTTTGCCATCTTCTTTTCCATTCTCCTCCAGTACGCCTTCAAGAACTGCAGCGAGGGTGTGTATATACACACCAGGACTGACGGAAAGCTGTTTAACATCGCCCGTCTCCGTGCAAAGACTAAAGTTACAAAGGTTCTCATCCGTGAATTGCTCTTCGTCGACGATGCAGCCTTGGCATCACACACGGAAGATGGACTGCAGCAGCTAGTATGCCGCCTCTCCCACGCCTGCAAGGAGTTCGGACTGACCATCAGTCTGAAGAAGACGAATGTAATGGTGCAGGACGCAGACTCCTCTCCAACCATCTCCATTGATGGGTATAACTTGGAAGTTGTTGAGGACTACACATAACTTGGGTCCACCATCTCCAACTCGCTCTCCGTTGATACTGATGTAAACGGCCGGATTGCCAAGGCATCAGCAGTTATGGCGAGACTGAACCAGAGGGTCTGGGACAATCACAACCTCACCGAGAAGACCAAACTGCGCATCTACCAGGCATGCGTGCTCAGCACACTCTTTTACAGCAGCGAGGCATGGACCACCTACGCGAGTCACGTTAGGAAACTCAACAGCTTCCACCTGAGATGCTTGCGGCGCATTCTGCGTATCCAGTGGCAGGACAAAGTTCCCAACACAGAGGTTCTGAAATGCACCGGCATGAACAGCATGTTCTCCATTCTCAGCGAGAGGCGCCTTCGCTGGCTAGGCCATGTTAGGAGAATGGACCCAGGCCGCATACCCAAGGACCTGCTGTACGGCGAGCTAGTAGAAGGTGCACGAACGACTGGAAGGCCACGTCTGCGCTACAAAGATGTCTGCAAAAAGGACATGAAGACAGCTAACATCAACATAAACAATTGGGAGAGCTGTGCTGACGATCGCTCAGCGTGGCGTCTTGCTGTCAGACAGGGCACTCAGAAAGCTGAGGAGATGAGAAACACAAACCTCGCTGAAAAGAGAGCCAGGAGGAAGGCGAACCAAAAACATCCTCAGCAAGCATCAGCATACACCTGCAGCAAGTGCAGCAGAGACTGTCACTCAAGGGTCGGACTCTTCAGCCACTCGCGAAGGTGCAGATAGGACACCCAAATCTGAAGCTACACCATCGTCTCTCGAAGACGGACGGATGCCGACGATACATATTAACTCAAAATAAATGTACCCGGTACTCTCACCTAACTTTAAGACACTTTCACTCGGGCTTTGAAGCACTGTCAACTTCTTGGTAGTGGGGTTTCAAGTGATATCTTACATACGGAGGTCAGAAAACGGTCTTGTCAAATCAACAATTCACGCTTCGATGATATCTATAGCCAATCTTCTATGTGGTGTTCAGATAATTTAAATATAATTGACACCAACATGTGTATTTCCTAATTAATCAAACTCTGTAAACAATGTAAATAAAGTAAACACGTGTACATTCTTGGTAATTGCTATAAATGACATATAAATGGCATTGTAATGTCCATTAAATTAACACAGAATTATATTTTGGTAAAAGGTCCTTGCATTTGCTAAAGATAGAACCTTCGCCAATATGTCAACAGGCCAAATTCATAACAACGACCTTAACCTCGATTTGACACAGCGATTTCTACATCGCATTTAACAAGTGGGTCAAAGCGTGTTGCTACCACGTGCTGAGCTAAACTGTTCGTGCAATGTTGGCGATAAGCGCAACTATCGGAGTGGACCGTCATAACATATGTGTAAACAACAAATGATATATTGAATAAGACAATAAAAATTGATGGAAAATAAAGCTTACAGCATTTCCCAATCCAAAAGCACTTCCTTTCGAAACAATAACACTAATTTAATTAATAACAGCACAAAACAGTTAAATACGAACCGCTGTGAAGATATTTCTTTCGACTTTCCGTGACGTCATCCTAATGTCATCCGAGTTCGGTTTTCATCTCCGATAAAAATATGAACTTAGAAGGTATTTAAACAAATTTCCTGTTCGGGTCCAGCAAAATAAACACTGAATTATTTGGAAGCGCGGATTATCGTCCTCCTGTACGCGGGCTATTTCAAGCGCGTATTCCTCCTATTCGGAAATCCTTGGTAGCGGCCCCTCGGTCTGGTTTACCAGTCACATACTATCTTTATATCCCACGTCCCACGGTGGGCTCCAGATGTGACATTGCTCTCATTTAGGGTTGAAATGATAACACTCGGTTGTCGATTGTGGGATTTCTTGTGAAATTAAATGGTACGAAATAAACCTAAAACGATACAAGGTGCAAACTTAGAATACAATACAGAATATAACCGACACAAATACAATGTACATTACACAACCCACACACCGCCATTTATAATCATATCACATATAAACAAAACTGATATCTTACCAAACTCAGAAGGGTATACTTTTCCAAGTTATATTCATTCCCTGGTCATTCACTTGCATGAATAACATGTGCTCTTGGTCTTCACGACTCGTACTACCCGAGGTGATGTCTGTGTCAAGAACTGAGTAGGAATGCCAGAAGGTTTTTTATTTGTATGGCGACTCATTGGCGTCGCTAGGGTTGGTGTCACCTGGTTCGGTCCGCACCCCCACCCCACTCCACCCCCAGCGACGGCACTGTGGCGACTAATTGATTTTAATACTCGTGAAGCACGGGAATCATGCGTATCGATCGATAGCTCACTCGTTACAAACACACACATTCGTAAACGACAATAGTCCTGGGTCACCTATTTATGTGTGTGTGTGTGTGTGTGTGTATATATATATATATATATATATATATATATATATATATATATATATATATATATATATATATATATATATATAACACACGCATTCCCCCTAATAATTTTCTTGTGTGCGTGGAATTTTGAAAAATCTAACTGCATATTAATTTGCTACCGAAAAGTATGCGCGGGATTTTGATATTTGTATACTTTTATACCTATTTATATGCTTTTCCAATCCCATTCTTCACTCGTCCCAATTCTACAAATCTTGCGGTTTTTTTATAAATATTTTTTAACATTCCTGCTCTGATAATTCTTACCTGATTCTATTCGTCTTCTATCTCTATAACTTTTTCTAATTTGTTTATTCATTTTTCATTTGTTGATTTACGTTAGATCTATTTGATTTTTTTCCTCTTTCATTTTCATAAAGTTATTGAGTTATGTTAATACATTTGTCAATTTTTCTTTAAATAAGTTCTCATTTGTCTTAGTTCGGTTGTACTATATGTCATCCTCGATCCTATGATTAAACATTCAATAGAGTAATCTTGTAAATGTATATTCAGTTTCTCAAAGAAAATATTTGTTAATTATGTATCACAGTTTTATCTTCATATGCCGAGATCTACCGTTTTTAAAATTCACTCTCATTAATTCTTTCCCAGCTCATCTTCCTTTTATTTTTAATTATGATAGCTACTCCTCATTTAATACAATCATTTAATAATTATTCAATTTAGTTATTTCTTCTGTAATTGGTTTTATTTCCGTTATATTACCATTGTGTGTTTCCTGAATTAGTATTACATCAATCTTGTCAAATACCTTATTTGTAGTTCAACTGTTAAGAAATAAATGACAAATACAATCTTGTCAAATCCGTATATTGTTTTCATTAGTTCTAGTAATCGTTTCCGCAATATAACTACCATGTATACACTCATACATTCTAAAGTGTAATTATTCAATCAGTCGTCACAACGAGGCCAGACGTGCATCCATGAGTATCTAATTATGTGCATTTTTTTTACTCAGTGTCAATACGGGGTCTATTTCAACACAGTTTAATTTTAATACTGTTGCCAAGATGACGCGAGCCAATCAACAAGCTAATTGTCTCCACCCGATCACATATATAGCATGTGCCTATATTACTGCATGTTAAACAGGTAGAATAAATGGAGATGGATCACGATTTTAAGGATATGGATAGTCATGATTTACGGGATGCAGAAAACAACCAAATAATAAATCGACCAAGAAACCGAAAGAAGAAAACAAAGCCAGCTTTCATTCCTGTTAAAACATTTTATGATTTGTACAGACCAACAGGAAAAATGTTAGGAAAAGGTGCTATTTCGTCAGTGGAAACCTTTCAAAACAGTTATAACAGCAAAGAATATGCTGTTAAAATAATTCAGAAAGATACTCTCCGATCACGCAGCAAAGTTTTCAAAGAAATAGAGATCAATCACTTGTGCCAAGGTCAGGACCACATCTTGCAGCTTTATGAGTACTTTGAAGAAGAAGGTCGATTTTATTTGGTCTTTGACAAGATTATGGGAGGAACCTTATTCGATAATATCAAAAGAAGAGGTCACCTGACTGAGAAGGAAGCCAGCGCGATAGTGCAATGCATCGCACGAGCATTGGATTTCCTTCACAATAAAGGTATAGCCCACAGGGACCTAAAGCTAGACAATATTTTGTGTGAGACGAAGGATATATTACCAATAAGAATATGTGATTTTGACTTAGCAAGTAGTGTGCCCGTTGTTAATCATATTAATATGTCTAACACGTCTGATCTTCTGTCGCTTGTCGGGACAGCAGAATATATGGCACCTGAAGTTGTTGGAGTTTGGATTGGTGACTCCTTCTCCTATGACAAGAAATGTGATCTATGGAGCCTGGGGATAATCTTGTACATCATGCTTTGCGGTTACCCTCCATTTTATGGCCACTGTGGAAGCGATTGTGGATGGAACCGTGGTGGGACGTGTCACGGCTGCCAGGACATGCTTTTTAGCAGCATCAGAAACGGTTTGTATGAGTTTCCATATAACGAGTGGTCTATGATCTCAGACAGTGCCAAGGACCTTATTCGTCATTTGCTAGTGCGAGATCCACGCCAGCGATATTCTGCCAAGCAGGTCTTGAATCACCCCTGGGTGTCTTGCCCAACTGCCGCAACTCCTCTTGCTTCACCAAGAATGCTTACCAGGAATACCAAGGACCTGGAGTCCTTTACTGAGACGGCAATTTCAATCAACCGCATGCTGCAGAATATGATTGGTAATGAGTCATGTCATAATGAAGATTATGAGGAAAATGAAATTGATGAAATCAATTCAGAAGAAATCGTTGTACCACCATTTAAATTGTCCTCTCGCGCTTCCAACTTGGCTAAGCTACGATCAAATTTGGAGAACGGTACCAGTATTCATTAAACAGATTTCCGTAGTGGGTCTTCACTGCCGAGAAATCAGTCATCGACAAGGAGAATCATAATTTAGTGATATATTATTCCGCGTCATTTTATATCATAGCAAGCACGCGAATCGCTTTGCTCTGTGAACGTTGTGATAAGGATTGATTTCCAAAATCAAATTGCATTACAAACCGATTAGATGCCAATAAATTTGTTCAGTTGTATTACAGTAATTCTTTTTTTCATTCAGGATGATTTGATTTCATCAAAATTGCATTTGTCCTTTCTTCATGCATTCTATGTGTATGATGTTGAAATTGCTTTTACAAGCGGTTCTTTGTTTACATTTCTACATTATGGATCAAGTCTTTGCAAATATCTCATAATTTGATTGTAACTGCGACATGTGCATAATTGCATATTTGGGTGGAAACAGGAAAATACCGTACAAAATAAATTTCACGTGTCAAAACTTAATTTAGTAGATAACAATTGTCTAAATGTCTTGTTTGCTCTCTTAACATACATCTTGACAATGTGACAACAAACACAAACTAATGCAATATTTGTTTACTGACGCACTTGTCAGTTACATGTTTTGGTTTCAAACTAATTTGCATCATGTCTTGAATCTTAATGGTGCATTCATTATTTTCTTTAAGAAAGTGAATTTTGCTAAAACCAAATGACACCAAAGTACAATTAAAAGCCTTGATTGAGAATTTTCAGGTTTATGCAAAGTTTAGAATTAATCTCATTTTTATAAAACCTGTTGTGTCTTGTTTGTTGATGAGTACAACATTATGAGAGTTGGTGGGTGGGAGTATCCAAAATAAAGTTGTTTTATCTCTAATTATTTAGATTCAGAAATTTGTCGGAAGTTTAAATGTGCATGTAACACATTTATTTGAATTTAAACTGTAGGTATGATACAAATGTCTTTTGGTTTGTAGAATGAGTGTCCATTCAAATCCAAATGAAAATGCAAATTGATGTCTAAGACAAAATGGTAATTATTGTAATATAATGCGGCTGAATTCTTCATGATCGTTAATACATGATCATGAATATCTTGGAAAGGCGAGATTATTCAGCGCTTGTTTTAATATTAAGAAGTGCTGTAATTTATAGTTCTGATATTATTCATGACTAAGGTTGGTTGGATGTACAACAAAAGTTCTTTGATGCTTATTAAAATGACACAGAATGTACATGTCAGAAAAGAGCTATTGTTATATTTAATGTGGCAGTACGTCTTCAGATGGAAATATGTAGACCTCACTCACTAGTTTCACAATTCAGTTTAATTTTTAATATTCATTACCAAATTCATATTATCATTTTGATTTTTTGTTTATCCCATAGTGTATTTTGAAAATCTATTTAATTATCATTGACCGGACACTTGTAATTTGTACAAAATGGATATTGTTGTGAATAGTATTTTTGTAATAAAATGCCCAATTTCTATGAATTAATGTTTTCCTTTGTGAATTGAAACAATTATCGTTGATATCATTTTTAATATTCAGTACTCTCTCTCTCTCTCTCTCTCTCTCTCTCTCTCTCTCTCTCTCTCAGAAATCTGAAACGCCTCAATTATGTACATTTAAGAAATCTTTAAGGTGTTGGAGGGGGTAGGGCGACGTACGTTAGATAATTTTTCAGCCAGCCTACATCGATATATGTACCCTGCCTATTTGTATTGGTACCAAGAGGCGTTGTGTTGTGTATTAATGGTGTATGGTTATATTTGATCCAAAATAATTTTTAAAATTACCTTTTAAAACACCAAAATTACTGACACACTCTGGAACAGATTTGATACGTTGCACAAGTTTTGTGGTGGTTTGATCTGTGATTTAAGCATCTGGAAAATGACTCAAGGCATTGGTGCTTTAAACAACTCTTGACACAAGTAGGTTTGACAATACGTTAATCAGAAGTATTTGCACGATTAAAATGAAACCATCTTTTAAGGCTAATTACATGAATTTAGTAAATATAGGTAAGCCATTTAGTAATAATAGTGTTTATCTGTAGAATATCATATTGTGAGCGATGCTGTTTCTTTTGTATACATGATTAACTGATTAGTGTTTACTTGTTGTTGTTTTTTTAATTGAACTATTAGGCTTTAATTAAACCGGCAAATGATCTCGCTTTTGATGCTTTGTCGACACAGGCAAAGCAGTTTTCTTAAAACAAGATTCATTCAAATGATTTTCGACAGAGAAACATCATTACATACACATGTATTTATGTAGCCATAACTCTTTCTTGTCTTCCCTCATAACAATGTTTCACATGCAGTGCAACGTGTAAGAAATAGAATCCACTTGTAATCGGCAATTCTGTGGAAATCTACGATGGCCGATAGCGGCCGCCAGAGTACAACATCACAGTAACATGAATTTGTACAAGTTTGTACATGTACACATTTTATAAGTGACGGATAAACATATTATAGTAATATAGATTTGTACATGTACACATTTTTCAAAAGTGTACGTGACGGATCAACATATTAAAGTAACAGAGATTTGTACATGTACACATTTTGCTCAAAAGTGTGCATGTACAACTCTCTATTATTTCATAAGTAAAGCCAATTAACATTCCTTGCGCAGTAATACATTTTAAAGAACAATTCACCTTTCTGATAACCTCTCGGCTTATTGATTTGTTCATCGGAACCCAATTATAATGGTCTCTATGTTAGCAAGAATGCGAGAGAAAACCGACATCACATTTACAGTATAACAAAGTTGTTCTCAGTCTTCCTATCAGTCTAGCAAAACCTAGTCGCCATTTTTGTTCACCATTTTTGCAAACAGAATACTTATGGAGCAGCCATATAAGTATTTAAAAAATAGACTTTGATGTATAAAGCAGTAAAAGAGTTTTCGCGCTGTCTATAACACTATTTGGGTTTTGCTCATGAGATATAGCCATTTTAATGATTGTTATATTGCTTATTTCTTAATTTTCTTGTTTTACTTGTATATTGCCACACCGATAACTTTAATAAGAGGTTCATTTGATGGATTATTTATGATACCAAAAATATATAAATTTCTCATGGAAAATTTTCTTTTTTTTTTTGATTTCAGTGAATTTTGTCTTGCACTACGCTGAGAAACACTTCAGCTACAAGGAAATATCGGATTTATTAGAGAAACTTCATGGCATAAATCTGAGGTAAAATGCACAATCATTTTGTAATGTAGTAATTTCTGACTTTAGATACACTCTGATATGTGTGTAACTCTTGTCGCATTTTAATCCTAAGTAAGGGGTGCGCTTGTTGGCAGAGAGTTTTGCATCTGATGAGTGTGGTTCTGTCAGTGGCTTTATTCAATTTTTCTTGGTACCTTCCTTGGTATCGTTGTGCTTGTATCTTCTTCGTTTTAGTTGCCCTTTGAGTTCCATTTTGCTTTTCGTGATCATTCCTCACCTGATCACGCGTAGTACCATATATATGTATCTCTCGTATTTTGTTTGTGTGTGACCATTTTCTCATTTTTATGCTAAATACTAATGTACTACTTTCAGTACCAACGCCATACGGTAGAGACTTAAATGTGCTGGAATGCCATCAAAGAGAGGACCCACCATTCACAGTATAGAGAAAGTCAAATTGATTGTTCAGGTAGACTTTCATGATTGAAAATGATAATAAATACATATTTATGAACTTTACATGTTCTTCCATGATATGTCTTTTACCTCCGTTTACAGTCGTTACATTTTTGCATGTTCCGAATCAACATATATAATTTATTCATAACGACCACCACAAGCATACCTTAGAGTCTTTTTGTCATTATATTTTTTTGAAAGAGCCATATGTGAAAGAGTTATATGTTACAAGAAGACTTCTTCAGATATAATTCAAAATGACCGCCATCGCTTAACAGGCTTGAGGATGCTTCTCTGGACTTTGTGCCGCTTGTCATATCATATGTAATTATTGACAGTGTTTATCTACATTAGTGGTTTCGTTATGCATTGATTGTTTCTTCACTTGCTAGATTTCTTTAGAGTGGGTGGGGAAGAACTGTTAGAATTCTTAGTCGATTTCAACCACTCGTACTACGACTGTCTTGTGCTTCAGACATAACGTCATCACGTTATGCATGCCAGTCGACCCGTTTATGCTACGATGGACACTCTTTAATTGCACTAAATAGCAATTCTTTTTCGCTTGATACTACATTGTGCACTAAATAGACTTATCATCCTTGGACTACATTCGATTTCCTTACATTATTAACAGCAGTGCAAACAAGAAACGTTGTCAGGCAATGAGCCAAAGTGTGTGGATCTAACACTCTCCGGTTACTCCGTGAACAGTTTCCACGCCAAACTCTAGGAGATGGAATTGCTGTAATCGATAATTCACCGTCTTCAATAAACTACAACTATCAATTTCGAACACATATTTCAAACCTCACTCACAATGGAGCAAATGTCACTTCATTTTTCTGACTCGACAGCCCTCCTCCTAGTAGAAACAAACATCGTGAAGGAATCTCTGTCTTTGGAGCATTTTCCTGGCCTCCTGTAGAATAGAAATTCGATAGTGGAAACCTGATTATTCTTGGACATTTTAATTTTCACTTTGATTCTCCTGAAAATCCAAACACCTCAAAATTCCAAGATCTTATTCACATTTTCAGCCTCAAACAGTCAGTTAGCAGCCCGCCCATCTTCATGGTCACATTTTAGACTGGATTATTCATTCGCTGGTTGAGAATGCTCTATCGTCTTCATTTTAACGAACTTGTATCTCACCAACTCTGCGTCATATGCCATCTCAGTGCAGCAGTCCCTAACCCTTCATCTCTGCTTCTACGAGAAAATCTCCGAATAATAAATAGAACCAAACAAATGCACGACATCGAAGCACACATGACGCCTTCACTTTCCTTTTGTAATGCCATATTATTTGTTTCTCTAATCTTGCCCTTGGATATGTTTCTTTTTGTTATTATTATTATTATTATTATTATTATTATTATTATTATTATTTGATAATCGTCGTGCCTATATGAATAATATGTAGTGGGAATTTCTCTGTTAAATCTACCCCTTATGGGTACGGTTATAATTATCATTTGAACTATTGCGCATGCTATTTCTATCCAGCAAATAGTTTCTTCTGTATCATTCCAGTCGTTATTACCTGATTTGCCACACACCGTTGGCTACAGACAAGTAACAGATACGCGTCGAAAAATGAAAATACGCGTTCGTAGGTACATGTATGTAGAGGTTGTTAAACCAGAAAGAATGTCTCTGAGCTAGTCGTTAAAAACTTTAAATTTTATTCTGTTTTGAAAGTACACTCTTTGCACAATTTGTAATCATAAAAGACAATGTATATAATTTTGTTTTCGGAATAATACAGAAATAGTCTGTTTAATATTTTCTGCAAGACTAATTGACTAGCAATTATTCTTTAAGGTCTGAAGTAACCTTTCTAAATTGGAGATTGAAGTAGCATCACATGTTATAGTTTCAGCTTTTGTGTCTTTTAGGGCTCTCTTGCTATATATATATATATATATATATATATATATATATATATATATATATATATATATATATATATATATATATATATATGGGTGTGTGTTAACAGAAATACTATAATGCATGTGATGATAGAACTGAATCCTATCGGTGCTGACCTTCGAAGAAGACCGCCAATACAACGAAGGGTGTATCTAACAACTGGGACAAACCACATGTGGCATGTTGATGGGTACGTACAAAAAGACATTAGTTTACTTTGGTAGAATGGTACAGTACGATTATCTCTCTGCATTGTTTTATTTTATACTTTTAAATAATCTTTGTTTTTCTTTGTAATTTACAGTGAGGTCTGAAATACATTTTTCAAAATTTGTTAACGCTGTTATTTTGGTTAACCAAGGTTTCCTTACAGTAACATCTTAATTCAGCCTCGAAAACAACAACAATAAATAAAAAGTTTTGGTTGAATTATCCTACACATCGTAAATATGCAAATGCCAGGTCAAATATAAATCATCATTACTACGTATGATCTTATGAATATGTTATTTCAAATGCGTTTAGTTCTAATACGAACTTCTCAAACGCTCTTTTTTCTATTATAAATACCTGCTGTTGGAAACATGTATACTTAAATTGTAAAATGCCGAAAGAAAAGATTAATTTATAAAGTGGACAGCAATTCCATACATAATTAATCTACTCAGTCAAAGTACCAAGAGTTGCAAATACTACTTCAAATATTGATCCCGAAATTTCACTACAATAAATTTATTACTCGATATAATACTACGTAGTTGCTTCCCATTATCTTTTGTTTGGACATAGATTCTTTTCTCATTCTATATGACCATGACTTTTTAGAGCTTCTGCTACTTAACACATGGATTGTTCATGATAGTTTTTACAAAGGCAATATGAAACTCTCTCTCTCTCTCTCTCTCTCTCTCTCTCTCTCTCTCTCTCTCTCTCTCTCTCTCACACACACACACACACACACACACACACACACACAGAGTTGCCCCTTCAAAAAGTTGGGCATGATGACAAAACCTTTACTCAAATCAATTGGCCACATCGCTGGTTTTATAAGACAGTAACCATAATAATCATCATCATCAGCAGCAGCAGCAGCATCGTGTTAATAGCAGTAAAAGATCGCAATGACATCCGTACACTTACCATTGGAAAAATTGAAACCAAACTTCTGAACTAAAAACTAACCTAATGACGTATCTGATTGGGGCGTGTCAAATCCCCCTCCCCAGCTTTTTCGTGAATGTCCAACTTTTAAGATGGCGATAATTATATATGCATACATTTTGTGTCATTTGTGTATTTTTGGTTCACTGTATTTTGTAGCTATATTTCCATCATCATAGTCAGCTCATCGTAGTGAGTTACAGTGTTAACTAACTTTGGCAGGTCATATTTGGGTTAGGTTTAAGAGAACAAGTAACACGGGTAACAACATTTTTTTTTAATTCTATGAGTGTGATAAGCATATAAATTGAGTTTTCTCTAAGTCTGTGCTTTACCCATACCTGTTTTCCGGCCTCTGGACACAAACATGGAGAGTAGATGCAGATGTCAACTCCATTAGTCTATCGTCTGCATGAATGATGATATCTTCTTCTCTAATGTTTAGACCAAGACACGATCCTGACAAATCCATATATCTTTCAACATGAGCGATCAGTGCCTGAAAAATATATTTAAAAAGACTTTGTTATATTTATTCTCGTCGAGCAACATGTAAATTCACTTACGCTGTGTGCAATGAACTAACCGGTCATTTTCGCAAGTTTTGATTCCAATAAATCACTCAAAAACAGGAATAATGACCCACCGCTACCACCACATAAAATAAAATTATGTACAAGCTTCAATAGTGGTCGACTAACATATGTACTTACTGAACCTGTCGAGTTATTTGGAAATGTTGCAGTAAAACTTTGGTCGCCCAAGTAGAATACTACGTCAATTACAAGTGGTAATGTGTCTCCATCACTCGTAGAAGGGACGTCTTCAGTCCATTTGGAACTGGTAGTCATTTCATCATTGTTAGGTGCAGATAGGGTTCCTAATATGGTAGATAACGTAGACAGCTCTTCATCGGAAGAACTGTCTGTCACAACTGCAAGTGGTTCGTTATTGTTGAAACAGCCTAAATGCACATGAAATAAATGATATTAACAGGAACAACAATGTACACATATCTATAACAGTCCCTCTTACCAATCCCGAAAACGCACGAAAACTTTAACTTGTCCCTGAATACAATTATTAGTGAACCCAAGCAACAATGAAACACATTTTATTATTTAGTTGATATACCGTTTTAAACAATCCGTCAATCTCATATGCTATTCAAGGTCCTTGAAATGTCAGATAAAAAAAACATCATATTCTAGTTGTGTTCATTACAATAAATACTGGCTTCTAATAACTGTACATTGCGGACCCTATAAGAAATAATCTTTTGTATTTTACCATTATTTGCTATAAATCAGTATAACAAGACGGTGAGTTGAACCTGACAAAAAGAAACTCAAGAAAGAAAATAAAATTAGTGTGAGCATCAGATTTCAAGCCAAATGTGTAAATTGTCAAAGTTATTAAATAACCCGTCTCCATTATCTCCGAAGGTTGACATGTCTTAAAAAATAATCTCTACATATTTTAACTTTCCAGGAGAAACATCTAATATATATATATATATATATATATATATATATATATATATATATATATATATATATATATATATATATATATATATATATATATATATATATATATATATATACACTTCCCTATCTGAGAGGAAAATATGGAAAAGAGTTTGAATCCTAACAAACTGGTGGTGCTTACTTTGGAAAACTTTCCGACTTTAAAGTATCCATGTCCGACAGTTATCTGAAATTTGTAGCAAATCAGGGTTAGCAAAAACTACAGCATGTATCAAAAAAGAATCTTAACTTAAACATGCATAAAAATTTACATATCTCTCCAAAATAGGTGAAGGCCATTCACATACGATGCTATATAATATATTTGTAAAAGTCGATTCATTGGAGACTAATGTATACAGATATTTAAAAAAAAGTTACTCAATATTTTGTCCTGACCTATGAACATTAAAGGAAAATGTGCATATATACATTTTAGGCAAGTGCAGTTTACGACTAGCATTCTAATGGTTCAAATAAATATGAATATGTGATCTTTTAGTGTTGTAACCTGTCGGTAGCTATCTCCTTGTGTAAAACTGAATATTACTTGCTAGTGTTGTTGTGGATTCAAAATCTTTATCTACTCTAGTGCTTTTCACAACGGATTTACTATGAGATGAATGTGACTCTTGTCTTGTACTGATTTGTCTTCGATATGACTCAAATATTAACATTCTGGAATTCCCAAATGCTAAAATAGGAATATCTTGCGTTAAAGGCTGTCAGAAACCTTGCAAAGTGTGTGTGTGTGTGTGTGTGTGTGTGTGTGTGTGTGTGTACGAGAGAGAGTCTTAATTATGAAACCTCGTAAATGTCCAACAAACACACTTAGAGATTCAGTTCGAAAAAAGACAAACACAAGATAAGCGTGCAATATTTATTTTACAATTTTTTTTACTTCAGTTTGACCCTACAAGTTTCAAGGAACGAGTTACACTTATGTGCATTATATACTATAAAACATGAAAGGGAATGCTGTATGGTTGAAATATGTATCAATGTGAACAGATTTTGAACATTATTAATCACGTTTGTAAACCAAATGATGGACTGCATCTCACCAGTGGAGCCACAGACGGCCAGAAAAACTTGACCTGCTTTATTCCATCCACCTTCAGGTTCGAGAAATGCATTGTTTCGACACAGACTGTGATGTTGTTTGTCTCCATTAGAATCTTTATACCGTAGGGTGGTAATAGAAGGACATGCACTTCCTAAAATACAAAAATTGGCAAGGTACAGAACTGGAAAGCAGAGAACTAAAAATAATACCATACGACAATATCATATTGTAATATACAAAGCAATGCTATAAAACATAATAAAATAAAAGATAATTGCAATGTAAAAAAGAACATGCATCTTAAATTAAATGACAGAAGATAACACATTCAAAACAATATTAAGATCTAGGAAGCACTTCAAAAGAGTTGATTAAAACAACAGATAAGAATAAAGAGGAAAGCACATAGGCGAAGTAGGCCTGGTCTCATTGACTTGCCTTGAGGTAGACTTTAAGCCGCTATTACATGGTAATATATGGTCTATTTGACTTAAACGGACGAGACATTCCATTTTTGTATCACGAATGTTTTAAAGAGCTGACAACATGACGCAGCATATGGTGATGTATTTATTGTTGGGGTGGCTCTCGAGAAGAAATTATTTTAAATATATTTCTTTTCATGGTTCTAATGTTACCTAAATATGGCGGCCATGCATGATCGTCACGGAAATCATATACATTTAAAGGAGATTTATAGACGGATGAACCATGCAAAAGGGCTGAAATCTCTAAAATGGGTAACATAAATCATAAAGGTTCTAGAACACAAAATCAAAAATAGAACTTACAAAGGACAATCGACAAAGCAACAATGACGCAAGACCAGAAATTCACTTGGCCATCTCATATAGAGGTCACATGAAATGGTAACTATAGAATATAATCTTAGCACACATCATGTTTAAAGTAGAGACATTGAGTGTGCAGGGCTTAGAATTATATTAAGAGGTACACAGATGTCAGTCAAAAAATAATTATGATAAAATAGAGACAAACAGTCATACATATAACTAATTTGTTATCAAAGATATACATTATATCAATTTTAAAAAATATTCAATTATATATAGTGCATCGGCAATAAATTCATTAGGATACAAAGTATTTAACTTATGAATCCAATAAGTTTCTTGTAGGTGGTGTAAAAGATGATTTAACTGTGTTAAAATAACCCATTTTTTTAGAATGAACAGATTTATTCGATAACCTGAAAAAAATGTAGCATGAAATATGTTTGACAAACACTTCAACAAGTTTCTAAGAGAATGAATAATCATCGTTTTCATATATAAAAAAACAATATAGAGATCCTCAGTTTTCCTCTAATATTTCAACACACTTTTAACACCAAAAATCACTCCCTACTGGATTTTTATTTCATGCCAATAGATATTGTGCATGGCGTCATAATTCGAGTCATAAAAGAAAATTATATATATATATATATATATATATATATATATATATATATATAACAGCAATTACGTCATTACATAGCGTCATAAATTATCTGCATTGTCATAGCAATTTTACTTGTGAAATAATAGAGAGTTGTTCATGCACACTTTTGAACAAAATGTGCACATGTACAAATCTATATTACTAAAATATGTTGATCCGTCACCTATAAAATGTGTACATGTACAAACTTGTACAAATTCATGTTACTGTGTTGTTGTATTCTGGCGGCCGCTATCGGCCATCGTAGAAATCCGATTATTTACGGACATTACAAACTTGCCTTTGGCATACGTGGCTAACAGGAAATCGTTAATGACTACACCGATAAGTATTAAATGAATAAACAGACAGATAGAGTGGCAGGTGAGAAAAATCATCGAGTTCTTGGACAAACAACAAATAAACAGGTTTCTTTTAATGTTTGCAAACACTGATGCAAATATGCAAACTCTGATGCTTTCGTAATTGCAGTCTCTCTCTCTCTCTCTCTCTCTCTCTCTCTCTCTCTCTCTCTCTCTCTCTCGTCATAGTCACTCTAAAGAATTTGTCACATCTGCAATAACTCCAATAAACCCAAAACGTCTCAAAACCAAAAATGTTGTTCCAAGTGATATCGGTTTTTAAGAGTTCTGCTCTATATAGAAAGGATGAGACGGAATAGCGTAAAATCTGAATTCTGTATATGATCCAATTAAAGGTTTATCTAAGATTTAGTTCCTGCGCAAAAATATGATATTGATATTTTGATGAATATGTAAAGATTTCTTCTGTAATTGAGTGGTCGTGGCATGGAAAAGTTTCAGAAAGGTCACACATTGGCATACGATTACCAGCTTCATATATCATCGTATATTATAGCGGATGATTCTAATACATTAGCTTCATATTATCATCGAATATTAAAACTGATGATACAAACTTATCAGCGTCTTAGATAATCGAATATTATAACTGATGATTCAAACTATCAGCGTCTTAGATAATCGAATATTATAACTGATGATTCAAACTTAACAGCGGCGCAGATTATCGAACATTATCACCGATGATTCAAAAGTACGAGTGGTAAAAGGATCATCGAATAGTATAACCCATGATTCAAATTAGCTTCATAGATCATCGAATATTATCCCTGATGATTCAAACGTATCAGAGGCATATATCATCGAATATTATCACTGATGATTCAAATTTATTAGCTTCAAAGATCATCAGATATTATCACTGATGATTCAAACTTATCAGAGGCATAGATCATCAAATATTAGCACCGATGATTCATTTATTAGCTTCATAGATCATCAGATATTATCACTGATGATTCAAATTTATCAGAGGCATAGATCATCGAATATTATCACTGATGATTCAAATTTGTTAGCTTCATAGATCATCGAATATTATCACTGATGATTCAAATTTATTAGCTTCATAGATCATCGAATAGTATCACTGATGATTCAAATTTGTTAGCTTCATAGATCATCGAATATTATCACTGATGATTCAAATTTATTAGCTTCAAAGATCATCAGATATTATCACTGATGATTCAAACTTATCAGAGGCATAGATCATCAAATATTAGCACCGATGATTCATTTATTAGCTTCATAGATCATCAGATATTATCACTGATGATTCAAATTTATCAGAGGCATAGATCATCGAATATTATCACTGATGATTCAAATTTGTTAGCTTCATAGATCATCGAATAGTATCACTGATGATTCAGATTTGTTAGCTTCATAGATCATCGAATAGTATCACTGATGATTCAAATTTGTTAGCTTCATAGATCATCGAATATTATCACCGATGATTCAAATTTATTAGCTTCATAGATCATCGAATATTATCACTGGTGATTCAAACTTATCAGAGGCATAGATCATCGAATATTAGCACTGATGATTACAATTAATTAGCTTCATAGATCATCGAATATTATCACCGATGATTCAAATATATTTGCTTCATAGATCATCGAATATTATCACCGATGATTCAAATGTATTAGCTTCATAGATCATCGAATAGTATCACTGATGATTCAAACTTAGCAGAGGCATAGATCATCGAATATTATCGCCGATGATTCAAATGTATTTGCTTCATAGATCATCGAATATTATCACCGATGATTACAATTAATTAGCTTCATAGATCATCGAATATTATCACCGATGATTCAAATATATTTGCTTCATAGATCATCGAATATTATCGCCGATGATTCAAATGTATTAGCTTCATAGATCATCGAATAGTATCACCGATGATTCAAACGTATAAGAGGCATAAATCATCGAATACTATATTATCCCCAATGATTCAAACTTATCACCGGCATAGATAATCGGTTCAACACGTAATAACCCAAATAGTGTGGCTTACTTCCATCTGTGCTAATAAACATTCAGAAAGTTTATTATGCAATATATAATTTAAATATTTTGGGATTATATTAACATTAAATTCACGATTTATATTACAGAATAAATGACCGTTGAAAGAAACGTCCAAAGAATATGTTTTAAAAAAGAAATGGAAATTGAATAAAGAACATTACATTCACATTTTTATTATATATATGTTTGGCCGAATGGCTGATGGCCGACTCTGCTATGGGCCAAGTAGTCCCGTAATCATGAATACAAGCAGATTTGAGAATTTGTAAGACTTGATGATGACATTTATACTACACTTGGGTATTATATGTTTCATCGCTCAAATTCATTAATCATGGCTACAATATGCAATCCAATATTTATATGTGGTCACTGGCAGACAAGATGTATCAGAGAGGCTTTACAATGCGGGATGTGCAAGTTATGGTATCTTGCAAGTTGTTTTGGACATCACAAACGAAGAATTATCAAACAGGGGTTTCCCGGGTGTCATGGTTGAGCTGCTTGAAGACATCCAAAAATATCAACAGGAACTGTCTCAAGAGCTTTTTCTGCTGCGTCAGTTGCTGTAAAAATTCCCTTGCTTCGTTCGGCAGTTGGCTTAAATAACTCTTTCACACCTTCTTTAAATTCCACCTGAGATACTGCCGAGCATGTAGTTGTTGTTTGACAGAATCCCATACGGTGATATATTTCTTAATTGCATTTAGTCGCAGTCGAGCTAGTTTAGCTGTTGAGATTAAATTATTGATATAATAATTTAACTAAGCCACACACAGAACAGCAGAGAGGGTGACGACCAAGAGATGCAAAAACACAAGCGTCGAAGATAAAATAACGCAATTGAAAGACATCGGTTGGTTAGAAAGTATGTTTAGCATTATCTACCTTGTATTTTTGTTTTCGTAGAAAGATTGATTTCGCGAATGGACATTTCTAAAAGGTTAGCTGTTTACCTTTCCTACTTTAGCGTAATTAACATGCTCGTTAAAAAAAATAATTTTACCCTCCTTAGAAACAGGGACGTGTTTTCAATGTTTTTTTTTTTTTTTTTTTTTTTTTTGGGGGGGGGGTAAACAAAACGTGATGGGCTTGTTAATTTTCGTATATATACTATATCATATTTACAGCACATACAAAGTCATGAGCGAGGGCAAATGCCCCACATCACCCCCGTTCCTGCCTCACCCAATGACGTCTCTGCGTAGGAAGCTTTATTTTGGTCTGAAAACTTGGTCTGTTCACCATCCATGTTGCTTTTGTGTAAAGTGGGTTCTGTGTGTCTATCCCCCACCCCCATATTTATTCCATAATATATTTGTTAATCTGTATATGTCTGTTGTTTAAGGCATCTTAATATAATATGATTTTAGAGTCCATTATGTTTTTGAAAGCAATTTTTCGCGTGTTCCAAACATTATAGAGATACAGGAACATCTTGCTTTGTTTGGATGTAGAGTCTTACCTGCCCATTATATATTTTATTATGGTGTTTCTCGCTCCATATTATCGCTTTATCTCAATATTTATTAATTATCTCCTTTATCCTTCTGTAATACAGTAGTGGTTCGATCAATTTCGGTGTATATATATATATATATATATATATATATATATATATATATATATATATATATATATATATATATGCATGCTTCCCAGGGATGTTGTTGATCTATATATGTATTTCTTTTGCATAGAGTGTAAACGCTTATTCTGTATCCATATTTAGTATGTTGTTAGGAAGACTACACCTGGATTATAATGTATACTATTTAAAATCGTTCTCCAATTTTTGTTTTGGATGATTTTACATCTGGACATTAATGTAATGTAGACACATTTTATACGACGTAATCAGTTTCAGGCAAATATAAATGAAACAGGCACGAAATATACTAGAAATTGTTTTGGGGGAAATAAACCGAAATCGTAGAAAAAGCAGGAAAGAATTTAAAATACAAAGATCAGTCTGGGAGGGTTGCCCGCTATCCAAGCTATTATACGTAACTGCAATTCGAAATATACAATACATAGAAGGTATTCAAATTCCGATCCTTAAACAAGAATTCAAAATGCTCCAGGACGCTGATTATACATACTTTATAAGAGATCCAATATTCCTCCATCAACAAAAAATGGGTTATGTTTGAAGTTTCATGCCAAATTTGGACTTGCATACTTGCAATTTTAACTGAACTCACACCACTTTAGAAAATGCTAGCCAAAATAGAGTAGTATTAGCTCAAAGCTAGCCAAAATAGAGTATTATTAGCTCAAAGCTAGCAAAATAGAGTATTATTAGCTCAAAGAGGTAAGTGTGTTTGTAAAACATGTCTTTTTGTGTATGGTTTGTATTTCAGTCAACAATAACTAAAAAGTTACCCTTGAAATTTCAACTTGTGCTGTACTTGTCATATTTTATGATGTCCATTTTTCCTTCTCAACACCAGTTTCACTATCTCTAATATAGAGATTTTACAAGAATTCATCAAAAGTTTAAAATTCTATGTCATATTCATTGTAAC
Organism: Unio pictorum; assembly: GCA_030141615.1. Taxonomy (NCBI): domain Eukaryota; kingdom Metazoa; phylum Mollusca; class Bivalvia; order Unionida; family Unionidae; genus Unio; species Unio pictorum. The sequence goes on from JARLTB010000042.1 coordinate 23,904,166, forward strand.
TCAGTGAAAATTTCCAAAAGCCGACAAATTATTTTCTTACATATTTTTGATTTACACTACGACATAGTGCCAACCGTATATACACGTATCAGATACAACTGCAAACTACATAGATCCAGGTCTTCAGTTACTTAATGTATCATCAGATTTAAGTCTATAAAGTAAGTGGAACAAACACAGACCCTGATCTGGCACTGCAATACGCATGTCCAGTCAAAGTTTATGTTATTTTCAGTTAGACTAAACTTGCTGGCAAATACAGATGGTATATGTTAGTGCAATCATAAAACCAATTCTCACAAGCTTGAATAACCATCTGATGTGAAGCTAATGAACTGATTTTTATACATTTAATGTCAAACTGATGCACGGTTATGATTCTATCAGGATACGGACTTTGTACGACTATACTTACGTTTTGCGTAATGTTGACAAGTGTTATGCCACGGTGTGGATAAATATTTATATGATATTATATGAAATCATGATTCTAATAATAGTAAACGGTATGTGAGAAAAAAATTACATCAATGCTGACAGAAAGTGAGACAGGGAATATAGCTTGATTGACGCGTCTAAAGTTCATCGAGTACATTTAATGGATTGTTGGCCAATAATATATGGGTGTTTTGACATTATAAGCATGTGGGAATATTTTTGAATCAAATTGATTCTATTTCATTAAACATCCATGCAATATAAAAACTCACAATAATATAAATAAAACTGCTGTTCTTTCCCAAAAATAAGCTAATTAAAGATGACCATGTGTTAATTGATCTGCAGAAAATTAAGTGCCAATTAACTAAGTTTATAATGTGGACTTGAATAATTAATTATTGTACATGTAATATGTTAGCTCTTAGACTAATGAATTCACAAAGCTTGCAAAAAAGCTCTATACAACTGAACCAAAATTACAATTTAGAGTGAAATTGTACGCATATACCGCATACTGATACATATCGTGATAAACAATTACTACCTGATAAATATATCGAACCGCTCCGGTGGCCTAGTGGTTAAAGCATCTGCCACGCAAGCGGAAGGTCATGGGTTTGATCCCCAGCTGAGTCATACTAAAGACTTACAAAAATGGTACTAACAGCTGCCTCGCTTGGCGCTCAGCGTTAAGAGGTTAGTGTAAGGACTGGTTGGCCTGGTGTCAGGATAATGTGACTGGGTGGAACATCATGCTACATGTCTACGGCATGATGCCCCAGTGCTAGAAATCACTATGAACTGCCTCACTGCAGACATCGTAGCGATTATGGCTGATTTTTTTTTAAAGCTACGTTAAAAATATCTCTCTCTCTCACACACACACACACACACACACACACACACAGCAACACGCAAATTTCAGTTGAGGGCTCTAGTTAAGTCTTAAGATAAAGTTCTGTGATTCTAGCTTTATTTTTAAATTATATACTGTATGCATTTTGGGACTTGAACATGCTCATAAGTTTTATGATTATGATTAGATGTTATCCCTGATCCCCAATTTCCTTCTACAGCTGTTATTAGCCTTAAGTACAAAAGACGCCACAGGAAAGTTATTTATGTTTGCACTTGGGAAGTAGGATATGCTTTAAGGTCACAATTTCATATTATTTAACGTTCTGTTTAAAGGTTTCACAAAAGTAAAGTCAACAGTACATAGTAAACCTGCTCTGTCTTTACAAGTCCTCTACATAGATGCTGGTAGGGTATGGTTACACTGGAGATAATTGACCAGCAGGTCTCAACAACTTTAATGTTTGGTCAAGGTATTTAGTCTACAACTTAACATGATGTGCAGAAATCGATATTTCTTTTAAGATTTAATATGACCATAAACTTTGACCTTTAGACCCCCAATTCATAGGTTTCTTTTTTTCTGAAAGTAAAAGCTATGCAGAAAATTTGGTCAAGGAACTCTGTAACAAAGTTGTATATTCCACAAAAATAATAATCCTTCTTTGATCCCAAATGACTCTGAACTCTGAACTTTTGACCCTAAAATCAATAGGCCTCTTCCAGACCTCAAGTGCAAGCCCTCGTGAAACAACGGTCAAGGTGTCTTATACAAAGACATCAAGGAATGTAGTATACAAAGATATCAAGGTATGTAGTATACAAAGATATCAAGGTATGTATTATACAAAGATATCAAGATATATAGTATACAAAGATATCAAGGTAACTATGTAGTATACAAAGATATCAAGGTATGTAGGATACAAAGATATCAAGGAATGTAGTATACAAAGATATCAAGGTATATAATATACAAAGATATCAAGGTATGTAGTATACAAAGATATCAAGGTAATTATGTAGTATACAAAGATATCAAGGTATGTAGTATACAAAGATATCAAGGTATATAGTATATAAAGATATCAAGGTATGTAGTATACAAAGATATCAAGGTAATTATGTAGTATACAAAGATATCAAGGTATGTAGTATACAAAGATATCAAGGAATGTAGTATACAAAGATATCAAGGTAAGTCGTATATAAAGATATAAATGTAAGTAGCATACAAAGCTATTAAGGTAAGTCATATCTAAAGAAATCAAACAAAAACAATTTTGCTTCCTTCATTTAGGGATGTTACCTTTGACCTTTAAATTCCCAGATGTTTAAGATGTTAGTCAGCTACCATATTTGATATATATGTAAATGATCGATAACTAAAATTCCTGTCTAGAAATAATTTTCTTCTTTCTATAGTTACCCTGGTCTTTCTCCACAAAATCAATTTACTTCTCTCTTTTCTCAAGCTCAAGACATCCACAACATTCTGTCAAGAACTGGGATGTAGAACTATTGTTTTTGTGTGGTAACCACCTTTTTCTTCCCATTACAATTAGCTTGACCTTTGAACTGAAATCATCCGTCTTACTACAAGTGCAAGCTATCTACAAAGTTTCTCCAAGCAAAGTCATTTTGTGAGAACTGGTTTCACAATTTAGACAACAGGTAATATATACCATGTAATAAGTTGCTGGATATTTCTTTTATTAAATATTAAAAGTCACTTCTGAGGTTTCTTTGTATGCTTTCGTCAGACAGTATGTATAATACGTTTGCATAAAGATCAAAAGCATGTCAGCACAAACGTGGCTATACAGTGCAACTCAGAAGCAAAGTTGCAATGGCAATGACATTTGACTCCAAAATAAACAGGTCTTTTCCTTACCCCAAGCCAGCCACGACATTTGGCCCCGTTCTATGATGTAGAACAAATGTTATTGTTTTCAAAAAAAACAAAAAACATCATAAAGTCAGTGACACATAACAATAACCCCAAAATCAATAAGCTTCTTCATTAACTCAATCAAAAGCCACCCACAAAGTCTGGTAACAGTCAACATTGGATTATTATTGTACAGAACAAGTTTTTCTATCAGTCAGAGCAATATCCTTAAGCTTTCCACCCAGATACAAGTAGGGTTTATCCTTACTGCGAACCATCCTCAAATCCTGGTAACTATAGAAGGTGGGCAACTCTAGTTATTGTGCTGAAATGAAATATGTGACAGAGAGAGGGATGGATGGGTAGACATCATAATGTTTCACACACCTCCTATTTGCAAACTCACACACAATAGGGTAAAAAAAAACATAGACCACACTATAATCAATGGTACAAGTTACTAAGAGACCTCATAAAAAATCTGCTAGACATCAGAAAAACTGGAGGGTGGGTGTGGAAACTGGCTCTTTATTAATTACCCCTCATTTTATAATCAAATTGCCAATAAAGTACTTTCTCTAATGAAGTTTATTATTCTGTATAAATTACATTTATTTTCAAAATGTCAAACATCTGAAAGACGGTTAACATTATTTCAACTAGTTTCAACAACCATCATGTGTATGCATAAATAGTTGTGTATTACATTTATGCTTTTTGTTTTCTTGATTAGTCTGGTTCCTTGATTGGTATATAATAGACTATAGTATAGCAGGGAACGAAACTAACTGTTGATACACAACTGAACAATATTCCTTTTTGTAAAAAAAAAACTAGTGATAATTATTTTAATCATCTACATCAAAAGTAAATTTTTGTATTGTCAAGTTTGCAAAATATTTAGGCTGTAATTTCATTCCAAGAAACTTCTTATCATCCCTGCGAATATCTCCAAGTACCAATTCAGGAATTCTGTGAAAATCATTTCCCCCATAATGGTCTGTATCTGTGAAACTGTAAAGCTCTTAATTTCACAAAGTATTCATTTCACTTAGTTGCCTTACTATCTTTGATCACAATTATGATTGAGTAGGTTAGTTTAAGGTAGTTCAATTATATTATGTACTCAACAAGTATTTAATTGATCAAATGAAATGAGTTCACTTCAAATACCACTGAGGCCGCTAGATCTTAAGCACGATTTTTAACTTTTCTTTTATTCCACCTCCTTTATTTAAAACAAAAGACGATGTTAAGGTGATAATATAAAGGAGGCCAGCTTTTAATTTAATGCAACAAAACAAATATTTCTGTACATCAGATATCAAAACATGGTCGGCACTTAATCTGGTTCTCAGAGAAGTGCTCACGGACATGTTAGTATTTTGACACATTTTATGTTTAATTACATGAAGACACACTACACTGATGATGACTCAACTTAAAAGGAACTAAAACACAAACTTCACTTGATAAAAAGTTATTTATTAAAGTACTGCCTCCACTAGGCATGACATTTTCATTGAACATAATTCATTAAATATAGTAAATTACTTATTACTTATATAGTAAATTACTCATTGGGAATTTAATGTTAACAAATTATGACTTCTTATTACAAGTTGATAATTTGATATTGTTGATTAAAATTTCCAGGTCCGATCTACCTTTTTCAACTATAAAACAAGCGATATATAAAAGTTTGTTACCAATATGAATCACAATTTTCTTCAAGTTTAACAAATAGGAATCAAGTTTTTTGTATTTTCTGGTTTAAGAAAAAAAACAGGATTCACACCTAACCTTGCTTTATAAGCGGGTTCATGAGTTAACAGGGCACAAATTATTGAGGAAGTGGTGTATGTGAATTTAATACATCATACAAGAATACAGGTTTGAAATTGAAATAATACAATACTACTATTAGTATTTGTCAGTGTTAATGGATTGGAACGTCATCTCATTGCTTAAGAGACATTTATGCAGGTACAAGTTGACTTCTGAGATTACTGACCAATATTGAATAGATCTCAATGATCTCAACCTTTGGTTCATGTTTAAAGACTTTAATTAAACTTGCTGTGCAGACAGTACTCCTTCTTACTGAGCTTACCATTAATTTAGACTTGCACTGTAGCCCCAACATATACAAATTTCCTATTTCCCCATGTGAATGTCATCTATAAAGTTTCCACAATAAAAAGCTCCTGTGCAAAATCCATATTTAATTAAGTCATAGACACCCAGCTTTGTCAGATCTCCAATTAAAGCCTATTCCATACCTGCAAAAATCCTCATCAAACTTTGGCTAAAGTGGTCTAGAACTATGGGTCATGGGGTTATGCAAACAGCATTTTTTCCCCATTCCAGTCCCACTGACCTTTTCCTCTGGATTTCCAAATGAGTGTTAGTTTTTAACAAAGTGTAAGCTATCCACAAACTTGGGTCAACGTACATGGCCAAGAACTGACTTGTATAGAAACTATTTTCATTATTTTTTAGCCAAAGGCAATAAGTGCCTTGCTGGTCTCATACAAGTTGTCCACAAAGTTTTGTAATAGGTCGCTGTATAGAATATTAGTTATCTTTTTAAAGGCGTTTTTCTTTATGGTATTTCTGACCTTGACCTTTTAACCATCAAATCAATAGGTGTCTTCCATTTCTCAAACGCAAAGTTTAGTCTATGCTTGTGGCACAGAATTCAAGCAGTTCTGTGAAAATCAGTTTTCCAATGTTCAGCTCCTGGTATGTTTACCTTTGACCAATAAACAGATTTCTTCCTTGTCTCAAATAGAAGCCATCAGCTTGACCTTGACCAATAACCTTCTGACCCCCTAAATCAACTGGAGTCTTTCTTATCTCAAATGAAAATTTTTTACAAACTTTGGTCAAAGTACCATGTTTACAAGTATTGTTTAAATTTATTTCCTGGGTTTTCTTTCAGTCCCTGCAACCTTGCCTTTATGCAACCTTGCTCTTGGACCTTTTAAGCTTGGAATCAAGATGTTTGCCCCATGCTAATACAAAATTTGGCAAAGAATGTAGGGATAACGATAGTTATTGTGAAGCAACAGAGAACAGTGTGTGTGCATGCTTTAGATTTTTAACAAAGCTTTAATAATGTATTTAGTCATACTGCTACAATGTCTGCAGTGCGACAGTTTAGAGTGATGTCTTGCAATGGGGCAACATGCCGCAGACATGTAGCATATGTCCCAACAATGGCCATAAACCATTTTTCAGCTAGTTGAGTTCTGATGACTAAATATAAGAATTAGAAATGTAAGAATGAAGATCACTGCAAATTACTGATAATAAAAGATGGAGAATACTACATGGCCACTAAAAAGAAAGAAAAAAAAGTACTCTATTCGAATTTCACTATGAGTACTCCTCTTTCCTCTCCACCCTTTTCAGTTCTCTTTTGTTAAATATAGATTTCCTGTTTTAATTCATCAATCCATTTAAAAAAGCTTTCAAGTATAAAGTAAAGACTTTATCCCTTCAAGTGGAGATAACTGCACTAAACAAATGATGCCCAATTACAATATTTCACTGGTTTATATTAAGTCTGGTGACATCAATTTTCTCTGATCATTTTAATCAACTTGTTATTATCTCACTATCCTATAGCATTTTAATTTTTTTTTATATAGTTTTCTAGTTTCTGCATATTTTATAAGTGTGCATTATATGCACTGTCTCTGTAGAAAGAAGAGTTTGGAATTTTTGAAAATACTTTTTAATAACTATAATCACAAAAGTGTGATTTTAACAAAAGAGAAGTGTCGAATTAAGAAGATAAAAACAGCTTCTGTCCAGATCACCCATAATTAAAATCTATTTTTCTTCATTTCTCCAGCTCTCACTTTCTCCAATTGTCCTTGGGCAAATTATAGCTGTCCCATGGTATTTTGAAAAAATATCAGTGACAGTCATTATTGCTGGGAGTTTTCACAGAGCTATCAGTATACAATTCACAATTTCAAAACAAACTGCAACTTAAAGACCTCAGTAATGTTTTGTCCATAAAATTACAAGCAGAACAAATATAAGAGACTGATCTGCTGGCACCATATGCAGCAACAATTCTACCCTGTTAACAACAAGGCATGATATATACCATGATAACAGTATGATTCGGATAAAACAGTAAAGACATCTTTTCTTTTAAGCTAGTCCACAAATAAAGCTATGAAATATGGCTGATTTAAATGACTAGTTCTTTGAGAAATACAAATATCAGCCAATAATTTCTTCATAAATACAGGACTCTATTATGAACCATCATGTACAGACTAACCAAGTTTACACATTATCTTCTATATACAGTTTAAAAGTGATACATAACAATATTTTTACCAAAAACATCAAGAATGGTAGAGGACAATAACATCAGCACACCTATGAAAACATTTACATAAAATGTACTTGTGTATAAGGTATAATGATAAAAGATTAGCATGAAATATATCATTCATTCAGGAAGAAAAAGACAACCGCATCAAGATAAAGCAGATATTACACATGTTCTCATTTGATATGATATTTATGAATCGAATTGAATAATGTTATTTGCCGTGGACTACTTGCAGTGTGTAACACAATATATCATTTCATAAATTTCATAGCAAATTAACATGATTTCAAGATGCTATTAATCAGACAAGAATTTTGCATTACTCAAATAAAAATGTCATGTTTTAGGATAGTGTGGAGAAAACATTTTTACGATATCATGACACAAACAAGTTTGTGATAAAAGCCAGTCTTTGATACTCTAATGCCATCAAAGCCATGAAACTAAAAATAGCATGTAGTTATTATTTGACACAAAATAAGAATTTCACAGAAAGCAATGAATTGCCTGCTGTGTAAAATCAAGTTACTGGGGCAGGAAAACTAGGTAACTTTTGATTCCTTTTTTAAAAACTATACTTCAATTAAATTTAATGAGTATGCAACAGCAGCCAATAGAGCTATTTACAAAAATGTAAGGCTGATGCCTATGCCAACAATATCAACACTTTCTGAAAAATAACACCTATCTATTGCCTAGACTTTTGCAGGCAAGACAAAAATGCGATAAGGAAACAATTATTAATAAGAGATGTGGAATGAAGCATGTGACAGTTTGTTTGTTACTGGCATTATAATTTGGACTAGAGATCTGCTGCAGGACGTAAGAAAAAAACAAGGGAAAGCATTAATCCATTTCAATGTCTTGCTGAAAATTGTGGGCGACAATGAAAGACTGCTCACCAAGCTTGTGAGCCCTATTTACTTCAGATGATACTACGATTATATCTAACAGTACAAAATCTTTAATTTTTTCTCAATTTCTGAAATATGAAGTTGTACTGAATATGCTTTTCCCAGAACTGACCTTATCTAAAAAGAAAATTTACAATTAAATATGCTGCATCACAAAATACACCATACTAGATCCTGTGTACTTAAACAGCACCAAAGAAAAAATTAGCAGTCTCCAATATAAGTGAAATATACTGTATTATTCCACACAACATATTTACATAGGAAGTCATATGGTGGGTGTATAATAATTTGTGTCCTTTGTGGGCAGATGTCCCTTTTATACAGCTTAATTATGAAACAAGAGATGGGATTCATAGATGTTTTCTCTGCACAGGGGTTCCTTTATAACTATGTCTTTAAAAACACATTTCACTCTCCTTAACTTTCAATAATATATGTCCCTTATATTTTGTAATGATTACAAGAATTTCAGACCAATACAGACACAACCAATAATCTCAGTCTGTTTTAATCTGCATTCATGAAGAACCACCATTACCAAAAAGGCTTAGCATTGCCATCATTGTTTCTCATTTAGTGATAACAATAGTCATCCATAAAAATCACTATATCCTTATCATATTTCATTCACATTATCTCAAGACTGCTTTCCTAGTATTTAAAACACTTAACGATGACACATACCCTTCCTTACACAAGTTTTCTAAAGAACCAGTCTTATCCAAGATTCATGGTAAAAAAAAATAGCCAAGATTTCCACATCATTTAGATGCTGTTCATGTTTAAAGCTTAACTTATTCACTTCTGGATAAACAGCTCACAAGGTCATTAACTCCCCTCAAGATAACCACATGCTTTACTATGTCCCTCCCTTAGGAATCCTATACTTCTGCAAAACTGAGTTTTGAAACCACGTTATCTCTGTACAGGCATGAAGCATCATATGCCCATCAATACAACCCGGAATGCAACTGTCTATTCTGATACCTATTCAGATGTCTATTGTCCCCAATGAAGATGTCACAAATCAGCTGATATATTCTTTTATATCACAACACTTATCTTTTAGTTTCCAAATAACTTTAGTCTTTAATTCAATCAGATGAAACATTTTTTACCATGACCTTGCAGTCTTTGCTTCAAGCTTTCAATGTCAGTAGATAATAATTGCCATAAAAATAAATCCAATTAAGATGGACATGAAGAGTAGCCACTTAGCATGCATCTGAAGAAAATGCCTGTATTAGTTTAAATGGGTCAAATTTGAGGTCAGTTTAAATAGGTTATGTTTGAAGTTAGATGCCAATTAGACTAGTATAAATACCACTTTAACTGAACACACACCACTTAAATAAAAGCCTGCAATAACGAAGGCTATAATTAGACCCAAAAGATCATTGTTTTTGTCAAAATAAGTCTTTACAGGTATTATCAGTACACATAAACATGACATAGAAACACACATAAACATGCAGAAAGTGTTGGTGTGACATTACTTTTATTAAACAATATTTAGATTTGAAACCCAATGTACCTTTTAAAAAAAAAGTTTTCTTTAAGTATTAATGGAACTTTTGATGTCATATTTGCTGCCTGCGAGTTATTTATGTCATTACATTAAATTGTTTGGGCTTAATTATCACCCAATTGTTAAACATTGAGAACCCCCCAAAAAATTGCCTACCCTCAGGTCTTTAAAACCTAAAAGCATCATGCAATAAAAAGCAGAAAAGCAGTAGTCATTTCGTTCATCAATTTATGATTTCTAAACAAAGCCTCTAACACTGATCTTATTAGTGTTTCAAACCAAATGGAATCTGTCATACTGCTTACCAACCTTTCCAGTTTCTAGGATATTCTTTTTTCAGGAATAACTCATCAGTATCCAATACTTACAATTCTTAATTTTAACATTTCTAAAAAGAATTTAACAAAATAAGGAAGTAGCTTTACATGCATTTGTTCTAAGGTATTAACTCCAAAAAGTAGGAAATTTAAGGAAATAGTTAGAGCTAATTAAACTTGGCGAACCACATCTCATCTTTTGTCTTATAAAAAAATTATGCTACACAGTGCTAGTAAAAATACTTTCATGTGATTTTAAATGTGCAGATGATGACAGTGTTAAGGCACATATGGTGACAATCAGGTTAGAAATTCTAAATTTATGAATGAATGACCAAGCTTTATTGTTGTTGTAGTGTTTAACGCCATTTTTCAGCACACAATAAGCTACATATGGCTGCCAGTATTAATGATGGAGGAAGAACCCAGGAAAACCTCCAGAAAGAACCACCGATCCACGTGAAACTACTGGCAAGCTTTCTCACTTACCTACATTGGCCAAATCTGACACTCGAACACGCGCAGACAGAGGTGAGATGGCAGTGATCCATAACGGAAAGCGCTTTAGACCACTCGGGGCCCCGATAAGGCTGGGTAGTAACCCATTGAATGGGTCTAGAAAAAAATAAGGTTCATCAACAAGATTGGAGTTTGCGGATTCATCGATTGCGAACTGCATCATTCCAAACTAGTGAACAAAACTGACTGCCAAAGAGGAAACAACCCCTTCCTCTTACACCTTCAAGCCGAGACTGCAGACCTTGATCTGCCAATGCAAAGTGGTACTTAACTATAATACACTTCAGTATAACACTACCCGATATAACACCATTATACCGATTGAATTACATTATCAAATTTGTTGTATAACACTACCCGATATAACACCATTATACCGACTGAATTACATTATCAAATTTGTTGTATTCCAGTAGAAGGTAACTATGCTTATATCAAAGTACACATTTGTAGCTCCCCTGCACATCATTACATTGAGGACCACTAGGCTGGTCACAGCTGAATGCTTTTTATTTAGGGATAAATATAACATATTTTTCAACCCCATGTTACACTCTTACATTTAATTGTAAAGTTACTGCATGCATTATCATACACAACTAAAGGTGACAAAAAATGTAATTACTTCATGATCAATGAAGCAAACACTACATATCAAGCAGTTAGCTAGACTTTTATCTATGCACTGATTTTCCTGACAAATATATGGTTGAGACCTAGATGACCGCCTGATGAGTTATTTGATTGTCAATTTCTTTCAGCAACTGTCTATTATTTTGATGAATTATGATTGGTGTGCATTTCATTCATCCATAATAAACAATAGTCAAAATAGCAGCAATCTAATAATATGCCCTTTGAAAATTATTTAAATGTATAAAATTTGTACTTGTGACTATATGTACAGATAAAGTGAGCATGACACTTTGAGAAGTATAGGTGAGTGTCGATTTTAAGTAGAACTATCAGGAATGTCTGGTAAATGACAATGTAAACCAAAAAAATGGTTTCAAATAAACATGGTAGATAATTCAATCTTAACATGGAAAAAACAGGAAAAGAAACAAGCACTATGAGCATGACCAAATAGGCATAAGTCTTCACATCATTTAAAACAACGTTTAAAAAAAACAATCATGATCCAAACACACATTTTCTTCACTATTTCCAGTATAAAACATCTCTTTGTCTGTAGCCATTATAATCACTTTGAAATTTAGTCTCTAATGACCACTATCTCCTTCTGAAGCAGTTCCACAGAAATGTCTTTCATTTCAAGAAAAAAGGCTCTGGTTCCAAATTTGAAGCTGCTCACGAAATATTTGTGTGATGACTCAATATTACACAAATGAAAACAGACTCATAACTATGAAGACGACAATATTTCTTTCCTCCTACAATGACAATGGGTCGAAATTAAAGAGTGCCACCTATAAATGATCAAGGCGGTGGTCAAGTCTGAATGAGTTTTCAGTGTCGGGGTCTGTGACCATCGTCGGATCTGTCAGCATCTGAAGTCCATCAAGATCGAGAGGATCCAGTCCAACTTTCAACACCTCATCAGACACTGAGCCAAACAACTCGTTATCAAAACTGTCAGACATCCCAGACATGGCATTTCCCAGCTCCTTGGCAAAGTCCTGCTTCAAGTGGTCATCAACTCCTAGAAAAAAATAATAAATCATTAGAATCATTTGGATTTAGGTACCAAAAAAAGATCATCACTTTCTATAACCCATGATTTTAATACTTGTACCTCAATTTTCACATGCAAGCATGTGGTATGAGGAATTTTAAAAAATCCTAATGCTAGCATAAAAGACTTTGCAAAGCAAAATTGGCTGCCATAAAAGTATCTGTTATTAATTATTCTGAAATATAATTAATAATTTTTCAAGTATGATTAATACACGCTTTCGTTGCATAGACATAAGGCCAGTCTAGTATTACTGCTATTGACTGTACTACATACATGAAGATTCCATTTGTGTGTGTCCAAAAATTACCACAGGAAAAAGAAGTATTCTTAACCACTATAATGTACAACAAAATATTCTTCTAATATTTTTTGTGTAGCTATATTTTATATTAGCTGTGAACAGAGATTGTGTAAAAAAAAAAATACAAGTGGTGTGTGTGTGTGTGTGTGTGTGTATATATATATATATATATATATATATATATATATAGTGAAAAGATCACAGACTGATATGTATACTATTTCAAAAGAACTTGGGCTTATATCCAATTCTGGCATCAGATTACCCAAACAAATTCATGCATACCATTACATAAAAGATTAAATCTCAAATTTGTTTAACTGTCTTTCGTATTTGTCAAAGAGGCTCTCATGATATGATTTTTTTTCAAATGCAAATTGAATACAGAAGTTACTGTACTGTACTGTAAGATCATCTAGGACAAATTACAGACATAACTTAGTCACCTTTACGTAAGAATGTGAAATATGAAGACTCCAAGTGATTGGTGCAATGCAAAGAGTTTCATTAAGATATTCACATGCATTGACACAAACTATTTAGTCAATTTGCAAGCAGTGCAAGACATTCTATCTGATGTGGCTGTATCAAAAGTGGGGACATATAAGCAACAGATTGAATATTGAAAAAATCAGTAGAAAAACCCGGGTGGCAACTGCCCAAAACTATTTTTGTATCTGATAGTGTTATAAAACATTGTTTCTCTGCATTGTGCAGAAAACTAAATAATAACCTCTTTAGTAAAGAAAATAATTGGCAAAATTATGTAGCATTCAGGTTGTACACAATTTTATTTAATTTGTGCTTTTTACATCATTGTCCATGCACAGCATGGAACTAACTTGACAATAAAATTCCTTAATCAAATACAACTTGAATATCCATTCACATCAAGTCTTGTTTAATAGTTCCAAATCTATTTTGCTTAAAGACCAGTGTGATTGATTGACAGCAAAAAAAAGACAGCACAATGCCAAAATACATGACGGTCTCTCCATCACACTTAGGTTGTAAATACATGTAATCAAATGATTGATAGGTCAACAGACAGCACAATGTCTACATCCTTTGAAAAGAGTGGAGTGGAGAGAGAAAGAGAGCGAGGGGACATGTCAAGTGTACATACCAGTGAACACAATATCTGGAATTTTACTGTTAGGAGTCAGTGGAGGTTGCTGCTGTTGTTGCTGTGAAGACTGCTGCACCATGTTCATAATGTGCTGAGACTGTGATGAGTTATAGTCAAGGGAGTGGGAATAAAACTGCTGTTGATGAAACTCTTGACTGCCTGCCATGCCATGCATATCTGCCTGAGAGTAGTTGAGACTCGAGTTGTTGTTGGTATAGATACTATTACTGAAGGAACCAGAATCACCACTCGATACTTGATTATCCTGGAGCTGCAACAGGAGGGAACAATTTGTAGTGTTATTGGGGTAATGCTTGGGAACTGATTTTCTTTTATGATTTAAATTACCTCATTTAGGTGGGTAGGTATGCATCAATGTCAACATTACTGACTTGTTTGGCTATAGCACAATATGGTATATAACACAATATCATTGACTGGACATTGATCATTGTGCTATATTGAGGTTCCACTGAAAAAGCAACATGCAAGTATTATATCATTAAAACTTTTAAACCCATGAACTACATTTAAACATCATTAATACCATAACTGGTGATCTTACATAACTGAATTTATCAGCTATAAATCATCCCACAACTGGGTTTTTAAAAAAATTAAAAAACCCACACAATACTCACCCTTACAGAACAGCAGAAGACCACTGTGGTATAAAAACAGTATAGATCACTTTCTGAGTGACAGCAATTGGGCCCAGTCAGAAAATGCCTTTGCTTTGGATGGCAAGCAAACAAAGATAAATGGAGAAGAAAGCAGTGTAACAGAGCCATCATTCAAAGATGAAGGAGTTTGTTAGGCCTAAGAGGCAGCAATTTCTTGAACCTCATGGGCATTATTTTCATGAAAGACTGGTCCCTATCAGTAAGGGACTGGTAATCTCCCTTGATATTCAATGCAATCCACCTAGAAATTTGACTTACCTTCCATGTCTTTCATAAAGGCTGCCAAGAAAAAACATTTACTTACTCCTCACTGGATATAAAAATGTATCTTGGTTTTCCCCAGTAAAAAAAAAAAAAAAAAAAAAAAAAAAAATTATATAGCAACAGAAGGGCAAAGTTCTAAATTAAAGACAACTTACAACTGTTTAATCTCTCAAAAGTGACTGAACAGACTAAAAAAATGAAAATGCCATATATGAGCGATTTCAAAATGGGGACATAACTTTGGTATTTTGTTGACAAAAATGGCGACAAAATGGATAGACATAGATGGTCCCTTAGATATGAGGGAGTTGAGATGGGGGTGCCTTTAAACATTTTATAAAATATTGATCTCAGGTATAAGCTGCCTTTTTGTCGGTTATAATTATTAGCAATGAAATGATGCAGATATCTACACCAATTTCCTTGGTTGGTTTTAGGCTAGACAATGTATATATGTCACTTTTCAGGCCTTGCTCTGCTATATTGTTCTGTAATGAATATCAAAACCACCCTACCACATATTCCAAAAATGACAAACAGTAAAATTAGTTTAATGATAACATCAGCATAAACAAAACGAGACAGAGACAAAAAAAAGAGAGTGAGAAAATAGACCAATGCAATAAAGTGATACCCAAGTTTTACCATACTTCTCTAGGTCAGACAGTTATACGCCTGCTGATACGGCTAACATAATTTTGCTGGAAAAACTCACCATACTGAATTGTTCAAACTGATGCTGTAAGGCATTTGTTTGCTGTTGCTGCAGCTGGTATGATTCTAACTCAAACACTGAATTATTCCAGGTGGAAGGTGGCAAGCCTGGTGACTGAGACGGTGAGTAAGATGTCTGTGACAGAGGTGATGTTGGAGACTGACACCCTGTGTCTGATATATTATTCCTATACTGTGACATTGATGGCTGAAACAAAGGGAAAACATCAAATCTCAAATGTCTACATGGAAAAAAAGTAAATAGTGAACAACAAAATTTTATCACAAATACAAAATCTTTTTTATAAACTACATGTGATGATAATTATTCATAAATACAGCTTAATGTAATGTGTCCCCCGAAGAGGAATTTACATACAACTGTCTTTTTCTCTCTTATACTATAACTAAAGATTCTTTCAAAATAAATTGTTCGTTATAAATCCCAAGACTTATGTTACAATGGTTCCACAGATTTTATCTAACAAATGTACAGTGCCATGATGTCCTCTACTGAATGATGACTGGCAAAACTTTAACTTCCAAAACAAAACAAAGCAAGATCTCAGTGTTTTCTGAAAGTTTTTTTAAAATACACAATGTAATTAATCCAAAGTAAAACCCAATTTATTATTTTCTTTTAAAAAGAACTCTAATAAATGAATTAAATAACAAATATTCATCAAGTCATACACCATTATGTATTCAGGATGCATTGTGAATAAAAGCCGTTCTATTTAAGAAAGGCTAATTTATAACCTGGGCACAAAGGTACCAGTCCTCCTCATTGATAAACCTACAACATGGAAAACTTGAATGAGATTTTGTCATTTATATTTCCGTAAATACCCCAGTAATTCATGTACATGCATAACATGTACTGAACCAAAATCAAAGCAAATCCAGCTCGATTTTCAGTCATGGGGAGAATTAAGTGAATACATGTACCTCGATTTTCAGTCATGGGGAGAATTAAGTGTATACATGTACCTCGATTTTCAGTCATGGGGAGAATTAAGTGTATACATGTACCTCGATTTTCAGTCATGGGGAGAATTAAGTGAATACATGTACCTCGATTTTCAGTCATGGGGAGAATTAAGTGTATACATGTACCTCGATTTTCAGTCATGGGGAGAATTAAGTGAATACATGTACCTCGATTTTCAGTCATGGGGAGAATTAAGTGTATACATGTACCTCGATTTTCAGTCATGGGGAGAATTAAGTGTATACATGTACCTCGATTTTCAGTCATGGGGAGAATTAAGTGTATACATGTACCTCGATTTTCAGTCATGGGGAGAATTAAGTGTATGCATGTACATCGATTGTTTTACATGGGCAAATTGAACAGTACACAAACTTATCTTTTGCAGCATTAGTCATGGCTGATGATGGTAATGGAAATGCTTTGATGTAAATATGCATGTAGCATTAAGGTCATCGGCTTGGAATGCTAATTTGAATTGGATAAGCTCCACTGTCCACACTGTAACCATTTTCATATATCAGAGTGAGATATATTATTACATCAACTTAAAAGTTAAACTTGCATGGTTCAAACCACTTTTTTAAAGATAAATTTCAAAGTCAATTCCAGGGTTGTTCCAGGACAAAATTAATTTTTTTCAATGTTCACATATGACCATTACTGCATGGAATTAAAGAACCTTTCAGCTTATAAAACATGCATCTTTAAAAATTTAAATGAAAGATGTTTCTATTTAGAGACTACCAGAACAGAAGTCAGAAAAGATGACCATCCACTAAATCACAAAATGTATCAAATGAAATAAGTTTGATTACTGTATATTCCTGCAAATTGGCATGTAGCCATTTCAATGAAAAGAAATAAAAGTTTGATTACTGTATATTCCTGTAAATTGGCATGTAGCCATTTCAATGAAAAGAAATAAAAGTTTGATTACTGTATATTCCTGTAAATTGGCATGTAGCCATTTCAATGAAAAGAAATAAAAGTTTGATTACTGTATATTCCTGTAAATTGGCATTTCAATGTACAGCTCTAACTTTCCTTGTCTGACCTGCACTACATTGGTATGAGGAAACAACATAATGAACATAAATTACTTTAGTTTCCTTCCAAACATTTAATTTTAATGAGGTCAGAATAATCGGTTGTAAATCAAGAGAACAGTCTATATGCACATTATACAAAATAAACATTTCCTATCAAAGTATGAAAAGAAACAAATACATGGAAAGTATTAGAATCTTATCTTGTAAAAAAAAAAGGGTTTATACTCTGAATTAAACTGTCTCAGTAAAACCCAAAACAAGATTTTTAAAACAACCTAAATGCCTTAAGACGATTTGGTAAAATACTTGATTTTAAAAAGTCATTTACAAAAATGGTTACTTAAATTTTGACAAAAAGACCTTCAACATTATATAATACATACAAAATGTCTGATTGTAGAGTGATAAATCAGTCATAAAACATGAATTGATACTCACAGGAGCTTGTATTGTTTTGCAATAATACAAGGGACATCAATCTCCCATTTCTCCTGTGACCTAAATAATATTCAAAACCAATGCTTCAAGCTACATAGTAATAATAATAATGAGGACTTTGTATAGCGCCTAATCTTTCGAAGCTCTAAGCGCTTTACAACATCAATAATGATAGGACTACACTACAGAAAAACAAATGACAAAAACAATGAAATTGGAAAACATAAAAACATGCTGAAAACATATAAGATACAAAACAAAATAAGGTCTCTTAAGTTTGTCCCTGCAGTCGAAACAGGTGAGTTTTAAGAGCACTCTTAAAAGGGACCACTGTGTCTTTGTGTCTAATTTCAATGGGCAATTCGTTCCACGTCGTTGGGCCCTGGTATGCAAACGAACGTTGTCCATATGACTTTGTTTTCACCATGGGAACAATGAGTATACGATTATCAGAAGAAGAGCGTAGGTATCTAGCTGATGTATACACATGGGTGAGGCTGGATAGGTATGTTGGACTGGAGTCTTTCATTGAAACATAGCACAGAGAACAAATTTTGTGTTTTGATTCTGTATCGAATCGATAGCCAGTGTAGGGTACAGAGCAGTGGTGAAGTATGCTCTGATTGAGGTACTCTAAAGATGATCCGTGCAGCTGTGTTTTGAACTTTTTTGAAGTTTCTGGAGTAAATATTGTGACGAACCAGACAGAATTGAGTTACAATAGTCCAGTCTTGAAAGTACTAATGAACATACAAGTGTTTTAGTGGCATCAACTGAAAGATATTTATGAATGGAACTGATGCGTCTCAATTCAAGATATGCAGCCTTGCATATGTTCACGACATGTTGGTGCAATGTGAGAGTACTGTCTAGAGTAACGCCTAGGTTTCGTACTGACTGTGAGAATTTAATGTTGGTGTTGCTGATATTTATTGTCTGAGGTAAAGGATGTGAATGAGTAAGTCTTTGTGTTGTGATCAGAATAGCCTCAGTTTTACCATTATTCATCTGCAGCTTGCTACATGTCATCCATGATTTCACATCAGAAATGCACTTCTCTACTCCATGGATGGTAGCATCAACTTCAGTTGGGTGGCTAGACTTGTATATTTGGGTGTCATCAGCATACAACTGGTGCGACACTGGGTGATGATCTATGACACTTGAGAACGGCTGAGTGTACAGAATGAAGAGAACAGGTCCAAGAACAGATCCCTGTGGAACACCACAACATACATTAACTGGGCTGGAGTGTATTCCATTTGCAGATATAATTTGTGTCCTGTTGACTAACTAGGACTTGAACCACATTTAGGCTATATTTTGAATGCCAAATACATGCTGGAGATGGTGAAGTTATATATCATGGTCTATTGTATCAAATGCTGCAGATAAATCCAGGAGAGTGAGGACTGTAATCTTTCCACTATCCAAAAGCAGAGAGAATGTCACTAAATACTTTCAGAAGAGTAGTTTCCGTACTGTGGCAAGGGCGATATGCAGACTGTACATTGCTAAAAAGACTGTTTGAAATCAAATGAGATACAAGTTGGGTTAGAACAACCTTTTCTAAGATTTTTTATATGAATGGGATATTAGAAACTGGGCAGTAGTTCTTTAAATCGTTATGGTCCAGTGTTGGTTTCTTCAGTAGTGGCTTTACGATGGCAGTTTTGAAAAATGATGGGAATTCCCCCAATGAGAGAGAGAGAGATTAATAACATCAGTTAGTGAAGACAATATTGGGTCTAAGCACTCAAGCAGCAGTGATATCGGAATTGGATCAAGTTCACAAGACTTTGGTGCACTTTTCATCACGATTGTCCGTACTAAATCAATAGAAACAGGTTCAAATGCCCCTAATGGTTGTCGCCGAAATTCTGCATCATAACTGTATGGTGACGAGTCAGTTGAAATTGTGCTGTCAAGTGAATCTCTAATGGTTTGTACTTTGTCATGGAAGAAATATGCAAATTGGTCTGGAAGGTCTAGTGGAGAGAAGGTTGTTGGAAGTGGTGTACATTTTTTCCTTGACATTAGTTTGTTAGTTATCTCAAAGAGCTCTTTGCAGCTGGAACTCTCCATGATCTTATTACTGTATTTGGAAAATTTTGCTAAATGGACTAGGTTTGTGACGTTCTTATTGGCTTCATAGATTTGTTTATGAATAGTGAGTCTGGTGGAAAGCCAAAGCCTCTCTGCTTTTCGGCGATGTCTTTTAGCAGTACGAAGCTGGTCCCTAACACTGCTATACCATGGAGAACACTTTTTTTTATTGATACTCAGCATTTGGTGGCTGGGGCATGTTTTTCAAGCAATGAACGCAGTGAAAAAGTTAAGCACCAAGTTCAGCTCAGAGATGCAACATTCTGAACATTCTGAACTAAACATTTGACTTGAAATGAATGATAGTCCATTTTAGTCCATTTTATAATCTGGGTTTATTCAGAATATTCCAACTACATTTTTCCCATTTGGACATTAGATTGAAACACGAGCTCAGATAAATTGCCTATAAAAAAAATTCAAATTTGCTACCATGGTGTGGTAACGGTACAAGACAGTTGCTTAACAGTAGGCCTAACAGACTTAAATGATGTTACATCGTCATACATGCATGAAATCAATAGCAAATAAATATCAGTAGTTGCTACATCTTTAATCTGCTGACAGACAAGACAAAAATAGATGAAACCATACCCAGTATTCGCCATTTACATTACAGATGACATGACAACATTACAGATCCAACAGTCATGTGATATTAGTATTATTATTATTAATGTTGTTGTACAAAAATTCAAATATATTAAAAGAAAGTCGGATAAATACAGCATAAATAGATGAAACCATACCCAGTATTCGCCATTTACATTACAGATGACATGACAACATTACAGATCCAACAGTCGTGTGATATTAGAGCAAAGACCTAATGTTGTTGTACAAAAATTCAAATATATTAAATGAAAGTCGGATAACTTTTGTGAGAACAGAAACAACATATAATTCTCAAAATATTTATTTCGAGAACAATGACCAGAAAGTTGTCGCTGTAGCCACTATCTGGACAGTCATATTCATCAAGCATATAGCACATGCAAACCTGTTAGTCACGTGATATGTAGTTGTTTTCAGAATAAATATTTAAAGAATTTTTGTGTTCTTTCATTTTTTTTTTGTTCTTTTTTATTACAGACAATATATGACTTTCATTTATTTATTTTTTCTACAACATTTGAAACGGGTTATTACTGATATCACATGATTAGGGGTCATCCATTTAGTATGTACGCATGGAGGGGGGTAACCCAAATGCGTACGCTTGCTTGCGTATGGGGGGGGGGGTCTACTGACAATGTACGTACGCATAAGAAACGGGAGGGGGGGGTAAATGCTCCATCGTTTCAGCTTTCAAACTAGTAGGTATACTATATTGGAAATTTCTATGTTAATCATGGGCACATGTCCTGTGTGCGGCGTGTATCACTCGTCGCAGGCCAGTGTAAGATGACACCAAAGCGTTCACACTACTGAGTCTACCAACACTGAGAACTTGAATCAAAACCTGGATGATGATGTCAGCGAGGCTGTGGATATTGAGACAGCGGCCCAGCATAGTGCAGCTAATGATGTTGTGATTCAGCCTTATGTTAAGCTTGTTGCTGAAATTCCTGTTATACGTAACCTGTTTGACTGGGTTCAGTCGGCGTTTGTCTGACCTTTAGCAGACACTGGCGAACTTTTTAAAGGTTTAATAACATGCAACTTATTTCTTTTATATATACAGCAGCTGAGGACTGTCTGTTTTGCTCCGTTTCATTAAACATTTGAATATTATTAATCCTGTGTCATTTCTGCGTGGATGAAATATTGGAAGTTCTATACGGGGGGGGGGGGGGGGGTGTGTGTGTCAGTCATACGTATGTACGCATGGGTGGGTGTGTGTAAAAAGTATGCATGCTTACAAGGGGGGGGGGGAGGGGTCAAATTTTGTCTTATTTTTTGCGTACGTACTAAATGGACGACCCCTTACTGGATCTATTATGCCATGAACATCTGGGTTGCGAAATTTGTGCGATTAGGCCTAGCAGTGCAAATCGCTGTTATCAGGTCAAATTTCATCTACACCATAGTTTCATCTCGTTTTTCTTAAGATTAAACACATAACAAAGTAAAATTATTCAGAAAATATAGAATTTATTTTCATATTGATTTCAGACAGATGTGACATTACAGTATTTAAGTTTGCTTGGACATCTGGTAGGAGACACTGCTTTGCCAACACCATGTTGACATCTAGTGATGTTAAAATGGTTTTCAACTTTACCTTTAAGGAAGGATGCTGACATTAAGCTGTCTGTGCCACAAGCAGTCTACTAGCCAAAACTAATACACTGAAATGTTTGGATTGGCTCAACAAATATGTTTATGCCAAATGATCCATTCTGTAATCTCCAAATATTCTGGTTAGAACTCGATAAATTTAACTTGTTTCTGACATCAAGTGTAAGTGGAAAATTCATGGGGTTTCCAGATTTTCATCAATATTTGCCAATTTCAATGACTTTTCATGATCGAGGAAAGTTTTTATCATTTCTGCTGACTTTTCCTCAATTTCTTGGTAGCGAGGGAACCCTGAACTTGGGATCTTCATAACTCTTCCTAGGCATTCTAAAACCGTCTGGAGTTGTCCTACCTGATATCTCAAGCCAATTCATGTGGGGATAAGTATCCAATGAAAAACACTTGAATAAGGCATCATCTTCAAGAAGCATGTTTGATACACCCATCTAGATGCATGGCAAAACTTAACAGAAACAATGTGAAAAACGGACTGCAACAAACAATAGACCAAATAAATAAATTAAAATAGAAAAACATGCTGCCCTTGAATCCTTCATACCTACAATAAATTACTATACTGCAAGTGCACAAAACTGTCAAGATTACTTGAAACCTGAAGATTTTGGCAACATCAATATTTGGACACTGTCTCAAGAAAATATGAATGAAACAGTGTTGACAAGTAAATATCACAGAGCTCACTTTCTAAGGTGATTATACACTGGCTAAAGTTTTATTACAGACCAGACAACAATTTTAAAAAAAGCTCAATTTTTCTGTTAAGTGACCTTAACTTAGTTGAAGGTAACTTAGAATTTAATATATGGACATACTTTTGTGATATATTAAACTGCATCTAGCCATGATGTGCAAATGTCTGAAGTTTTAATACAATATTTTCAGTAATTAAAAGTCTATACCATGAATTAAAACATATCTCATTGAGGTTTAAGGTCTATATTCATCTTCTCTAGCCAAGCTTCTGGTATGTTAACCCCATCTACACCGTGGTATATTAAAAAGACATTTCAATGCTACCAGTCTGTGAATTTTACTGGATGTGGCAGCAAGGTCTTGCATCCAATCAAAATCATCCCGTTCAAATCTAAACACTGATTAAGACAAGGAGAGCACAAAACCAGAATGGACTCTAAAAAAAGCAGTTTTCCACTGCTGGTCCATCTTTGTACAAATCCATCCTTTCCATAAAATACACCTGCAATGACTTCTCTCTGGTACATTATCATTGCAATGACTTCTCTCTGGTACATTATCATTGCAATGACTTCTCTCTAGTACATTATTATTGCAATGACTTCTCTCTGGTACATTATCATTGCAATGACTTCTCTCTGGTACATTATCATTGCAATGACTTCTCTCTGGTACATTATCATTGCAATGACTTCTCTCTGGTACATTATCATTGCAATGACTTCTCTCTGTTACATTATCATTGCAATGACTTCTCTCTGGTACATTATCATTGCAATGACTTCTCTCTGGTACATTATTATTGCAATGACTTCTCTCTGGTACATTATCATTGCAATGACTTCTCTCTGGTACATTATTATTGCAATGACTTCTCTCTGGTACATTATCATTGCAATGACTTCTCTCAGGTATATTATCATAGCAATGACTTCTCTCTGGTACATTATTATTGCAATGACTTCTCTCTGGTACATTATCATTGCAATGACTTCTCTCTGGTACATTATTATTGCAATGACTTCTCTCTGGTACATTATCATTGCAATGACTTCTTTCTGGTACATTATCATACATTCAATCCCTGCAATGACTTCTCTCTGGTACATTATAATACATTCAATGTTACAAAATACCTTTTGAAGTCAACTGCGTCCATAATTTTTAGCTGATGTATAAAGCATATGCCTTACATACAAAGGGATGAAACTAAGAAATCCAACAGATGTCACTAGGGCAAAGCAATGAAATATCTGATAGGTCTGACAAAGTGTAGAAAGGGTTAATGTATCAGAATGTTGGCCCTAAACTATCTCATTGATTTACATTTTCTGTAGCTCAGAGTATCTACTCTGATGTAATCTTTCCTCTTGGCCCTAAACTATCTCATTGATTTACATTTTCTGTAGCTCAGAGTATCTACCCTGATGTACTCTTTCCTCTTGGCCCTAAACTCTCATTGATTTACATTTTCTGTAGTTCAGAGTATCTACCCTGATGTACTCTTTCCTCTTGGCCCTAAACTATCTCATTGATTTACATTTTCTGTAGCTCAGAGTATCTACCCTGATGTACTCTTTCCTCTTGGCCCTAAACTATCTCATTGATTTACATTTTCTGTAGTTCAGAGTATCTACCCTGATGTACTCTTTCCTCTTGGCCCTAAACTATTTCATTGATTTACATTTTCTGTAGTTCAGAGTATCTACCCTGATGTACTCTTTCCTCTTGGCCCTAAACTATCTCATTGATTTACATTTTCTGTAGCTCAGAGTATCTACCCTGATGTACTCTTTCCTCTTGGCCCTAAACTATCTCATTGATTTACATTTTCTGTAGTTCAGAGTATCTACCCTGATGTACTCTTTCCTCTTGGCCCTAAACTATCTCATTGATTTACATTTTCTGTAGTTCAGAGTATCTACCCTGATGTACTCTTTCCTCTTGGCCCTAAACTATCTCATTGATTTACATTTTCTGTAGCTCAGAGTATCTACCCTGATGTACTCTTTCCTTTGCTGTAACCTTGTCCTTCAGGGCAGGGGGCACAGTTGTTGTATTCAACACACCATCTATCTCCTTCGACAACGGGGTCCAAAACATCAACTACATTAGGAGGAAGGGGGTTACCGAGGGACCAATAAAATAACTAATATAGGGATGGAAATCAACACAGAAAACTTAAAGTAGAGAGGGGTGGCAGGTTACATTGTTGAATACTTGTTTTATAAATCATATTGATATTAACTGTTTTTTTTAAAAATGTCTCTTTATAATGGTTTCCTTTGTTTTTTTCGCATAAAACTGACTTTAAGTTCAGGGTAAACTATACTGAAGATATCACTTAAAGCATAATTTCCCTGGGCTGCTGCACACTTAATGTGTACTGCTAAACACACTGTTTATATGTAAATGATCTATGCAGAATTGGATACATTCTTGTTTTATTGTTCATACTCAATTAAATTTCTTTTTTCAAGAAGGTTGATATTCATTTTGAAAAACAACATATCGAACTCTGTGTTTTCATTTTTCAATTCTTCTGTCAAAAGATGAAATTAGATTAATTGATAGATTCACTGACTTAGTTACAGAAAAAATGAGGGAAAAAAATGAACATGAATTCATTAGGTCCAAAATAATTATTTAAAAAGAACACAAAGCAGAACAACATTTTGTAAAACACTTCATATTTTTCACATTTTAAAAGAATCAGCTATCTTCTGTGTGCTACCCCTTTATTTCTCTGCTATAATGCAAAATCTCCATGATTTCTCAACTGCATGATCTTTACAGGTCAACATTTTGGTGTCCAACCAATGTGTGGCAATATTAAAAGTTTCTATTGCTTCCTGTGCAGAGGGGTAAAAGGTGGAGCAACATCTGAATCAATATTACTCTCTGCAACCTATTTTTTGCCACAGATGGGAATATTCTTCCATTGTATTTCTTTGTTGGTTACAGAATTACAAAAGTTCTTCTTCTGAGATATATTCAGCTTCGGGATAGTCATTGTCAGAACAAATGAAGCCATGTTTGACTGATTAAATACAATGGATTCACTTTGTGATGTAATAGTGACCACTGGAGCCTATGCAGTCTTTTAACGATTGTATTGTACCTTTTAACGATTGTATTGTATCTTTTAACGATTGTATTGTACCTTCCTTGCTTGATATGATACAAAATACTTTTCTAAATGTAATAAAACAGCATAGGTATCTTTTGATTTTTACAATGCAACAAACACTTCAAGATGAAGATCAAAACACTGACACTTAATTAGGTTCTTAGAAAGCGCTCATGCATTTCAATATGATGGTTGAATGACTCATTTAGTTTTGTAATTGAGAACATGATTATGCTGCTTACATTGAAACACTCATAAGATTAAAACAAGTGTGTAACTCACTAAAGACATAATTGGTTTTTATTTCTTTGGATGTTACCACTTGTTAGCATTACAAGAATTCTTATTGATTGCTATTTCGCAATACATTTCCAATATAATCAAACAAACTACCATATTTTCTGGCCTATAAGTCGATAACATTTTACTTGAAAGTTGGGGCTCTGACTTATACTCCGAATCGACTTATATACGGATTGTGTCATTGAAAGTTTATATAACGTTCGTAACTAACTACAGGTAATAAAATGAACTACAACATGGATGTGCTTTCAATTATAATAAAACAAGCATGGACTGTTTATTCAGCTGTGTCAATTATAGCAGTGATTTGTTCAGAAGTAAAATCACAAACTTGTTAGCATTGGTAATACAATTTCACGATTGCCGGTAATATGGAATATCATACAACGATACCATTACTAGTGTAAAATGCGAAGCCAAGATATTGACCTGGCCTCATCTTATACTTCGAATTGACTAATATATGGACGAAGGATGGAAAATAAGTTGAATTGGTGAATTTGACTTGTACTCTGCATCGACTTATAGGTCGGAAAATACATGTGATTTCTTATTAAAACTTACTTCATGACATAAACTTTTTAGGCACTGACTGCCGCTTTTAGATGATAAAATGAGTGATATATCAAGTTTTTATTTAGCATGATTTCTTTCACAATTTAACACATAGGGGTCACATAGTTTATATATTCTCTTTTTTTTTGTGCAAAAATGGGATCCACCCCAGACACTGTTATAAGCAGGTTTGCCAATTATCAGGGTACAAGTTATCATGGGAAAGGTGTATGTGATGAAAAGTATTAAAAAAATCCATAATTGTTTTTTAAAAAAATTAAAAAAATTAAATCCATGCGAGTCACTGAATTGCATTTTACCTGGGGTTGAGGTACAATACACCAGCTAGTGAAAATTACAGCCCATACAGGTATTCAGACCACTGTGATTGCATTTTCTGACAGTGACCTTTGACCTTGGTATTTGATTATAGCACAATGATGATGATGATGCACTCATACTTTGGTAATGTTTCAACAAAATCTCTCCCAAGACTTGCAAAGTTATGTGATAGACAAAAATAAAATATTAAAGGTGCATGGACATACATTAACTCCATAAAATAATGTGCCCAAATCAAGGTAGGCAAATAAAAAGACATCATTCAAGTTATACCCCCCATCATGAGCACAAAATGATATTAAATAAGCAGAGAAGAAACAGCATCCAAATCAAAGGCCAAAACGAAGTTTACAATATAGCATTCCAGAGAACAATCTGTGATTTGGTATTACCATCTTAACAAAATGAGAAGTGGAATTCAATGAAGTGCCATTTGAACCAACAAATATGAACTAAATTTTTCATACATATTGTAATTGAAAATGAATTTGAAATCTTCTTAAAATCATATTATTCAAGAGTGTACATTTCAAGAAAACCAAATTTTTGTTTCTTTTATTAAAAGTGCTATAATAGTTGTTTTATCAAGAAACCACTAGTAAAAGAAAAACCTGTCTAAATCTGTCCAATGTAACTGATGTCATTTTATCTCATTATAAGAATAATATTAGTACATATATCATTTATATTTTGGATAAAAGTTTTGGAATGTTCAGTTTTTATGTCCTGAAAATGCACTGTAACAGTTCTGAACACTTGATGATACCACCTTCATCAGGCTATTTTTTAAAAGGTCTTTCAAAAGAAAAGAAAATATCAAAAGTAAGGGAGCAAATATTAACAGATTTTAAGTCTGTGAAGTTTTATTCTGCAATACTAACCTCAGAACCATTTTGATCACAAGGGGAGGTTACACACACCTGGGGTACCGTTCTGCCATTATGAAGAGGCGAGGTTGGTTGCTGTGGTGATTGTGGCTGCTGATGCTGATGATGCTGATGCTGGTGTATGTGATTATTATGATCAGATGGGGAGGAGTTACCCCCTCCCATGCTGCCTGTGGGATGTGGGGGCACTACCCCCGGGGTTCTGTGTCGCTGTTGTTGCTGTCTTAGGTACAACATATACTGCTGACGAATACTAGGATCCATAGACAATCTACTGGGGTCTATGTGTGACACCTACACAGCAACAAGGAGCAAACAAATAGCAAATAATACATACACAAAATAAAATATACAAAATGTCTACACAAGTCCAAGCTGTAGGTCTGGGAACATGTGCAAGACAAAAGGATGATATTTTGCACAAATCATCAAATGCACTATCTATATTATATCATTAATTATTTTGAAAAATTGTATTTTAAAAAAAAACTCCATCAATAATGAATAAGTTGATAATCAGCTAAATAAAATCTTTCTGGAATGTAAATATTCCCAGACCTTCCATTCATAAGGCTCTAAAAACCATAATTATGTCTACAATAAATAATGTGCATCAAACTAAGAATAGGCTTCAAACACATAGTGCATAAGTAGCTTATGGATCCATGTTGAAATTGCAAGATTAAACAAGGTGTATACAAACCCCAACAAGAGCGCATTGGAGAAGACAACAGTATACATGTAACATAGTCAGATTGCTACAACCATCAGCCCAGACTGGTTTAGGCTGGATTTGAGAAGCTAACAATATATATGTCAAATAGTCAGATAGCTACAACCATCAACCCAGACTGGTTTAGGCTGGATTTGAGAAGCCAACAATATATATGTCACATAGTCAGATAGCTACAACCATCAACCTAGACTGGTTTAGGCTGGATTTGAGAAGCCAACAATATACATGTCACATAGATCACTACAACCATCAACCCAGACTGGTTTAGGTTGGATTTGAGAAGCCAACAATATATATGTCACATAGTCTGATAGCCAGAACCATCAACCCAGACTGGTTTAGGTTGGATTTGATAAGCCAACAATATACATGTCACATAGTCAGATAGCTACAACCATCAACCCAGACTGGTTTAGGCTGGATTTGAGACTGTTATCCACTGGCTGTCTAAGATCACAAGTAAACCACCATGTGGAGGCATGAAATATTACAGTCTGAGCAATGTAGGTTTGAAAAAAATTGGGATAGGTTTTAAGATTCAAAGTAATCATAATGCTCAAAAGAGAAACTTCACATGCCAAAGATTTGATCACAGTGACT
Source organism: Unio pictorum (assembly GCA_030141615.1). Taxonomy (NCBI): domain Eukaryota; kingdom Metazoa; phylum Mollusca; class Bivalvia; order Unionida; family Unionidae; genus Unio; species Unio pictorum. Next base: position 23,933,879 of record JARLTB010000042.1, read on the forward strand.
TAGATTTGGTGTGGCTAATTTTGGGTGAAATGGGATAAATTATACTGAGGGTGTAATTAAGTAGTTAAAGAACACATAAACCAATGAAAATGAATGAACAAAAACACAGTATAAATTCCGCTCACAATGACTTTGGCAAGGTAAGATACACAGTAGACCCTGAACTGCTGATGCATTATGCAAATGTATGCTGAGCATGGGTTATGCAAGAATAAAAACAGTTACTGCACTAATTAATTAAGCTCACAGATATCAAGATAAATACAGAAAACTGTAAGTGCTTAGCTCCAAATTTAATATGGTGCCATATTTTAAAAATATTATTCAATTGGCACTCTTCTCTTGAAAAAGTGTGCCAATGGTGTGATTATAAGCCAAGCTCATAATACAGTAGGGTATCATTTACATGGCCCATTTTATAATATTTGCATGAAAAATCAAGTTAAAAAAACCTGAATTTCTTTATTTCTGATGCTTCTAAACATACTGTAAAATCAGATAAGTTAAAATTTAAAACTTTTTGCTCTTCCAACAGTAAAGTTTTCAGACTTTGCAAAGTTTTCAGTTTTCCAATCATTTCTTCGGAGGTTGACAATGTTCCTCCTCTTTGGATCTATTATCTTAGAATCCAATTCTTCATAAAACAATTAACCATCTGTTTGATTTTCGTCTTGACTTTTTGGAATTTACAAGATTGTTCACCAATCATCACCACCACCATTTTTGCTGCCTTCACAATAATAGCACAATAAAATCAGTTCCTGGTCATGCCACACTTATCTCAAATCAAAACTTTAAAAATTAAAAGATGATAAATGCCATTATATCAAGACAGTATCATGTGACTTTAAGCTTAGCCAAAACTGCCAAGGTTATCCAATTTTCTTTTAGTGAAAAATGTTTCCTAATTTTTATTAAGACTTGCAATTCAGCAGAATGCCAAAATTATGTAACACATATGATGTAATATTTGGTGTACACAATCATTTCTGGATGATCTCAAGTTTTGTTATGTATGGAATTTGGGAAAATGGGTGAAAACAGGATGTTTGATCAAAGTAACCAGTGTAACTGAATGGAATTTGTTCACTTTTAAAAATAAAATTACTGTATAATCCATGTATTTAATAACTGGCTGTATCAAAAAAAAAAGAAACATGTGATGTTCACAATTTCAGGCAACACTTCTGGTATATTCAATTTCTTCTTTTGCAAACCATTCTGGATAAATCTTAATGGGTATGTCCCCGCTGAAACATTGATCGTGATAGATACATCAAAGTGACTGGGCAGGAGCTCCCTGATATGGAACCTAACACATATGTTTAGGTATCATTACATCTTTGTTAAGCTTTCCAAAGATTTTGCCTTAGAGGAACTCAAAACAAACTGAGATTCACAAAAGTTTGATTCAGTGTACCAAAGCATATCTATAGACAGCTCCAGTCTGGGAAAGCAGCATGGAAATATGTACCAATTATCTATATCAAATACATCAACTATACTAAATTAAACGGGTAGAAATACAGAACAAACAGCACACAGGACTCGAGTTACACCTTTTACAAACTGGTCAACCATTTCAGATAAATGGATAGTAATACAGTACAAAACAGCACATAGACAAGTTAGCAAACCAGTCAATCATATAAGATTACATGGGTAGTAGTTCTGTACAAACAGCACATAGGATTTGAGTTACACTTGCAATGGCAGTTTCAACACATGTACATGTTTGCGCATTTAGTTAATTATTAACAAAAGTTACATTCATATTTCAAAACTTAAAAATTATAAATGTTTCTTATTCCAAATATTGTAAGATTGATCGAATTCCATGGACACTTAACTGTATGATCTAAAATATGTAACAGATGCAGAAACTTGCATGAGATATGCTTTTGATTTTGCATGTAAATGGTCTTTTACAACAGTTACTGTATTTAATAGTATGACAAGGGCATAGTTGCTGATAAATACAGTCTATCCCGACTTAGCCGACACCTTCATAGAACAGACATCTGTTCACATTGATATAAATACCCTACATATTTTATCAGCAAACAACAGGTGGTCAATAATGCCAGGATCAAGAATAGTGCTAAAGAAATTAAGACATTTCTTATGGAAGTTTTGAACACATAACAAGCAAGTCTTTACTATCGTATGTGGATGTATTATGAAAAATATGGTATACAATTTAACAGAAAAAGATAGTTTTCAAAACAAGTGTTCTGCAGAACCCATTTTGTTTCACCAGCATCCATGAAATTATTTACTCCCCCCCCCCCATTCCATTCTGTATCTGACAAAACTTGGACAAGGACACTGCTGCCAGCAGAAATCTGACACCCAAATCTTGATACATTTATGCTAGTGAGATAAAAACTTCAAAATGGCCGAGTGTTACGTATATCAACATACTGTGTGCCAATATTTTCTTAGTGACCTATGGTTGTTTGGGGTTTTCTGGTACCGTCTTAATACCTGTGAGCTATAAATAAAGTTAATATATACCTGTACAAATACAATTTACAAACCTGCATGAATAAGGAAGAACAACATGATTAGACACAACGATACATTTTACAACATTCAGAACAAGGCAACTAGATAAATGCAGGCTTTATAAATCAAAATTAATATAAATAAAATGAATAGTGTCAGCTATTTTAAAAGAAATCATTTGTAAATCACTGACTGATATGTATTAAAATGAAGCACAATCATGCTAGAGATCAAAGACTAAACACCTATAATATTCTGAAGAAATTGCATGACATAATGATATAAATGAGCAAAAAATGATCCCAAAACAGACAGTAAACATATTAAGGCTTTTGCAATTAAAAAATACAACAATAATGACTGCTTAGTTTAAAAAGCATGGCTAAATATGAACCTAAAATCTGCACAGATTTCTACTTTTAACTTGATCACAGGTCTGGATGAATTATTGGCAGTCAGAGTGGAAGTCACATAATATTAAAGGTCATAAGTTAATGATGAATAAAAGTTTTATGACACTGTATGAAGTCATGTGACATAGAGAACACATCAAAAGACACTGAGAAGAGACACTTGACAACCAAAATGGCTGACAGTTATCACACTTATGCACAACAATGTAGACTGTAGCAGTTTGGCAGAGTGCCAGTAATTTCCTGGAATGAAGAGTTACCTCTTCTTTTTGGGCCCAGCGTCTTTGCAATATACTTCTTTGGAACTGAGAAAATGCCAAGTGGAATCATGTATATATCTTTTTCTTAATCTCATGCACACAGATCATCTCTTACACAAAAAGTGGAATTTCTGACTACTTTAAAACAAGAGAATTTTTTTTAAAATTATGCTCCTGCAAAGACAACATACCTAATCACATTATTATTAGGACTATAAGCCTGCTATCTCCTGAATCCAGCCTGCCTAAAATGATGTAAATTGACTTTTCTATCTGTCATAAAGACAAAGGCAGCAACTTATTTACATTATCTCCCTTGTCACCAACACGTGTCACTAGTTTCATGTTCAGTGGTATACCAATGTGGATGCTCACATGCAGGGAGGATGAGATTTTAAAGTTATTTGATCAGACACTAAATTCTCAGAGAAGCATAATTTACTTAAATATCACCTTTCTCCAATGTTATGAGAAAAGGTAACAGGAGGGAATACTGGGCATCCTACCTATGACCTGGGCATCCTACCTATGACCTGGGCATCCTACCTATGACCTGGGCATCCTATCTATGACCTGTGCATCCAACCTATGACCTGGGCATCCTATCTATGACCTGTGCATCCAACCTATGACCTGGGCATCCTACCTATGACCTGGGCATCATACCTAAGACCTGGGCATCCAACCTATGACCTGGGCATCCTTCAGGTAAGAAAGGCTGGATTCCCTATATAATAGATGACCTGCACTCCTAATAAAAAGCAATGCAGCCAGCCAACAGTTGTGTAATATGTGACAACCATACTCAGCAATGATGATTACTAGATTTTTCTTACCAAATTTTTTACAGACAAATCCAGCAAAGGCGCAGAGGAGGCTGTGGTGATTTAAACTGGATCTGGTGATCAGTAATTGGACCCACCAGATTCAAATTTCAAATGAAGTTCAATCCATAGAGAGAAATTGAGAAGGCTGACTCTGCATGACAGCCAACAGCTTCTATTATGTCTCAGATCCAAACATAAAATTATAATGCAAGCCTGACTGAGATTGTTCTAATTTCACAAGCTAAAATTTTCATAAGATGACTGTAATCTTTTGAGACTTCAAAGAAGGCAAAGCATATAACCCATTTAGTCACAATGATGACTTGATCAGAGACATAATTTTCCCCTGACATTCACTGGGAGACAGTGTTGTTTTCTTGTTCCACAACTTTTCTCTGTGAGCTTCAGGGCTTGACAGTGCATACAGGGTCCTGGATGGTTCTTTCTCTCAACATGTCTATCAAAGTGAGGGAGTGTATACTAATTCTGACTGTCCCATGATGGCAGCCTATTATTGGCTACAAAGCCTAGTTGTACCTATGTAAACTGAAAATAGTTCAGGTTCACTGAAAGCTATCAGGAAAAAACATGTTTTGTATAGCTTCAGCAAACGTCTGACTAAAGCTACAATTTATCAGAACTGATATGTAAACCCACAAAGTCAAAACTGGCTAGTAGGTCTCAGGTGTTCCATAATGCTTGAATTATCATGGAGCAGTAGTCTTTGCTGGTAAGTGGAGCCAATGTTTTATGCTCATATAGTTTGAAAAAGAGTCTGCTTCCTGTCAGATGAAGGCACTCAAAGGGCAATGTTGTTTACCATATACCAGTCGCTATATGCATGTCATTTTCCCTCATAAGCCTTCAAAATGGAGGGTCTTCATGTTTACACAATTCTTTCCAGAAATAAAGAATTGAATTATTTCTTCCACAAGGCTCCAGAGATAGAATCCAGGACTGAAGTAGGGTCAGTCTAGACAGATGTGGAACACATGTGACCACAGTTGTTTTAAAAAATTCAATTTGGCCAGAATCACTCTGCTGACCCATGACTTGTCCGAAGTGGCAATCCGAAAAAAAACCATGCAGTTCTTACCACTAAACTTCTGCATTATTTTCGGCACCAGAAAATGGGTGGGCAGGCAAAAGCCCAGAACAAAAACGCGAACTGATTGGCCCAAGCTTCCAGACCTGGAATTGTTAAAAAAATTCAGCCAGGTCATCAAGACTGCCTTGAATTTTTTTAATTTGTACATCGATACTCAATTGGGGGTAACAACACAGCAGCTGCCAAACCAAAACACAGAGGTCAGCTTAATTGTTTCCTCTGTTTGAAGAGTCATGTCAGAACTATTGATTTCCTGCAGAGATGATCCTTCCAGAACAGCTTTACCTTTATTTCAAGCTAAAAGGCATACTGAAGCCTGGGTACAAGCAGGCTACCCAATAATACATACTGGTTTGTTTGTTTGATTGATTAGGATTTTTAATGTAGCTTTAACAATTTTTCTGTCATATCATTACGATGTCTGCAGTGAGGTAGTTTATAGTGATGTCTAGAACTGGGGCATCATGCCGCAGACATGTAGAATGAAGTTACACCCAGTCACATTATCCTGACACCAGGCTAACCATTCCTAACACTAATCTCTTAAGCTGAGTGCCAAGCAAGGCAGCTGTTAGTACCATTTTTGTAAGTCATTGGTATACTGGCCAGGGATCGAACCCATGACCACCCACTCCCATGGCAGATGTTCTAACCACTAGGCCATCGGAGCGGTTCCATACATACCAAAATTCACATATGGTCAAGCTACTGGTTGTTTCTTTAATAAAATAAAGGAATTCCTGTCATAAGCCACCATGGTTGTGCCATTGATTGCATCTCGTTTGTGACATTCTGATCATGTGGTATGAAAAAAGGGGTATAACTGTGTCAGCAAGGTTATGCTAACCCCCTGAGAGGCACAAGCATAATTATTGGTATAAGTGGATAAAAAACTTACTTTGGTCATTAAAAGTGTAATCAATATATTACGTGACAGAATAACAACTCGCAGGAAGAATGAATAAGATACATTGTTACTACTAACCACTCAGAATATAAAATGTAAAAAATTATTCAAATTCAGTATTATACATGTGTAACTCTCGCTAAATGATCTGGAGTACTGTAATGATCATAGTTGGTTTATCCTTTTATGAGATCTGGCATGTTTTGAAGTTTGAAAAGATTCATCCACTATAATGTTTTCAGGCAGATAGCATCCACAACTCACATTGTTAAGCTTTTCACTTAATTTCTGGTGCTATTTTCTTTAAAAGTACCAACAAGTTCACTAACTAATTAGCTTATAAATGAAATTAATCTGTCAGGCAAAGTTCACATATGAAGAAACGCAAATATTTCCTTTGAAATGAGTCATATACAGTTGCTATAAATAGAAAATATTGCTTTACTTTTTTAATATATTTTACTGTATGAAAAAAAGTGAAATCTATATACAGTCTAACCAAAAGCTCAATGTTTGGAATGTATGCATCTGTAAGTGGCACATTCAAAGATGGCACAAGAGAAACTGATCTGCTACAACAATGAATAATCCAAGTTGCAAAACTCCCTCTTGCGAGTTCAGTTCCTGCTGGGAATGGCTTCTACAGATTGGACGATCCTTACCATGCAAATGTGAAGTCCTATGAGCTTGAAACTGGCCATAAACTCCATACCCTGATAGATACATCAGTGGGAGTGATGGAAGTTAGACTTGTTCAAGTTCACTAGAAAACCTGAGATTACTCAAAAGAGATCGTTTCTGCCCTTTCACAAAAACGGAACTGACCGTTTGTTTCTGGAGGATTTTGTCCAAATGTCGCTGTGAATGAAATCCGCTTAACAGGGTGACAATGCAGTACAGGAGTTTGTAAGGGCTCATTTTAAGATCAAAATGAAGAACTTGTGAATATCCTCTCAGCATATAAAGTAATCAGGGGTGTGACAGTATGCATTGGTCAGGACAAGAATAAAAACAAACTTGTCCCTTTTGATGAAGAGTCAAATTAATCATTCCATTCCCATCTTGAATTTTGATACAAAAATACTGTGATGACTCAAGATATTGATCAGCTCTAGAATTCTGTTCACATTTTGTACTTGGAAGAGCCTGGAATACCCCAACCCCATATGAAGATTTTCGAACAAACTCCACCACCCAGATGATGATTGATAACCATATCTGCTGCATAATTTCATCTTTCTCAGAGCCCAGCAGATGCCCCACATATGGGTAGAGGAGGAGTGAAGATTGTGTTGGATAAATGAAATCAAATATCCCTCCAAAATTGCCTGGATAACCCACACATTTTGCAGAAATAGTGTGATCCAATGAGAGGTGAACTGAAATCAGGCACCCTCCAAATGGTTTTCTGCGAACAGTCAGGGCAGCTAGTCAATGATGAAAGTTAGGAGTCTGGGGACAAAAATCCAGTTTCTTTACCCACTAAATGGTTGCCTCCTAAACTGGTTGTGTTCCTGTCTCCAGACATTTGTTTGGGATCAAAACTGATTCTTGCTCACGAACAATCCCTTTTCTTCATCTACAAGTCACACCTATAATGTACAGACTGACATCATGCGTGTCCTCATTTGCCTTGAATTTCTTAGTGTCCTCACTTGCCTTGAATTACCATATGTCCTCATTTGTCTTGAATTTCTTAGGTGTCCTCACTTGTCTTGAATTATCGTGTGTCCTCATTTGCCTTGAATTTCTTACACACAAAGGACACTATCATCATGTTTCACTGAACCAATAAAAACTACAAAAAAAGCACAAAGTGATAACTCAATGAGTTAAGAACTTGCAAAAGCAACACCTGTTACTAACCCTGTGCACATACAACAGGCAGTGAGCATGAAAAAATGAATCATGACATTTTAGGAGGGCTGGATACAGGAGGTAGTAGAGCTCATATTCCTAATATTAATGTGATCAAGGAAAACATTTCAAGGAGAGCAGGGGGAAAAAAAACTTCAGTTTTAAAAAGAGTTTCAAAAAAATTCCTGTACAATTTTTTTTCCTCATTTCTGTCTTCAACTTTGTGTACAGCTTAAGAGACATTATACTAATATTGCACAAAATATATACCACAGAAAATTCCTTTAAATAAAAGCACGGTATATCTAGAGATATGATTTTCATGATTTCATACAAAGTAAGAAATGAAAAACTGGTATTTCACCACTTTAAAAAAAAACAGTTTATTATGTCTGGACAACTAATATGACCACAAGGCATGACTACCTTGCCAGTCTCTGATTAATAAACTGAATCTGCCTGGTAGGCATAGAGACAGAATAACAGAAGCAATGCTACATATACCAAAAATATTTTGTGGCAAGGAATAAAATGAACATTACAGCCTATTAGAAACTTTACCAAATTTAATCAGTTATTTGTCTATGAATACCTGTCTTGAGACATAAAAGAAAAACATGACTGAGACTTTGTAATGAGAACATGGTTATCAATTTGTCAATTACGCATGGTAGGGGGAAAACGATAATTTGAAATAATGAATATTTCTAGAACCAGTCAACTACAACTATATGAAATGGTGAAGACTTATCATGCAATATGGATATATGTCTGGACCTAGGTGTTAAAAAAAACTAGAATAAAATATTCTTCAATAACATGCAAAGAAAGCAGACATTGTAAATATTACGAATAGTGGGTGTGGACTTGTCAACAGAACAAGTTGCATTTAATATGCAAGAATTCAGTGATTTGGATTTTAGTTCCACACTCAAATGAAAACCTCTACAAAACCCTAAGTAATACTCATGATGACAAGTTCACAACCAGTCAAAAATGTTACCATTCCATTAGTCTCGATTTTCCACTAAAATCTGCTCAACAAAAAATTGTTCAAAAAAGAGCAGGGAACGAACATATTACTTCAAATTGTTTTTAAAATGACATACCGGTGGTGAGCATGGCATCCGCATGGTCTGGTTTGGACTGCCAGATAGTACTAATGGACTTGGCCCGCTGTTGTTGGGTCTCCGCCTCTGTACTGGGCTCTGTGGGCCTCCAGAGGAGTGCTGGGATTGGACCATATTCATGTGATTCATATGATGAGCAGAGGTGGGGGAGAGTCCTGCTGGACTCCCTTTTGTTGTGTAGTTGTTCTGGTCTTCCATGTCAATGGGAGTGGTCAGAGGGGAGGGGAACTGTAGAATTGTCAGGTCAGGCAGTGAGCCACCAGTATTGTTAGAAATTGGTATATGCATCTGCGGGGGACAGCCTGGGTCTCCACCTGACCCACTTTGAGATATGTGACTGAAATAAGAAAAAGAATTAAGTTGAAATCACATAATGATAAAGAAAAATCCTTGCAACGGATGGCAATCAAACCAGCAGATACACAGTCAATCTCTACATGTCATGATACACATATATTATATAAAACCGTTATTTTCAAAAACAAATTTCTCAGAAAGCAAAAAGCAAGCCCGGTTTCAAATCTCAAGCAGATGGCATATTCAAAATGAGATATCAACATGATCTAGATTCTTGGATGCTGACAACCTGACATAATCTAGTAATCAAAATTGTGCTACTCTGATACCAATCAGCATCAAAACGTACTACATGATTTATCTTCTGAATCAAACCTTAAATAAGCTGGGAAAATTGCATGTAATCCATGTATATAGAGACCTATATAATGTTTTTAAAATGAGTTTTCAATGATATTTTTTCAAGGAGTATTTCGACATGGAAATTGACCCTTTCTTTGTTAACTACCAGATTCATGTGTCAATTAACCCAATTGTATCCATTTTTTTAAATATATTCATTACATTTGGGAAATATATAAATTTTAAAATTTATAAAATTAAAACTTAAAAATTATACATTTTAAAAGGTACACAGTTGTAATGTTTTGTACATCTATATATAAATTCAAAGACATTTTGGCAAAATAAGTTTTTCAACAAATTAATGAGATTTTCAAGGAAAACACCACCTTTTATTACATTAAAGGGGGGGACCCTGAGTGGTGTAAAAAGCTCTGTTACTGCCATCTCACCTGTCTGAGTAGGTTCAAGTCTCAGATTCAGCCAAATGTGGGTATGTGAGAAAGCTTGCCATTAGCTTCTCGTGGGTCGGTGGTTCTTTCCAAGGGTTTTCCTGGGTTCTTCCTCCACTATTAATACTGGCCGCCATGTATAGATTATTATTCTTCTTTGATTAATAGTACAGTTTACCAAGAAAAACAATTTATAAATTCACTCAATAATCTGCAAAATCTAGGTGTGCCCATCTGTCAAACATATTGTCCATTCTTCAAAAATGATGACTACATGATACCTCAAGTCATCAAATCTAAAACAGGAATGGGATTGCTGAACCCAATAAACGCAGAGCATGCCTTTCCATCAGATCTTTTTGTATGCAGTTTTTGACAAAGTTCCTCTCTTATTTAAAAAAAAATATCATTAATAATATTATTAATAAACCCGGCAAATGTAAATATCCAAACATTTTCAGAAAGAAATAAAAGAAAAAGTTCCAATTTCAATGAACATTACTAGTTATTATCACTGTATATAAGTATGTATATAAACAAAATGCAAGTTTTATGAGAAAAACACTTAAAAGTTAAATAAATATTCATATGAACAAACATTAAAAGAAAAAAACTAATTTTTTTAGCAACACGTCTAAAATTTTTATTTAATATTACATCATTTCATCAGGTATCACAAATATCGCAGAAAATGTCCTTCTGTATCAATGTGGTTGGTACAGAGAACGAGAAAATGCATTTCTGTACTTCAGTAGCATATGATTCTAATATTTGTTTCGGGAAACACTTAAATATCTTTCCATTTACTCTTTAGACTTGTGAATTTCTTTTTAAAAAATCAGATGTCAGCAAAAAACTTGAAGCAACTGACTTGCACAAGTCGATGAAATAAATCTGTTTCTTATCCAACAGTAACTTTTATGTCTTATAGTTTATTCTATATCCATAAGTTTTTACACGTATCAAAGTTTCATTTGATATTTATATATTTTTATATGTACGCCAGTTTCATTCTATATTTATATATTTTTACATGTATCATACTTTTATACTATGTTTATATGCCTTTGTACATATCGTATCACAGCCAAAGTAAAAGCATCTCGTTTTTTTTATTTTGTTGAGAAAACTTGATTTCTTATTTAACACTGAATACACTGGTTATATAGATATGATATTGTAGAAACACATCTTAACCTTGGTAACGATGTGTTATTTTGCATGACCTTGGTAATGATGTGTTATTTTGCATGACCTTGGTAACGATGTGTTATTTTGCATGACCTTGTTATTATGCTGATTTGTGTACACTGTCAAATGTCAAATCAACAAATGCTGAACTTCATCAGAATTATGGACATTTTAAGCCGAATCCAGACAAGTGCTTTATTATTAGTATTGTATTATTATTATTAGTATTGCTAGTCAAATTGGTGTTTCATATATACATGTAAATTGCTAAAACAAAAATATGTTGTATTCATTGTTATCACAGCATTCAAATTGAGGAAATGGGTGGAAGTCTTTGTTGACAATAAACCAAACATTACGTATACATTTTAAATAAATATGGTTTTTCAAAATGAGTCTAGTTTTTAAAAAATCCATGTATCTTTTGTATCCACAGTTCATTACTGTTAGACCTCTACTAGACAACTAAAATCCATACATATCAATGTTATAATATTTACATGACGCTATTTTTCTGCAGTCTTCTTAATCACACACAGTCTCCATTTAAAATATAACTGTATTAACTTATTTATTCTTCACTGATAAGGAACCAATTACTAATACTGAAAATGATAATTTTAAAATTTATGTTGACCCAATTAAAGGATTAAAAGACTGTTTTTAAAATTGTCATTGTTATCCAATTAAAAATTGCATTAAGAAGTCACAGAGATCAACCGGTTTTAATTTTTGGGTTATGAAAATACTATTGTGCAATTAAGTCAAACTAAATGAGTATAACAGAAAAGTTATTTCTTTTGCTGCAATTAGTTTTGCTAGCAAGAATAGATATCAACAATACAAGCAGTGCCAGAATAAACCCTGTGGAGGACATATGGCAACCAAAATCTTGGGGCACCCCTCAATCTTATGGTCATGTAAGGCTGAAATACATAACCGAGTGTGTTCCTCAATCGTTATGGCCATGTAAAGCTGAAATACATAACAGAGTGAGCTCTTTGATCTTTATGGCCATGTAAGGCTGAAATACATAATAGAGCGAGTTCTTCAATCATTATGACCATAGGTTTAACGCCATTTTTCAGCACAAGATAGGCAATACATGGCGGCCAGTATTGATGGTGGAGGAAGAACCCAGGAAAATCCCAGAAAGAACCATCGCTCCTGGCAAGCTTTCTCACATACCCACATTGGCCAAATCAGAGACTCGAACCCACACAGACAGAGGTGAGATGGCAGTGATCCGTAAAGAAGAGCACTTTAGACCATAACACAGTGAGTTCATCAATCATTATGACCATGTAAAGCTGAAATACATAACAGAGTGAACTGCTTGATCTTTATGGCCATGTAAGGCTGAAATACATAACAGAGTGAGTTCTTCAATTGTTATGACCATGTAACGCTGAAATACATAACAGTGAGCTCTTGGATCTGTATGGCCATATAAGGTTGAAATACATAACTAAGCTCTTGGATCTTTATGGCCATGTAAGGCTGAAATACATAACAGTATAAGCAGCAAGATGTGAATTTGCAACACAGGATGGGTGCTCCATTGTCCAATAAACATGTATGCAAGTGGCATTGGTTGTCAGATATTCTTTTAGTGGAACAGTTACTGTAGATCTAAAAAGATGTCTGAAAATCAATGTAATCCAAAGTACTGGCATTTACTTAATTCTTTCTCAATGAATATTAATCAAAGATCAATAACTGTGAGATTTTAATGATTATTCTTACTTGCAACTACCAAAAATATTTGAAATAAAATAGATCTTGGGCAGATAAGATCGTGATCTGGTAAAGTACAAAACAATTACTATTCAAGAAACTTTTTGTTCATGGGTATTGTGATCTTTAGTATTCATCTGCATTTTATTTTAATGCCTTACATAAAATTACAGCTGTATTTTCCAAGGTGATAAACACAGAAAACTACAAACAGATAATTTTACATGTCAACCTTGCAAGTATATATATATATATATATATATATATATATATATATATATATATATATATATATATATATATATATATATATATATATATATATAAACATACATACATAGTTTTTTCTCCAACAGTTCCTCATGTGGAATTGGAGTAAATTATTTACATTCAAACTTTTAAATGGCACAAGTCTGAAAATTAAACAACAGGTGATTTATGAATACAGTGCCAACGTTGTTCTTACAGAAAATTATTTTGTAAATTAATTATCTAATTATTTAATTAGTATTACGTTAGTTATGTCAGTATTCAACATTACTGAAACTCTTGCAAATCTTTTTATGAATTAAACTTTCAAGTCAGATTTTTGTAATTATTTAGTTTCAATTTGCTTTCTGAAATATTCATGTTAGTTTGGTTTTTTTATGTTCATTGGCCTACTGCTGAATTTAGCTTTGTATATATTAAACAAAACAAACAGCAACAAAAAAAACTACATCTTACCATATTAATGCAGGTGAGAAGACAATGCAGATGATATAAAAAAGCTAAACAATACCATTATATGTTGAGAGAGATGGTGATTTTCAGACAATAAAATTTGGGTTCATTTTGTCATTTTCCATAATCTTACATTCTGGACAGATTTGTTGCCTGGTTTTTAATGGAACTTCCAATACATTATTGGCTATATCCAGTCTGGGAAATGGGACTTAAGTGCCTTTCCTTACAATACACCAAGGTGTCCAAACAGAGTTGGCTGGGCAGGAAGCAAACGCATAAACTCTGAAAATGACGATTATTTCAAATCAAAGACTGAAAAATGTCATCAAACTTCTATTCCAAACCAAATTTTCATTTAAATGCTATTCGAAAACCAAATTTTCCATCAAAGATACCTAGCAAAATCATCTACTGTTAAATATTTATGACCAGCTAATAAATTCGATACTCACTTCATGTTGGGCATCTCACATGACCTTGGCCTTGAAGGTGTCATCTGCAACAAGGACAATATGGTAAAGTTATCTTGAATCTAAAGGTGTTGTGTAATATTGCCAAATTTTACAATCAGTGTGTGTGTGTGTGTATGTATGTATGTATGTATGTATGTATGTATGTATGAATGTATGTATATACACTTTTAGAATAACACCACAATGATAACAGGTAAACTATCTAGCAATTGTATGCCAATCAATTCAATTCAATACAAGACAAGGTTTAGAGGAAATCTTCATGTCTTTTGTCTGTGACAAGTACCTGAAGACTGTTGCCATGACGAACATGTACTGGCAAAATAGTATTATTGCTGCATGTCCAAGCATTGAAAGGCAAGAAATGAAAATTTGGGCTAAAAAAACAAACAGTAACATGCCATTTAACTATAACCAATCAAAGAGAAGAACATAAGCACTAAAAAGCCATTTAACTGTAACGATAAACACTAAAAAGCCATTTAACTGTAACGATAAACACTAAAAAGCCATTTAACTGTAACGATAAACACTAAAAAGCCATTTAACTGTAATGATAAACACTAAAAAGCTATTTAACTGTAATGATAAACACTAAAAAGCTATTTAACTGTAACGATAAACACTAAAAAGCCATTTAACTGTAATGATAAACACTAAAAAGCTATTTAACTGTAACGATAAACACTAAAAAGCTATTTAACTGTAATGATAAACACTAAAAAGCCATTTAACTGTAACGATAAACACTAAAAAGCCATTTAACTGTAATGATAAACACTAAAAAGCTATTTAACTGTAATGATAAACACTAAAAAGCCATTTAACTAACGATAAACACTAAAAAGCCATTTAACTGCAACAATAAACACTAAAAAAACATTTAACTGTAACGATAAGCACTAAAAAGTCACTTAACTGTAACCAATCAAAGAGAAGAACGTAAGCAGTAAAATCACATTTAATTTTAACAAATCAATGTGAATAGTAAAATTCCATTAGCTATAACCAATAAGTGAGAAGAACAGCAAAATGCCATTTAACTATAACCAATGTGTAACTAGTTGTACACAAAATGGGAGAAATCATTGAAAACTGAGCAGATGTGTGTGTGTGTGTGTGTGCACGCGTGCGCATGAGTGTACATACATACAGGATATTATATGTGAATTCTTAGACAGAAACAAAGTTTTCATCTCATGCTGGGTTGAAAACCAGGGTGCACATTATAAATTAGTGCATGTAATACCAATGCTGTATGTGACAGAAAACTTTTTGAGTAAAAACTGTTTTACTTCTTTGAGTCATTCTAATCCTAACCTTTGACCTTTGTCCATATAAAGCTTCATGCCAATCTGGTTGAAAATTGGTCAAGTTAAGCCATAGAGAAATAAGGAGGACAGAAATATCATGGGCATAATGTCATGGAATGCTACAAGTCAGGATCATTCAAGGTCTGGTAAAGGTGTATGCCAAATGTGGTTGAAATAAAAAGAAATTCTTGTAATCTTGAGGAAACCAAAATCAGAATGAGGACAATCATGTGACACAAATTCTGTAACTGAGGTTGGTGGAAATCAAAACTCATTAATCAACATACAAATGCATGTGATTTCTGGCTGAAATTCAATTTACATTGATCATGCAGTAACCAGTCACAAGGACATACAGGCAACATAACTCATTTAAATCTGGTTAAATGCTGCAAAATCAAACTCATTCAAGTTTTCATTAATAGAGACCTGTATTCTAAATCTTGTTTTAAATCCAAAAATAAAAGATGTAGAAAGAACGGCTGTGAGAACAGAAAACCAAGAGCTATAACTATTCCAAAAGAAGATGTTGAAGGATGAAAACAAAACATGATCAAATCAGCATAACGCTGCACAATAATTTTGGTCCAAATCCAACAATTTCCAGTAAATTTATTTGGCAAAGCTAAATTGTTGAGAAAGACTGGTTACTTTGATGGTTTTTGATGATGGGAGTACTATAGAGCCATGGCAACATATTTGAGCAGGACAAAATCATGTTTGCCTGGCAATCTGTAAATAAGCAATGTTATCATTTTCAAGATAAAAATCAGCTTAATAATGTACATGCATACTTTTTTAGGATCCCAGGAATACTGTTTCATCATGTCATTTTCTCCCACAACTTCCTGCACTGAAAAACAAAACAGAAAAAAATTACATGCATAAATGTTTGCTTAGTTACCGTGTGAAATATTCCTCACCCATTCACAGGATATATAAAACATTATGTACAATGTTTTCACACTGTAGTGTGCATTGTATGAAGGCTTCTTTCGAAGCCAAAACAATTACAATCTCCATTAATCAGCCATCAAATGGGATGGTAAAATTGTGGCCTAGGGCTGATCCATTTAAACAAACATGGTACCCAAGAAAGGCAGCTTTTCAAAAAAATATGCCATGGTACTTTGATTTCATAGAGTTCATAATAAAATAAAAAGAAAATTCTATATTGCATCTATGCGCGAGTACCCCACTTCAAAAGTGCATTCCCTGTGTCCCGGTATGTTTTACTGGAGCAGCCCTGATAAGAGAAGTGGCTGTTCAAGAGAGGTGAAAAATGTAGATACATGTATAATTAAGGAACATCCAATGCTAGGTGAACATGTGATGTTTTAGCTTAAGGTAGGTCACTGAAAATCACTGTAAATAGTTGCTGATATTTATTGTAATATATCAGCCAGTATTGAAAATCATTGTAGATACCTGAAGAAACTTCTTGTGCCATTTACTATATTTTAAAGCTATAGTTTATCACATTTGACAGACTAATTGGAAGCACTTACCAAATATTAAATGTTGGGTTTTTTCTGCTGGTTAATACTAGCAAAGTAAATGAACCTAGATCTGTCAGCACATTATACAAAGGTAGAGATCATTCCATTAATTTTGCAACTGGGCATGACATGGGAGTATACATGGTAATTCATTACTGATGTTTCATTTCTCTATTTTATCATAATCAGTCATTCTATCTACTTTTGCATTCTTTTTCTGAAACAACGATATAAAAAAAAAGACGTGCACTTGAAATTCTGGATATTTTTGGTAAATTTTAAGAAAAAAAGTGAATTTAAAAGATTTATATAAAGTATATAGATAGCAAGACCCATGTGGCAAGACCCATGTTTAACTCCTGGTGCTGCGTTTACCTACTGCCAAGCTCTGTAGCATCAAGGTCATGTATGATACACTAATGTGAGTGGTACAATAGAAAGGTACACAGAAGTAGCTCTACAATGATGCCAAATGATCTGGATGTTCTTTCTGCATAGGGAAAAACCAAATTGCGTGCGAAAAACTTAATTGTGTCGACAGAAAAAAAATGTCCAGCCAAAATTTGCCCATGGTCGGAAACTGATTTTGTGTCTAGATTTTAGAATTTTGGACTCGAGATCTAAGGCAGACCCGTCTGAGATGCACACAAACATGGGAACTGTTGGTAAAAGTAGGATAAGATGGGCATTTGATATAAAGAGTGGTCTCGATATAAAAATAATTGGTCCATTAAGAAGAAAAAAACTCCAACTTTTATTCTGCCAAGAAATATGGAATAAAGCACCTTCCCCAATGACACATCACACTGGGTGACCAAGCCATTCTGTGACAAGGCAATTAGAGTCAAATGCTTTCCATAAGGTCATATCAGGGTGGCTGACCCAGCCTGTTCTGGGTTGAATCAACACCTTTATGGTCATAAGACTGACACTGTAATTGTTTTTAGGTAAGGATGAAAATTTGAAAACTAAATATGGGGATGTGGTACTTAATTTACAAAATTATTTGCTAAGACAGTTATTTACATATGGGTTAATGAACAAAATTAATTTGCTTCAGTAATTACTAAACACAGACCCTTGATGATCAGAATGCAGCTAAGGTCTAACACATTCTCTTGAAAACAAGCACTTTACATTTTGTCAGACAAGCTGAAATACTAAATGGGAATGGAATGGTGGAGCAACTACTCAGAGTGGGTTATCTCCCGTTACAATCAATATACACCACTGCCACAACAATCTAAATTTGAATGATAAAATACCATATGGAGAAAACATTACTCATACATAATAATATTATTTTCAAACAAGACTGTTTTATATGCATCTTACTATGATTGTTTCTATAGCAAAGAAATAGCACTGGATTTAATGATTCTGTATACAATAAAGACAGGTGTTAAATGTCCTGACAATGTCATTTGCTACTCTACATCATTATTATGTTTGACTTGTACAAACATTTAACCAAGAATCCTAACACTAACACAGCTGCTACTGGTGGATGGATGTCATACCTGTGCCTTGCAACTTGCTAATCTCAGCCTTGCAATGAAATTTTAAAAAAAAGCAATGATTTTTTCCAAACTCATGTTTATGCCAGTTAGAATTTATTTTCACCAAAACCCTGTTTATATATTTGTACATTGTTTAGTAATTGATTCTTCACATTTTTTTCACCATATGCAGTTTTTTTTTTACAAGATCAATAACTGTTTCTCTGACAATAAGAAATTTTACAATGTACAGGTTAACACCTTTGTATGAATCACAAACAGTCTGCCATGTTAAAGATATTACAGAAGTAGCATACAGTTTTGTAAATTCAAACCTTTGCCAGTCAAGTAAGAATGAAGACTAAGAACCTGACAGCAAATTTAAACATACATCGCCTGTGTTGAGGAGGTGTTGTAGGACTTTGCATTGGTTCTCCAGGCCCTGGGCCCATTGTACTGGTGGTGTGCAATGCCGAGTCAGAATTTGTCCTGTAAAAAGTAGATAATACTTTTTATGAAATATAATTAAAACTATATAAACAAAACCAATTATCTACCAACTTCTAGTACCTATAAAGAAACACTAAAAATATGAACTACTGATTCTGATCTGAAATGGAATAATCATGGTGAGTACATTATGACAAAGACATGTATATTGCGTAATAGGTCTGACAAGGACATGTATATTGTAACAGATCAGACAGGGACATTATATTGTGTAACAGATCAGATAAGGACATGTATATTGTGTAACAGATCAGATAGGGACATGTATATTGTGTAACAGATCAGATAGGGACATGTATATTGTGTAAAAGATCAGACAGGGAGATGTATATTGTGTAAAAGATCAGACAGGGAGATGTATATTGTGTAACAGATCAGATAAGGACATGTATATTGTGTAACAGATCAGATAAGGACATGTATATTGTGTAACAGATCAGACAGGGACATGTATATTATGTAAAAGATCAGACAGGGACATGTATATTGTGTAACAGATCAGATAAGGACATGTATATTGTGTAACAGATCAGATAGGGACATGTATATTGTGTAACAGATCAGACAGGGACATGTATATTGTGTAAAAGATCAGACAGGGACATTATATTGTGTAACAGATCAGATAAGGACATGTATATTGTGTAACAGATCAGATAGGGACATGTATATTGTGTAACAGATCAGACAGGGACATGTATATTGTGTAACAGATCAGATAGGGACATGTATATTGTGTAACAGATCAGACAGGGACATGTATATTGTGTAAAAGATTAGATAAGGACATGCTTATTGTGTAACAGATCAGATAGGGACATGTATATTGTGTAACAGATCAGACTGGGGCATGTATATTGTGTAACAGATCAGACAAGGACATATATATTGTTTAATAGATCAGACAAGGACAAGTATATTGTGTAACAGATCAGACAGGGACATGTATATTGTGTAACAGTACAAAGACATGTATATTGTGTAACAGATCTGCATGTAACTATGATTTTGTAAGAGATCTGTTTACTCTAACTCAACAAATTTCAAACAAATCAATTAGAAAATAATATGAATATATATATGCAAAGAACTAATTACATTCCAATGAAAATTACAATATACAAAACAGGTTAGCAATCTGTATAGAATAAAAAATGAACATATTTTATCTAGTGTGCAAAACTACTAGTTTTTCAACCACAAGATAAAATAAATTCATTATTCACTCAAAAAATGTCAAGTTTCTCTTTATTTTCGGCCAAAATGTGTCGGCTACCTAGTCGATTTATTCAGCAATATTCGCCTTTTTACTTTTTTTTTCTTTTGCCGTATTTTGTATACATTTATAAAGAAAATAACAGCATCAGCATAATTCTCATTCTTAATTCAACATAAAATACCACATACATGTGTAAAAAAAACTTAAGAAAATTAAGATCGGAGTGGAATTCAAACACATTATAGGACTAAATGCTACCCCTTTACTAAGTGATTGACAAGCTGACAGATAAAATTCTTTGGTCATAATAGAATTAATGTCTACTGATAAAACTGGTAATTCACTCAGTGACTTGTCAAAATTATTATTGGAAAATCCACTAATACAATGACTTGGAAGGAAAACAATGAATGAATGAAATATATAAAACAAGCATATTGGTCTCCCCTGTTGCACTGCAGAATGTATGAGCACAACAACCGACCGTCATAATATCAAACCTATAAATAAAAGTGTTTATCTGTGCTTTAAAAGAAAGAATATTTCTCACTGAAAATTGCAGCTGAAATAAAAATTATGATAATGAATAATAATGATAACCCATTCCTGCATGATCAGACACCAATAACACCATTCAGCACATGCTATACTTGTCCTCCATCCAGCTGACATGCTACATCAATGTATGAATGCAAGTCCCAGTATAACATATAGCAAACAGATACGAGTCAAGGCTTGTTAAATATAAGCAATAATTACTAATTCACCTTTTAGCAAGATTTAATCCGGTTAAGTGTCAGTAATACCTGGCTATATGGAGTGCTATATTTGCTTTAAGTACTTCTGGATCAATTCTTAGGAATTGGATCTTTTTAAAAAATGCAACAACCACCACCACCACCTCACTTTTCAAACAAAGGGGGAAATTTTCATAAATTATGGGACATTTGAAGAAGTAACAAAGGTACAGCTTGCAAACACGATGCATGATTTTTGCATAATTTATTGATTTTCCCAAAGAACATTTAAGAAATGTGCCTGAATAAGTTGCATACATACAAGGCTTGTACACCCCCCCTCCAGTTGCTAATCACATAAAAGACCAATTAGAATCTAGTCACATCATGTGCCAGCAAAACCGAGTCTATGCTATCTGTCCTTCTATTGATTTTAATGGAACAGACAAGTTGACCCTGATCAACTGGCACATAATGGAAATGGATATCCAAGTCTACAGATCTGAGTTCATAATTTGATACATGTAATATGATGCAGTGGTTACTATTGATGATCCATCCTTTGGTCTTGTTTTTGTCCATGTTCTCTTCTGTTCATCTTCAAAAATAAAATACACCATAAATAATTCAATCCAGTGAATTTAATTTCAAGAAACCCAGGTCTTTTGGTAACAAAGAGTCTAAAATGTACGGGTGTTCAGGGCAAAGTCTAATTGTGGGAATGAAATGATAAACATTGCAGGAAGATATATTTTTTGTAAAGTAACTGTAATTGTTGGTTCAAAATAGTTATCTTATTAAACAATGATTTTGTGAAACAAGAAAAACTACACGTTAAATGGCCTTAAAATAAAAAGTATGGCTTTTATTCTATGAAATTGATATCTACTTCTATTGTTAGATCACCACTTCCAGTTTTTATTCTGTACCAAAAGGTCAATGTTGTTCCAGTGTTTAGATGTCAGTAAAATCTAACTAAAGACACTGAATTACAACAAATAATACTTCTTGTACAGTGAAAGTATCACATACCAATGTTAAATGTACAACATCAAAGACCCTGATTAAAAACAATGGTTGAGATACCAACATGCTGCATATGATAAAAAACACATCTTTCTCAACAATTTCTTGTCATTCCTCCATTTGTTAAAAAAAACAAATCTGTACCACATATTGTTTTTTATCGTCATACAAAACATGATACAATATCAAAGCACATACATAAACAACTAACACATGTATTTATGGCTGCTGAAGTCCGAAAGTAACTTTATCAAGTATTTTTTGTAAGATTTCTCCACATATGAGCAGTGTTGTTCCTTGTATTAAATGGCATGCAGAAGCATACAGTACATTCAGTAGCCCTGGCCAGACCTCGACTGCTCTGAAACTTCACTCCCATTTTCCTAACAATGACCCCACCACACACACTGCTCTGAAACTTCACCCCCATTTTTCCTAACAATGACCCCACCACACACACTGCTCTGAAACTTCACCCCCATTTTCCCTAACAATGACCCCACCACACACACTGCTCTGAAACTTCACCCCCATTTTCCCTAACAATGACCCCACCAAACACACTGCTCTGAAACTTCACCCCCATTTTCCCTAACAATGACCCCACCACACACACTGCTCTGAAACTTCACCCCCATTTTCCCTAACAATGACCCCACCACACACACTGCTCTGAAACTTCACCCTCATTTTCCCTAACAATGACCCCACCACACACACTGCTCTGAAACTGCTACTGATGGGAATCGGTCAGAAATTCATAATCGATAATCGATTCCCTTTAACCAACTGATCATCGGTTATAATTGATTACTATGAGCAAATTTAAATTTTTGTTAACCTGTTATATCTTTGATCAAGAGTTCAATATGTTTATAAATGTACAGGAGTAATCTCTTGCAATGACATGTATACTTTAACCTGACAATAATATTACAGAGTGCATAACTTTTGTTCTACAACTTTGTTAAATGAATGCAACTTTGTATGGCTGATCAATCATATGCAACTGAAATACTGCTACAATACCCCGAAATTCTTTCATTCATATGTGATGTGTCTATAATTTAAAGTATAAAAGGACACGATTTTCTTGTTTGTCGTTGTTTATAAATACTACAAAAGATGATGCAATTTAACTGAAACAAATCAACAAAATGTCAAGTGAACAATTAACAACTTGACCATGTAATAATGACTATATGTTCCTAATCATGAATCGTAAGATTTTTTTTTATTTGTAGTTGTGAAGGGATTAAAATAGTTCAGGTCAACTTTAGTGGCTGGGAGTTTTTTTATACTAACCTTTCTGCTTTGCATACACCTCAAAAGTAGTCTCCCTTTACACACAATCGATTATGGAGTTCACAATCATCTTATTGGTTTGCCCAACCAACTGATGATCGATTATAATCGATAATCGGAGTAACACTAGAAACTGCACCCATTTTCTCTAACAATTACCCACAACAAACACTGTTCTGAAACTACACCCAGTTGCTGTGATAATGAAACAGTCCTTCTACAAATTCAAACATGATATATAATGTCAACATTTCATGGATTTAAATTTCTTATCTTGTATTGCTGCTTGAACAAATGGATGGAATTACATGTCTAGATGTGCCACTGTTCAATGACAAAAAAGATGCAAGAAATACTATCATTAGTTTGTTGCAATTTCTGCCCAACCATGAAAAAGATTTGCCCTTAAAAGAGGTTCTATCCTGCTTCACGTATCTTCATATATGGACTGCATTGAGCTGTATTTTTTAATGGCCATGGGACAGCCCTGCATGGAGGATTTGTAATGCATTTCATATAAACTTTCAGAATCTTGACACTAATGTCTTATCATATGAAATATGTGGTATTTAAACAAATCAGTTTTCATGATGGTTACCTCCCCATGACACTTAAAACTGCATCTAGCAATTCTTAGCAGTCATTCTGCACTTAAATTAAACTCCCTCAACAGCCGCTTCCATTAAAAACTCATCACAAAGGCATCAAAGGTTTTTTGGGAAAGGGGTATTATAGAAAAGTTTTTTTTACAGTCTTCATATCAGATGCATTCAATACCCCTCAGCATAAAAAATTTTGGTGCACCTAAAACTATCAAACAGGTGTGATCTTGGAAAACAACGAAATTTCTCAAAGCCAAGTTTATGATTAATCTATTCCTCCATTTTTTTAAATATATACCTTTTAAGAATGTTATCACATCAATTTTGACAAAACATATCTGGAATAAGTTTGTAAGCTGGAAGCCAATAGCAGAGTTTATAAGATACTATGAATTATCAAATAGTGGCTAATGTCATCAATAGCTGATAAATATGGAAGATTTTAATTTAAGTAACGCAATTAAACGAGAACGCTGGCTATCCTCACACTAGTAGTTGTCATATACATGTCAGACACTTTTGGGGGTCACTAAACAGCATTTTGTTTACTGTACAGTATAAGATATATATAATGTACCGTATACAAATTGTATTTATTGACATCTTTAAGTTCTAAACATTGAAAATACATGTACTTCAGAGTTTTAGGTACATTTTTCATGAAATATATTTCATAATGAGATTTGTTTTTGTTCTTGGTGGTGTTTCTCTGCGCAAAACTTTGAAACTTAAGAATTTGATAGGAAAACAAATTAACCCAGACATTTTAACAAATTTAATCCAAACTTTGTCACCAGCAATAAAAATAGTTTCACCGTATGCTGCTCCATGAAAGACCAAAGACTAACAATTGACTCAAGAAATACATGTCTTATGCACTTATCAAAATGACTAAATGCAATGGATCAGGTCTGAATCTTACCAAGGTCAAGGTCAGCATCATGGTTCTGTACTTGGGCAAGACAGTTTTCCACAGTATCTTGGACTAAATAATCTGAATGCCTTGCTTTGCCATAAATGACCAAATGAAAAAAAACAAAAAACCTAAAGGAAAATTTTTAATCATTGCAGGCAGATATGGGTAATACAACATTTTGAAAGGGCTTGCTAAACATGGAAACTAAAGTGGTACTCATTGTAGTCTAGGCATCTATGGACCTTCAGACATGTATAATGTTCCTGTGGTTTTCATATATGGCCTTTAAATTTGAAATGAAAATCTGATATTTTGAAATACTGAAACTTATTTAATTTGTGTGCTGCCAAAAATGTGAATACTAGTACAGTAGTCCCCCTCTTATACGGCCACCCCTGTTGCACCGGGAAAGTGGCCTTATAAGGCGGGTGGCCGTTCCAGAGGGGGGCTAAATTTATTATGAGAAGTACGTGTATATGTAATGTACGTAGTAAGAAAGCTACATACTTCAAAACATTAAATATCTTCGTCTAAATGAAACATTAATCAATAAAAGTTATTTTTGGTCATAATAACAAATTTATTTCAACTGAATATACGTTACTATTTTTGCTTTCTTGGCGTAAGTTTGATATGCAAGCGGGTATTGTTGTCATGCACATTGCAAATGGATTCAAAAACTCATTTACATCTTGGTACATACATAATTATCTTTCCATTTGCTCCATTTTCCCACTGCTGCTGAATAACCTTCTTATCGGTTATTACTTTGTTTATTCAAATTATTTCAACATAAACTTGTTTTTACGAGTCTTTTGTACATACAATTGTTCGGCATCCCCCCCCCCCCTCCCCGATGTCGTCGAGTAGAATAACCGACTTTCTTCGAAAATAATGTATCCGTTAACGTGATGACATTTTAGCGTTTGGTAATGATTTATTCGGTTATTGCTGACTGTATGCGATTTAATTATGCAGACAAAACTTTTGTCGAGTCTACGAAATGCAGCCTTCGTAAAGGAAGACATATTGTTTGGTCACGTAATTTTTCCGGTCTTTGTCTGGTACCCTATTGTCTTTTTTAAGGTTCTCTGTGTGTGCCAATGTACAAAATCTATTTTTAGCCTATGCTGACCCTTGTTATGATTATAACAATTACGTCTGGTTATAATCGTAAACGAGAAGAACTCAACATAGGTGTTAAACCCCAAACTCTATCAAAACATTATTGAGCCCATTTCCTGTAAACATCGACTTTCATAGATAACGATATACTTTAAATCTTTAGTCGACACTTTTAACGGCGACTTGACACTCGGAGACATGTATCTACGATAGAGATAATCAAAATTACTTACCTTACGTCAATTTTTGAATTAATTATTGGTTCTGGATACATTTAAAAATAAAATGAGGCCGCTCGTGAGGGGGAAAATTTTATATTATTGCACAAAAATGCTGGCCGCTGGTCGCGTTAGCCGGGTGGCCTCTCGTGAGGGGTACTTTTGAACAGAAACTCGTCGGTGCCAACGAATTCTGGCCGTTTGGAGCGGGTGGCCGCTGGTCAGGGGGGCCGTACAAGAGGGGGACTACTGTACGTACTAAAGAATGCAATGAATCGATGAATTGTGCACCACAAGTTGAAATCGTTTACAATAAATGTAATTCCATCTGCTGCTTTCCACTTAATCAAAAACCTAAGTGTGAAAAATCAATTCATACTTATGGTCACAAAAACACGGCACATCAAAAGTCCCGTCAGTTTTATGCATTCTTAATGATAATGTATAGATCATGGAGATAATTATTCTCCTTCAATTTATCAAACTCAAACAAAATATTCTCATTGATAGCTGTAGCTAAATGAATTTCTTAAAACCATTTAAAATCAGACAATATTTGTGTTTTATTGATTACGTAAAATGCTATATTTTTCTCCATAGCCTATGTCAACATGGGAGCCATGAAAGCTTAATCAGACTCACAATCCAATAAATGCAGTTTCAATGCACAGGCCAGCTTGGGTTAGCTACCTCCGTATCCTTGTGAAAGGCACAATTAGCTTCTATCTCCTCAGCATTATATTGTCAATAATGTTTTAAAAGCTGTCAAAACAAAGTATAAACACATTTTGCCTGACCACAATCTATCCAGTATACATCTACTGCGGAGCTTAGAAAACCCATGATGCTCCAGACCCACATTTTTAGTTAAGAGTTTTGGGTTGTTTCAAATGTTTGAGCTAAGACCATGTTTTTCTCTTTGATATAAACTAAGTGATCACAATTACTGTTTAACTAGATTTTTTTGGATTTAACTTCCTTGCTGATTTCACACACTGTCCCCAACACTTACTTGTACTACCTGAGGGATAGCCAGAATCCAATATCAAGTTTGCATTGTTACATCTACATTTATTACCAACAATAAAATCCATTAGTTTACAATGATTATGAAGGAGCTTAATTTTTTTCTTTTTGAGGCTAACACGCAGTCATAAATGTGCTAGCTGCAAGGGACATCAAAAGTAAGATTCCTGTATTTATTAACAAAATATGACATACTTTCATATATCATTATTCAATAAGTTGATAATTATTCTCATATACAGCATAAAAACATTTACATTGAAATCAGACATAGAAAAGTATAAAATATTATTCAGTATATTGCATGGTCCCTTCCATTCATTCAACATTTCAATTCTGTTGTGTAGCAATCCACCTTGAAGCTGATAAAATTCATTAAACAGAATTTTGACTACAACAAAGTTCAGTTTGATCTCTGCAAAAGGCTGACAGCAGAAGACAGTTCTACAGCTTGTTTTTAGACTTCCTGTGGCAAGATGAGCTTATGTTAACTCTGCCTAAAATCAGTTTCAGACATTTCTATGTAAAACTATCTTTCTTTCAAGTCTGCTTAAAATATGATGAATTTACCTTAAACAACAAAGATGTAAAGCATTAGGCCAAAACAAAATGTGTGTTTCTAGTCTGACAACTGCCTGTTTCTCACTGCCAACACGAACTTTTTCTCTCAAGGTAAAGAAAGCAAAATCACTAAAAATTGTATTAAATAAACATGTATTAAATTACTTTAAAAGAACATGTCAAACCTAATTTTAAAGCTAATACATCATGAAACACATGTTTCTTTTGCCCTTAGGAGAATTCATCTTGCTAAAAATTACAGTGTACATATTCAAAACAGCTAATGAGGACATTTCCAATGGAATTTTCAACAGTGTCTGGCAATGCATGTTCAAATGTACTAAAATTCATTTTGGGTGAAATAAAATAGTATATAAAGTACCAAGTCAAAAGTAGGTGGAAAACAAAAGCCATGGGTAGAAGCATAAAGGAGGGCAGAAACATAGCAAGGTACATGAGTTTGGGGAAAGCACTCAGCTCCCATTTCCTTGGACTGATATAAAAAAAAGATGTGATGAAAGTGATTTTTAAATACCATCCAACCACATTTTGCTAGCCAAGTTTCTAATATGTTAACCCTATCTATATTTTGGCAGATCGAGTAGATATTTTAGTGCTTTGTCCTAGTAACGTCTATTGGATTTCATGAGTTGTCTCCCTTAGTTTGTAATTCCAGGTAACCAATAGCATGTAATAGCAGTGCATTGTATCTCAGCCAAAAATGGTGGAGATTTTTGGCTCTAAAAGGATAAGTTGTAGCTTTAACATCAAAAGTGTGACTCACATACCAGAGAGAAGCCGTTTGAGGTGTATTTAAGAGAAAGGTATTTGTACAAACATGAACCGAAAGTGGAAAATTGCTTATTTAAGAGTCCATTCAAGGTGTGTACTCCCCATATAGAAACCGTGTTCAAATCTGAACAATTTAATTGAAATTCACAGAACCGAAGCACAGAATACTTATTCGATCTGCCAAGGAGTAGATAGGGTTAATATACTGGAACCTTAACATGCGAAGATGAACCAACCATTTCTTCAAAATGACTAATACTAGGACTTAATAATGCATAAATAAGGACATAATAATGCTTTTTAGCATGAGGGCAGAAGAAATCAGAAAAGAAACTAGATGGAATCATCAACATATCAGGATATTTAATAACTGGTTGGTAGAACTAGACCAAATATAATTTTTTTTTTTAAATTAATCTTTTCTCTTCTTTTTTTTTACTGCCACTTTTGGCACATTTAATTTCATTCTTTGTGGGAAGGGTATCTATTTTGATGAATACTGCAAAGAAGGATGTGTCACTTTAAAGTATTAAACCCACATACAGACAGATGCACTATGCCAATGAGGGATTTTTGAGAAAAGAAATGAGAGCTATGAAATGTACCACAACAAAACAATCTAACACCTCCTTAATGAATCAAGTCTGGCCATTAGTGAAAACAGATAGCAATGATAATTCCAGTCAGGAAGATCTAAGATGAAGAAATACTGACCAAGAGTCCCCTGAAGGGATTGTTGCTCTACTGGCTGAAACTATTTTTTAAGAGTTCAAGATAATTTCTTCCTGATAACTGCAGTGCTTAAACTATCTTTGATATTCTTCATTGGTTACAAGATTTTCTCGTTAGTTGCTGTCATGTACATAGAAGATTTCAACATGACACCATTCTTTTTAACATTGTAAGAAGTCTTCAGGTGGAATCACATCACAATTATTATTTCCAGTTCAGTACCCATGAATGTAGTTCTAGTCTATTTTTAAGCATTTTTTCCTCTCTCATTTTGGTGGTGATAGATGAGTTATATTGATGCATTTTTGGTAGGGATTTAAAGGTAATTGTTTATTCTTGAGAATATGAGCTGAGAGAGTGGTTGTCAGTGCGTAATTTGGCGACAGTGCACATGGAGTAATAAGGCCTTGGTGATGATCCAGAAGTGAAATCTGTGTTCTGTGTACATGCTATTCTGTTTACAGTGCAGCCGCTCAAACAAAATGCCGGTGAACCCCTGACAAGAACTTTACCGTGAAGTCATCTTTGAATGTATTTTAGATTAACATGTGATTTGTATTGATTGTCACACAGTTGAAAGGTCAGTACTGAGAAATATATGTAGATGACATATAGTAAAATTAATTGTGGTGTATGTCCAGGTGTAAGCAAATGTTGATAGACATTCCTTTTTGGAGATTGATTGTTTTGAAAATTTTAATATAATGATATCAGATATTTAATAACAACTGGACATGCTAAGAAGACTTTTATTAAAAATGCAATCTTGTGACCATTTTCAAAATGATTATGGCAGCAGTTACATTAGAAGTTGGATCACCACATTTTCCATTTACACCATTTCCACTTACATCCTCCATACATCAAAGGAAATTGTTCAGTGAAAACACCACTCTTATAAGACCAGTCATTCAGGAGAAATATAATGATAACAATGATTTCAAGATGGGCTCTGTGAAAGGCTACTGAATGTCAGAATGGCATCATTAGGACCACAAAGACAAGGACCATCCATTCAGAAGGAGTAGCTATAACAATATTTTCAAAATAACCATTGTTGAGGTTGTATAAGATTGATATAATTTTCATTCTTGACCAAACACAGAACATTTTCTGGTGAAAACCCATATCAATAGTACTTTTGATTCATAAGGATTTGTAAGATTTTCAATACAGCCACTGTGGCAGCAGCTAGACCTGTAAACTCTAAACAAGACCTCAGTAAACAAGGCAATCCATATAATTCCATATGTCAAACTAATTTTCAGTATGGTTTAACAATATCATTTACTGATATTGTTAAGTTGGAAAACTGATGCTTAAAAAGTTAAGGCATATATTCAGAGACTGAGGCAATGATGGTAAACTTAAATTCAATTAACAGTTCTCAAGTAGGCTAAGACCCTAATTACCTTCAGTACAGTTTCTTAATCTGTAGTTCCACATTCTGTGGAGCCCAATGGCTCTGTTACCTCTCAACTTAGCTTTTTATTTTAGTCATATTGGATACCAGATTGGTGCCATTTTCTTTTAGGACTAACTAGATATCATATGATGTCTTCCGGTATAAAACCCAGGTCATTTGACTTTCAATTTAATTTAAGATGAGACGTGATAATATTTTCAAGATGGCTGCTGCAAAGGCCATATCAGATCAGCACCGATTTCATTTAGGTCCAACAATAAAAACAAAGTTATGCAATACCAACAGGTGGCAGACATATTACTGCAACTAAACATCTGTGAGGTCCTTGAAAACTATGACATTCATGATGGATCAGAAAACACTGGCTGTGACAAAGTAGATGGACTTGGGGGGCAACACGAGATTCCCCTCTCTACAGATATGGTAGATGCACAGATAAAAAGCCTGTGACAGTGGCAAGATCAGATGGAACAGCAATCAGGCTAGGTAAAGCCATGGGGAAATTGGTTTCATTGACTGACAGATGCAAGAGGTAAAGTGAACATCTTCATTTCCGAAGTTAAAACAAAACCAAATAAATAAACATAAACATCACTTTCTATTTCTTAAGTCATCATTTTACAACAGATTTACTCTTTCAGAGCATGAAACAATGATGCATATAGCCCCTAAAACCTAGTGTGAACAAGAAGCAATCAAAGTATTAAGAATACTGATGACATATGGGGTTTTGATTAGATGGTTCATTAAACAGGATCAAAGTGATCAACATGTTAGATATTGAAAACCATGTTCCACTTTCCTGATCACAATAACAAATATCCTCATAAATACATGTAATAAAGACTATACATTTTGTTTTTTCTTCTCCATTTACTCTCCTCCAAACAAAGAACCGGTTTGGTGTGCTTAAAGGAGACCAGAAACCAATGGAAATATAGAATAATAATAACAACACTATAGAAGAAAACCTTATTCTAAGGTATCATATGCGACCGCAATGCCAATATTTAAATATTGGTATATGTTCGAAGAGCTGAATTTCTGTGACCTCGTATGCAAAATTTCCGCACCTATTCGGTTACTCTCATGATATGACATCATAGTAGCGACTCCAGCATCCCGAATAGCGATTTTGTATTGCTTACAGGTGTAAATAGCACTTTAAAAAAAGGTTGTGGACAACATTTTTTTTTCTTTTCCAAAAGATAAAGGCATAAAGAAAGTATGGATACATTACTATAAGCGAGTCGATTTCATTCAACACCATACAGCACTTCGTGCTTATTACATTTCTCAAAGAAATGTTACCAGAGGGATCCTGAACAATAGAAGCTCTAGGAAACGCGAATGCAAAGCCTAGACTAAAAGTTGAAACCATTCCAGACATACCATTGGATATTTTAAATCCTGGTAAAAAGTGTCAAACGTATGAGTTACAAAAACAGAAAGAAGGTTGTGTAAGTGCTAATAAAAATATGACAGCCCGACACCTGATCATACTGATGAAATGAGTAAATCTATTTTTAAGATCACAATCTAAATCAAGTCACCACTGTCCTATGTGAAAATGAGACCTGACTTTAATCAAATTGGAGGCTTTGCTAAAAGAATACAAGAATTTTAACCCCTGACACGGTCGTGTTTCAAGAAAAACAATTTAAGTAATCTTAAAAAAATTAAAATATTAATGTAAAAAAAAAAAAATTCAGTCAATGCCTGTTACACATAGAATGTATAAACGGTAATCTGTAATAATTGTAACTGATATAAAACTATCCCTTGGGTAGTTTAAATAGCAACGATTAAAAGAAAAGAGGACGGATATAAAATCAAAGTTAATCATTAACTGGCTGACAATAGAAATTGGGGGAGGCGACTATTGACCCCACCCACTTGCCCCAATGTCCAAGCCATTTCTCCCTGTGATTCACTTTATTATCCCCCAGGACAAGACCCTTTTTTTATATTCTGGTCTGCATAATAGCTTGAGGTTAGAATTAAGTACACAAACATAATGGCAGTGTAATAAATTAACAATTAATCCTTATCATTGCACTTATTTTGTGAAAAGGCCTGGCCCTCTGACATAATTCGAAGAAACCATGTGCTATTGAGCATGTAAGTAAGCACCAGAAATTGATTGGCAAATAAACGTTGCCAATTTTGTTGCAACTTCGAAGCCAAAGACTTCATTTTAAGAGTTTAAATCTGCAGTCAAACGATACCGCACATGTATGTGGCCATTGTTTTCCCACATTTTATTTCCCACCCTATTTCCTTTAGTTTCAGTGTTAAGACATATAACATTGTTTACTGGATAAAATATTTATTCTGAATAAGATTTTTAGGGGCACATATAATGCATCATATATTTTGTTTTATTCCTTCTTTTAATTTAATCATGGTAATGAAACTTTACATATATGATAGAGGAATGTCAGGTGCTAACTGGCCGAGTTTCTTTGGCATAAATGGAGATTTTGTTTGCAGAGAAAATTATGCAGCCTTCATTGTGATCATTCATGGGTTTTAAACTAATTGGTGACAATTGTTTTTACTACAGTACTTCTGTAGTAGTTAAAAAATCTGAAATTTATGTGAATAATGTTTAATCTTAATCTATTTACTAAAGACAAAAATGTTGTGTGATATTAATTATATCTTCACTACAATATCAACCAATGATAAAAAAGAATATGGCATCTGTGGAATGCACCCTTTATATATATTTATGTATGGTTTTTCTTGTTCTGAGAAATGAAAATTGACATATATTGAAATAATCGGAATATATTACGAGATATTGAGGTAGGTGAGGAAATGCCTCCAAAATTGGGATTTTTTTTCTTCTTTCTTGTCCCGGCTTGAGAGTTACCAGATATGAACTGTTCGGGTCTGTGGAATTTCAGTCGAGCTAAAGAATTTATTTAAGTCTTCAGCCTGGGGCCTTTGCTTAAAACATTTCTTTCAGCACTGACCAGTACAATACATAATCTAGTTTAATGCGACATGTATATACTATCAGATTTTTCAATACGCTAACTGTAGCATGCATGAAAAATACACTGTGATTGAATCATAATAAGGAAGCTTCTTAATGTTTAAATTAAGTACTTATGATTTCCGCTTTGCAGATTTTTTTGTGGGGTGTTTTTTTATGTTTGTGAAAAACTAATGCTTAAATTACTTCTGATGAAAACCGTTCTCAATGACCTTTTACACCTGCCTGGTAATGGATATTGTTTTACACACAAGTCAGTCCCTGATCAAGTCTCGTCGCCCATAATTCAGTACTATCTCTCATGGATGTATATTTTGCAAGATATCAGTCCTTAGGTGTGCATATGTGTGTGGGGGGAGGGAGTAGGTAATGAATGTTATTTACATATACGATTGAACTTCATCTTTCTTTAATGAATTTATTGCACTGTGGCAAAAAATAATAATTTTGCATTGGACACCATCACTTAATCATTATCATATTTTTGCACAACAAATAATGCATCAGTAGTTATGTTAAAATTAAGTTTTGTATATTTAAATTCCAAAATATGAAATATGACCACCTTCTTACTGCTGTACTTTTCTGCTGTTATGTTTGTTTTTTATGGTTTTAACGCCATTTTTAATCACAATATAGGCTATACATGGCGGCCAGTATTAATGGTGGAGGAAGAACCCGGAAAACTCCTGGAAAGAACCACCGACCCACGAGAAGCTACTAGCAAGCTTTCTCACGTATATATGTTAGCCGAATCTTAGAATCGAACCTACGCCGACAGAGGTGAGATGGCAGTGATCCGTAATGGATAGCGCTTTAGACTACTCGGCCACTCGGGGCACCTCTGCTGTTATGTCTTAAACACATTGTTAAAACATACTCAACGTTTGAATGTGCAACCCAAATCTGGTCTCCTCCTGTCTATCTCACTTGCCATTGTATTAGAGTAATGGCTAGTAATGTGTCACGGGACCACGTGATCTGTTGTCTCATTAAAACTCAGAAAAATTCAGCAATTTACGGAAACGTGGTATCCTCCGAGCAGTATAATCACTACTTGCCTATGATATTGAATTTATAAATATTACTGTCTAATTAAAATTTGTATAGAATTACATACATAAAAGGAAATATTTTATTTCTGGTCTCCTTTAATGCCATTTATCAATCCATTATAGGCTATACAAGGTAACCAGTATATTTAGTGGTGTACAAACCTAAGAACCACCACCAGCCCATGGCAAGCTTAGTGGCAAGCTTCTGTTGAAAATTATCCATTACTGTTGATTCAACATGTTGCAAATACAAATCAGGGGCCCCAAGTGGCAGATTGGTCTAATATGTTCACCATTACGAATCACTGCCATCTCACCTCTGTATGCGTGGGTTGGAGTCTTGGATTTGGCCATTGTGGGTATGTGAGAAAGCTTGCCAGTAGCTTCTCACGGGTTGGTGGTTCTTTCCTGGGTTTTCTTCCTCCACCATGTATTATACTAAGCTAATATTGTGCTGAAAATGGTATTAAATCCAGTAAAAGACTTCTACAACAAAAAATACAAATCTTTCAAGGTTTCTAAAATTGTTGTATGTTTATCCATATCTGATTACACATCAGCAAGCATCTGTCCAAAACTGAAATACCCCTATCACACAATACATTCTATCTAATATTGAAAGTCCACTATGACAGGATACATTCTATCCAATATTGAAAGCCCCAAAGACATTATATGTTCCATCAAATATTGAAAGCACCCTAACAAGAAGTTTTATAAAAATAAATTCAGCAGTTTGGAAAGGCAGTAATTTAAAGGTTTTATATTTTTTTCACCAGCAGCCATATTGAAAGGCATACTCCATTATTTTTACCTAGTTTAAATATTGTCATACATGAATGTTTCCTATCACATTTTATGAAATTCTGTTCAGAAGATTTTAAAAAGGGTCTTTATAAGGGTTTTATATATATTTTTTTACCTGAAGCTATAAAAATTGTTTAATGGTATATTGGCATCATTTTATGGTTATAAATTTTTAAAAAGTTTCATGGTCTATATGACAAACTTTCAAATCTATCAAACCCTTTTTCACAGGGTTAGGAGATTAAATCATTTAAAGATTTTCATGTTTTTTAAAAAATAATAACAGCTATATGTGATGGTTGACTGGAACCATGAATATGGACCTGAATGACCCTTGTGCCATCTGTGCTAAGTTTGGTTGAAATTAGCCACGTTTCATTTTTGTGTTTTTTTATCATTCTATTGACAGACAATCGTTTTTCTATTCTTGGTAATATGTTGCAGCTGTTAAGACCTGCAACACATTGTAAAAGTTTTCAGGTGTAAACAAAGATTGATAGCCATTCCTTTTTGTAGATTTTTTA
Organism: Unio pictorum; assembly: GCA_030141615.1. Taxonomy (NCBI): domain Eukaryota; kingdom Metazoa; phylum Mollusca; class Bivalvia; order Unionida; family Unionidae; genus Unio; species Unio pictorum. Next base: position 23,970,003 of record JARLTB010000042.1, read on the forward strand.
TTTTGTCGATTAATATCGTATGCACAAACTTGATAGGAATTATGCCAGAATGTGTGCTGTAAAATTGTTCAAAAACTGTTTAGCAGTTTTAGAGATGCTGTTTTAAATCTAATTTTAATAATGGTGGTAGATGTGCAGGATTTGTACAATTTAAAGGCTTTCAAGCCAGGATGCTCTGTGCTATGTTTAGGTCAAGATATTCAGAATAGTGATTGCTGACAGTCGCCATTTGCTAGAGATGTATGATGGAAATAGTCATACCAAAAGCTCACCTGGTTTTACAGTCAGTCACGCAAACTACGCAAGAGTTTTAGTAACGAGCAGACTGCCTGACATTTAAAGTGATCTGCTAAACAGATCCTTTAGGCTAGCAGCAACTGGAGTTTTCAAAGTTTACTTATATTGAGTCTAATGCAAGATTCTGAATCGCTCTGCAGATAATATCCCATCTGCAGTAGAATTATGCCATCATTATTAATGGCGATTGAAATGGTACAAAGAACTGCAATGTGAAGGGTCAGTAATCAAGTAATTCAACATAAACAGACTGTAAGCATTACAACGCACAGGCACAGTAAATAAACTGTATTAAAGAATTGTGTCCCAAACTGCACCTATGTGTCCCAAACTGCATGTAAGTGTCCCAGGGTACATGGACATGTTCCAAGCTGTCACATTACAGAATGATTATACCCCCACAAAACCAGTACAGTGTAGCAATAAATTTGCCAAAATGTTGGCCTGGTCTTATTATCAATAAAAGATACCCTAGATATATAAAAAAAATTACAATAACCTGGAAAAATATGGGCAGTGTGATTTAGGTGGACTCAACATTAAGCATGTCCTAACCATGTCGCTAATATGGTTAGAGTACCGTACACTTGCAATCTTAAGTACAACAACAGTAGACACTGACCTAGTGTACCAATGCATTCTGGGATAGAATATCTAATTCCATCCTGTTAGCTGATGTACACACATTAGCTTTATAGATATTCTGTAAAAGATGCATCATAATAATAACACCTCGTTAAGAAAATTTCTAACATAACTAAATTGGGTTTGACGAAAACTTTTAAAAATGTGAAAACTACCCGTAAATCTTACATCTCTGACTGAAATGCTGTGGTGGAAATATTGCCACAGTTACTTGTTTGTGTAATGCACACACAACTTAAAACAGCACAGAGCAGCCATCGCTCAGTGAACCAGATCAGGGTTTATGCTGTTCAGTAAAATCATAATCATATGCAGAACAGAGTAGACCCGGAGCTGTTGGTGCTTTGTGAACAAAACTGATTTGCAGACCTACCAACCCTGACAAAACCGTCTCAGTAAGTTGATTTTTTTCTTCTTCATAAGATGCACTAGTTTTCAGTAAGGTATAACAAATTTCATAACTGCTATTGTAATGCTGGAAAATATAATTAAAGTTTGGTAATCAAAACATGTAGTGATGACAAACATTAGGTTCAACTAAAAAGTTTGTCGAGTACATACAGACTTTATTTACCACTAGTACAGTTGAAGAAACTGTATTTCCAAACCCTATGCAGCTCAATGGAATGTTGCTATCTCTCAATTTGATGTAATTCTTGGAAATTCTTATTCCACACATTCACATGACACAGGCATTCATATCTCTGGCTACAATACATACTTTAATTGGCATGTGGTGTCAAATAAACGTAATTGTGTTCCTACCAGCTTTTATTCACAAAAATCTGAATATTGCTTTTCATTTTCTGTATTGATTAATAACACTTTTGTAGCTGCTTATTTTCCATTTCATCTTAAACCTGCATATAACCAACACTTTTATAATGCAGATGCTTCACATAAACAGGTGCAGTTTAAAGCATCTGGGGTTCTGCTGTAAAGCTAGTCTGGTTCCCTGACCAATTTCACTAATTCTTAAATGAAACCCTGATTCAAATCAAACACAGATGAACCAATAATGTTTTTTTCAGCAACGACTATTTTTCCGTACTTTTTGCTTTTATGCATCAAGTCCATATTTTAAGGGTAATTTTCTAAGACTTATCGTAAGGGTTGGCAGGTCTGTTATTTGTTCCCAATGTAGTACCATTGAATGTGCAAAGATACACAAGTAAATAATGCGATCAGTATACACGAGCAATTGGCTACAAGGTGACAGATATGAGACTGATGATGAATGATTACTATGAGGGTCATTCCAACAAGCTTATACAAGGAATGAAAGAGAATGCTATATTCCACAGGCTGTGATGAGTACGGAAATAACCATAACAGATGATGCTGTTGCTGCTGCTGCAAAAACTTGAAATAAAAGTCAGACTCACCGAGAAAGAGAAGTCACACCATTAAGGTGACGAAATAACCTGAAAAGTGCATTTTGTCAAAGAATGTTAGCATTAAAACAAGCCATGTAAAGTGAAGATAATTAGTTACTTTGCAAATTAAAGTATGTTACCTTGTGATATACATGTATGTTAATGTTATCTACAGCAAGTGAGTATCAAATATTAGGTATGGGCTAATATTGTTAAATGTCATAAACCTTCATTTTTCTTTTTTCTAAACGCGCTTTTTTTGCATACATGAAAGGAAACACCCACAACTGCCCTGTTAATGCTTGGATAAAGTTTTAATTGGAGAAACAAAACATACAAGCCAAGCTTAGTTTCATAAAGGTAACTTTACTTCATGAAACAATGCTGGTCTGCAAATAATAATAATAATAATAATAATAATAATAATAATAATAATAATAATAATATCATGTACAAGTCAGGTCCAAAAGCAAACACAGACCTTGATCTGTCATTCAAGGGCACATGAACTGCTTAATATCACCTAAATTTGAATCTGTTATGGCCAAAATTTGCTTGGAAAATACTGATATGTATGAGCATAATGTAACAGAAAAGGGCACTAATATGGTAACATTAAATAAGACTCCCATTAAACTTGTATCATCAAAACATCGTTAAACTCTTATTTTCTTCCATAACTCCCATCTTTCTCTATTTTTCTTTCCTTTCAAATTAATATTAGTGGTTATTTTATGACTTATATATGTATTTTTGTTGTTTAGTTAGTTTATGAAGTCTTTACATCATTTCATCAACCGTGTAAATATATGATTCAACCAAACAAAGCTACCTTGAGGAAAATTTTGCTGGTAACAGAACAAGCCTCAAAGCATCCAACTGCCAACGAGTTTAAATATTATTAAAATGAAATACCATAAAACATTATCATCTTTGGAGATCTTTGCTGATAATGCACTCGACCGATAAATCACACCCTTCCCAATCTGTGTTTATACTGACATGCAGATCTGAGGTCACCTGTTCATTAAAATGTGCAATTTTGCTGGATGCGAATATTTCCAGAACAAACCTGTGTATACTTTAGACACATACCAGCATTTGGTAACAGCAATATCTAGCACAAAATTTAAAATGCCCACATCTGTCATATGACAGATGGTTATGCTATTCCACATGAATTTAAAAGTCACCAAATATAGAATCTGTTCCAGAAATATACCGCATTTTACGGCCTATTAAGTCGATAATTTTTTTTAACTTGAAAGCCAGATCTTCACCTTTTACTGAATTGACTTTGCATCAACTTATATATGGACTAAGAGCCATTTTTTAAAAAAAAATATTTTTAAAGTTATATCTTTGCTCAAGAGTTCAAAATATTAATAAATGTACAGGAGTAATCTCTTTTACTGACATTTATACTTTTAACCTGATAAAAATAATTCATTTTTTTAAAATTGTTATTTTTGTTCTACAACTTTGATGACGTCTTGTAAGATCCCTCCTTGATTCTTTAATTTCAAATGGAAACTTGATGATCTGTTATTCACTTTTTTGTTTGCTTTTCCACAACCTTCCTGGTAAATTTACTATATATATTCGCTGAATTAGGCAGGTCCTAATGCTCACTGCAGTGATTCAGATCTGATGTGTTTTACACAAAAAAACATGGGTATTTTACAATAACTGGAGTCTAGTTTTTTTTCTCCCAAGTGGGGATTTCCTTTCAAGAATGTGGCAGATACTAGCCATCTAATTTACTTATGTTTATCACACTCCATTATGTGACCAACAACATTCAATATTTTTCCTTTGTTCCATATTGGTCCAAACTGTACATTAGACATTTAACATTATTGGTACCTATGTTAAATACAGCTCTTTCTATTCAATATTAGCCCATACACAACTTTAACTGTCAAAAAGAAAAGGAATTACCTGATTATTTACTTCTGCAAGTTTTGTGAGTGAAAGCAAGTCACGAATTACCATTTATACTCGCTCCAAGTCCAATAAAACTGTAAACTGCAAACTGCATAGACAGATCTCTTATTGCATAGACAGATCTCTTATTGCATAGTATTCCAGCAAATCTGTGCCTTTGCCAATTTTTAAAAGTAATCAGCAGAACAAAGAGAACCTGATCTGCTGGTACAGTAAATGATGGCAGATAAAAGTTTAAGTTGTTTGTAGTAAGAGATGGCATACAGTACAAATTTCACCAAGAGGAATAACATCCATGTATATTAATTATGCACCCCCATTTATCTGCAGAAGCCTGTATCCTTTGTCACATAACGCAGCAGATCAGGGATAAAGATATTGGATAATCTCATTTAACTCTCACAGGAATCGGAGATACATGCTAAATACAGGTATGACACAAAAGAAATGTAGTTTCCCATGCAACATCAGAATGAGGCTTTCCAAAAGTTTAGAAAAGTTGCAGACACAAATAGGGGACAGTTTCAGTTGTTGACACATCGTGACACAAATAGGGGACAGTTTCAGTTATTGACATGTCATGACACAAATAGGGGCCAGTTTCAGTTGTTGACGCGTAGTGACACAAATAGGGCCAGTTTCAGTTGTTGACACGTCATGACACCAATAGTGGTCAGTTTCAATTGTTATGTAGTGACACAAATAGGGGCCAGTTTCAGTTGTTGATTTGGACATGCCTCCTGTTTGCAAAATAATGTTAATAAACATAATTTTAAACCTTTCCAAATATGTCTTCATTTTAAAGTTCAAAAAAGGCATTATGTCATGGAAAATTTCAGAAAGGAAGAGATATCAGTAGTTTCACTTCAACAAAGTCTTACTCAAACACTTTCTATCAACAACTGAGTTTAATTAAGAATTCATTAAACATATTTTTTTAATCTGATTACATATACCATTAGTTCAGTGCATCTCACACTTTAAGATCACCATTTCTTTGAAGGCTATCAGGGTATATGAACATTCTGAGAAATACATATAGTAAAATCCAATGTGAAAGAACATCATATTTAATGAAAATGTCAACCATGAGTTGTCATCCAGTGTCAATCAGATCGGATGCCAGAATGAAAGCAACATACTGGAATAATTTGAACGATCTCCTTCTATGTTAATGATTTTTCTTGACCAGGCTTAGTGCCAGGTCACCACAAGTGACCACAGAGAAGTTTCATCTAAGTTTTGTGAAGACAGCTCAAGTGCTGATCCCTCAATGATCAGGAATGAACAAATACTGATAAAACTACTATAATATTACATTTTCGAAAAACAATATTTGCGATTAGTAAAGGCATCTACATGACCATGGTGATGCAACTTTATCATGTGGCAGACATCTTGCATAGCCATGTACAATGTCTGGTTAAAAAGAATATATTGGTGGGCTAAATCTGTTGGTACATAATCAGTTGGCAGTTAGCAATTGCTTGCACATAAATGAAAAGCAAATACAATAATTCTATGAATCCTATGGAAAGTCTGAAATAAAGTTGAAAAATGGTCTGCAATGTTGAATAACACAGCACTCTCTTGGTAACCAAATGATACGTAAAAACATTTCCAAAAAGCTCATTTCATCACATGATTTACCAAAGCCTAATAGTACCATGTGTACTAGATATGTGAACTACCAAGGATTTTTCTCTAAAAATTGCGAATTCAGCGTAATTATGGGAAAATATAATGAACTGGAAACAACGGAAACCAGATAATCCATATGATTTGGGAACCAAGATGGCATAGTAGCTGGCATGCTGTTTCATAACCAAATGAGCATGGGCTTGAATCCTTCCCACACCAGGCCTGATCAGCAGTGTCAGAGGTCTGAATGCCAGGAAATTTACTTGAAATGTCTCGGTATTGTACAACTTTTTAATCAAACAAAAAAAAACAACATAATTTGCATGATTCTAAAATATGTTATATGTTACAATAGGACTGGAACCCATTCACACTGGGACTGGGAGCCATTTACACTGGAATCGGAAACCATTTAACTTAGATCTGGGTCCCATTTATGATCAGATTGGGATTCATTTACATTGATTAGGACCTATTTTGGGTGCCTGTTCTAAGAGAAGATATGTAAAAAAAAAAAAAAAAGTTCATTATTCTGCTCTCTTGTCACTAATGCAAACTTTAAATTATATTAGAGGACTTTAGACAAGTTTCAAGTCTGTGATCCTTGTGACAGATCTGCTAAGTGACTAGGGCAGAAAAAGAACCAATAACCAACTTTCATGCCTCTATCTAAAAGAGCAAAAGCAGAAATGTGTAAAAATGTATCACTGACATTGACCATGATGATAGTGGAACTGAAAGTGTAAAATTGTATCATTGACACCGACCATGATGACACTGAAACTGAAAAGTGTAAAAATGTATCATTGACACCGACCATGATGACAGTGAAACTGAAAGTGTAAAAATGTATCATTGACATTGACCATGATGACAATGAAACTGAAAGTGTAAAAATGCTTAAAATTCATACTTGTGATATGGATCTTTATTTAGGAGAGAGCCACAAATGTGGCTCGTGAAACTTTCTACTAATTATGTACAGGCAAACCAAGCTTCAAATCTTAAATAAATAAATATTGGTTTAAATATTAAAGTGCACAATCAATATTTTCTGGGGAAACTTAAAATACTGATTGTACGCACAAGGTTAAAATTGAAATGTAAGAACAATGCTGGCTATATGATGCAATTTAAAATTTAAGTTGGAGCCATGGTGTCATAGTCGTTATCATGATTGATTTAGACCTTAATGGGTTCACATTCTGATGTAACCATTGGATCAGCAACTACAGTGTGTCCTTGGGAAAGACAACTTATTTCAATGGACTCTGCACTATATAAACTACTTATGTTGCTGTTCCAAAACAAAGTAAGTTTTAACGATAAAAATTTAAAAATAATGCAACAAAAGAAAAATATCTAAGCAGTTTAGGAAGATATACCCTTCCAAATAAACAAAACCATGCAATACAAAATTAAAGATCAGAACTTTTCAAATGGTTGATAAAATTATAAATGAGATTTAAATAAAAGACCAATATAAAATCCATACAATATAGTATCAATGTTTGTTAAATAAACCACATTCCCTCAAGAAAACCCAAACTGAAAATGTTGAACAATGACCTTGATCTTGATGAACAGGACCCCACTGGTACACAAAGCAGCTTTTCATTATGATAATCATCTTTCATTCATTAATCGACTTTAAAGTTATAAAGCAGAAACGAAAAAGGTAGAGACGAATATAGTTTTATGTATGAATACATTTTAACCCTTTCATCACTATGTAACTTTGCAGCCTAGAGCCCTAAACACTAACTTTGAACTTGTAAAGCTAAGCAACTTGTGGATTTTGAAAAAGTAAAACTTTGCCAATTTTAAAAGTATCTGGCTGGATTAGGCATCAAAATAAAGGTTAAAAGTCACATTATAGGACTAATTCACTACAATTTGCATATCTATTATATTTATAACTGTTAAAAAATACAGGTGCAAACAGATAACAGTAGGTAATACTTACCCAGTTATTGTGCTTCTCCAGGAGCAATATACATTGATCATATGACAAAAATTGGCTTTAAAAAAAACCTGGTTCACAGGAGAAAAATTTACTCTGCTTTAAAGAGAGGCATGAAGCTCATTCCTTGGTCCTGCCTATACTAAGTTGAGCAAGAAACTACCTTCAGGGCTAAGGAAGCTTCACCTAAAGGGTCATAAGAGGGAGGGTGTAATAAAAGACATGACACACCAAAGATTATATTTACACATTTGAGAGTAAAACACTGTTCTCTGCAGCTCAAAAAATAAATGATCAGGTCTGCTAAGTGAGAATCCATTCAATGGTTGGATCTTTTGAAAACTGGTTGTGAACATTATTAAACCATGATCACTGGGGCCACATAGGGGTAATCAAAATGAGCAGTGATAAGTGAAATACCTGACTTTGCCTAGAACCTGTGGTGTCATCTACAAGCAAACAGATGATCAGGTCAAAAGGAATAAAGGCTCAGGCTCTCTGGTCTGGGTAAACACAGAAAAGGAAGCCTGTTGTTCAACTTGGTGGAAACAATTCCACCTAAGTAGCCAAAAGTTGGACAAAGAAGTCAGATATACATGTAGATAAGTGGAGTGACCATTCCATCAAGACTATCTTGCCTTTCTTTGACTGATTGTCTGCCAAAGTATTTTTCCTGCTGGGAACAAGGCAAGCTCAGGGTGATTCCCTCTGAAGCTGTAAAGTGAAGATAGTAATCCAAGCCTCCAGGCATAGATGTTTGCATGTTTGTTTGATTAGGATTTTAAACGTAGCTTTTCAGTCATATATCGCTACTATGTCTGCAGTGAGGCAGTTTACAGTTATGTCTAGCACTGTGCTATCATGCCACAGACATGTAGCATGATGTCCCACCCAGTCACATTATCCTGACACCAAGCCCACCAGTCCGAACATTAACCTCTTAATGCTGAGTGACAAGCGTAGCAACTGTTAATACCATTTTTGTAAGTCTTTGGTATGAATCAACGACCTCCCGCTCTAACCACTAGGCCACCGGAGCAGTTCTCCAGGCATAGAAAAGGTGCATTTAATGTACATCTCCTGGAATCCGAATAAACACCAACACTAACAACAGAGCAACCTCTTGTTTGGTTGGTGCACCCGTGAAGGGCTAAGAACACTGCTCTCATTTTGAAATTGTTACTGTGTAGAGTAGATTTTTCCCAGATCCAAAACCCTGACGAAACAGCCCTTCGGAGGTGGGGGCATGGGGACTCCTGCTTTATACCAGTCCCACTTTGTCTAAATTAGCTGATGGTGGAAATCCCACAACCTAGACAAATCAGGGGATTATTGGGCTTCCTGTGCAATAAAGGAAAACTCGATAGGACTCAAGTGCAATCTGCCAAGAGAAACCAGTTATGCTGCCGAACTAGAGGTACTCAACTAAGAGTGAATGACAATGTTGTCTTTACTCTACACACCTACAAGACCTTGTCTACTCTGTCTTGAGGGATATGTACTTATCCTCTATTGTTGAGAAAATTCATCCGTACAAACTGAAATGATTTTAAGTCTGGGGCACTATTAATTCTTGGCAGACCCTAAATTATTTTCAAAAGTCTTTATTTTTTATGAAGTACAAGTGTTGGGAAACAAAATTATAGCAATTTTTTTCATGTACATGGACAATAAATCTTAGTACACCTTCAACATTTTATTCTACTACTCGATCAATGTATTTTCTCAATGGTAACAACATTGAAAACAAATATGTTACCATGATTGTTTTTATCAGTATGAACAATTACATGGGAATGTTATAAATATAATTTGTTTGAAAAGTCAATAAATATAATTTGTTTGAAAAGTCAATAAATATATTTAATTTTTCCATATCCTTATTATTTCTACTCAATTCAAAGGTATATATACTCGATGACAAGAGTTGAGCATTGTCTGGTTCTTGAAAGCAAATACAAGAGCAAACTTTAGTCATCAGTTCATTGTTTAATTATTACTGCATTAAAATATTACATCAATGCACCGGTAATTAATTCTGCCTTGAAAATGTAATATCCAACTCATTAATACTACGCTCCAAGTATGACAAGAACAAATCAAGAACATTCAGAAATAATGTTTCGAAAATACAGTGGAACCTGTCTTGAAAGACCAACCCTTCTGCCAAAACATAATGGTTTCATGACAGGTGGTCTCTCATAACAGTTCATAGCACTATATAATCAATAAATCTGTACATGGAGAACCTGGTCTCTCATAACATGTTTTACAGCAACTGTAACACCATAAGCAATGATGCAAGTGACCAAAAATAAGTATCTGTTTACTACAGTAATCATACTACTCAACCGAGTATACCTTAATTGATTGACAATGATAGTCATTGGTTAGTCAGTCCAATACATTTTTTGGGGGGGAAATAATTTAGTATCACTTATATGCAGGGCATCTCATCCTGCTCAACCCACTTTATATTTTACAACAGTTAATTTGTGTGGAAGAATGGTTAACAGCATTGTTGCCAGACATATATCCCACTCTTCACATGCCCGTTTCATAGAGAAAACAAACGATAAATCTAGCAATTATAAATACACAGAAACACCAAAATAGCCAGCTGTCCAAAATCAAAGTCTGAATGAATAATGTGTTGAAAGTTATGAATTTTACGTTGAAACACAAAACTAAAATGTATCAATGGTGATCTGTTAAGTGATTATACTGTGTGCTGGTTATATGACTTGTATAAATAAAGAAGAGTCATTTACTATGATTTAAATCACTTTGTCGGATCACTTACATCTCTGAAAAAGTGGTAACTCTTGGGCACATGGGTCAAACAGCAAATGACATCTTTCTTAAATATGATTTAGTACAAATGATGAATAATGCTAAAGCTGCATTTAGTATTTTGGGAATAAACAAGGATATACATTTTGCACTAAGTACTGTTCTGTACACTACAGTATAGTACCAGTCACTCATTAAGCTCCAAGTACCCCAGGAAGATTTTGCTTCTGACCATTGACCAGTTTCAAAGGGAAAGAATCCTAAACAAGGGACCAGTGTTGTCAGTTTCACAAAATTCCATCTAACCATGGAAGGAATGAGCCCTCCAAAGATAGCTTTCACCAACAGGGGACAGCTCTCGCTAGAGTTTTGCTGCGCTCTAGTAAGACCATGGAAGTGTCCACATCAACATACCTGCATAAGCAAAGAAGCTCTACTAACAACACCATGGACAAGGACAATGCATGCCAAGACGTTTTGCCACTGCTTCCAACAAACAATGAACAAGTATTAGCAAGATTCATCTTTCATTTTCAGCTGGTCTAGCAAGGCTGCTAAATGAGGTTAGTTAGCATTTAAGGCTATGGTTTCTAGTGAACTAGCTTTTTGCTTTAATTCACTGGAAGACAAGAATAAGTCTTATTTGAATTGCCGATTTGAGCCTCTAAGGTGGGCTGCATGAGGTTAAGAAGGTGTATGGACTTCAGAGTGAAAAAGCAGCTAACAAGGATCATAACATGGGTGGGGGGGAGAGATCACCCCGATGTTGACTGACAATGTCTTGGCCCTTGCTAAACCTTTGGGAAAGCTCCTTACTCGTAACCAAGTGAGGAAACAAGAGTTTAACAGTTTACCCCAGAAACTATTCTGATGAACATTTGGGTCAGGTCACTGGGCAAGAGGTCACAAGACCAGCTCTCTTCCTCCGCCATTTCCGTAACCAACAGATCAGAGGGGGATAGTGACCCAGTGAAACTGGTGACAGAAGAACATCATAACAACAAATAAAAAAGCAGCCAAATTTTCAAGATCAAGATCTGAAATTCCATTCTCCATTTCTGGAAGAAGAAAAAAAACTGTACAAATACAGCTAGTTAAACAAGCCAAGAATTTGTTCCATTTAAAATAAATATACAATGGTTTCTTGGCAATGGGTTTCAGGCCATTTTTTAACACATGATAACTATATGTGGCTGGCAGCATACTTGGAGGAAAAGCCAGAGGTCAATCCTGGGAAGAAACACCGACCATTGGGAATCACTGGCTAACTTTCTCACATACCCACAATGGCTGAGTCAAGACTCAAAACCCATGCAGATATGGGTGAGATGTCAACGATCTACTAAATTACCTAAGACCATCTGGCCACCAGAGGCCTCAAATCTACAATGGAATGCAAACCTGAGATACTGGTCTCTAAAAAAAAGTTCTAAACTTCAGCCACCTTTCATGGAAATTTCAAATAAAATGTCTGAAAACATAAACGAAATAAAATCGGCAATCTTTATTTGACATTCTAACAAAAGATTACAATAACTTAGTTCTGATCATCAAAATGTTACAAGTTATTGACAGTAGACATATTTGTGCACAATGTCATATTTAGAATGTTCTTCATAAAGGTTTTATTTACACAAGCACTATAGATATCAAGAAACTCAATACATATTTATATAATACCTTTCATGTGTATATGTGTGTTTGTGTGTCACTATCATGTCTGCAACGTGACAGTTTATAGCATTGTGGCATCATGCCACAGACATGAAACGTCATGTCCCACCCAGTCGAGTGCTTAGCAAGATAGCTGCTACTACTGTACCTGTTTTATCAATTTTTGGCACCACTCAGCCGTGATTTGAACCCACGACCTCTCTTTTCATATATATGCCCTATGCACATCGATCACGATACCTTTTACGTTTCTGCACAATAACCTCAATTTTACAAAGTCTACCTTGATCAAACATTGTAAATGGTTTGCATCTGGGTTAAGAAAGAAGCATATTGATTTTGGAGTCAAAAGGTTAAAGGCCAAGGCCACTGAAAGAATACCAATGGGTTCCAAATAATAACTTTGATTCTACCTCACAGACCTGGACTAAACTTTATGGGTTGCACTTGGAGTAAAGAAGAAGCCTAATGATGAAAAGGTTAAACGTCAAAATCACTGTGGCTGAAAAATTAAAACGGTTGTGCAAAAAAAAATCTTCAGTTCTTGGGCATGTACCTTCTCCAAAGTTTAGAGACAGCTTACACTTTGGGTAAGAGAGATGCCAAAAAAAAATTAAAAAAATTGTCCAAGGGTCAATGATTAATGATTATGTAGTCCATGAAGAAAAATTATTTTCTTATACATAACTACAAGTATAGAGTAATCATTTTGAGGTCAAGGACATTGTTGCTTAAAGAAACGTTTTGCAGAACAACTTTGATTCTAGAGTTGTTCACTTGTCTAAATGTCAATGATTAACGCTATGGAAAGTGTAATGATAAAATAATAGTTTATGCAGATAAAGTTTACTCAAGAATAAATACCTGGAACAACTGATTTATCAACAATGCATCTAAATTATGGCTGCTAAATAATTTAAACTTGTAGTTAAAAATAAGAAACAAAAATTAATCACACTCTCTTGAACCACTGACCACATATATGTTGGTGCAGTTATCATGTTATATAGACCACTGACCACATATATGTTGGTGCGGTTATCATGTTATATTTGCAACTCACCTTCTCCAACTGGTATCTGGTGGTGGAGAGAGGTATGTAGATCCGTATGGTGAACAATCTGCCTGAGTTTGAGTTAAGGAACATATTAATGCGATGTGATTCTGGACAAATTTTAGCGCCATTACAGTTTTGTTAAGTGAGTCATCTACAAACAACTTTAAAAACAGAAAACCAAAACTTTCAGAAAGAAAAAACTCTAATCAGGTACTGCAAAATTCTCATGAAATCAAACAAATACTGTGATTTAACTGATTTTTTGGGTATATTAATTTTCAGATTTTTGTCGTTAAACGAAACAGTTACACTTTGTCTTGAATTAGGGAAAAGGACCTAATGTTTCTATGGAAAAATGACCTTTAACTGACAATGTTTCTAAAGATCACTGTTAACTGACCAAATATTTCTGCTAAAGGATCACTGCTAACTGACCTATGTTTTAACTGACCTATGTTTTAACTGAAGTATCACTATTAACTGGATCTTTTAAATTCATAACTTGTAGTAACTACAAAATCCATGAAAACTGGTAAATGTACGTACCCCTATGAAAAATGGTAAATTCCTACATGTACATGATGGCAGACCCAGATCTACCAGCACATTTGTGACACTGTTCACAGATATACAAAGTGAAATGATCGGATAGGTAGACCCTGGTCTAACAGCAAATTGCAAGATGTTCAGATACATAGCATGTAGATCCAGATCCACCAATACACTTTGATATAGACAATAACATTTTCACTGCAGTTAATTATGTACATTATTGCCTCTTACACTCTGCCATGAAAAATTGTTTGTTTTCCCAACTTCAGATATATATATATATATATATATATATATATATATATATATATATATACACATACATGTACATGTATATAGTATGTATGCTGTATCAATGATATATGAGTGGTATATCAATGATATACATGTATTTTATTTATATCACATACAATACACACATTTGCACATTGAATTGAGTTGCAATATGCTCCTGGCAACTGTGTATTGACTGAGTGAATGAACTCCTCACATTCCTGCAAGTGTGTCCACTATCTTTTTTTTTTCTTGCCCCTGGCAGATCTATAGAAGGGGCATATACTACCGCCAAATCTTTCCAACATGTCACATCAAGATCTGTCTATCAAAAATTTTGTTTTTAGCTCAATAACTCCTGAAGGCTTCCACTGACTGTATTTACACTGAGACTTTAAATTAAGATAACCTTATCTAAATTTGATTTTCACTGTTTTCTGGCTAACTTGAATGGAGTTTTGGCACTTCTATGACTTTCGACTTTGTATTTCCATTTGAAAAATTTCTAAAGGATTTCATGTACTGAAATAAAATTGATCAAGAGGCTTAAAATTAAGAAAACCAAAGTATACTGTACTATTTTCAGGCAGTGTTACATCCGCATTTGAACTATAACAGAGGATTTCTATTTCTACTCAATACTTTTTCAAGGACGCAAATGAAATTTAGATTTTTCTCTCTGTTTTTCAGCAAAACTGTTATGACCAATGTTTGGCTCGAACTTTGCCCTTTACTTTCTGTGCGGAATTATGACCAATTTTTTACACAGAACTTTGCTCGTTATTTTCTGTATGGAGTTATGACCAATATTTGGCATAGAACTTTGCGCTTTATTTCAGTATGGAGTTATGACCAATGATAGGCATAAAACTTTGTCCTTTATTTTGGTATGGAGTTATGACCAATGTTTGGCATAAAACTTTCTCCTTTATTTTGGTATGGAGTTATGACCAATGTTTGGCATAAAACTTTGTCCTTTTATTTCGGTATGGAGTTATGACCAATGTTTGGCATAGAACTTTGCCCATTATTTCAGTATGGAGTTATGACCAATGTTTGGCATAAAACTTTGCCCTTTACCTTCTGCTCAATAACATTGAAATGAACTTCTGGCATAAAATGAAAACTTATACAAGGCATAACATTAAGAAAACCAAGATAATGTTTGAATTTTCAACAATAACAATGACTTAGAAGACTATTTGACTGAGAGCTTTCATTATTTTCTGGCAATATTTTATGAAGTTACGGTCCCTGTTTTACTTAGAAACCTGCCCACAAATTTCCATTCAATAACCTTTGAAGGAACTTATTCACTTAAACAAAATTTGGCATGGAGATTTACATTATTAAACACCTATGTCAGATTTAATTGCAATTGTTTTCCAGCAAAATATTTTATGAAGTCGTGGAACAAATTATTTCCAAAGGCATAACTAATATGCAGAGTTTCTTGCTAGAACTCAAAGCCATACAAGATTAGAAGTTTACAGATGAAAGTTTTAATTTGTGATCTAATTAAAAACTATAAATACAAAATATTTTGAGTAATGGCAATGAGTAAACAAAATGGTATAAGATAATGGATACACACGATAAAAATAAAATTACAAAAGTTCCAGGCACTTTAAAATGGCAATACATGCATTAACAATGGTCACACTTTCATTTAAGAAAACACCAAACCTGCTTCCAAATATTTAATTAATTTTTATTGTGGTAATGTTTTTAGAAAAATATGTTGATGCAGATACTATCTTTTATACCGTATTTTCCGGGGTATAAGTCGCTACTTTTTTTCGTTTTTTTTCTTTCAAATGACGTGTGCGACTTATACGCAGGAGTGACTTATACGATAAATAATTTTTTTAACGACTGATATGACTGATGCGCAGTGATGCTGTGTTATAGCAAAATATATCTACGGTATACCGGCAAGCCAATTGCTCAAAACTTACATACACGTAAGTATTAGACTACAAGAATATCAAATTAAATAATCAAATAATATTTAGTTATAATATATATGTGTTAAAATTTGTTGTTATTAATAAAAAAAAATATTGAAATTACGATTGCCATTGTTTTTCTTTTATTATTCACCACGTGCTTCAAGCAAAGTGTTGGTCAGATGTCGCTACAATATATGTATTTAAATGTACCGGTAGCGCTTCATAATTTACTTCAATAGTTTATAAAAACTCTGGATTAACCCGAGACTGGCTTCATGGAGAGAACTCCAAAGTAATTAATAAAAATAACTGGAAGGCTGGCGAACAATTTCAGTTGTCGTATAAAATGCCTTTGAAGTTCGCTCTGGGTGTGAAATTGACCGGAATACCGAGACTGGCTTCATTGAGAGAACTTCAAAGTAATTAATAAAAAAAACTGGAAGGCTGGCGGACAACTTCAATTGTTTTATAAAGTGCCTTTGAAGTTTGCTCGGGTTGTGGAAATTGACCGGAATACCGAGACTGGCTTCATTGAGAGAACTTTAGTAATTAATAAAAAAAAACTGGAAGGCTGGCGAACAACTTCAATTGTTTTATAAAGCGCCTTTGAAGTTCGCTCTGGTTGTGGAATTGACCGGTATATAAATACAGACCGTTCATACCATGGAGCATCAAAAAAAGATAGTTTCACAATAACGTTGTATGATTTAAAATTGTTATATTAGCGTTAGTCAATACAGTTTAATCATGGCACCTACAACTACCACGCGAAAAAGTTATGATTCAGAATTTAAGTTAAATGTCGTAGCATTTGCGAAAGAAAACGGAAATCGTTCAGCAGTAAGAAAATTCAACGTAAGCGAGAAGCTTGTGCGTGACTGGCGTAAAAAAAGAAGATGAGTGGCGCTATTATTTACTTAATAAACATTATTTATAAATCTTATTTGCTTATATTTCTATTTTTAAAATTTCAAACAAGAATATACGTACACGTTGTTGGAAATTACCAATTCGTATGCAATGGCTGGCGGTATCAAAAACGTGATTACGGTTAGTGCGCAGGAGCGACTTATACGCAGGAGCGACTTATCTGTTGAATTTTCCAAAATTATCTGGATTTCCCCCTCCTGCGACTTATACCCAGGAGCGACTTATAGGGCAGAAAATACGGTACTTGAGTTTTAAAAGAAATATGTTCTTCTTGGAGCAAAATTAATATTAAAAACAAAAAACAATTACTTGCAAAAAAACTGGTTATCATACAGTTCTGAGCACGTATTACAACACCATATCTATGATAGCCTTTAATTGTACATTCCCTTCACCAATATTTCGTACTTTTATACTATGCCTTCAGTTAAAAATTACAAATTATTCATTGTAATCCCTGTGTTTTTATTTTGTTCATTTTATAGATTGTTCTATTGAAACTAACACAGACATTCTAAAATGATATGGTTTGCATACTTTTGCAAGGGGATGAACTCTTTAAAAGCCTGAGATTCACAAGCGTGAATACCATGGGTTACATCCCTTGCATCTGAGAAGATAGGTGTGTTAACACATTAACCCCTGGAGGTTTTTACTGTTTTTGCATGAAATGCAAGTAGGAAACACATGTTGGGACTATTTCTGAATACATCCTAATACATCGATTTCCAAGCAATATTCCATGAGACAAATAGCTAGTTGTGCTAAAGAAAATGTTTTTCATTGATTAATTTGCTGGCGCATGAGCTGGTGAAAAAATGGAGTTCTTTTATTTTCTCTTTTTTTAAGCTGAATGTACCCATAATATTCATATGGAGAAGACTCTTTATTCAAAATGTCCACATTATCCTACTTTTTGCACAGGTTCACCTGTCTGCGTGAGATTGGTCTGCCATAGATCTGAGGCCATAAATTCTAAAATCTGGACACAAATTCGGATTCTGACCATGGGCGAATTTTGGATGAAAAACAAAAACAGGTCCAAAAACTTAGGTTTTTCCCCCTGTATTTTGTAGTGCAACTAAAATGTCCAGATGTTTTGCTATTATTGTAGAGCTACATCTGTCTACCTTTATATAATACCACCCACTTCAGTGTTTCATGCATGACCTTGACGCTACAGCGTCATGCATGACCTTGACGCTACAGACCTTGGAAGTAGGCTACTTACTCATGCCCCGTAAAGTCGTCCCTAGGGGTTAATGTGTTAAAAGAATCTGGCACACAATACAATGCATTCATATAAATGGTTCTTTCTCATTACTGAACTCTACAAAATCTTAATCATATACTGTTCATACTTGCTTGTAAGAAGAATCCAACTGCATGTTGTTTGTAAGAAGTAATCCATAGAACAATAATCAAAGATCCTGATCCACATACGCACTGTCATTTGGCAGACCAGGATTTTTGTTGATTTTGCAGTTGGGCTCAATTTATAAATAAGTATAGATGGTAATCCTTGATTCTAAGTTTAATCCGAATCTTATCTTCTGAGTGATATGAAGCCCAGCCAATCAGAAATGTGACTTCTAGAGTGGTAAAAAGCACAGCCAATCAGATACATGTCCTCTAGAGTGATAACAAGTTCATCCAATCAGAAATGTGGCCTCAGGAGTGGTAACAAGCTCATCCAATCAGAAATGTGACTTCTAGAGTGGTAACAAGCTCAGCCAATCAGAAATATGGCCTCTAGAGTGAGAAGAAGCCCAGTCAATAAGTTACAAAACAATCTCATTAATATTGGTGGATTTCATTATCAAATTTTGAATGATCATAAACCATTTTCCATGTCTGATCAAACAAAGTACCCTTTCTTGACTGGTAACAAGCTCTGGCAATCTGATACAAACATTTATCATTAATGTGCAACTATTACCAAAATTGTCCAAGATATTTATGATATGCACATATTGAAAGACTGATCATGACTGGACAAGAAATATGGACTCCTGTGTGATAACAAGCTCAAACAATCGGTTACAAGACCACCTTGTTAATATGCAGGGATCTTGGTCAAATATAAATACAAGTTTAAACAATCAGATATCTGAAAAATGGCATGCAAATGGTTAACATGCGCAGCAGATTCAGTATTATTAATATTAACTAATATTCATCAATTTCATTCATATTTAACACCAAGTTACTGATCATATCAACCTTTATTATATGTTTCAAACAAATTACATGACGGCAAATTTTGACATATGGCAGGCAATGGTCATATCCAATGAATAAGAAACTGGTTGATGTCATAAGACTGTAATACACTACATCAAGCTGTGTAATAAACTATGTCAAGATGTGTAATAAATTTCATAAAGCTCCAAGTCAAACAGAGCAAAAACACATTTCATTGGAACACTGGTATCTGTTGAAAACTGCATCTCCGATGATGACCAGACCATATGTACATATTAGATGATGCCCTTAATTGGTACAAATGTATGTAAATATAAACAATAACAGGAACACTTAATTTCAAATAATTCTATCCCACACTGCATGTTATGCAAGGCCGAAAATTCTAATTTGTCAAAATGAAAATCTTCAAATGTTAACTATAACATGTACACAAGTTTTGTAGCGAGACACTGAAAATAAATTAAGACCAGTGTTTACAATTACAATGTGACATTTTCTGGTGATGACCATAAAATTGACAAGCTTTCATAGCAACCCATCACAAGAGGCCTAAGTAGGCACAACTTGGGACTCCACTGACCAACTAAGAATTGCAACATTAGTTATTTCACCTGATTTAAATTTTTGGTCATCGACAAACTATTATAGTAGATTTCATATCATCGACATCCCGATTTTTCTGTATATTATTATGATAATGCCTTGCTGAGATACATGATATTTAACGCCCCCTACCTCATTAATGCAATCAATCTTCAAGACTAACACCATCGATGTTATATAATTAATCGCACTGTACTGTATAAAATCAAAGTATTAAAAATGGTGTCAATCTGTAAAACAACGATTAATTTATCATTTAAGAAAATGCATGTACTGCTTAATTATGAATGTAACTTCAAAAGGATACTCTGGTCTTTTCAATAGGAAAGGCCCTCCTTAAAGGTCCAATTTGCTGTCTACCACGGTCCCTTGGGTGCATCCTGTCTGTACGAACATGAACATTTCCTCTACTCATACTCTCCAACTGAAGGGCCATCTGAAATGGAAATATATTCTTTGTACTTTTACATATATAATTCAGGTCAATATAATTTCCTGTGGACTCTAGTTGATCTAATTTCTACCAAGGACTGACTTTTGACTCCAGTAAATCTATTTTCTACCAAGGACTGATATCTGACTCCAGTAAATCTATTTTCTACCAAGGACTGATATCTGACTCCAGTAAATCTATTTACTACCAAGGACTGATATCTTACTCCAGTAAATCTATTTTCTACCAAGGACTGATATCTGACTCCAGTAAATCTATTTTCTACCAAGGACTGATATGACTCCAGTAAATCTATTTTCTACCAAGGACTGATATCTGACTCCAGTAAATCTATTTTCTACCAAGGACTGATATCTGACTCCAGTAAATCTATTTTCTACCAAGGACTGATATCTGACTCCAGTAGATCTAATTTCTACCAAGGACTGACTTTTGACTCCAGTAAATCTATTTTCTACCAAGGACTGATATCTGACTCCAGTAAATCTATTTTCTACCAAGGACTGATATGACTCCAGTAAATCTATTTTCTACCAAGGACTGATATCTGACTCCAGTAAATCTATTTTCTACCAAGGACTGATATGACTCCAGTAAATCTATTTTCTACCAAGGACTGATATCTGACTCCAGTAAATCTATTTTCTACCAAGGACTGATATCTGACTCCAGTAAATCTATTTTCTACCAAGGACTGATATCTGACTCCAGTAGATCTAATTTCTACCAAGGACTGACTTTTGACTCCAGTAAATCTATTTTCTACCAAGGACTGATATCTGACTCCAGTAAATCTATTTTCTACCAAGGACTGATATCTGACTCCAGTAAATCTATTTTCTACCAAGGACTGATATCTGACTCCAGTAAATCTATTTTCTACCAAGGACTGATATCTGACTCCAGTAAATATATTTTCTACCAAGGACTGATATCTGACTCCAGCAGATTAACCCATTCTAAATTTAATTACAAGAGGGCTCATTGCATTGATGATGATTGCACTTAAAAGAAACAACAACAACAAGAACACAAATTTCAATTGATAAAGAAATTATTTAAATTTGTATTTATTTATTAACGTACTGCCTCCACTGTTTGACATTTTTATTGATCAAAATTTCCTTACAAATTGTTTATTGTAGTGTACCAGGAAAGTTGTTTGGAAAGAAAATGTAAAAACTATGACCTATTTTTAAATTTGTTATTTCATAATGTTATCAGGACACGAGTTAAAGAGGGAATGTCTAGGTTGTTCAAGATCTTTCAAGTTAAATTGTAATAAATTAATAAATGTTCCATGCCAGTTGATGCATATACATGGCGGCACTTTTCCTTAGCTGGTAAACGTTATGATTTGTCCTTATCTTTTCTTCATGATAAATGTATATAGTTTCTTTTTGAAAATTTATCACCGTTACTTGAGTTCTGACTATAATCATAGCAGCATAACTTGTTCACTAAATGTTAGGTACTATCAGCAAGACAAAAAGAATCTGAAAACTTATCTCAGGGTTACAATGTTTTAAAATCTGTGCCCCTTCTTAAAAGTTATAACAAATGCAAAACTGAAAATGGATCACTGATGATCTCCACATAGTCGAACTCTGTGCTGATTTTTAAAATATATAATGAATATTATGTGTGACTATTGTGAACATATGATAATTGTTCTTGACCTATGTAATTTTATCAATATTCACTCAACTTTCTAGTCATTAATATGGAATACATCTCAAGATTGTACTTGCTGGTAATTGCTCAAGTGAATCATATAAAATACTGGTAAATCAAATATTAATGGACCAAAAGCTAAAATGTGATCTGGAAGTATGTGGAATGGAAAAAGAAAATAAAAAAATAACATAAAAAAATAGGCAATAAAGTAGAATCAGTTCATATGTTTTGGAACAAACAACATGATTGTGAAAGTACAGTACACATAAGACCAACCATAAATATTATATGGCCCTTTAATTGTTTTATTTTATTTCATACTGGAGAAATTGTAAAATATATACAGATATAAATGAATTCTAGATAATGATACAAAATATAATATAAAGACAGTTCTGTTGGTTTATAATAATTTACTGACACAAGAACTTTAGAAGAATTAGTACATCTGTAAATATTTTTACCAATTACCGGTACATCTGTAAATCATATTACCAGTACATGTAGTTACATTTCGTAGACATAACCCATATTTATGTAAAAGCAGAGATTACAAGATCAAGCTTAAACATCCAGGTAAAAAAATTAAAAGGACTTTTACACCCAAAAATACAAAATCTGCAATGTCGATCAACAGTGGATTTGTAATACCAGCAAATTCAATCGATAATGGACCTCTGAAACCTGCTCTTTTATACCCCCAGAATACAGTATCTGCAAAGTTAATCCACAACAGACCTCTAATATGTGGAAAGTTAATCTACAATGGACTTCCAAGAACTGTCAAGTCAATCTACAATGGACCTCTAATACATGCAAAGAATTTCCTTTTTCTTTCAAAAGTTAAGTTAACAGACGACATGGTTGGCCCCACCAACATGATATATGACAGCATTATTCAATGTGCAAGGATTCAACATTTATGTTAAAACCCATTGAACCTAGTTCATAAACATGATTGGGAATAGTAGAAGTTTTCTTGTAGAAAGTCCATGGACTATTGCGGGGGCCATAAGAAACAATGCAGCATATGAGGAAAAAGCTATAAAACTAATGAAATAACAAAATTGTATCTCATAATAAAGAACAAGCAATGTTATGAGTTATCAAGTCATGGCTACAACAAATCCATTGCCTAACAACAACTTACTGGTCATGCAAACTTTCATAAACTTGCTTAGGAATTAATGAGATGTCTGTTGAAGTTTAATTAATTATGATGGATAGAGAGACAACAAATACTGCACATAATACAGCTCTAAGGCATGTCTAATTTTCAGAACAAAAAAATTTCATCCTACATCAGAATTTTGATGTCACTCAAGTGTTTAAAAATTGACTTTTTGGACTAGCAGATTTATTACATTGATAACTGATTGGCACTACTAGTCAAGTCAGATGGCAAAAGTGATTTAATTGATAGGGTCCTTTAGTGTGTGTTGGAGGACAACAACAAAGGTTAGTTAATAATTTTCTGCTTAATTAGAGCCTAGGCTACACTTATTTTGTTCTGAAGGTCTGATCTCTTTTAAAAAGTTAGTTAACTTAGTTGGTTGAGATCAGACATGCCCAGGCCAGTCTGGATCAGCTGCCACAGTCTGTTAATGGTAAAATAAACAATGAAAGTAACTGCCTAGTAGCTGGCATTCCATACACATGATAGATGTAAAAACAACAATGTGCTGAAAGTGCATTAACAAAAAAAAATGAAATCTTAATAAATAAATGATCTGTACTGAAACACAGTTGTTGTTGGCTGACAAGCCCAATATGTGACAGGCATATCCGTTCACAGAGGCTGCAGGGGAATGTCTAGGCTGTGGCGGGTGCTGCCAATGGTTCCCTGTTTTATCATTACCATAGTTTTTCCTATAAGCTGGCTCGTCTTTTATTGTTATCTTTGAAATTTACTGTATTACTGTTCACTAAGGATCATGTTGCCCTTCTCTACCCCAATTAATCGCAGACTAGAATACACCTAAACCAGTTAGGCTGTAACAAGCTTAGATGGCCACATCTGTATTTATCTTACGAAGAAACTTACTTTGTTACTGTATTTATCCGACACTTTAATAAACAAAGAAATCAAAAGTACCTTGATATAATCACATCTGTGAAATTCTATGATTGAAACCTAGTGATGCTATGCACCTTGCCATTGTTCTATCAGTCTTGCCCAACAAAAGTAAATTCATGACCACTGGTAGAGACAATTAAGGCATCTTTAACAAAAGAAAATCATTGACAGAATAACAATGCTTTCACACAGAAATTAACACCTCCTTGAATGCTGAGTGTTATGCAGTATTCTTGTTGGTCTAAGATTAACTCTTGTTGTTATGGCATTTTTGAACATGCACATACATGTATATCTGATAATGTGTAATTGTTCAAAACAATTAAACCAAAAACATCCTGAACATCTGTTCATATCCCATTGCTAACTTGGTGAGGTCACCTGTATATGTGAAATTAATTGACCAGAAAATGAAAAGTATCCAAATACTTCAAGCTATAATGTTAAAGGTGTAAAACTGTCAGTGGGTACCTGGATCCTCTGGTATATGCCCATTGATAATTACCCAGGTAATAAAATGGGAAACCATGCACCCATTAAAAGATTAAACATCTGAGATAAAAAAAAACATCAGGAGAGAGCAAAACACAGAATAATGATCACAGTTTATGGCTCATATCTTGTGACTATTGTAAAATGCACATTTATTCATTGCAGAGCTCCATCTGATTTTCTGTTTATAGTAACTGTACAAGAAACAGTTCCAAGAAAACGGAGAGGTTTCTTACATGTGAAACTATACATGTGAAACTAATCGTCACAGGGTCATAATAATTTGATACACACATACACAGCAGACCAGTCTAAACTGAAACGGGGGGGGGGGGGGGGGGGATTTTGTTAAACTTGCATCAGGAAAAGTAAAAAGGAATAATACTTAACAAATTTTGAAAGAAGAATTTGATAGTGATGTAATTTAGCATGCATCATCAGGACCATTAAATAAAAGTTAGATATGTAAAATGGTTATAATGAATGTTATACCTGAATAATTTCTCAGTTTGTTCTATTTTTAGATATGGAATATGAAGAGTACTACAGAAGAAGAAGTAGTAAACAGTAAAATTTGGTTTTGTTCACTATTATCTAATTCCCAAATAACACACATCCAAACTTGTTAAATTTTAAGACAAAATTTAATGTCAAATTGGGGATATAACTTGGCAACTTCTGTTTAAAAAAAAGTGAAAATCAAACTGGACAAAGATTTTTCATATAAACTCTTATCAAATTTATCTTCAATAAATTAAATCTTCCAAAAGTTATGGAGAAAAATGGAATTCGAGATGCAGAGAAAAACATGAAAAATATCAAACAACAACTGTAACTTTTGAAAAAATAAATGCAAGTAATTAAACTTGTTTCATGAAGTATAATGTCTCTTACTAAATGTGGATATAACTGATAACATTCTTAAAAAGAGAAAATGAATTAATACTTCAATTACACGTATTGGATCTGTCAAATTTTGATACAATTATATGAAAACCGAACCTGACAATTTTTTCAAACATAAAGCCTGAATGGAATCCATGAAGTACATCAAAACTTGTGGACTGGAAATTTAATCATGTAAGTGCCACATCTCCAATTTTGATGCAAATATGGACAAAAACTGAATGATAACCCAAACTAATGGCAGATGGTGCCTAAAAAAGTCCAACAGGCATTGCTATTATTTTATTATTTTCAACCTTAATGTTTTGTACAATTCTTTTGGAAAGTCTAAACAGTATGATTTTTTTAAAGTTATCTTGTAAAGCTATTATTTTAAAGTTAAAAATAATAAATGGATGCATCTTTGATGGTAATCACAAATTTGTACCATTCTTTGTAAGCAGTTCTATTTTGAACTTAATAGTTTTGATGAAACAACTTTCACTAAAACAAAAGGAAAAACTAGTTATATAATAAATGGTGGAAAATTATTTGAATCGGACAGTTTAAGATGATCTGTCCCCACTAAGTTTAGGCCATTTCTTATTGGTAAAAATACCTTATAAAATGTATACCATGACTGTATTTGCTACCTTATTTAACAGACATTATTAAACACTTCTAGAATAAAAAATATTGGTATTAAATTTGTGCAAATATACTGCTTTTCTGTTTAGCTATATGACATCTGTAATCCATAGTTTACACTGAAAACTGCTTCTGTTTTTTACAGTGAAGAGAGACACAAACCACAATGCTCAAAACAGTAATATTGTTCATCCTGAAAAATACCATCCAACAAGTTCAAATGTGTGAATAAAGTATGAATTGAAATGATTTGACAACATACATCACTTGTTCAATTATTCTGTTACATTTTATATATTTAAACAAAATATTTTATTTTTATATAACAAACACAAAACACCCATAATTCTTTAGTTTTTGGCTTCAATACTGGTCACTTTAAGTCTGTTCCTCAACTAGGTAATATATATATATATATATATATATATATATATATATATATATATATATATATATATATAATAAAATACATACATATATAGCCAAAACTAAATTTTATCATAAACCCCAACCCAGTTAACAATAATGGCTATTGCTAGGGAATTTCATTTACTAGAAACACCAAAACAGGCTCAGAAACCAGAACCCACAATTGTTAACAACTTTTAGGTGTATATATTGGTGTATATCCCAATATTATGATTTGTAATTCTTTTAATAATAATAATAATAATAATAATAATAATAATAATAATAATAATAATAATAAGCCAAAATAAATACTGATTTTAGCAATACAAATTATCTACATTTTGCCAATCTTGGTTTTGCTTGATTGGGCAGGTATGAAAAGTCATGAATCAGTCAGAATTATAATATAAAAGTGAGATTATGATTATGATAATACAGATTTTGTATTTACATTTTTCTGGTGTTCTGAAGTAAATAAAGGCATAACGTACACACAAAACGATGTATGTTAAAACTCTCCTATCAAATACAACCAGGTAACTTCATTAAACAAACAAAAGCAATAAATTAAAAAAACTATGGAAATAATTGCTACAAAAATCACTTAAATCAAATTATATTTTGCTTATTTATCATTATTCAAAAACATATCAATCATTTATCTTATCATTAAGTACTGTGGTAAAAATATGTGCATTTCTCAGCTTCTAGTAACCTGGGGAATTTTGATCTAACATATATCAAGATGATGCCAAGTCTAATTACTTATACCAACAATATAACTCTTGTCTTTTGGTTATATTGTGTACTTTATTTGTATTGATAGCGCTTAAGTTAAATAGTTTTTGCTGAAATTCTGGTCCAGGATGTGTCCTGAATTTTCCTTAAACTGCAATGACGGAAAGGGGGGTAACTCTAATCATGACAGTGAACTTCAGTAAACAGATTTATTTTATGAATTCGTCAACACTTACATTCCAAACAAATAATGAAAAGCCGTAATATATTGCATAAAACGTGACAGTGTCTATCGCTATACTTAACTGGATTTTTTTAAAAATCTATGTATTTAGTAATTTTTAATTAAATATTGGCCAGCAATGTCAAGGCTGTAAGTCCCATTTACCTGCAATTCGATCCCAGCGCTAGCGGCTGTAGTGATTTGATTCACATTAGGGAGCGATCCGCCTCCTCTGTATTGACCCATGATATTCTGCTGTATATGCAGATGTTGCGACTGTTTGGCCTGAAAGAGGGAAATATGAAATGTGATATACAACTGCCAGAAACTTAGAACAAGATATTAATGTCAAATTACGAGCACTCGTTACGATACATTCCCACGATTAATCTATAACAGAGGCCAAAGATAGATAGTTATCTTATTACCCTAGTGGCTGCATTGACATCACGCAATATTGCCTCGAACGCTGCCGTTTCCTCTGCCTGCTTTTGAGTGTGAAGAGCGATTTTTTCACTAAACTTCCGAGGGTTCGCCATGATGCTTCAAAACGACAGACTTGTTATGATTTTGGCAACGCAGGGGGTCCTTGTTACATGTAACCAATCAGATTCCTCCATTTTGGTCATGTGACGTAACTATAGATGGCAGCACCTGAAGCACCTGCTAATCATTCTACATTGTGTCTCTGTGATGAGATTGACCCAGTTTGCATTAGAAAGTACACCACTCATTACTCGCAACAACAACAAAAAAAAAACTGTATTATCCTTATTAAATTTAGCGTGGTAGCTGTTTAACATGAATTAAAATATGTGATACAATAACCGACGTTTCCTGATATTAATTATGATTTCTAGTATTAGCTTTCCTGGAAACATAGATTTCTCAGGCTTTCCACGTAGCTAAATCAGCCAAGTGGCTGGCAAAAGCGACCAAAAATTATTTGATGCTTGCTTGCATTATATTTTGATTAATATATCAGCAGTTACTTAGTTATTATATGCCATTCAAGCAGTCACTTTGTCAATGATTTCACTGATTTATGTATCCCTAGTTTATTCCTTTCTCATATTTTCTCATTTGCTGAATTTCTTCATTCATCATTTCATTTATTAACAAAGTTAGCTAATTCATTAGTTTATTATTTCTTTTATTTTAGTCATTCCTTCGTCAGTTTATTAATTATTTCATCAATGTTTTCTTTAACTACTTTATTTATTTGTTAAGTCGCTCACATACATTGCTCTTGTCAAATCTCTTTTTCAGTGTTCTTTCCTATTTATTTATTTATTTATTTATTTATTTATTTATTTATTTATTTATACACTCGTCCATGTGGTGAATAATTGGTTCATATCTCATATTCATTCATCCATTCATATATTTGGTCCTATTATCGTAATTATTTTCTTATATTAATTTGCGATGTTGACAATTTATTTATTTGCCTGACTTAAAACATAGAAATATATGCTTTCGTCCATTTTATAAATTGTCATTTTTACCTTTAGCACGACACCTAATGTTGCTTTTAAAATTGTTTGTTGTTCGAAGTTGGTTAAGCAGTAATTTCTATTTTTCGTATTTATCTCCGAAATTATTATTATTAGTAGTAGTAGTAGTAGTAGTAGTAATAGTACTAGTAGTAGTAGTAGTAGTAGTAGTAGTAGTATTGAATGTCTTCCAAACTACCATGTGTAATTTATATTCTTCCGTTTTAAATCTTCAGTGCAGTCGAATCTATAGCACGGATAGTCTAATAAAGGATATATGTTTTCTGTGAATGCGAGTGCTACATGACAATGTAAATTTGTGGTGATAAATAATAAATGTATTTATGTGCCCTTTTCCGAGCCAAAATTTCGCCTTCCTGGATCATATAAAGAGACTGAATGAGGCAGGGGTTGTGGTTGGCTAAGTAGTTAACATGTCATACTCGCGACCGAAATGGTGCTGGTTCGAATCCTACCATCGGCCCGAGAGAGGTCGACTCCTCTAATGTGTCTTTGGGCAAGGCACTTTATTCAAACCAAATATTCTATTTGTGTTGTTATACTGTAAAATCAAACCATGCATGAATGCCTGTAAGCAATAGGTATGACTTATAGCTAACTTTTTAGAATGATTATGGACATAATAATGTAATTGTTATCAAGATAAAGGGACAAAAATCTTTTTTTTTTTTTAAATTTCATCCATTAATAATAATAAGAAGAAGAAGAAGAAGAAGAAGAAGAAGAAGAAGAAGAAGAAGAAGAAGAAGAAGAAGAAGAAAAAGAAGAAGAAGAAGAAGAAGAAGAAGAAGAAGAAGAAGAGGAAGAAGAAGAAGAAGAAGAAGAAGAAAAAGAAGAATCTTTGTCTAACGAGGATAACACATTTGATCATGAAATCCCCATCTGCTACGAGGTCCTCAGGTTTTTGAAATACTATAGATGATATACTGTTAAAGACAAGTTGCTTACATTCTGGAGTCTATTGACAAAAATCAAAGGTAATCATTCTCAAAACTTCAATCTAGTAGCTACACTATTGGTTTAATAGGGAAGAAAGAGTAAACATAAAAGCACAGTTACTCGACAAACGAGAAATATTTAGTGGACTTGGGAAAATTAAGGTTAAGACTGGAAACCAGCGCGCTCCTGAAAATCTTATGATGAGTCGCAGCCTTACACAGGATCACATTTACTTAACATCCATACGCTAATAAATAAGTAAAACATGACAGCTATTTTTTTTACCGGGGTTGGAGGTATTTGTTTAGTTCCGAAAATCGTCCAATGTTGGAGTTGGTTCCAATACGTTTTTGAACATTCCATTTGTCCACTGCCTTGACATAAGTGACAAATGTCAAACATATGATTAAAGAGCATAAATATAAAGACAACATTTCATGTGTTTCGTTCCAAATGATATTAAATAACTCGTTTGATTAGCATAGGAACATATCGAGGCTGTAATGCCTACGCCGTATCAAACGAGTTCTACGACTCGGAACAAAACACATATGTGATTTGTATTTATTGCATATCCCCTGTTCAGCCACACAATCTTTTCAATTTTTGTAATGCATACTTTTAAAAAATATGAATTAGGTATTTGACATTTTATGAAAGATACTGTACGACATCTGATAATTCCCCATTTGTCGTACATAGGCCTAGACACATACTGTGCAGGTGTGCAAGTCTGGCTGCCATGATGAGAAGGTGATTTTCTTTTATGATTGAATATTTACAAATATTTTTGCCCGTGATACGTTAATTGATTTCAACAGCAGTCATAGGCAAGTAGATTTTTTCCTTACTTTTTTAATGGAACATAGGTTTTTGACCGGTAATTGATCATTTCTTCATACACTATACTTACTGAATACACACACTCTATTTCCAAGCAAATTTCATGCAAATTGCACAGAATGACTACTTAGATGCATTCAGTTTCATAGATAAAGATCATTATTTTACAGTACTTTCATATTATCTATTTGTATGCTATCATTACAACAAATTATTGATGCCATGAACTAAAAGTGACAATTTAATCATATATTTTAAACCAATCAGTCTATTTCTAACATGTGGACTAAAGTTTTAAGAATTATTTGGATATTTTTAACAAGAAATTCTAAACAATATTTTCTGTTTTCTTCTATTTATTTTGTACAGCTGCAGAAATATAAAATATAACCAAAACATACATTTCTCAGCATGTGTCCCGGTAATTGAAATGTGTTAACAACAATATTGTAACAAGACTTCTAAATTTGCATCATATTCAAAACAGCTGGTGCTCTCGGTGATCATCGTTCATCATCGTCATTCTCTTGACCTAGTGTGGTCATTGACTGTGCTGCTGAAGATCTGACCAGTTGCCTCCACTTGTCTCGATCATGTGCCAATGCCTGTGTCAGTCTGTCAGACTTGTCCTGGTCCATTCTGTGAAGTTGTCAGTTCACTTTTTTCTCTGTCTACCTCATCTTCTGTCACCATGGACACTGCCCTGCAACATTACTGTTGTAGATAGAATGTTGGCTCTAGTGACATGGCCATACCATTTCAGCTTTCTCTTTTTGACAGTGGTGAAGAGGTCCTCATAATGGCCTGCTTTGCACCTGACGGTGTTACACACTTATTCATTTGTGATGAGGTCCATGTAAGAGATGCCAAGGATGGTTCTGTAGCATCTCATTTCAAGTGCCTAGATTCTTCGTCGTAATTCTACTGTCATCGTCCAGGCCTCACATGAATACAAAAAGAGATGTCTCGGTGATACGTCTTTCGTTATGTTGCAAATGTTTGTCACTTGAATCCGCAGATTTACTAAACAAATTCAATTCCTCTCTAAGTTTAACAGACATTGTCGCTCCACCTAAAGTTTATATTAAACAAATATAATTCATTACATCATATTTTAGAATAGCTGATGCTGAAATGGATTTAGATAAGTTTGGTATTTTAGATTTATATTGTGGATTGTCTCTGGAAAAAGTGTGGGTAATGTTTTCTGCAACCGTGGGGGATTTTCTAACTATACTTTGAATCATGACATCTGAGAACTCGTTATCAAACATCCTATCTATGATACTGCTGTCCTGCTAATCTAATTCAAAATTTTCTACCTAGATACCAGGAAATGCAGTAAACTGCTAGTTGCTGCTTACGGTACTCATGCATTATCCCCAACGGCAAAAGTGTCAATTTTTATCAAATAGAACTGCATTTATTAAAATTACATTTTCTTTTTTAATTTAAAAATCTATTGCAATAAACTAATCCGGATATTTTATAAGTGGACTATTATTTAATATTACAAATTGTAAAGGTAGTTCCAGGCTGGGTATGCGATACGGACATTTTATGTCTGCGATACGGAATCAGACTAAACATCTGTGTCGCACACTAGATCAGCCATGTATGATTAAATGGGCATTAATAAAAATTATATTTGTAATTTGTAATATCTGTCATTAATTCGAGGCATATTCAATCATTTTGCAAAACGAAAGTTAATTTGTTTAGCTAGATAATTGTCATTAATAATTAAAAAAACACTATGTTTTACTATTAATTTCAATGGCAATAAATTCCTCGGGAATTCCGCACATTTCTTATTGACGGAAATTACCGATGTACTAGTAAAGTGAAAAACTATCGTGGTAGGAATCCATCGGTTTGCCTTCACGCACTAGTCCATATAGTCATTCCAGATATAATGACACAAATGAAAATATATGGAATTAACTTTAGATCATTACAAATATACGCCAACCAAAACTAAAAGATATATCCCTGGATTATACATGCTATTAGGCACCACTACTATTTAATACAAATAATAATATAATACAGGTTGGATACTTTTTTATTCGTACTCCACGGAGATTCGAAACCATGTATACAGTTAAACTGGTCTGGCTGTGTAGCTACATGGAAATCAATTACTAGATCTACATGCGAGTGTGTCTGTTAAACACGAGTGCATTTGCATACACCAACGACTTTGTAAATTGTAGCGTGACTGTTGCGTATTCGTACGGATATATGGACTGGTGCGTACGATATATACCAGGAGCCAAGCATCTCCTTTGAAATAAAACTTAGATTATTCTATTGTGTCTCATGATATTCTTATGAATACAGCTGCTGCGTGTATACTGTCATGCGTGGTGTTCGTATGGCTATAACTGATGCGTGTATTATACTATTCTTATCAATACAGCTAATCCATATGGTTTAACGGTACCAATTGCGCATGTCCAGGTGGGAGGTGCTTAAGGTGTAGGGGTCCATTGCAATTCGAAATAAACAGCAACACAAGCTTTGATTGGTGGATTATGTAAGAGTTGTACTTTCTGTTAGGCTTCAAAATAAAGTTTAGCCTCTTGGCAACATGTGAATTTATGCTAATTCCTAAATAGATCAAATTTTGTATTTTTTATGATTTTTTGAAAATGTAATACACATGACTGAAAATAGGTATGTTGTGACTAGATAACTCATACCCCTGTCTAGTTCCAGCAGAGTTATCTCTCTTAAATGCAATGGAGTACCTCGTTTTGTCATCGTCAAATTGACAATCTAACATTGTTCTCTATAACAGTGTGTGAGATGCACACTAAATTAGGATAGAAAATATATTTATCTCTCAAAATATTAGCATTGAGGTCTATGGAAAAACAATTGGTACCGTGATACCATATATATTGCCAGATGTGATATCCTTATTAATACAGAAAAAAGTTTTATCAGAAGGAAATATTATATTCTTTGACATGTTTTTTTAATTAAAATGAGAAGTAGAATTTATGTTTAAAACTTAAAAACTAGCACAAATTGAATTAAAAATTTCGAAATTTATAATTGATATCTGACTAAACAAATGGGACAAAATTGAAAACAAGTAATATTAGAAAATAATACAAAGAAGGTGTTATACCCAAAAATATAGCTTAGGGTAGGAGAGAGAGAGAGAGAGAGAGAGAGAGAGAGAGAGAGAGAGAGAGAGAGAGAGAATATATATATATATATATATATATATATATATATATATATATATGCTTAAATTAAAACGGTAGAATAAGAAAGACAGTTGTCACGTGGTGTGTGTGTGGTGATGTCATATAAACAAGTCAATGTTTGTGTTGGGTTTTTTTTTTTTTTTTTTTTTTTGTTGTCACGTGAGACAATAGTCATATGACGCAAGATAAGAGTTTTTCACATTCCCATGAGTGTATGATCCTGTTTTCCATTACTGGTGAAGAACATCTCCGTGTTTTCCCCATGCGACATAGAAATCTACTTGTTTTTCTGACCTTACTTTTCATACCTCAGCCTGGTTACCTCAGTTTGGTCGTCTCAGTCGTGGTGACCACGCGATAGGAACTACGTTTTAAAAGAAGAAAACCTTGCTGTCTTCTGTTGTGCCTGATGTAGTTGTTATAAAATTCCGCAACTACAACAAAGACAGATATATAACAAAAAGAAATGTCATTATAAAATATAACAAAAAGAAATGTCATTATAAAGCAACTTTGTTTCTCCAACTTTAATATCACACCATACAATAAATGTTCACACACACACACACACACACACACACACGTCGAGCTATTGACACGCATGTAATATACATTACTGGCTAAACAAATTCAAACTCTACAAGAGCTACTGCAAAGCCGGCAAAAAAAAAAAAAGAGAAAAGAAATGTGTTCTGTCAAACTGGTTTCTTCTAACATTGCCAAACACCGCGATCATCTCTAGTTGAATCAATCATGATAATGCGAATGCAAATGAAAACACCTGCACTTACCAAACAGATTAACTGGCTGGTTCTTTCATCAGTACACATGCTAGTCGAAAATCAGATTTCCATGCAAAGCAACGCTGCATTAGTGATAGCAATACTTGCCATATTTCCAGAACAGAAAGTATAAATTTCAAGGGTCAGTCATAAATTTTAGTTAGATACTTGGCTTTCTTAGTCCGATGATGGAGTTTTTCTATAATACACGATTGATCTACACTGAAAAATACGCTCAAATGTAATAAAGTGATTTTAAAAAATCATTTATGTTCACACTCTTCCTTTGCTACACCATTCAAGCGATGTCTTCAGCACAGATTGTATGGTGAAAATAGTACAACAATGTTCATATTATTCAATGATTAATGATTCATGCGATGGATGAGTAAAATAAATCGTCCTCGCAAATGTATACAGGAAAGGGGATTTTAACCATAAGGAGTAATTTTTTAAAAATAGAAATCAGTTAGGCCTCGTTACTGGCAACTCGTTCTAGTGGTTTACTTGACTCTGCTTTCGAGGTCGATGCCTTTATTTGCGCCACACACGTGTGTACGTAGGTTGTATTTTCTTCTTCTTAAAATCTTATCTTTTTGAACTTATCCTCAGGGGACATTTTCTTGTGGACCTTAGATATTTCCTTTGAATTTTTAAGTATGTATTCTTTATTTTTGTTGTTAATGAAAATGAGTCTAGCGAACCCTTGTCGCTGTACGCACAACGGAAATCAGTTAACTCTAATTCACAATTTAAGCAAAATACTCTGAAGCCACCGATAGATGGCGGTTTTCCCTGTGTTTTACGCGATGTGGCGCTACTAACTTTCCATATACAGCACGAGTGAAAGCAAACATGATACTCTCCTCCCGTTTTTTTTTTCTTCTTCTTCGATAAGGATACCGACTAGATTATATACACCACGCGCGGTATGCCACTGTTTAAGTTGTCGTCTAACGTACATCATGAACTACATTGTTGCTAAACCGTTAACAGCTTCGTGACGTGAATGCGAGATCACTTGTACAGCTTCATCTATTGTTTCCCTGGTTATTTTCCTTGTAGCGTATGCCTGCCGTTTTCACATAATTTAAAATTATGAGCTTCATAAAAGAAAGAACGAAAGAAAGACAGACATACAGACAGACAGATAAATAAATCGACTAACGGTGGAGTTACAATAATTAATTGAACCTAATGCAATAGACTCGTTGCATCATCCTCACATTTAGCCTTGGAAAATTCTTTCCATTGTTTTTCTCTTAATTTTGTTCCCGAACTGGTACTTACAGTAGTTTATTAAATTTTATTAAAATACAAAAAAAGATGTGTTAAGATTGGAATAAAAATAAAGAAAATATTATAACGAGTCTCGCTTATGCCCATGCCAAAAGTCAAGCGTACCTTCAAGGCATGTGTAAAGTTTATATTCAAGGCAAAGTTCATATATCTTCGCTAGCCAAGGTTTCGATATGTTAACCCTATCTACACCTTGGCAAATCGGGAAGATATGTCTGTGCTTCGGGTCTGAATTTCATTGGAAACCACCGTATCCACTCAAATATAACTTGTTCAAATTTTAACACTGTTCAAACATAATCGAGACAAGAGGAGCACACGCAATGACTAGACTATAAACAAATTTCCACTGCCAGTCATTGTTAGTACACATGCCTTTTACTCAAATACACCAGTAATATAGCTTCTCTTAGGTACGTAGTCATACTTTCGATGTTAAATTTCCAAAGTATCAGTTTGAGCCAATTGTCTTCACTATTTTTGGCCAGTGTAAAATGCAATGCTGTTAAACGCTCTTGACTAGTTGGCTTATATACTAAGGGAGGCAAATCATGAACTACAATCGATGTCTAATGGATGTCACATGGACAAAAAACTAAACTATCTGCTCGATCCGCATATGTGTAGATAGGTAGGTAACAAGATAACCGGGTGCGATTTTGGATTTACAACACAACACATTTGATGGTGATACAAATACAATGTTTAATGACTAATGATTTGAATGAGAAATTAATTATGATTAATGTGTGCGTGTATATGATCCAAATATTGGATGAAAAATTCCAAACACACGGACTTAATGAAAATACAAATAAATGACATTAAATAGTACAAAGACAATGGATGAATGATTCACAGTGATTTCACCACGAAAAGAAAGTGTTTTACTCAAACAGTAAAAAAATGTATTTTACTCATATAGTAAAATGTATTCACTCAAATAGTGAAATTATGAAAACAAAGGAACAGATATATAAATTATCTCAATAGTCCCAAACGCACTGGGTTTTACAAGCCCCGAAAATGAGCCCATGCCTGAAAGATTACATGTATGGAGTTATAAATTATGTCACCAGCACACTCGGCTACCAGTCACACTGGCCACTTAAACCGGAAGTATTCCAGGTTGGTCAATCAAGCAATCAGCACCCACCAATGGCGGTCAGTAACGCCCGATCACGTGCTACTAGACCAGCAACACTATTCAACTCTATGGATGCTATGGATCTGCCTTACAGCTAATATGGTCGACTTCAAAGCTCTGCAGCTGATACCAAGTTGACTCCAATCACTCTAGTCACTCTGGTTACTCTGTTCATCTGAAAATATATCTAACGCCGTGTAATATGCATATGCATACATAATACAACGTAATGATGTTACATACGTTAAGATTTACAGATTATATTATCGGCACAATAATTACAAAACAATATATAAGTTCAGAAGTGAACTGAACCGTGCCCGATAAGAATCCTATAGTACTAAACGTTTCTTAACAATGCAACGTATTATTGCCCATATAACTATCTTGCTAAGTCACAAACAAGAGGGGCCCCGAGTGGCCGAGTGGTCTAAAGCGCTGTCCGTTAAGGATCACTGCCATCTCACCTCTGTCTGCGTGCGTTCGAGTCTAGGATTTGGCCAATGTGGTTATGTGAGAAAGCTTGCCAGTAGCTTTTCGTGGGTCGGTGGTTCTTTCCGATGTTTTCGGGGTTCTTCCTCCACCATTAATACTGGCCGCCATATATAGCCAATCTTGTGCTGCAAAAATGGCGTTACACCATAAAAACAAAACAAAACACAAACAAGAATATAAAATATCTGCAGTATGCCACGTAGACTACATAAAAATATACAAAGACAAACGTGGTAGTACAATAAATATAATTTATAAACAAGAAATTAATAAATCACATACCTAGACAGCTGGAGATATGCATGTTTTTAAAGTAGACCGCTCACTGACAAGAACTTCTTAAATGTAACGATTTCTTATCGACGGTGGGGCATTTATACATGGATATCGTCTGTGCACTGGAAGCATTCGGTTGTTCTCATCGAAAGCACTTAGCATGTGATATTCATTCACACGTGTATATAAACGATTCATGTCAGTGTACTTATTGTGGCGAAGGACTCCACGTTAATACATCATAGCTACGTAAAGGTAGGTACTTTAACTGAATTCATGTCACATTGTATTTCTAGCAGTTTATCCTGGTTCAAAATCGGTTCAAAGTAGATATAATGGATAAAGTCTGTTTTGGACAGGTTTTGACTGGTTTTAACTGGTTCAAACCGGGTCAATCCGAAAGAAACCGGTTCCATTCTGCTCAAACCGGATTTAACCCATTTATCCTGGTTCAAAACCGGTTCAAATAGTGTTTATTCAAAATAGATTTTATGGATAAAATCTGTTTTGAACATGTTGTGACCGGTTTTAACAGGTTCAACCAGGTTTAGTCGGATCACATCGGTTCCATCATGCTCAAACCGGTTCAAACCTGTTTATCATGATTCAAAACCTGTTCAAACCGGTTTATGCGAAGTAGATTTTCTGTATAAACTCTCTTTTGGAGAGGTTTTAACCGGTTCATTCCGGTTCAAACATGTTCAATCTGATTAAGCTGGTTTCGTCCAGCTCAGACCGGTTCAAACCAGTTGATTATTTTTCAAAACCTCTTGAAACAGGTTTATTCAAAGTAGATTTTATGGATATAGCCTATTTAGGGCAGGTTTTGACCGAGTCCGATAAAACCGGTTTAAACCGGTTTATCTTGGTTCAACGCCGGTTAAAACATGTTTATTCAAAGTTGATCTGATGGATAAAGTCTATTTTGGAGAGGTTTTAACCGGTTCATACTGGTTCAATCCGGATCAAACTGGTTCCATCCTGCTCAAACCGGTTCATTCCAGTTTATTCAGGTTCAAACCGGTTAATTCAAAGGAGATTTTATGGATACAGTCTGTTTTGGACAGGTTCTGACAGGTTCCATCTGGATTAAACAGGTTAACTCCAGTTTGGCCTGGTTTGAAACCGTTTCAAACACGTTTATTGAAAGTAGATTTAATGGATAAAATCTGTTTTGCACAGGTGTTGACCTGATGAATCCGTTGAATCCGGATCAAACCGGTTCCATCCTGCTCAAACCGGTACATACCAGTTTATCCAGGTTCAAAACTGATTCAAACCGGTTAATTCAAAGTAGATTTTTTTCTGGATAAAGTCAGTTTTGACCAGTTTTAACAGCCTCAATCTGGATCATACCGGTTCAGTAATGCTCCAAAAGTTCAATCCAGTTAATCTATGGTTTAAAACCGGTTCATAAACAGTTATTCAACGTAGATTCTATGTTTTGAGAGGTTTTGACCGGTTTTAACAGATTCAGTGCGGATCAAACCGGGTTGATGTTTCTTAAACAGATGCAATCCAGTTTATCCTGGTTCAAACCCACTTGAAGGAGATTTATTCAAAGGAAATTTTATAGATAAAGTCTGTTTGCGAAGGTTTTGACCGGTTTTGTCCGGTTCAACTCGGTTTAATCCGATCAAGCCGGTTCCATCCAACTCAAACCGGTACAAACCAGTTTATCCTAGCTTATAACGAGTTTATTCAAAGTAGATTTAATGGAACATTGGTTTTGGACAGGTTTTGACCGGATTTTCCCGGTTCAAAACGTTTGAATCCGGATCATACCCTTTCATCCTGCTCAAACCAGTAGAAATCAGTTTATTCTGGTTCAAACTGATTCAAACGAATGTATTCAAAGTAGATTTTATGGATAAAGTCTATTTTGGTCAGGTCTAAACCGGTGTTTTCCTGCTGAAATCAGTTCAATCCGGCTGAAACCGGTTCCATCGTGCTCAAACCGGTTCACCTCAGCTTATCCTGTTTCGAAACCGGTTCAAACCGGTTAATTCATATTAGATTTTATGAATAAAGTCTGTTTTCAACAGGTTTTGGCCAGTTTCAACCGGTTCAAACCGCTTGAATCGGATCAATTCAATTTCATCTTTCTCAAACCGGTTTAAACCATTTATCCTGGTTCAAAACAGGTTGAATCCGGTTTATGCAGAGTAGATTTCATCTACAAAGTCTTTTTTTTTTGTGGGGGGGGGGGAGGCAGATTTTGATCGGTTTTATCCTAGTTCAAACCCTGTTCAAACCTGTTTCTTCAAAGTAGATTTTATGAGATAAGCCTGTTTTGGACAGGTTTTGACCGGTTATAAAATGTACAAACTGTTTAGACTACTACCTAGGCTTCAGACGGACTGTGAAAATCTGTCCAATTCAGACATTGTTCATACAATCTACACGGCATACACCAGTTTTAAACTGTTTTTTTTTATACGGATTCAACGGTTTGAACCGGTTTATTCCGGTAGAAACCTGTCCAATACAGAATTAAACTATACAATCTACTTGGAATAAACTGGTTTGAGCCTGCTTTGAAGATGATAAACTAGTTTGAGCCGGCTTGTGCTGGATGGAACCGGTTTGATTAGGATTGAACCAGTTTGAACCGTTAAAACCTGCCAAAACCTGTTCTATACAGATCTTATTCGTAAACTCGACATGTAAAAGACTGTTTTGGACCAGTTTCTAACCAGGACAAAAGACTGGATTAAATCGATTCGAGCCGATTGGAACTGGTGAATCTTGATGAAACCGGTTGAAACCATTTGAAACCGGTTAAAACCTGTCCGATGGAGACCTGGTCTATACAATCTGTTTAGAATAAACTGGCGTGAACCTGTTTTGAACGAGGATAAACTTGTTTCAACTGGTTTGAGCAAAATAGAAGCGGATTGATTCAGATGAACCGGTTTGAAGTGGTTAAGACCGGTCACAAACTGTCGAAACGACTTTATCCATTGAATCTACTTGCAATAGTCTGGTTTAACAGAACCAGTCAAAAGCTGTCCAATACAAATCTTATCCATAGAAGATACTTAGAATAAACCGGTGTGAACAGGTTGGTAACCTGAATAAATGGGTTTCAACCGATTTGAGCCGCATAGAACCCGTTAGATCCTGGTCGAAACGGTTACAACCGGCTAAACTGGTCAAAACCTATTAAAAATAGACTATGCATAATATCGTCTTGGAATAGTCAGGTTTTACTGGTTTTGAACTAGGATAAACTGGTTTCATACAGTTTGATCCGGATAAAACAGGTTTGATCCAGATTGAAAACCAGTTTTAAACGGTTAAAACCGCTCAAAACATGTTCGATACATAATTTATGCATAAGATCTATTTGGAATAATCCGTTTTGAACCGGTATTGAACCAGGATAAACTTGTGTGAACCGGTTTGATTCTGATGGAACCGGCTGAATTCGATTTAAACTGTCTTGATCTTTCTAAAGCGATCAAAACCTATCCACTACAGTGATGATCCATAGATCTACTTGGAATAAACCGGTTTTAGACGGTTTTGAACCAGGTTTAACTGTTTTGAGCCAAATGGAGCCGGTTGAATCCACAATGAACCAGTATAAACCGCTTGAAACCTGTCTATACCTGTCCAAAACAGACTAGCAATAGCATCTGATTGGAATAAATTGGTTTGAACCAGATTCGAACCAAGATAAACTGGCTTGAAACGGTTTAAGCCGGATGGAACCGGTTTAATCGGATGGAACCTGTTTTAATGGTTTTTAACCTGTTTTGAACCTATCAAAACCTGTCCAAACCGGTTTGAGCCGCGTTGGAAAGGTATTTGTTGAAAATCCTGTCGGTTTGAACCGGTTTAAACCGCTCAAAACCTGTCCAATACAGAATTAGATAATAAAATCCACATGGTATAAACTGCTTTGACCCGGTTTTGAATCAGGATAAACTGGTTTTAACAGGTTTAATCCTAATGTATCAGGTTTGGACCGATGTGAACCGGTTAGAAAGGTCAAAACCTGTTAAACACAGAGGCGATTCATTAAATCTGCTACGAATAAACCTATTTGAACCGGCTTTGAACCAGAATAAACTGGTTTGAACCGGTTTGAGCCAAATGGAACTGGTTTGATCCAGATGGAACCGGTTTGAACGGGTTACAAACGTTCAAAATCTGTCCAATACAGACTTTATCTTTAGAGTCTATTTAGAATAATCCATTTTGAACCGGTTTTGAACCAGGATTAGGGATAGATGGCCGCTCTCAATTAACCGGCTCAAAGCAACTGTTCCGTTTTGCGCTATTTTTAATGATATGTGTGATTGTTGTCTATCTTCATCTACATTATTGTGTTTCATTATGCATTGTATGTTCAGTTCGTATGTGTTTCTTCGTCTCCTTGTTTTGGAAACGAGAACAATTAGAATATTTCTCAGCTGACTTGTTTCACTTCTTAAACGTCTTTTTTTAAAAATAAAAATAAATCACCATC
Source organism: Unio pictorum (assembly GCA_030141615.1). Classification (NCBI taxonomy): domain Eukaryota; kingdom Metazoa; phylum Mollusca; class Bivalvia; order Unionida; family Unionidae; genus Unio; species Unio pictorum. Next base: position 24,012,515 of record JARLTB010000042.1, read on the forward strand.
ACGTGATCACCAGTTAACCTGTTTATATCATGATGAACCCTCGTTAATTGCTTTAAATGACCACTACTTGGCTCTCCATACTACATTGTACTCAAAAATAAACAAACTGGTACTACATTCATCATTACTTAAACGTAAACGGAAGCGAGAAAACAAACGTTGTTTCAAAGTTGGCCGGCGTAGAACAGGAAGAAGAATTCCTTTTCGCTCTATCCAGCTAAACAATTTAAAGTTTCGGCAGTTAATTTAGACAACCTTGTGCAAATCCCTATTAAACCGTCAACCGTTGTGCCAACTATTCCATAGATACGTATTGCATTATTCAACGCTCAATCAGTAGAACCATCGGAAAAGCACACATAAATAATTAATTTTATAAACGATCAGAATATCAACGTTTTCTTCCTGACAGAAACATTGCTAAAACATCAGGAGATGAACACAAGTGTACGTATCAAACACCCACGGCGCTCCCACGGAGGTGGAATTGCTGTCATCACAAATAATTACATGATAAAATGTCTTCAGTACAACACAACTTTCAATTTTTGCCACACATCGTTTAAACTCGTCTAAACAACACTCACACTGGAACAAAAGTCAGTCCATCGTTTCTGCCTCTACCGCCCTCCTCCTAGTAAAAAAACAAGCTGACTGAATCTCTCTTTTTGGAGCAGTTTCCGAATCTCCTGGAGCGCGGACGTGAAGGAAAATATTCCTTGATACCAAAACTCAATCAATCAGTTGAATTAAAGTGTTTCGTACGCGAAGTACATGTAACACTGTTTAATGTCATTAAGGATGACTACTTAATTAATCCCGGGGGAGGAATTGTGCCGCATCTCCACGGGCTTTACTGCATACAATGTATGCTACTTAATTTGGTCGTCGTGTCGAGTCCCTAAATAAGGACTATCGACACGAATGAAAGACCTTCAGATGAGTGGGAATAGAACCAACACGCACTCAACCCTATCAACCAATCAGGAAGGAGATAACGGAGGTGCAATGGCACCTAATAATAGCGAGAGAAAAATAGTTTTCTCATACCGCTATGTTGATGGGCTCTGGACGTGGAGAAGGAGGAAAAAGTCATGGAGGTCAGACAGCCGATGTCGTAGATGGATGTCGTTTACGCCCTGGAACGCCCTAGCCATACTTATTTCAAATTCAGTCCAGTTAAACTAAGTTTTAAAATTTTCCTATCGCTTAATATACCAATATTTCTAGTTCAAAGTGCACATATTATTAGTCCTTAACAAATTTTGTACTAAAATGTCTATGCGACATATGTAGTTGAGTCACTGTTAGGTTAGAATAGATTGTAAATTTTAAGGCGGTGTTTCGAAATGATCGTGTCAGATTTCTTAAAAGAGCTTGTTCGAATAGCGTTCTCGTACGAAATGAGAGCTCGTTAAAATAAATGGCAATGAGAGCCCTTAGAAGGGCTGTACATCAGACGGGCAGAAGGTACCCCGTCTGTCCTCCACCTCTGCAAGGAAAGCAGCCGTTCTCTCTTCCTCCCTGGATACTCGTTTGAAATAAATTCTATGGAGGGAGGCTATGTACTGGGCTGCGTCAAACAGATGATGGAGGGGTCGGTCCTCAAAGATCTCGTAGTATTGCCTGGACATGATTTTCAACGCAAAATGCCATTGTTGAATCCTGGGCGGTGATGTCTGCAGCAACCGGAAGCCGATGTAGGTTACTGCAGAGATAAAACCGTTTGCTTTTCTCTTGTCCTTCAAGAGCTCCATGAGGCCCATGTCGCTGCAGAGTTTTCCCATGATTTGTTCTTTCTTTTTTGCTGGCATTCGTATTGGTTTGGCCGGTGAGAACCACGAGTCCTCCTGAGGCGAGGTACCTTCCAACTTTTTGTCCAAATTCATGGCCAGATTTGGTGTCTGGGTTGGGGTAGGCGTACTTATTTTATCTGCCCCTTTTTCTTTGCCCCCTTTTGTGGTGGAGGTGGTGTTGGTGACCGTTCCGGATCTATCAGTATCGGGGACGTGGCCACATCCTCCGTTGTTGCCGCGAAGATTGCCTGGATCTGGTCTGATAGCGTCGCTACCCTATCACTGAGGGCCTTAATTACATCCCCCTGTACAGTGTCCACCTGGTTAGGTAGGACGGGAGGAGGTTCCTCACTGACTCTTGGTGGTGGCGTACTGTTGTCCGGTTCGGTTTCCCGCTGCCGCCGTTGTTTTCTACCCCTATTTCTTCTGTACTTAAGATTTCCCTGGTCATTGCCGTAGTTTTCCTATATCAGGAGTAGAGTTGTTCTCTTATCCTGGGCCCTTAGGCTCCAGCCTGTTGAAATCTTGAGCCCTACGCCCATTAATGCACTCAAGGCTTGTTGTGGTATGATTTCCCTTGCTATCATTCCAAAACTCACATAGGTTCATATTATCACCCAACAAACGGGTGGACCTAAACGAAATACTCACTTTTTTACATACAAGCGCGAATTACAAACTCTTAGACATAGAGACTATTTGACAAGCTATGGAAAAGAAGAGCTTATAGACACACTTCTAACAAAATCAAACAAATGAAGTGCTTATAGACACACCTCTATTTTGCTTCACATAAACATACAATGTTTGGCATCTCTTTTTGAGAGTATTGGGATAGTCCTGAATAATGCTGGTTTTTTATCGACGAGGAGTAATGACAATATTTTATCGTCTTAGATTGCGTCCCCGTCTAGCGGTAGGCAGTCCACAAAGCATATGTCTGGTTCTTGCAACGTGCTTCTTCTCTCTTTACTGCTTCTGAAGTTTGTACTTTTCTGTCCATTCCTCGTACTCCTTCTTAATTTCATCTCTGAAGAGATCGTTTCTCAAGTCTTCAGTAGGTAACGGTAAGTCATCAATTTAATTCAGACTTTTTGCTTGAAAAGTACTGACAAGTAACCGTTTATTCGCTTCGTCTCCTCACTCCGAGCCAAGAGAGCTTCGATGTGATCAGTCCCTGGAGCAATCAATGGAGGAGAGGAATGATCACGCAAGTCTTTATACCACTGATGTAACACGGTTTCTTCTGAGATAAGACTCCAAGCTTCGTCCAGATAGTCATCCAATTTTTCTTTTTGACTCATCATCAGACATTTTGACTGGGATGATAGTTTTGACATCCCTAACAATCTTTCTTGATCAATTGCCTAAGTGTTTGGCAAAACATGATACTATATGTTGTTCATGCTCTGGCCATCTGGACTTCATTACCTATACCTCTTTTTTATTGGCGTTCTGCTTTCTCTGAAACCTCCCATTTAATTTCCATCGATTCTCCACTATTTAAGGAAGGATAAAGGTCTTCCATAGTTTCTAATAGTAGAATGACTTCTCTCAAACTTTTGATTTATGTTATTATTGACTTCAGCATACAGAATGACATACCCAGTCTCGGCAAGAGCATATAAAAACTGAAGTTCCACACGCAGTTGACTGGATTTTGTAGGGTGGAAATGTCCCTCGTCGCTGACTTGGTCTGGGGTGAAATCTAAAGCCCACAAAGTGTAACCTCCTTCATAATCGTCGTACGAAATGTCATGACTGGTGTTGGTTCCTAACTGTCCTGTGGCTTCGTACAGTGACAAGTACGACCTCAAGTAATTCTTCTGGTCATAGTTAGTTTCGAAGGGTCGGGTACACAAAGTTTTGCCATCGCAAGTGACTTCGATTTTGGATACTCTGTAGTGCTTAAACTGGAAAGGATGTTCATTGTGGGCACTGTTGAGGGCTGCACTGCTAACGATACCAATGATTAAACGTTTCGGTAACTGTCCTTAGAAGAGATGATCTTCGACCTTGGAACTTGGATCGGAGTCCAGTGGCAATGGTGAAAGTTTCTATTTCCACGCGTCGTATCGGATACTGGGCTGTCGGTCGTTCTGTTTAGAGTGTGACTGATGTAATTTCACAGTTTATAACACTTCCACGTATAACCTGACTTCTTGGTAAATGGTTTTGTATTCGTTAGCATGAGCTATCAAATGGAAAGCAGTACTGCTACGATTCAGTCTCAAGCGAATATATACACCGTTCAGCAAATATTTCTCTTGAAACCACATGTCCAAATGCACGATCGAACAGTTCTAAACTACGTCCTTGTTGGATTTTCTTTCGACGATCGTTAAAACCCTCATTGTGAGAATCGTCATCTGCCGTCAAGGCTGTGTCGTTAAACTTATCCTCGCTTGCATTGTCAGGATTCCATACCACGCAAGCATCCATATGAGTGTTACTGGCTTCCTTTCCGTACGTCAAGAGATTTTTTGGGTTGGTTCGGTTAGGTTAAGTATCCATGATAATGTTGACCCGTTTGTTATTCAAGTACAAATCCACATCGGTGAACAAGGAATGTATGAAATTGTTGACGGGAGCTACTCTAGCATCGGCTCCTGGATTGGTGTTGTCCGTTTTGATCACTTTCACTTTCAAATACAAATAACTGCTGTTCAGATCGATGTAATCAAACTCGATGAGAGATTAACCCGCCAAAGTGGAAAAGGGGTTGAAATTCGTTTCATTGAAATTCTCGCATGGTAATCATAGTAGATGGCATGGTAAACAGATCCAGTTCCGACTATGAACATGCGCAAGATTCTTAGTGCATCATTTGTTCTGTCTCTATGATGTTTTTAAAAAAATAATCACAAAGTTTAAGTCTCAAACGTTTGTTTTTCTTCTTCTTTTTTTTTTCTTCGTCTTTCTAGCTTTAGGGATATGAAGACTTCTGGAGGGGTGTCTTCGTCGTCTCTTTCTGCCTTGTCCTTGTTGTGTCCTCAGAGAAGCAGGAATGCCAGACTTGGTACAGTTCAGGGCATCTTTAGGAGCTTCTCGTCGGCCCAAAATATGATTACCCGTTTGAAGCAAGACATTTATCCCTGCTCTCAAGAAAGCTTCTTTCGGCTTTTGTTTTTCAGTGATGACATTTGGAGACATTCTTTGCCGTGCGTCAATGTGGCATCTTTCAAGGTTTACAGTCCTCGTGTAACGAATGGTTTCAAAACGGGGGCCACTGAATGACATGGCCGATTTTATCATATCTCCTAAACCATGTCATGGTTTTCGAGCGACTCCTCTGTACACAGGATACATAACTTTATAGTCGTTAGAGAATCGTTTTTGAAAAAGAGTTTCATTGTGACTTTTTCTTTGGTAAATTGAATGTTTTGTCCCAGATTTCATTTTATAGTAATGTTGACGCAGTCAAAATACGACTTACTGACGGGCAAATAATGAGGATGTACAAATGCGCGGTGAACATGATAGGTGTTTCCACCCTCCTCGTCAGCGTTCGTGGCAGAATCCACTTTGAAAGGAATGACATGCAGTAACGGTACAGAGGTGTGTCCTACCACGTTGTACTCCACCACATCGGAGTACACAAACATCAAGTTGAGTCCTTGGTTCATTTCTACAGGGAATCGAAAATATTTTGCAAAAATCCAAGCTACTGGTAACGGCTGCTATTTCTTTCTTCGTCTTTACCATCCTGGGGTCTCCACCAAAAATCTACTATTCAGTACAAAAGGTAATGGACAACATTTTATCCTCTGAAAATTTATCATTGTACGACGAGCCACTTTATGGTACTAGAAGGCAACACTTTTTGGCTTTTGTCCATGGCTTTACCAAACTCTATTGAACCTGGTAGCAATCGAAGTCACTAAATATTGTCCACTAAAATAATAGCCTGTAGGAATGGTAACATGTAGGTGGACCGTTTAGTTTTGTGGTTCTGTGTTTTCATAGGGTCACTGACAGTGCTGCGTTCGTCTATTTTTTTTTGCACTGCAAAACTGTTTTGTTTTTCGACGATGTTTTTGATTTGTGTTGTGTGTATCATTTCCACCAAAGCCACTTCACAACGAGCTTCTTGATGCAAATTAATGGCTTGAGGTAATTTAGCCGCGTAGCAGCACAAAGTGTTGTTAGGAAACACCTCCATGGAACTGTCACTGGGTAACTTTAAGTCAAATTGGTTGTTGTTGTTCATAATTACAAAGTTTTGCTATCCGATGGGTCACGCGAGGTCAGAGGAGTGTTTAAAAGAGTATTGTGATTGGAGGGCGACTGTTGGGAGAATGACTGACGTTGGACGCAAGGCTCCCGTTGTAATTGTGGTTCAGAGAAGGATTGGGAAGAACATAACCGATACAACTGCTGAGTAAGATGGTCCACAATTGTTGTTGAAAATTCAAGTTGGTAATGACTGCACGGATGAGACAATACACAACAAAAATTGGACAGAAAAGGACGATTTGCGTTTTAGGTGCACGTTCTTCACACCACACCCACAAAGGTTGCTTTTGAAGATCTTGCAGAGCAGAACTGGATGAAGGAATGGTCACTGTGGCAACTGAGGCTGTGCTGAAGGGCATGATGCTCACTTCATTTAATAGTCGATGACTTGCGAAGCGTCGATCCAAGAATATTTTCCTACGTACTTGGACTTCTTTGACAAGACGTTTTCCTAATTTACGGTTTCTTCGTTCGAGAATGCTTTAGATGTTGTACACTTCGTCTTCTCTTTTGGTTACGCGTTGTAGCTCAGGAAAGTAAAACGTTCCTTTTAATAAGTCCCAGTTTATGTCTTCATAATGATGACCACGCACTCGTCCAGTGACACGAAACAATTCGGTGGTCAAGTTGGGTAAGTAACCTTTGTCGAAAGTGCGTTTGGTTTTGCCAATACGAGCTCAATCTCCAGTTATCAAAGCTCCACCTTTCTTGGGGACAGCCATCATCGGGGACGTACCAAGCAGGCGCTCAAATACAGTCTCTTCGTTGTCGGGTGTCACATCTTGGTCGGGGACACGACTGATTCTCCGATGGTAAAATTGGTTGTGCGATCGGACTAGGTGGGGTAAGACGTCGATGTACTTAAGAGTGTGTTGATGCGTAAAATATTTTCATATGCGTTGTATCAAGGTGCATTGAAAACGTTTCATGATGCTGGCTTTGGTATCGGGATTCTCGGTGGTAATAAAATGAATGTCACGTTTCATTAATTCTTGTTGGAAAGCTTGGCTCACTCACAAATTATGTGTCTTTGTTGGCTTGCCATCGACGAGGGTGATGACCACTTTGCTTCAACATCAGTTGGAGGGCTCGCACTAACTGTCTGCTCGATTTGGAATACAATGGTACGACCCATGCAAAATCAGAAAAGACGTAGATGACACAAAATCAATATTTGTAGCCACGATTGTAGGTGGCTAAATAAGAGACATCGGCTAAATCGGCTTGACATTGATGATTGATGCACTTCAATTGAGTCAGACTTCTGGAAACGTTTCGTTGAATCGGTTTGTGTAAAGTGCTCGTGGCTTGTTCTTGTAACCATCGTTGCACTTCAGGTAAACAGAGACTTTTCAGTCGAGTCTCAGCGTCTCAGCAGTACGATATAATTTCTGAATTCCTCCGCAATCTGCAGGATGGTCTTGATCGTAGTAAATGCTGGCTAACACCTTCTCAATTTTTTTAAAAATAAGTCACCCACGATGATGCTACTTTGGGTGGGGCGAAATGGTGGTAATTTGGAAACGGTTTTACGTATCTGATGTGCCACTTTAGTAAACATCGAGGGTAGTAGTGGTGGTGGAGGAAAATTGATAACTTTGGTCTTTTCTTCTGTTCACACTTCTGGTTTCTCTTCTTTCTTTTTTACTTCTGTCGAATGAGGAATGGACATCGTCTTTTTAACCCAAGTTTTGAGTTCTTCTCGTTCGGGAGTGGGGGAAGGGGTCAACAAGGACGCTGCAATCTTACAAGGATTGGGAGCTGCGCATGGTATTTGAAAGACTTCTCGGGTCTCTTCTTCCTCGTGTAATTGTGGGGTTAAATCTGTCTTTGCCACTGTGGGTAGTGATGGTGACGGACTTTTAATCAGAGCCTTAAAATCTTTCAGACCGGGTAGAGCTGTTCGGTCTAGCGCTTTATGGGAAAAGAGTTGCAGTCTGTGCAGGAGTTTACAGCACTTTTGCGATTTTTCTGTTTCGGACAAATCGTTGCGATCCATCAATAATTGCAATTCGTGTTGTAATTAGGACATCTCGGTCAACTGAGGATTGGGTGGGGGTTCATTGTTCTTGCCAACGATGGTATTCCCTCCATCGTTTGGAAGGTACTAAAGTCAGTTTTCGTCCTTCCATTCGCTTCTAAAGGGCACGTCTGAGATCGCTGTGCTCCATAGGTCCTTTTTATCTTCTCATCAATCTATCTTAGGTTAAAGACTTCCTACAATCCCAAACACAGGGGATGCTAATGCTTTGGCAAAAAGGCCCCCTAACATCATCGGTAAAAAATCATCTGCGTTGCAACAACATATCTTCTTTGACGAATGGGTATTTTCATCTGGACAATTCGGCAAAGGACATGTCGATATTTGGATTAGCATTTGTTCTGATGTGGAGACAATGGTATCGTGATTTTCAAGACATTCAAACAACATTTTCCACAAGGTATCGATGACATCTTTGGATGCAGATTGATTTCGCATAGATGGAGAGGCTTTGGACAGGACGTACAACACGACTCCATGTTTGGCTAAAATATGATGTAGTCCTTTCCTTTTCTTTCCTTTGGAGAGTGAAAATGGATGTTTTATGTGGGGGGTGTGGCACACACATATCCTTTAATCTTCTTTTGGAACTATCGCTTCTTAAAAACGGTGACGATGTTTTTTCCAAAATTGCCAAAGAAACCTCCTCTTGGTGGCTCCTCATTTCTTTGGACGACGTCGATGCTTGGCCAAGTGTTTTGTCACATGACGAGACTGTTTTTTCCGTTTCGTTTTTGGACAGAAAAACGACGAAGGTAGTGGTGTACACGTCTTCGCGGTGACATTTTTAGGTGTTCAGGATCACACACAAATAAAATGCACTGAAGTCCATGGCTTTGGACGTGTCTATCGTCTTATTTGTCTGAGAAGATCTGAAAATAGAAATCCTCCCTTTTGGCTGCTTCTCTTTTTAATTTTGACTTCAAGGTTTTCTGCAAAATTTTTGACTGTATGATATAGGCCAAAAAATATTCCTTCCCTTTGGTGACTTCTCCTTTTCTTTGGACAACTGCGTCTTCTCAGGGAATGATATCGATGTTTGGCAAAGCATTGTTTTAGATAATGAGACTGTCTTTTATTCCTTTTCCGTTCTGGATAGGAGAACGACGATGGGAACGGTGTGCACGTCTCTGAGGAGGCATTTGAGGGTGCATCTATTGGTGCTCAGATGTACAGAAACTTTGATTCACATCGTTTAGCACGTCATTTGTATACTGGATTATCTTTGTTTTGTATCAACTTTATAACAGGTAACACGTCGTGGAGGGGTTCGCAACGGACCAAATTGGGACAGTTCTTGTTTGGACAAATCCAGTAAACTCTGTAACATGCCCTATCTTTCTTGGACTTTTATTTTGGGGGCAGGTACTTTGTGACCAGCTTCCACTGCCGCTTCAGAGGAGGAGGGTGTCACCGCTGGAGGAGACGTTTTGGGAGACGCGGGATTTTATTGCTTCATCAACTGTTGAAGAACTGGTGCCAAATTGGGTTTGAAAGGCCCTGAGGTTACTGGAGACGAGGTTACCGTCCGTGCAGGTTGTGATATACGAATGCAAGGTTGCGTTCTGGCCGAATGACATTTTTGCGGTTGACAGCACTCGTCTGTGGACTTTTCTTTTTTTCTGTTTTTTTCTGTGATCCTGTCTTGACACCGTTACTCTTTTTCTTTTGAGTTTGTTTGGCTTTTTCGGGAGTGGCTTTCTTTTTTATTGTAGAGGAGTTTGGGAGCATTGGGGTTCCATTTTAAGAGGTAAGGAATGATGATAACCGCTTACTTCAGGTTTCAAAATAATTTTATTTCTGGTTTGAGTGTTGATGCGAGGTTCAGTCAGTTGCGTCAAGGCTACATTATTTCTCTCACAAAGGCGAATGATTTGATGCTGAATATGAATGATGACTTGCAGTAATTGACGTGCAATCACCATAAACCATAGTAAGACCTCTTTAAAACAGGATTCTAAGACGTGAGCACGTTTTTGTGGATTTTGTTTGCGACTGATACCGTGCAAAGGCAAGAATCAATTTGACGGGAAGATAAGACTGAAGAAACGTCATGTAGACGATCTATGAAACAGGTTCAAAGTGTCCGAGGCTTTTTGTTTATAGATTTTTAGTTGTTGTTGTTGTTGTTATGTCGACGACGTGGACGTGGACACGACAGGGCCTCCGTCTTGGCACCAGTCGTGAAACAAATGGCACGAAATCGCAAAAAATCGGTGGTTGTGAGGTCTAAATCCACGAGTAGATAGGCATGTTGGGCTTGAATGTCATCATCGTACACATGAGTCTGCCAAGGTTTTCCTAACTGTCTGGCTAAAACGTGCACTTTCGATTTAGACTAATGGTGCGATGGGCTTTACTTTGTTGAAACAAATATTGTGTAATGTAACTGACACTGACATTACGATGATGCCCTTTTCTCGTAAACCAGTTTAATTTCTTCTTCGTCTTCTCCTAACATGTCGAAAGCGACCAAATGGGTTTGACTGAAGTCACACACGATCCCGTCGTCTTCGCTAGGAATGCCTTTCACAAACACGATGGAATCACCTTGACTTTCTCGCAAGAGGTTGTACGCCGATTGCCACTTTTGTAACACCACACGATGCCCTGAAGTGGACGCTCGATCAAATGTTTATTTTCGATCAAACGTTTGTCAAGTTCGGTTTTGCCTGAACCGCTAGGTCCGGTAATTAACATGTTAAAAGGATGGCGAAGATACAGTGCCTCCCAACTAGCACGGTCTAAGTCTTCGTCGATGACGTTGAAAGTGGAGAAAGAAGGAGTAGAAATAGCAGAGGTAGCCGTAGTAGTGTAGGGTATGTCACTTTTGACACGAAAACAGACAAGAAAAGAGTTTTTATATTTTTCTTCAGGACACGTTTATTTTAACTCATGTTTAAAATGGAACAACACGAAAGATAAAAATATATAAAAGCCAAATTGATAAGTAAAACAATAAAATACACATTGCAACGATCAATGTGGAATATAAACAAGTCTCTGTATAACATATTTTTGGTAACGAATGTGTCCTAGAGGTAGTGTGTAATGTTCGTACAGTCTCGACATTGGGTATAGTAGCACGAGGGTCATCCCGAAATGGTCTTTGGGCAATGTCCATCACAGTCCTGTCCTGAAAGGAATGGTTGTCCTCGGTGACAGATTATACTTCTGGCACTGACACTAACATAGGTTTAACAGTGACTTTTTATTTACTGGACGTTGTTTTTTTTAGGACCACAACGCTTGCGCATAATGGGCTACTTCTTTAGTCCAGGCATCAAAACCCCAACTTTTCCAGTCACGGACATCTGTCCAATGAAGGTGTAAGTCACAAGCTACACACACATCGTCGTACACATCTTCCGTACCTAAAAGTTGACGAATCTTTTTTCCCTGTAGAGGTCGAGAAGTATCCAGATGAAGCGTAAAGCTTTTAACAGAATGAAAAGGACATTTAAAAGATCCGCCATAATGGCTTTGTAGGATTGTTCGTATAGTGTCCACAAAGAATCTACGGGTAAACGAAATCCCAGAAAGCAAGTCACATAGACAAACACTACATATCGACCCCAATTGATAAGACACAGTTCTTGTAATAAATGCTGGTAATCATCCAACGTTTGAATATTCTCATTGATTTCCTTCCACGGAATCTGTTGTATCACAAGTGATAAAGGTTGTGGCATGGTAGCCTGTTTTATACTTCTTTTTGCCGAAGGCAATAAGCTTACTTTCTGCACAGAGATGAGAGTTCTCCAGTGCGAATATAATTGGTTTAATCACTAACTTACAAGTCATAGCAAAGTTCGCATGATGTCCTGCTGAATCGCTGAGGTTACATCGTACGGCATCCCTGCAATCACAAGGTATAACATCGCACTCCACTCGAGAATCCCCGAACTTGAATGACGTCTTTTCAAACGTATTCATCTTTTTCGCTTGGTACTTGTAGTTACAATGAACTATCGGTCTTGGACGGTGTCCCGTTTTATATGCTGACCAATATCGAAGTGACCGTACGGTAAAATGAAGTGATTGGGAGTCCTCACTTTCTTCTGGTACACGATTTGATAGACTTTTCCAAAGGGCGACTGACGATTTGCTGTGTGGTTAAACGTACAGTCTTGCGCGGTTCGTGGGTGGTCACTTTAAAGGTTTCATCCTGACCAGACTGCAAGGCTCCTTTTAGCAAGTCAAAGTTCACCACTCGACTGGTGCGATAATTGAGAGTCAATTCTTTCCCTTTACATTCGGTGTGCACTTCTCCTTGCCGCATTCGGTATTCGTAGCGGTAATTTGTAGGACCGTCACTTGCAAAATTTACAATCTTATCGATGGGATGCTCATCTTAGACGGCTCCTATACGGTCTCCTTCGATATTAGGGTAACATTGGCTAATCGATTGATGTAGATGCAGCTGTCAGTGTCAAAATACAATACACGAACTCCTAACAGTTCTAAAACTTCGTACAATTTTAAGCAAGCATGGGCTGTCACGTATGCGCAATGGTGGCATTTATAAATTCGTTGGCTTCTACAAAGTTCAGTTCATCTTCGTAATTCACTAAGATCAAGTCCTCACGAACGACGTACACGTGTTTCATGTGTTTGGTTTTGTCGTGAATCATATGGAAGTAGCGGGACGGTTCGGACAAATATTCCGTTTTGGGTAAATACGGACGTTATGCCATTTTACCCCACGAGCAATTTAACATCATTCTGTCAAATGATCGCCTACCTTCGTTTTGCTCCACATGATCTAATGTGATGCCTTCCTGCTCTCAGTATTTCTCTTTTAATTTATTTTGGTCTTCGGTAGTGTGGCACCAGGAAGGTTAGTCGCTGACTTTTTGTTTCAGCTTCAAAAATGCTTCCACGTAGCCTGCAAAAATACATTTCTGTGTCTTGTCGCCCCTGTGGTATTTTTTTGTCCTAATGAAAGTGGTTGGTCTTGGTTGCATGTTTCTGCACTATAAGTAGGACACAAAGGAAACATCAGGTTCCCTTGGCATTGATGAGGTAAGAAAGGATGGTACAAAACTTTGCCCTTGATAGAGCCTTCTTACTGTCGAATGTTGTCCAGGTCAATGTGTTCTGTCATCAATTGCTGATGCCCTACGGGAAAGTGATGATATTTGCACACGTAAGGATACAGCGAACACACTTCCAATTATTTAATGTATACCCCTTTCTCTTCGTCCGCTTCGTACAGCAAACAGGTGGCATTCGTTCGTCCTCCGTACAAACTATCCCGTGGGTTCAATGGGTCCGGCAACTTGTAACTTTCCACGATGCGTTTAAACTCATTATCGGTTTTCAAACGGTGATCGTACTCGTGTTCGCAAATGGCCATCACTTGGTATATCTGCTGTTCTAATTTCAAGCGTCGCTGACATGTGGTCTCGTAGAATTCTCCAATAGTTCGTTGTAAAAACTGATTTTTGGTGTCACCTTTGAGGGTAGCAGAGGGGACATCCGTGAAATAAGCATCCGTTAAACAGGGTTTTCGAAGTCTTATCCATCCATCGAATACATTCCGATGGTTTATTCGCCTCCTCCGTTGCGGGCGTGTTGGATCCATTTGTCTTCCTTGTCGCACTAGTAATGTAGCCAGTGTAGGGCTTTGAGCGAGTATTGACGTTTGACAAAGTTCGTCGTTTGAGGACTGATGACAGCCAGGGTGTTTTCAGGCATCAATCGTTTTCGGTACACTAAGGAACACGCTTAGGCAATAGTGCAAGCTTCTTTCAAAGGATCGATTGTCTTGAACAATTCTCGGAATTGTCCATGTCAGATCGACAATACTTTAATATTTCTTCTTAAAAATCGAAGGGATCCGAAGCATGAGTCTGATACTAAGCGTAGAAAGCTTTTCGTTGTTCAGTGCCCATTGTTCAGTGCGCATGTTGTCAGGGTCGTAGCAGTGAGCCTTATGCAAATGCGGTAGAACGGCATTTTGATTGACTTCGCTACTGAAAAAGTGCGGAAAATAACTTTTCGCCATTTCTGGCATTCCTCGAAATTGTGAGTCTTTACCGTATCTCCGTAACGTTCGATGTCTTCTTGACTCCACGTCTTGTCGATGGGGTGTAAGATCCATTGGGCAAAATCAAACAATGTGTTTGGCCCTCAAAAGATTTTTTTCACGTCATCGAGAAATCTTGTTACAGTGAGGGAAATTATAAGCGGTTGGATGCCTTCTCGCACGCTCGGTGAGCAACACAAAATTGGGAATGTGAATGCAAGTCTCTTGCATGCTTTCGAAATAAAAAAAAATAGATAAAATTCTCTTTCTACTGGTCATCATCTTTCTCTTGATGTTTACAATGGTATTTTTGAATGAAGCATTCGTATTCCAAGTCCACAATCTCGCAACAAATGTGACATCGTTTCTTAACCGAACATACGTGCACCTTGGCATTATTGGTACGAATGCCTGTCCACAAGTAGCGCACAATCTCAGAAGCTGACAGACACTTTTCTGCTGTACAGCTTGTGTCTTCAAATATTGTTGTTAACAGGTAGGCCTGACAAAAGTGTGCGGACAAGCTGGGCAATGTACTCTTTCTTGTCCTTTGTCCATATGGTATTTAGAGGCCAAACATCCTTTACATGTCGATCCACAATGCTTGTATTGTTCTCGATTGTTATAACCATAGTCACATTTCTCACAGTAGTAACTGTATCCCAGGAATCCAGTGACTGATAATGGTATCAAAATGCTCATCGTGATGATAGACATCAATCTACTTTCCGTTCTTGAAATCGTTGCCTCGAAACAAAAGAGGTCAACGCACTTCTTGAGGTTTCACTTTCAAGTTGTAATGTGAAGCCAAGACATCTTGCAAATTTTGCAAATTTTGCATTTCTGGAATGCTGCAGGGGGTGTCTCTGGATATCACCGCTTGCTGTAACAGGACTTCTTCTCTTCGTTGTTTGACTCGGTCCGATTGTTGAATAGTTTTCCAGACTCTTTTACATTATGTCGTGTCGTTCATGTAGGCATACATTCGTCCCACAACGATGCCACGGGTTAAACACATTTGGTCTTGAGGGTTGTTAATTCGAACGAGACTCGTTTTGTCGACCATAAACACCTCGTTACGTCCTATCCCTTGGGGAAGAGAAACGTGGGTCACGAACAGTGTCGCTTTTCCATCGGTGATATGACACTTGTCATTGGATTGTTGCACGTGTTAAATCTTGTCGATGCCTTTCGAATGTGTTCATTCCGTTGGGCTGCTAAACTCGATCCAAGCGCTAGATTTCAAATTATCGTGTTGAATGAAAAGTCTTAAACGATCGTCTTCTTTGGCTTGACATTGCTGTTTCAGTGTAGTTAACAAAGAATCCCACAACTCGGTAATGAATCCCTCTGCATTCTCCATAGGTACGTTGGACTTGAAATCTTTACACTTCAAAGGAAATTCGGCTACAGAATGTCCAAACCGAGGAAAAGGCAAAACAGGTGCCAGAAGAGACAAAAGTCAAGAGACCTATTATCATTGCAAAGATAAAGGACGTTGTTATCCAAACTGCCCTTAAAAAAACAGGAGCAGAATAAGGCGGAGGGGATTCCGAACAGGTGAAAGAAGAGGAACCCTCACCCAAAGGGTTGGGATGCTTGGCTCGGGAAGGTCTTTTCTCCTGGGTCGTATTAAAAAAAGTCTGATATATTTGTTTCAGACTCCTTAACTCAGCCAAAATGTCTACAAGTACCGTTACCGTTTGACTTCCACTGTCCTCCTTCTCTCTTACACCTTGTTTCTTTACTGATTCTTCTCCTTTCGGTGGTTTTCTTCTTGCTCTTGCTCTTAATGCAGAAAAGCTTGTTTTGCTTTTTCTGTTGCTGTAAAATATTCTCCAATTCTTCCTTCTGTCTCTGCTCAAAATCCTCGACGTCTGGTAAAGATGGAGACGGTGGCGAAGGTACTGGTACCAGAACAAATTCTTGTGAAGAAGAGAGAAAGTCCGCTAGATCCCAATTAAAATCGGTCTCTTCTGGAAGCAAACTGGTGTTGACTTTAGTCGCCACTGATATATCATTGCTTCTCGTCTCCACAGCCGGTGCACCCGAATTCATTGTCTTCTTAGTTCCGTCATGATTGAAAACTGTCGCATCGATTTACAGCGCACAGACGCAAGCGCGCCTATATAGAGAATGAGATGTCACAGATCACTCTCTTCGGACTGGAAGACAGACTGCACTGATTGAATTTTGTAACGCATGTATGGATTGGTGAAAGAAATCAATCCGTATCGATAGGCTCTTCCACTATGAATAACCGCAGTACGCTGCATTCCTTTACCCATTCTCGTCACAAGATGTGGAAAAACGTAGCATCGTCTACCTCATTTCGTCAATGCTCATCAACCCGGACTATCCCATTTATTTTAGATCATCATGGACAATCACTCGAATGACTGCTACAGCCCTTTGGAAAAGAATGATCTATGTGGAGAGGCTATGCTGTTTGAGGAGAGTCCTTATCTACGGACCAGAAGTTTGACGACGTTTAAGGTAGAGAAGACGTTTCGTGAAATCCCTCTATGCTAACATACTGATGTTAACATAACTCAATAGTCGTTTTCAGGGCCATTCATAAATCTCGAAAAGATTTGCTTTCTTTGCCTTAACCCACAAACTAATGTGAAATGTTTCTCCTTTTGTAATATTGTATGTATGTATGTATGTATGTATGTATGTATGTATGTATGTATGTATGTATGTATGTATGTATGTATGTATGTATGTATGTTTTTGTTTTGTTTTTTGTTGTTTAACGCCATTTTTCAGCACAATATAGGCTATACATGGCGGCCAGTATTAATGGTGGAGGAAGAACCCGGACAAACCCCGGAAAGAACCACCGACCCACGAGAAGCTACTGGCAAGCTTTCTCACATAACTACATTTGCTGAATCTTAGACTCGAACACACGCAAACAGAGGTGAGATGGCAGTGGTCCGTAACGAACAGTGCTTTAGACCACTCGGCCACTCGGGGCCCCATGTATGTATGTATGTATGTATGTATGTATGTATGTATGTATGTATGTATGTATGTATGTATGCGAGTGTGTATTTGTATATAAATATTGGGAGTATATCTCTAGTCCCCACTGAGATTACCCTGGTGCACACCTGTTCCTACCACTGTTGCAACATTGTTACAAATCTTCAGTACCTGATGTCATCACACCTCTCCACTTTCCATTGACGCTATACAGGCCCAATAGTCCCCATGTTCAATTTCCCTTCACGCTAGAGTTGCCCAGGGTGACTTTAAAAACCTTGATGCCAAAATTGCCCAGGGTGTTCTGTAATGTGTTTTCCCAATTACGCTAGGGTGCCACACTATATTACTTTAGTGCCATCACGTAAACAGGTTTTATTTTAATTTTAAAATGATTGGTTGTTGTTAAGGTCAAAATTGAATTAAGAAGTAAGCAACTTTTTATTCTTAATGTAAAATGATTGGTTCCCGTCATTGTCATGACAGGATTACGTGATATAAACCGATCACGTGACTCCCCCTTCACGATTTCGCAGATTGGGGATTTTTTTTTTAGAAACTGCGTAGTAAAATGCGATATAATCTTTGTTTTAGAGAAATATTCTCAGTTTGGGGCTTTTTACACTTGATATCAAGCTCTTCTGTTGTAACCAGATTTTTTAGTTATATTTTTGCAGATCAGTTAGATTTTAAAAGATTAATTCGTTTCTCTGGACATAGTTGATGTGTTTATACAAAGGTCTTGGACAAAGACCGTTGATCAAATAGTTGTTCAGGTTTCCAACACCGGAACACCGGAGTGTTAAATCTTGTGCTTCTACAAGGAACTACATGTATAGATAAACAGTACAGACAACAGCATATGTTATCGTCTTCCATCTTGGAGTTTCCAACAGGACTCAAAATAATAGTACAGTTCATTACTAGGACGTTTGTAATTTAATTCGTGGATTATTTTTGGATTTGATTCTTAAAACTGTAACTTCTTTTTCCATTCTGGTACTTAATTTAGATTAATTAATTTAGATTAAACAAATACCATTAACAATAAGAATGCAGGTACACTAAATATTTTCATTTCCATGACATGACGAACTTCAAAACAAAGTATTCATTAGTTTTTCAACACCTTGACCATTACACATCATAATAAATGTAGAGTATAGTTGTATGTCTTTTAGTACACAAAAGACCTTTGAAATATTAAACTCTTCTTCATTAGAACTACGATATGTAATGATATAATAAACAAGTTCATGCATGAATCCTTTTGGAAACAGAATATTCACAACGTTTGTCATTGTTTACTATATACAACGTACATAATCCAACGCAACTTGTCAAATCATTTAAAAATACGACTGTACTCTGAAACATGCTATCTTAAATCCAATAGCACATTGCTATGTTAAAGTTGTTTGAGCAACATAAATTTAGCATAAATTCCGAAAGATATAAAGTGACAAATTAGTATATATCTCATGTGGAAGAAAGAAAAGAAACACATCTTTTATCCACTCTTACAGCCTAAAGGTTGATATCGTGAAGAAAACAGCATCCTGAGAAAGACACGAGGTACGTAAGATCTTAAATGCTGCGGTCCAGTCCACCAAGTGAGTAAAATTTGGTGACACCAACGTTGTGTCATCTATTTTGTAAAAAACACACAAACACACACACATCCCCCCCCCACCAAAAAAAAAAATCAAAGCAACAAAAGATAAATTTTCTCTTATTGTTTACATAATACGACTGGTTTAGTAGTACAAAATACTATGCTGGCATCTCGATGTCCCTACTGAAATATTCAAGTAATGCTTAAATTATGTATACCGCATTTTCAGTTTACTCGCTTCAACTGAAATCTTATTCCGTTTTTGTATTTCTTGCTGAATTTTGTCTTTAAATTTAGTATTAACTTTGTTGTTAGTCTGGTTCTTACATAATAGTTAATGTCAATGTAAAGTTTGATAAACAACTGAGTATCAGACAGTGGGAAAACATTTTGTTTTTGTTGCTGTACGAGTAGAGGTTTCACGTGTATGGTGCAACGTCAAACTATTTTTACTTTTGAGTCATCGTAAGTTGAGGACTATATATATATATATCTACATATATAGGCGACAGGTAAGCAAGCTAGAGGTAGTTTATAGTCAAAACGAAACTGATTTTGTTCGAGTAAACAGAGGCCGTGTGGTTTGGAGGTGACTGACTGTCTGGTGGACCATGAGGTGACTGGTGGTGTTCTTTATTATTGGTATATATTATTCTCACACCATTCCGTTTGTTTGTACACCTCGATAGAGTTTAAAAACAATGCATCAAGGATATACAAATGCTCACAACTTAGTAATTTTATTCTTTGATTTATAAGTTCTCGCGTGATTGTCGTCAATCGGTCCCAAACAATATCAACTTGGGCGTTTCGAATCAAGCACGCGTTTCTTTAGGAACACGGTCGCCATCACAGGGGCTCGTTACAAAGCAAATTAGGAGTATCCGTCCGTGAATCAGGGTCTAACCTATAGTGTTGTATTGTTACAGGTTAGAACCAGATTTATGGATGGATACTCATAATTTGCTTTGTAACGAGCTCCAATGGTCGTCATAGGGTCACATTAAACACCATAGGACACCCCAAGACTCTCCAAGAACACATTAAGACTTTATGAATAGGCATACTTTAAATTTAAACAAAGAGTTGCAAAGGGAAATAGTTCTCGTTTAGCCGAAAGGTGTTCGGGTGCAGTAACACAGTGCATTGAAAATTAACATTTATCAATAAGTAGCAATACCACATGGGAGCGAGATATTTCGACCCCAAGAAAATTCCCAAGACATTCAGACCCCAAGACACTTCAACTCCCACTAAAGGACAATTCGCTCCCCAATTCATGCATATTTGAAACAATAATTCATCATCATCATGAGCTAGTGTGGTCGTTGAGGCACTTAGAGTTTCTTCATCCCATTTTGATATTTGGACATTCATGTTGGGGTGTAGGGTCAGAGCACATTCCCTGTCAAAATGTTGGAAGTCGCTGACACCATTTGGTGTCTGCATGGGGTAGCCGCTTACTTTGACGGCTCAGCAATCTTGAACGATCTTTCATCGGGATATACCAACATGAAATCGATAGGAATATGATTTATTTTCTCAAAAATCGTGAGCATTACAGTACTGTTGTGGATAATCTGTTGGCTCTAGTGACATGGCCATACCATTTCAGCTTTCTCGTTTTGACAGTGGTGGGGAGGTCTTCATAATGGCCTATGTTGTGCCTGATGGTGTCATGCACTTCCTCATTTATGATGTGGTCCATGTAAGAGATGCCAAGGATGGTTCTGTAACATCTCATTTCAAGTGCATGGATTCTTTGTTGTAATTCTGCTGTCAGGGTCCGGGCCTGACATGAATATAGAAAGATTGAGATGACTAGTGCTCTCAATAGTCTCATTTTAGTTTTCATACAGATATTTTTGTCTCTCCAGATGGGTCTTAGCTTTGATGTAGCTGCCATTGTTTGTGCTGCTTGTGACAAAATTTCGGCTCCTGATCCCTCCAGTGATTATGGAACCAATATATTTGAATTGGCCCACTGTTTCCAGTTCCTGTCCTCTGACTATAATCTTGACTGAGGTTTGTTAGCCACTATTTGTCATCAGCTTTGTCTTCTTGGCACTTATCTCCATGTCGGGGCTCTGAGTGGTCTAAAGCGCTTTCCGTTACGGATGACTGCCATCTCACCTCTGTCTGTCTGCATGGGTTCGAGTCTAAGATTCGGCTAATGTAGTTATGTGAGAAAGCTTGCCAGTAGCTTCTCATAGGTCGGTGGTTTTTTCAGGGAATTTTCCTAGGTTCGTCCTCCACTAATAATAGTGGCCACCATATTGTGTGCTGAAAAATGGCATTAAACCCTACAACAACTTATCTTCATGTCAAATTTGGAAGATGTTTCATCCAGGTTCACTAAGGTGGCAAGCTCATCTTCACTGCCTGCAAAGCAGAAGTAGGTAATGTTTTGCCCTCCAATGCTGACTGTCCCACACTGGTTTTCCAGGGCTTAGCTCATGGAACGCTCTAAGTAGATGTTGAAAAGCATGGGTGATACGAGACAGCCTTGCCATACTCCAGCTGTTGTCTTGAACCAGTCCCCCAGTAAACCTTGAGCAGTTACTACTCTGGTAGCCTTGGCATACAGCTGCTTGATGGTATTGATCAACTTTTGACCCATGTCCTACTTCTTCATCGTGGCCCACAATGCCTCAGGCCACACTGTCAAAAGCCTTTTAGAACCTATGAACACATGATAGATGGCTTGTTGATGTTGTGAGTACTTTTCACACAGAACCCTAAGATTGAATATTTGTTCTGTTGTGCTTCTTCCACTCCAGAACCCTGTCTGTTCTTCAGTGATTTTTTTTCTTTGCAGGATGATTTTTAGCATCACCTTACTAGCATGGCTGATCAGACAGATAGTTCTATAATTTTGGCACAGCTGGAGATTGCCTTTTGGGGGGAGTGTTATAATCAGTGACTGGGTCCACTGTAATTAGCACATTGCTAATAGTAAAATTGTACACATATGTAGATTTCAAAACTTAGTTTTAGATCTATCCAAAATGTTCTATAAAAGAAATATTATTTTCATTGCATTTAGTTACATAGTTATTGTGGAATAAACTATGACTTTTGATTCGTGGAAAATAATAAACAAAATAGTTACCTTTACTTTGTGTACTTCCTTATATAGTATTTGTTGTAAAATAATAGTAAAAGATTTTCCCACGCTCTTTCTGAATGTATAGAGCTCATAATGTGACCCTCGGAAACCCGAACAGGCCCTAGTGGAGACACTGACAAGCCTTTTATACCTCCTCTGGAATTCTGCGCTTGACTGAGAAATATTGTGTCATTTGCTGGATAGCAACTGCAATGAAAAATTCTGTGAGCATGCAGGACAATTGTACTCTTCCACCGATAGCAACAAAACTCTACTTAAATTAAAAGAATTGTATGTGTTAGTAAAGGGTGCATACAACAAATTTATTCCTCATTGGTCAAAATTTGCAATACAAATAAATGTTTTAGCTTTAATAATTAGTGATGCTGTAAGCGACCCCCAACTATTATGCGAGATAATGATGGGAGTACTCCAGATGTACCAGAATTGTTAAATAATCTCGTACCTAGGAAAGTTATACATGCATTCCTGGCATAATAACATCGTGAAATGAAAGAGTTAAATGGATGATTTATTAACAGTTCATATGGGAATATGAAATATACCCAAGAATCCTACCAATTTTCGTTTGGTATTAAATAACAGTAAATATTAATGAAAAATTAATATTGTCCATCAATATTGACCATACCCACACATCTTGCTGTGATGTTGTAACCCTGTCTACGAAGTAGAGGCACTATTATTATTAGTACTACCACTCCTGCTGCTTTTCCACCGAAAGCTTTACAACGAATGAAATTGATTTGTAACTGTTTTAAACAAAAATTAGAGGGTAGATTTCCTGCCCATTACATTATTTGAAAATATTATAAGTAGGCATTGAGAGTATTGGATGTAGATGACATATTTTTACTGAAATGGACTATTCTCGAAAACCAGAAATGTACAGCAAGCATTCTGTTTCCATGTTTTTATTGGTAGCTTCCATTTCCTTCAAAACACCAATAAATCAAAACTGTTAGGGATCCCTTGGCAACAGTCCGGTTAGAAATTATAAATTAATGAATGAAATGACTAAGTTTTGTGCATTTTTTCTATCCATGATGCTCTTTGTTCTTTTAAAGCTCAGTTGGGGGTGTACAAACAAATGGGAGAAAATCAGGCATTTTTGGTACAATAGATCACAGCATTGTCAGGCTATTGCAGTGTAATTATTTTATTGCAAGATGCAATTAGCATTACATTTTTTATTCACATTGAGCCTTGAATACAGTGCATGGGGAAAAAACCTCACTGCCATATAATGGGGGCTGCCATATTGGTTTTCTTCCAGTCAGCCTGGTCCATTGACAGACAGTTGCATTACACACATACCTGTAACTCCGTGTCTATCAAATTTTCCATATTGAAAGTGCATTTGTGCTCGGTACTGATAATATTGAAGAGAACTCCAAGATATTCCTGAAATACATACATGTACTATAAAATGACTTGTTTGTTTATTTACTTCTGTTCCTCTCTTCTCTCACCACATGAAGTTCTCTAAATATTAATTTGCCAAAGTTGATATATTTAGTTGTCGTCAGTCCTTTATTCTTAATACTTAATACAAAATAAAGGTAATGAAAAATACTTGCCATTAGCTACATACATGTGTCTGTGTATATATATATATATATATATATATATATATATATATATATATATATATATAATTGAATTGGTAAGTATAATTATTGCAATTATGGTAGGCATTTCTGCTAGTGCGTGTGAGGAGGCATTTTATGCAAAGCAAGATTGATTCAGATTAAGATAAAGATTATACAAAATTAATCTTATCATGCAGTCATTATGTGTGGTTGTATACTATAGAACACAATAGTTCTTTACGATGTTACAATTGTCACTTATCACGGAGTTTAAACTTAAGCATAGCACAACATGCTTTTTTACTATGAACATGACATGTATGCAGGCATCAGCTTTTCTGTAGTTGATTCATTGGTGTGTTGAATAGGCAATGTATATGGAAAGAGTTTATAATTGTTTGTATCATTAGTTATAGACATATTGGTAGCGATTTAGTGATATTTTTTATGTATTTGTGAAGGAAAGGAATGAACAGCCAGAAGGAGACAAAGAGTTGTTATTATTTTTAGTATGACAGTTGAGACTGGGTAAAGTAATTGTTATTGTACAGTCTTTTCATTCGTAAAGACATGGGGTGCTTTAGAAAGCAGGATACAAGGAGGCAGCTGGCAGTCGACATAAATATTACACATAAATTTTAAATTTTGTACAGTTTGCCTTGAACCCATTACAAGGATACCAAGAAATTGGTTCTAATTTTAAAATCAAGATTCATTAATTAATAAATTATCGAAAACTGAATTGCCAATTTGTGATAGAACATATACCGGTAAATGTACCGAAAGATGTGAGGAAAGAATATGATGATAATCCTAGACTGTTCATTTTAGGCATCATCATAATGTCTGGGATGAAAAGTTTTGACATTAGTATGTATGCCTAAATACATGGAGAATTGTTATATTGTCATCATAATGTCTGGGATGAAAAGTTTTGTAGTTATGTGAGAAAGCTTGCCGGTTTTCCCAGGTTCTTCCGCCACCAATAATACTGGCCGCCTTGTATAGCCTATCGTGTGCTGAAAAATGGCGTTAAACCCAACAACAACAACAACCAGATCATGTCTCGTCTACTGATTGCCTGCTGTGCATGCATTGACATAGTACTAATATTAGTAACCCTACATCATTAATGGGTACTATAATATTACTCCTACATCATGGATGGGCACCGGTACTAATGTTAGTACCCCTACATCATTAATGTGTACTATAATATTAGTACCCCTATATCATGGATGGGGTAAGGCATGCTCTGATTACACAATTCACTTATAGTTTGATAACTATTAACTGCCCATTTGAACATGAAGTATTAATGGTCAGACACTTATATGTTGTTGTTGAATACGTTCAAAATATAAATCAAGGAGCCAATTTACAGTATTTTGAGGATTTATCTTGATGTTGATCGGCATTAGAACACACACACAGTCATATATATCTATGTATGTTATCAAAGAATGTTGAATCAGATCAAATTGTAGCACAATGTATTATGGATGATCTCGTATGCAACGACCAGGCCAATAAGCAGGAAAGATACAAGAAACGAATTTGCAGGACTTTTATGGAATCAGGTTCTTGTAAAAATTAAGAGTTGTGGCTGTAGAAGAATTTATTTTCATGTAGTTCAACAATAATCCAGCCCAAAAAATGAAATGTTGAAAAAATGGAAAGATTTTCTACTTTCATGAAAAAAACATCTCTATAATAATCATCTTACTGTTGATGGCAAAGCTTTTGATACTTTGTTAAAATACTTTTCAAAAATTGCAAATAGTTTCAATAATTTTCTTTCTGTAATATTTGGT
Source organism: Unio pictorum (assembly GCA_030141615.1). NCBI lineage: Eukaryota > Metazoa > Mollusca > Bivalvia > Unionida > Unionidae > Unio > Unio pictorum. The sequence continues at coordinate 24,037,761 of JARLTB010000042.1, forward strand.
TACATTTTGGTAAGGATGTTGGTTAATTACTACCCGATATTGAATGTTTTGTCAAATGAACCTTTACCAGATGTTGTTAGAATTTTGTTAGAATTTTTTTTATATAAAATTGTCTTATTTAAAGACCTTTGGTTTAGATGGTCTGTCTGTAAAAGTCTTAAAACTGTAAATAAACAGCATCACTGAACTACTTACAGATTTGATAGTCCATTGACATTGTAATAAATATATCTGTAGACAAAGGGAGAAAAGCTAGAATTACCTCCCTTTATAAGTATGGAGATAATTAGAGTCAATAGCTATAGATATGTGTAAGTTCTACCAGTTGCTAGCAACAATTCTGGGAAACTTGTTTTTAGCACATTTTATCCAGAAATAATTTGATTAACCAGGATCAGTCAGGTTGCTGTCCGAATCATTCCTCCAAGACCAAACTTGCTGCCTTGATTGGTCATTCATTGAAGTATTAGGATTCTTCTAGGGTGCTGAAGAAATGAAAAAAAATTTGTTGAGCACTGAATCTCAAACTTTTTTCCTTCTAGCTGTTATCATTACATTATAAGCAATCGCAATTAATCACTGTTTCTCAGGTGTTTTAGTTTATAATTCCTTTACTAGAATACTAAAATTGAACAATGAATATACATTACAAATTAAATGACACTTGAAGCTGACCCAACAATACAGTAATAATCTTACGGAGAAAAAGATAGCATTATTGGGACATACTTTTTGTGTTTGAACTACAACATTTTCTCTAAGAAGAAATCCTGAACTTTTTTTTAAAAAATCCTATGGACAATGCTGAGAATAGTGATGATGGAAAAGTGATGAGTTTTATTGTTAGGCCTATGTACAGCTTTTGATATGCTAACCTTCAAGATTTACTGCATAGATTATTGGCACATAGTGTTACTAAACACACATTGCAATGATTTTAAAAACACACATTGCAATGATTTTCATCTTTTAGTAGATTCCAAGCTGTGACTTGTAAAAGTTCATTCTTGGAGTTTAACAAAAGTCCATTGGAGTACCATATGGATCATTTCTAGCCATCATTTTATTATTATGATTTATACATGATTTTCCAAAGTATTTGAAACCTTTTTCAATGTCTTTGTGTATAGATATTACATTAGATGTTGGTGATAAAGATGTTAGCAATGTTGAGAGGAAACTAAATAAAGATTTGTATCACTGTATCCCCTAGAGATGCAAGACTGAGAGTCAAAAATTTCCTTGGGGTCAAAAGTGGGGGTCAGACAGTAAAAAACAAACCTTAATATAAAAAATTAAAAATTTGGAGCACAAATGAGAGTAAAGGGAAACACTGTTTGTATGTATGATGTTAAACATCGTTTAAATTCACAGCAAATCCAGTACTGTTGTATTTCCACAGTACAGTGTTTTCTGTTGTTTTTCCACATTTTATCTACTTCATAATTGTATAATTCTTACATTCAGAGATGATACATCTTACGTTTAAAAAAGAAAGAAGCCAGGGTGATTTTGAATGTTAAATATATTCTAACATTTGCATCATCTCTTTTATGAGACAGATACCAGTTAGGGTTTACATTATTTTTAGGAAGCTGCTTTTTTCTTCATGATTTATACAAATTTATCACCACACAATCATCATGTTTTTAAGTTTGTTATGGACATGACAATAAGGATTACAAAACTGAGCATAGACAATGATTTATGTGTCAGTTTTGGGAGAGAACTGATTTCATTGCCTTGATAGTCCTTCTATCAAAGAACAGAAACTTCAAATTTTACTGTTCAGAGGCTATAGACTACAGCAAAAAATGTTCAGATAAAGTATTTCAAGACAAATAATAAATGTAGCCATGCAAAATCGCGATTGCTTGATCTACGGTATCATCTGGAAACAAATCGTGTGTTATTTGGGTTAAGAAAAGCATTAGTTTTCAGTTTCAGCTTAAGTATCAGAAATGTCTGACTAGTAAAGAAATATGTTCAGCATATAAGTACTATAGTCACAAGTTGAAAAGCATAGTAAGGCTTCACATTGAACTTTGCAGGAAAAATGACATCTAACCATCATGAAAGTGAAGTACTGAAAAGATCAAGAGAAATCAGCATAGATTGATCCTAATTTAAAATGTCTGTTTCAGTTGATTGAAACAAGTCACTTTAGTAAACTGCTGATTGTAATAATGTAAAAGAAACTAAATATTCTATGGAAATATTAAATCTCATTTTTTTTTTTGACTGCATAATTGTTTGATTTTATTCTTGAAAAATACGGTATCCTCAAAAAGTGGGTTACAAATTTCTGATCAAGGACACAGTATATAATGACTGAAAATGTGCATTTAATTTCACCGAAATGGATCTCAACTTTCCTCTCGTATCTCACATTAGGTTCACAGCTGACAGCTATTTATATGTAAGACACTGGTAATGTCAGAGCATGCTTGTTTCATTTGTACCTTTCTCCAGGATCCAGTTTGTATAACCTGTTTTGTTGGATATATCAGATGGGTATGTGAAACACAATCAGATTATATTTCCTACTGCTACATATATTTATGCATTTGAGAAGGCAAAACAAAAAATGTTTTTTCCGGTCGACTAACCATCAATGTTTCTCATTGCCGACCTGAGCACATTTTTGGTCAACAAGGTAAGAAAATAAAATAATAACATTTTAAAAAATATATTTAATGTTTGTAAAGATGACCTGCCAACCCTTATTTTAAAAGGATGCAATAGAAAACAAACATCTTTTCTTGGCCTAAAACAGAATAAAATATCTTGAATAAATCCATTTTACTGCCTGGACCTGCATATATGATGCTTTTGTCAGATCTACCAGTGCTATGAAATTCTTTTGTGGCTTATATACATGTACTTTAATTGGAGTTCTGTTAACAAACATGTAAAATTATAAATACTTTAGTCTAAAAGAAAAGGAAATATCATAATAAAAAGTCCTCTTCATTACAAATATAGATAAACCGCTCCATTGGCCTAGTGGTTAAAGCATCCGTTGAAGAAGTGGGAGGTCGTATGTTCAATCCCTGGCCGAGTCATACCAAAGACTTACAAAAATGGTACTAACAGCTTCATCACTTGGTGCTCAGCATTAAGAGGTTAGTGTTATGACTGGTTGGCCTGGTGTGAGGATAATGTGACTGGGTGGGACATCATGATACACGTATGCTGCATGATGCCCCAGTGCTAGACATCACTATAAACTGCCTCACTGCATACATCATAGTGATATCACTGAAAAATTGTTAAAGCTACGTTAAAAATCCTAATCAAATAAACAAATTAGAATATTTGAATGATTAGTTTCTGCATGTATATTTACATGGTTATTAATTTTTTTAAATATTTACAGGCAGTAAATTAAACTTTGCCATTTATATGTGTTAACATTGCAGCCTTGAAAACTTGATTTTGCACAGAATCGGGGCTTTTCTAATGGGTAGGTGATGGATGCAACTCTCTGGGAAATCAGTTTGTCTGGTGCAAACTTATGTTGGCCCTGCATAGAGTAATTGTGATTGAGCTATAAATTTATGGAATTTTACTTTAGAAATTTCATGCATCCATTTTTATTGGGGAGGGTTGAAACATCGACATATATATTCTTTAAATGAATACAAAAGTATATAAAAAGTAATGAAAGACTATGTTTAAACTTGTATATTGCTCATTGATTGGTTGTTTGGTTTTTCGTTGCACAGTATATCTTTGGTTACATTACCTGTATGTAAAGAAATAGGCTCTAATTGCTTTTGCCAAAGACACACCAAGGCATTAATCCTATGCTGGCCAGTGTATATATCAAACCCATGACTTGGATTATGTGTTTGACATTCAACTAACTAAGCTACACCAGTTTCCACATTTAATAGAACAAAGGACACCAAGTATAAGTTTAACTCGGAATAGAAAAGCATTTAGCAGTGTGTCTGATGGGAAACAAAGATGCCAACTAAAGTAAAAGTTTACTTTGCTTTCTCTGCATATTTTTATAGAATGCCAGGCACTGGGGTGACTGTTTCACCTGATATGCCCTCTAGCTTTAAATCTGCAGTGTTCCCATCCATGAAAAAAAAAATGTTATTGAATAAAGAGTATTGTTCCAGCCATAATTACTGTCAATGTTTTAATTTGGTTGTTCATCAATAGACCCAGTGCTATTAGTTGAAGTTACAGATGTCCCATACACATGTGTTATTACATGTCCTTGATCACTGTGAGAACATTCATTATGACCCATACTCTAATGCATGTTGTACTGGTCTTGGACACCAAGCCTTTTGATACCATTTTAGAAGCATGATTGACCTTTGACTCAGTACAATTTAGTTTTTTGGGGGGTTCTTTTGTGGTTACAGAATGGAGTAAAATACAGTACCATCTAGAGCTTTGTTTTTAAGCTGTTGGATCTGTTGTGTAACTTAGTACTGAATTCTTCAGTACAATACTTTGATTTTCCTCTGGTGGTAAGTATAAACAAATTGTTACATATATTTATATATTATTTGTGTTTACACCAGCATAATATTTTAATTTACTTTCTTCATAATGTGTACCTCCAATTACTGTGTTGTACTCCCATTTTAGTGACCCCTGTGTACAAATCCATCGGTCAGGAATTGAAGTGGAAACACTTTCCAAGTAGTACCTGTATGTATTGTAAACAAACCAACTAAATTGTGACATCATGGGCATTTTCTAATGGCAGTAAATAATTTTTGTGGTATTATGTAGTCATTAATCCGCATACACTGTGTCCAGCCTGTACTATTTCCTGGACCCCATATTTTAAAAAAAGTTGTCATCACTTTCAACAGCACATAAGATTTCAGGATAAGCATGTTATTTTAAGTTAACTGGAAAAATTGTTTCAAGTTAATATGAACTTCAAACTTAATAACGCAGACTTGTGGCTGAATATATAACTGTCTTACAGTTTATACAGGCAGGAAGGGTTAGAGAGCAGAAAGTAACAAGGTCTGCATATTTCTTCTTAGAGTGATCACTGTATTCTTTCCACTCGCACATTCTAAACAATTTCTTGTCATGTATTAGAATGCAAAAAGGGCCAAAATAATTCTACTTTCAATACATACCACATTAAGACCCAGCCTTATTCCCTTCCATATGTAGAAACCATGCAATTCTTAAGATTGGGCCATTGTTTTGATTCTGTGGACATGTGTGCAAAAATGTGATGTAGATGCATCTTGAATTTTTTGCATGTACATACTATTACTTCCAACTGCAGTCTGTCTACCTGCACAGAATGTTAAACAAACACTACAACCAGTGTTTGTTTAATTGTATAGAAAATGCACCAACACATTATGGGGGTGGGGGTGGGGGTTGCAACAGAGACATAATGTACCATATTTTACTTCTGATTGGCATTGAATGCTCCTAGCACATCAGTACAGAGGTTTTACCTTTCTAGACAAGGTATTACAGAATAAATGTTAACATGTATTTGCACACCAATAATATAAACCGTTGAAATTGCAATTATTTCTGAAGTAAAAAGACTTGGATAAATAACTGTTCTTTTGTCTGGTTTAATTTGCAGTAATACCAAAAATATTCCATTCTTGAATATTTCCCTTTAAAGGAATAAATATTTAATTTTGAAATACAGGTAATTGATCAATGTTTATAAATTTATCAAATGTTTTTTAAAAAAGATTCTTTGCATGAAGTTTGTATCCTTGGCCACTGAAATCTCTTTTAATGAGGATACCACTTTAATTTACTTGATTAAAACAACTCTGGAGGTGGGCTCATAAGACCATATTCTAAGTTCCACATTTAAAAAGTTAGAATACAGTTACGTTCCACCCTGTTTTCCATTTATTCATTGTGGTGTATGTCAGCTTTGATCATGGTCAAGCAGCTGGTAGGATGGTATGAAGGATTTAAGTTTAAAACTAATTCACCCAAATGAGTACATTTAGAGAGAGATTAAATAATAATTTATGAGAAAGTACAACAGCTTTTGATATCCTTGTGAACAAGATTTTTGTTTTTGAAAACATTTATTGTCCATTTGAAATCTCAGTCTATCAATTCAAAAAGAGTGGAGAAAAAGAGTTATAATACATTGTCCAATTTTTAAACATGAATATGTGCCAGTGGTTCTTTATATTCTCAGTTGGAATCATATACTTAAAAATGTGTAGATTTAGCTAAGAACAGCTATTATACTAACTAAAGAAAACTTTTGTAGTTGTGTACACCGGTAAGAAGAAAATATCCATTAAAATCAATGCACAAATAATATCCCAGAAATTAATTTTCTGTTATGACTTACATAGTTATTAAAACGAAAACAATTATACCCATTAAAACAAATAATTATACCCATTAAAACAAATAATTATACCCATTAAAATAAAAACAATAATGCCTGTTTAAACAATACAATTATACCCATTAAAACAAAAGCAATTATACCCATTAAAACAAAAACAAATATACCCATTAAAACAAAAGCAATTATACCCATTAAAACAAAAACAATAATGCCCATTAAAACAACACAATTATACCCATTAAAACTACACAGTTATACACATTAAAACAAAAACAATTATACCTATTAAAACAAAAGCAGTTATACCCATTAAAACAAAAACAAATATACCCATTAAAACAAAAGCAATTATACCCATTGAAACAAAAACAATAATGCCCATTAAAACAACACAATTATACCCATTAAAACAAAGCAATTATACCCATTAAAACAAAAGCAATTATACCCATTAAAACTAAAGCAATAATGCCCATTAAAACAACACAATTATACCCATTAAAACAACACAATTATACCCATTAAAACAAAAGCAGTTATACCCATTAAAACAAAAACAAATATACCCATTAAAACAAAAGCAATGATACCCATTAAAACAAAAACAATTATACCCATTAAAACAAACACAATTATACAAATTAAAACAAAAACAATTATACCCATTTAAACAACACAATTATACCCATTGAAACAAAAACAATTATATCCATAAAAGACAGTTGTAACCATTAAAACAAAATTCATACACTCATTACAACAAACATGACCATACATATTAATACCTATTGAAAGAAACATATCCACTGTAACAGACATGATTATGCACATTGTAAGACACAGTTGTAATCACCAAAACAAATAGTTGTACCCATTAAAACAAGCATGACTATACCAATTAAATAAACTAATCATTTTGTGAGGGGTCCCAGGCTGAACAACACTTTATAAGTTTATAAAAGAACAATTTTTTTTTAGCAAGAACTAGGAGAATACCTTGTGGTTCTTACCCCAGGGCCAGTGATCGCTCTCTCCTGTTGATGGTTTTTAAATTAAAGTGCTTGGCGGTGATCATCAGGGTTCCCGCGGGTCATGGAATCCTGGAAAAGTTTTGGAATTTAAAAAATAAATTTCAAGGGCCTTGAAAAGTAATGGATATTGTCAAAACCTTGCAAAGTTTTGGAAAAGTCATGGAATTTCTGACAAGGGAGTTAAATAAATTGATTACTTCAAATTTCTTAGAGCACAGAGCACCAGTTAAATAAAACACGATAAAAAAGATACGATAGATAACTGGATTCTTTTTATATAGCAAGAGCAAGTTCCTCTAACAGTAGATAGATGTCATTATTTATATTAATTTACTTCACAATGCAAGATAGTGTGGTCCTTGAGTTTTGTGAAATGGCCCTGGAAAAGTTTTGGAAATGTCATGGAATTTGTTTTTGTTAAATCTGCAGGAACCCTGGATCAGGAGTACATCTTGCTACTGACTTTGGAGTGACAGAATTCTGACAAATGTTTATCTTGAGGCAGCCAGATGTAGATATATAAATGCAGTAATAATTAAAATACATCCAGCATGCACATTCAGCTATCATAATGTTTGCATCGAATGATATTAAAATAATTTGGGTTATTTTCATACTGCCATTTTATTACATCATTGTCATTACTTGAAGCATCGGTGTGTAATTTTAGCAAAGTTAGGAGCGACAAACATACATCATTATGAGCTAATTAAAGACAAAATAACATAATCAAAACATATCTTTAAAATTGTGCAAACTGCAGGACCAAGAAATATTTGAGATGCATATAACTTGTTTTGTATTCACTATTCACTGTGTATGTTTGTTCAGTGATAGTATATACTCTGTGTTTGTTCGATGGTAGTTTATACTCTGTTCGTTTGTCCTGTGATAGTACATATGTACTATCTGGTCATTTATCCTGTGACAGTAAATACTAGATAGATATTTATCCTGTGATAGTATGTACTAGGTGGATGTTTGTCCTGTGATACCATATGCTCTGTGTATGTTTTCATGTGATGTTTGTCCTGTGATAGCATATGCTCTGTGTATGTTTTCCTGTTATAATATATACTAGGTGGATATTTGTCCAGTGACTATCAAAGCTCTCGGAAACGCTTAATTACGCGTATTTGGACGCAAAGTTTTGATCTGGGACGCAGAAAATCACCCACACTGGAGTCCTCCATATGCACCATTTTTGGGAGGGGCGCGTTTTTTTTTTTTTTTTTTTTTCAAACAGGATAATTTCGCAGCACAATAAATATGTTCTAATCACTATGAAAAATGGGGCAATGCTTTTATTTGAGTTTGTTGCTGACTTTTTTTGAGCATAGGTCGTCGGCTTGCTTTGATGATGGTGCATTTGTTATTGAAAGGCACTGCAAAAGGCTCTAGTTGAAGGACCTAACAAATACCCGTTTGTTATTGAAAGGCAACATCAGATAATTGTAAAACATTGAGACAGATTTGTTTATTTGTTTAGTATATATCAGTGCTTCAAAGGTAATCAGTTTCTTTGAAGTGTCAGCAAAACAATTTTTTTCTTCCATCTGGTTTTCAACAAAAAATTAGCGTCATCTGGTGTACTGTACTTATTTCATGTTTCCGCCTTCAGAGGTGTTGGATTTTAAATAGTCAGTTGCATGATTATTTTGATTATAATACAGCATACAGTAAAAATACTAGATATCAGCATAAGCAGATTATGATATAACAGTGCATTGTTATGTCCAAGTTTGCTGCTTCCTGTCATGGTGCCTTTTATTTTCTCTACTCCAAACGCAAGATTGTATATACAGCTTTTATCAGCCAAAATTCATGTCGCCACAAATATTGCCATGTGGTATTTATTTTGTCACCAGAAAGGAAAACAGAATTGCAATTTTCTACATTAGCGAAGCCCCGTGGTCCAGTAATTGATTTCATTTCCGATTGTAGCTGTATAACTATTGCATGCGAACTCGAAACTAAGACACATCGAGACTTGGACAAAATGCCATTTGCAAATTTGGACAATTATTTTGGGGTTAAACGAAAAAATGATGAAGAATTAAATGAGATTCAGAACTGTGCTTAAGTTACAAGAACATGGCTTTGAAATATGTAATGTTTATGCATCAGGCTATGGAAATGAAATACATTACATTGGAATCTTTCTTTCTGCAATTCAGCCCAAATATAATTAATTTTATTTTTTATACCAAAAAGGCACGTTATTGAATAATTACAGAAATGACATTGTTGTGCAGAGTTACCAGTCACACCGAATAAGCTGATACAGTTGTACATCAGTGTTGAGGGAATTAAACTCTATGGCAACCAACACTTATTCTAATCTGCAAAGTTTAACAAATTTTGGGATGGGACTGCAACTTTTGCTGGTCACCAGGGACTCCAAATTTTACTAAAATGGGAGTCCTGGACTCCTAGTTTTAAAATCCTAGCGAGACATCTATGTACTTGGTGGGTACTTGTCCTGTAATATTATATAGGTTTCCTCAGTGTATGTGTGTCCTGTGATATATTTAGTGAATGGTTGCTTATCTACTCCCAAACTCGCAAAGATCAGATTTGTATTTCAGAGAATCTGACGGGGTTCTTTTGAATATTTTTCAGTTGGCATCGATTCATAAACCACCTTGGGTCATGTGCTTTCATATTTTATTTAATCAACTGTCATCATTCGTTTTGTTTTTATTTTTTGTTTAATCTTTCATAACCTGTATCAAAACCTAGTATGTCAGTCTCATTTTTTCCTTCATCTATAGTGCATGTGTTACTGAGATTGTTGGCAAGTATTTCAAAATTGTTGATAATAAATTTAATGCCAATAGGTTATTGTTATGTAAAGTTAAAGCACACGTATTGGGTGAACGTTTTGTACAGTACAAGCTGTACATTTTTCTGTAGGGCTAACTATGAAAGGAATTTGTGCAGAAAAAGTGCAAATCAGCAGTTTTTGTACCAAACTTACTGGCAGATCAATATGAATTTTTTTAAACACTAGATGTTATGGTAACAGCTAATTGAAGTTTATGGGACATCTGAATTACAGCCTTTATAATGTGAAAATGAATTCAGGAAGGATGATGTTTTTAAATCTTTGGTGTCTCACATCACAGCAGAAAGTGCTGGTTATTGGTGCTGAGGTATTTGGAATTTATGGTGCCTTGCCTGAGAACAAACTGCTATAGTCAGCTACAGCTAGAGTGTTTGGCACCCGGGGACAATATTCATTACCCCCCCCCCCCATCAACTCTGAAACCCATTATTTTCATCAATAAAATCACCATTACCTGTTACAACCTATTTCAAAACCCATTTTGGCGCCCCACTAGTATGGCGCCCGGGGACATATGTACCCCCCCCCCCATGCCCCTCCCCCCCCCCCAGCTACGCCTCTGAATTAGGTGGTAATATTTGAAAACTGTACAGGTTCAGTCACATGTCCTGCATACTTACTAATGAGCCATCTTATGTCCAGTACAATCACCTTATGAGAACATGCAGGCAGGCATTATTCTCTCACCCCAACAGTTGCAAGTTAAGTAAACAGCAACATAAATGTTCAGATATAGTTTACTTCTGATATTTCCCACTTATCATTCTCAGCATTTATATAGGAAAATTTCTCGTAAAAACTGAATTTTTATTTTAAAAAATGTACAGTTATTCCAGTACATTAATATTCAAGTATTTAAACCATATTTGGTGTGATGTAAGGCCAGATTAAAAAAGCTGGGACTGCTGGTTACATTGAACAAAATTAGGGTAGTTTGGCTTGTATCCATGTTTTTAGGTTGTTTTTCATTTTGTTTTCTTAGTCCAGAAAGCACAATTTAGAAAATACATGTCATTCTTATCCTGCAGTTAATCTTAATTACATCCTTTTAAGGTTTTCTTTCCAAACAATTTTTTATGGTATGCTGGAAAAAATAGTTTTGTTTCGGTAACCAGAACCATGCATACATTAGTGAATGAGTGGGGCCTAAGTGATGGTAAAGTAGCTTGATTTGGCTTTGGATCACAAAATTGGGTGTCTGAGCAGCAAATGTTATGGTTGGTGTGGTGTGAGAATACATCTTTATGTACATAATATAGGCCTTGGGCCAAAATTCTACATTATATTAAAATAACATAGGCCACAAGCACAAATTATGCTAAAGTACTGTAGTGTAGATTACAAGCCAAAATCACACAGTTTCTTCTAGTAATGTAAGCAATAGCTGAAACATCAGATTATATTGAGTAATGTAGGTCACATGACAATATCACAAAATGCATTCCAGTAATATAGGTCACAGGACAAGATCACAAAATATATTCCAGTAATGTAGGTCACAGGACAATATCACAAAACATTCCAGTAATGTAGGTCACAGGAACAATATCACAAAAAACATTCCAGTAATGTAGGTCATAAGAACAATATCACAAAACATTCCAGTAATGTAGGTCACAGGAACAATATCACAAAAAAACATGCCAGTAATGTAGGTCACAGGACAATATCACAAAATATATTCCAGTAATGTAGGTCACATGAACAATATCACAAAAAACATTCCAGTAAGGTAGGTCACATGAACAATATCACAAAAAACATTCCAGTAATGTATGTCACAGGAACAATATCACAAAAAACATTGCAGTTATATAGGGCATAGGCAGAAATGACAAATCACATTCAACTAATGTAGGTCACAGGACAAAGTTACAAATTACATTCAACTGGTGTAGGCCATCACAAATTAAAATGTTTAACAGAAATAGCTGGAGAGGGAGATGAGAACAAGTAAATAGTGACAACTTGTATCTGTTATACAGTGTCATACAAGTAGGTGTAAATAGTGACAGCTTGTATACAGTGTCATGCAAGTAGGTGTAGATAGTGACAACTTGTATACAGTGTCATGCAAGTACTGTAAATAATGACAGCTTGTATACAGTGTCGTGCAAGTACTGTAAATAGTGACAACTTGTATAGTGTCATACAAGTAGGTGTAAATAGTGACAACTTGTATACAGTGTCATGCAAGTACTGTAAATAGTGACAGCTTGTATACAGTGTCATGCAAGTAGGTGTAAATAGTGACAACTTGTATACAGTGTCATGCAAGTACTGTAAATAGTGACAGCTTGTATACAGTGTCATGCAGGTACATGTAATAAGTGAAAAATTATATAATATCATGCAAATACATGTAAATAGTGACATTCTATAATGGCAAGTAAATAATGACAAATTCTATACAATATTATGCAGGTACATGTATATGTATCATAAAGTTCCTAAGCATAATGCACTGACAGATCTGGGTCTCAGCAGCTTTATTAGGAGTAAAATCAGTAAACAAACAATATATACCCATATTTGCTGGTGCATTATGCTACTGCAGATCAGGGTCTCTGTTGTTTGGAGATTGACTCTATTTATAAATTAGTACTTAGAGTACCTGTTAAAGGTTTTAAAAAAGGTGTTTGGTTCGTGTTCATGTTTTCTTTTAGTTTCTAAAAACAAACAAGGTGGATTATGTTCATACATAGGATGAAACATTATAAAATATGGAAATTTCATTATGTGACATGATTCTCTGCCCCTTTATAGTCGTGGAATACATCAATTATAATTTTGGCTAAAAATTATTAGAGTTCTCAAAGAACAGGTGGCAATTCCTTTACAAATATACAGTGAACAGTTTGATTCTTTAATCTGGCTCAGCTTTATTTGACAACAGCTAAATCTTTGAACATTGTAAAACATAAATCAAATGCTGACAAACTGATCTCTGAAAATTTGGGCTTGATGTTTTTTTAGTTAAAGAAGAAATATATTGTTTATTTAGAAATTGATTTGTTTAGGGTTTTTGTACCCTCAGAGAAATGTAGAATTTTTTCAAGTTGTAATTTGTCAAATGGTTTTTGTTGTTTTATTGAATACTTTACAACTTACAATTTGAAATCATACATGATAGAAATTCAGATCCATGCTGTTGACAGTGCATGCATTAATCTAACTACAATAGCTATGCAATTGCCAATGGTTTCATTCATTTGACTACCATAATTATGCTATTGACAATGGTTTCATTAATCTAACTACAATAGCTATGCCATTGCCAATGGTTTCATTCATTTGACTACCATAGTAATGCTATTGACAAGGGTTTCATTAATTTGACTACCATATTTATGCTATTGACAATGGTTTCATTAATCTAACTACCATAGGAATGCTATTGACAATGGTTTCATTAATTTGACTACCATAGTTATGCTATTGACAATGGTTTCATTAATCTAACTACCATAGGAATGCTATTGACAATGGTTTCATTCATTTGACTACCATAGTAATGCTATTGACAATGGTTTCATTAATTTGACTACCATATTTATGATATTGACAATAGTTTCATTATTCTAACTACCATAGGAATGCTATTGACAATGGTTTCATTAATTTGACTACCATAGTTATGCTATTGACAATAGTTTCATTAATCTAACTACCATAGGAATGCTATTGACAATGGTTTCATTCATTTGACTACCATAGTAATGCTATTGACAATGGTTTCATTAATCAAACTACCATAGTTATGCTGTTGACAAGGGTTTCATTAATCTAACTACCATATGTATGCTATTGACAAGGGTTTCATTAATCTAACTACCATATTAATGCTGTTGACAAGGGTTTCATTAATCTAACTACCATATTAATGCTATTGACAATGGTTTCATTATTCTACCTACCATATTTATGCTATTGACAATGGTTTCATTCATTTGACTACCATAGTAATGCTATTGATAATGGTTTCATTAATCTAACTACCATATGTATGCTATTGACAAGGGTTTCATTAATCTAACTACCATATGTATGCTATTGACAAGGGTTTCATTAATCTAACTACCATATTAATGCTATTGACAATGGTTTCATTATTCTACCTACCATATTTATGCTATTGAGAATGGTTTCATAAATCTAACTACCATAGGAATGCTATTGACAATGGTTTCATTATTCTAACTACCATAGCTATGCTATTGACAATGGTTTCTTTACCTACCTACCATATTTATGCTATTGACAATGGTTTCATTAATTTTACTACCACTTTTATGCTTTTCACAATGGTTTCATTAATCTAACTACCATAGTTATGCTGTTGATAATGGTTTCATTAATCTAACTACCATAGTTATGCTGTTGATAATGGTTTCATTAATCTAACTACCATAGTTATCAGGTGTCCGAGTGGTCTAAAGCGCTGTCCGTTACGGATCAATACCATCTCACCTCTGCGTGGGTTCGAGTCTCTGATTTGGCCAATATGGGTATGTGAGAAAGCTTGCCAGTAGCTTCTCGTTGGTTGGTGGTTCTTTCCAAGGGTTTTCCGGGTTCTTCCTCCACCACTAATACAGGTTGCCATGTATAGCCTATCTTGTGCTGAAAAATGGCGTTAAACCAAAAAAACAAACAAACTTACCATAGTTATGCTATTGACACTGGTTTCATTAATCTAGTGGCAAGCTTTCTCACATACCCATGCTGGTCGAGCTCGAGACTTGAACTCACAGATAGAGTACGTACATATCAATTTAAGAAATGTTAATCCTTTAATAAAGGTATCTTAAGCTTGAGTATGCATTCATGTAATATAAATCTTGTATGGCTTATCCACACATCACTTCTGAATGACAACTTATTGAATTGTACTGATTCTAGAAAGTCAGTTCACAGTTGGTCAATGTAATAAGTTTCAAAATCTAGGTTCATGTGTACTTACAGTTAGACAGTGATCCAAAGTATATTTGTGCTAAAAAAAAATAAAGTGGGATGGATTGGATGGGCGCACTATTTAACAAGTATGATAACATAAAAGTTGATTGCACAACCGCTAGATTTATTCGGTGTTTTTAATGAAAAGAATCAGTTTAAGTTAATTTAACTATTAGATTATACAGGTAAATGCATATACTCCATTCTTTTCCTCTGTGTAATACAAAAAATTTCTAGCCTTTTTAGATCGTCACACTTTAAGAACAGACAGATATGTCTGTGATATTTGCTCAAGTGGTCTTAGTGGTTAGATTGTCCACCTTGGATGCAGGAGATTGTGGGTTTGATTCCTGGCCGAGTCATACCAAAGATATGAAAAAAAGGTACTAAAAGCTGCATTAAGAGGTTAGTGTTAGGGCTGGTTGCCAGGATAATGTGACTGGGTGGGACATCATACTACATGTCTGCTGCATGATGCCCCAGTGCTAGACATCACTATAAACTCCCACACTGCAGACATCATAGTGATATGACTGAAAAAGTTTTCAAGCTACGTTAAAAATCCAAATCACATACACAACTGTCCATGATAAATGTGTTTGTGCAGTGGAACTGCCAGTAAAGTTTGACCATATTTATATGGTGTATGCCCTGCTTTGAACAGTGTAGATCTATCCAGATCTGCCATGATCACAGACTGTTTTGACCAGTTAAGGTCTATGTAGTTCACACAGAAATATTAGAGAAAAAAAGTGGAGACCCTGATGTACCAATGCAATGTGTCAACATAGATCTGGATCTACCGGTATGCTGTTCCCATTATTTTATGCTTTTTATATGGATAATTGCAGGTTTAAGGACCAAAAGTGTATCAGTTGAGGGTTTAGAGATGTCTTTCAAACTGACATGGTTGAATTAAAACAAGTTCTAGAATTATCTTAACAATTTCAACATTTATAAATGGCTATACAACATTTCTTTGATTTATTTTATCACTGACTGTGTATTTGTATCATTTGTCTTCTCTAATTGTCTTTTTCTCCTTACAGGTTCATGCTAACACAAAGGTGTCTGAGAACATCTCTGAAAATGATATAATGCTCATATCATGTCTTTCCACAATATGGACTGCCAGTGGATACCTTGTACATAAAATTTGGATCTTCCTGTGAACTCCTGATATAACAAAAAAAACGATGTCCGAGTATGAGGATGTTTTGCGGCAGATCGGCTCATTTGGGCCGTATCAACGCAGGGCATTCATATTCGTCAGCATGTTTGAAACACCCCTTGCTTGGGCAATGTTGACACCAATTCTTCTAAATGCCAAGGTGGACTGGGTTTGCCCAGACTGGTCGCAGGTTCATGTCAATTATACAGACAGTTCAGGGAACTTGTCAACGTTAAATATTAATTCCTGGGATGAATATGACTTATACCATCATATATTTGGCAACGACACAAATATACCAGTTCCTTCATTACAGAACTATTGTCCAGTGAATAATACAGTATGCCCAGGGATCAAATTTAATTCCGTAGATGGATTGAACTCTATTGTAACACAGGTAGGTACTTAATTGTTGAAGCCCACAAACCATTACATTGCCAATGTTTATTGTATTTGAAAATAAATGAGGTCACATTAAGACCATGTTGTTGGGAAAACACGTGAGCTGATTATAATGTGGGGAAAAAATGTTCCGAAATTTCAGTGAATTTATTTCTCTACAATATTGAATTTTCAAAAAAGTTAATATACTTGAAACATCACAATAATTTAGTGTTTGAGAAAAAAATATATTTTTTTACCATTGTTGTTTCCATGTTTCTCTATCACATACATATTATATCTGAATAACCAGTAATGATGAACGTGATTGTATCCATTATCATAATACTTGTAAAGTGGAACAAAAACTCTATTACTCATTATAATGTAAATTATGTGATGAAAAACATGTATGATACAGTGCCAGTGCCTACCCAGATGGACATTTCAGAAAATTTGTACCTGGTGTTAAGTAGCCACAGTTTCATAAATTTAAGTGCTATGTAATTCAAAGGATGTGGAGAGCTGGGCTTTGGTTGGTTTTTCTGTTTGTGTAACATGTGATTGTCTATTTTGATGTTTTATGTTTAGCTTTGTTTCAGCATCCTTCATTGTTAGTACAGTTTATGTCATGCACACATAGGAAATAATTTTTAGAAATAAAATGGCCATACTTTAATTTGTGTATGTTGTGTATGTTGACAGAGAATAAATTGCGTAAATGAAGTATGTTTTTCCCTTAGGGTAGTGTCAGGTACACTAAAAAAATTAATAATATAATAATACCATATATACTTGCATTAATGAAGTATGTTTTTCCCTTAGGTAGTGTCAAGTACACTAAAACATTATAATAATATAATAATACCATATATATTTGCATAAATTAAATATGTTTTTCCCTTAGGTAGTGTCAAGTGCACTAAAACATTATTATAATATAATAATACCATATATACTTGCATAAAAACCCATTTGTGTATAAACTGCCCCCCTCCCCAACTGAATAAGAATAAACACTAAAGAGTGCATAAAAGCCGACCCAAAAGTCTGACAAAACATCACCAAATGCATGCGGTAAGTTCTAAATGCATTTATTTAGGCAAACTTACATTAGTCAAAATTACTTGTATAATGCTCTCGGAATTGGCATATGTGATCATTACATCTAAATGGTATAAATTTGTTTGAAAAGTCAGGAAATTTATTTAAATGTCTTTTTTGTTGTTGTTTGCCTAATTCAGATTTGTGAACAACTTGCTCAGACAATGACAAGAATTGAGCATTTGCAGGTTGCAGTAACACTACTTGTCTCATTTGACGTAATTATTGTTTTTTTTATGCATTATTGCATTAGACTTTATTTCAGTGCAACAGTAATTACATTTTTAATTTGCTTTGAAATTGTAAATACTGAACTCATTAAAATATATGACAATATGACAACAATGACAGGGTTTGATTCACTGCTCGCATTTATGTTAGTGAGTGTATTTACATAATTGCACCACCGCATGTACATTGTAGGTTTGAACACAAGCTAAAATGAAATACCATATTATCTGGCCAATAAATCAATGCAGAGTACAAGTTGAATTCACTAATTTTGCACATTTTTCATCCTTTGTCCATTTATATAAGTCTATTCGGAGTATAACAAGAGGTCAGATCAATAACTTG
The DNA here is from genome assembly GCA_030141615.1 of Unio pictorum. Lineage (NCBI taxonomy): Eukaryota > Metazoa > Mollusca > Bivalvia > Unionida > Unionidae > Unio > Unio pictorum. The sequence continues at coordinate 24,056,162 of JARLTB010000042.1, forward strand.
GCTTCATATTTTACATTAGTAACTTCAATCTAAGATGAAGACCTGACATTCAAGTCAAAAGTATTGACTTATAGGCCGGAAAATGTGGCACATCCCTTGGATTCAAATCATGGGCACCACTGCACTAATCTTTAATGATAAATCCAAAATACAATAATTAAGTTTCAGAAATAATGCTGCAAAATCTAGGCCAATACTGTAAAAACGGAGTTGTAGTTTTCTTTGATGTAAGCAACCTTACACCCTGTTTTTTTTATTAAATTACAGTAATCATACTAATATTATACCGTGAAAGGCAATTACAGATCAAAGTACTGGTATAGTTACCGATTAAAATTGCCTCTTAACGAAGGCCAGTTTCCGTGTTTTAATGATTAACCGGCCTGTATTTCTGTTGGACAACAAAGGACAAATCTTCCAAATATAAACAAAGGAGACGCAGAAATATCCAGCTTATCATTGTGTAGAAAATTATCCACCTTATCATTGTGTAGAAAATTATCCAGCTTATCATTGTGTAGAAAATTATCCAGCTTATCATTGAGTAGAAAATTATGATTGTGTTCTACCAAAACACAAATTAAAAATAGATTGATGATAATCTTTGTTAATCTATGTTCAGAATTTTAGTCTTTATTATTATCATTCTTTCATGAACATGTAACAGTTATGCTGGTTGTGCCTTCTACAATTGAACAAATGTACCTTTTCATAAAGATTACCACTGTTTGTAGCATTGCTTGTATCATTGAAAAAGATAAACTCACGAGCTTGTGAATTAACGTATCACCAACAAGTTGAAGTGTTATTTGGAAGAATGCAATTTGGTAGAAAAATTGAATTGAATAAAGCAAAAATTTGCATCTAATTTGTTTGGTAATAAACAATGATTAAAGTGATGCTAGGCACGATTTGCACTGTGCAAGTACTGTGCCTTATAGTACAGCCTGCTTCTCCCAGTAAACTTAAACTATCTGTGAATTATGAAGTCGTTATTGACCTTTTTTAATTTCAGAAATCAGAAAATATGCTCTTGCAAAATAATAACAAAAGCCATCCTTACACTTTATAACGGTTTAGTAAGTTTTGGGACACCAAGAATGTATTTGTTATACATACGTCTTTGGACATGGAAAAAATTATTTTTCAAGTCCCAAGATTTATAGCCATTGTTAAAAGCTTTCAAGTTAAAACCTTGGTCCATGGATAAGCCATCCCACCCATCTTCCAGGTCTTTATTTTTCCTAAATTATTTAGCTTATATGCAGGTATAGAGGGTAATAATACTTATAATCCTAATAATAATGGCATCTTTATTTTTAGAGGGTGACACACATAGTCAAAGAGTATTCTCCCTTGAATTTTTCCTTAGAAGTTTGTATTAAAAAAATGTACATCATATCTAATTGCTCATTGGTGAATACCAATATTGTGCTTCTAATATGCAAAAATTAAGAGTCACTAAATTGATTGATATGAAAATACTGTTACTTATTTTGCTACATTACATACAAGATTTAATGTAAAATTATGAATATGTTCCATACTTCTTAAGACCAGATTTCACATTCAGACTCCAGACAATTGCAAGTAGTAAATAGATTCTAATGCCGACAATTTATACAATTTACTGTTTAGGGTGCATTAACAATTTATTGATAACTAGTTTAAGCATGTCGTCTTCTTTTGCAGATCACTTAATTTGTATGAAAACTGTCCAGATAATTTCTGTGTCTTGATAGCATGTTACATTGCACAGTAGTATCCTGGTACAATAAACATAAATTTAGTACAGATTTAAGGGCAACATATTTGTTATTAATTTTTTTTTAAAAAGAATATTATTTGAACAAAATTTATTCATCTTTATGAGTTCTTAGGAACTGGCTTTTGCTTTATATATATTGTTTGAAAGAAGCTCTGATTGTGTTCTTCTGCAGTGGTCCCTTGTGTGTGGCAATGCTTATGTAACAGAGTTGATAACATCCATCCAGATGGGCGGAGTTCTTCTCGGAGCTCTCCTGACAGGCCAGCTAGCAGACCTGTTTGGTCGACGTCACATCCTCTTCATTGAGCATGCCATGTTGGTTATTATTTGGTTCTGCAGTGCCTTTGCAGGCGACTGGTACACATATGCAGTACTTAGATTTATTATAGGTGGACTTCTTGGAGGTAGGTAATCATTAGCTTCTTCACTATTGACAAATACACAAGTTCCACATGTCCAGCTTTATCAAATCACCAAATCCTTTTCTTCTTCTGTCTGTTCTTCAACAATTTGTTCAACATGATAACTTTATTGAGAAGTTTGTTTTGATTTTTAGATTTCTTATGCAGTGTTATATTGATGACAAAATTTTGTTTACAGTATTCTATGTAATCGTTTAGAAAAGTTGTGGCCCCTGATTGTCTATCCACAACAATTGTTTCAGCACTTTAATTTTTCCAATAATTGAAAGACTGGCTAAATTTGCCAAGCAGTTCTGTATTGATGAGACCTTGAGTGTGTTTGATTTCCAGGGTTGTACAACATTTACATGGATTATGCCCCCTGTTTTCCACTCTTCCAATCTTTTGTTTCCAAAGCACAACTTTACAATAGTTTGGTGGATTTCAAGCATCTTTGGTGTGCAGCTTTATATTAATGAGATCTTGAATGAGTTTGATTTCCAGCATTTCACATCATTTACTGCAATTAAACTCGTTTACAGGAATAATTCCCCCTTATTATGCATTTGCTAACATTTTGCTTCATAACTTTAGCAAGGTTTATTTGTTTTGAAATATATTTGGTAAGCAGATTTGTATAATAATAATAATAATAATAATAATAATAATGCTTTATTTAAAGAGGGTGACTCATTAGTCTAGGATTATTCTGCATTGAGGCCCTCTTATGAAGGGTATAACAATATACATTATATGAAGAAAGCAGTAAGTACTGTTTATTTTTATTGATCTTGAATGAGTTAAGTTTTGACAATTCCACATTATCGCAAAAGAAAAGATATGGTTCCAGAGTGCCTATCTATCTTCGATTTCTAAATTCATTTTGCTTACAAATTTTGTATTTTAATTTAAAAAAATGTATCATTCCTGTTTATAATAAAGAATTGGAATAAGTTGTGTTTTGCAGCACTCCATATCTTCATTTAGATCATGTCTCCTAATTGCCTGTCCTTTGATTTCAATTGTATAAGGCTTTGTCAAACAAAATATGGAGTTCTTTGTGACCCTCCTTTTGTTTAATAACTCAAGTTTATTAAAAATTCCAGTGACCACTGTCCATTCACAAAATGGAATACTATTATTTCTTAGTAAATCACTCATCTGGGTTTCATAAAATCATTGACATTTCAATTAAAACTATGCTCAGACTTAGCATGTTGATTGTTTATAAACTGCAGTCAGATTATTACATTATACTTTTGTTTTGAAACCAAACAGCCTGTTAGCTTTTAGATCCAGAGTTTCAGTTTTTACATGCCTGAATTTTTTTAATGTTTAATTTTTGCATTCAGTAAATATTTTGAGCAAGTTAAAGTTTTATGTAAGCTAGCAGTACTGAACTAAGCTTGTCCAACCATAAACACTGCAGTGCTAAAATTGTCTGACACTGAAGATGTCAGTCCTATAATGCTAAGCTTATCAAACCATGAACATACCAGAACATCAGTCAGAACATCAGTGCTAAAATTGCCTGACACTGAAGATGCCAGGCCTGTTGTGCTAAGCTTGTCTGACCATGAACATGCCAGAACTGCAGTGCTAATATTGCCTGACACTGAAGATGCCAGGCCTGTTGTGCTAAACTTGTCCTACCTTGAACATACCAGAACTGCAGTGCTAAAATTGCCTACACTGAAGATGCCAGGCCTGTTGTGCTAAGCTTGTCTAACCATGAACATGCCAGAACTGCAGAGCTAAAATTGCCTGACACTGAAGATGTCAATCCTATAATGCTAAGCTTATCAAACCATGAACATACCAGAACTTCAGTGCTAAAATTGCCTGACACTGAAGATGCCAGAAATGCAGTGTTATGCTTGTCTGACTGAATATACCAGAATTGCAGTTCTTAATTTACCTGACACTGAAGATGCCATGCCTGTGGTGCAAAGATACAAAGGCTGCTAAGATTTTGTGCAAAAACTTTTGTAGGTGAAAAAAATTGTTCTACCAATTCCTTGTTAGATAATACCGGTAGTTGGAACCTTGGAAAGGCATATTGATATTTCATTTAGCATCCATGAATTCGGATTTTAAGTGTATCTTATTGAAGTCAAAATACTTGTAGATTCCTAGCATTAGTTTTGTTTAATTTCCCTTCTTCACTGTGCACTTGCCAAATAAAGCAGCATCATTATTATATTATGTTAAAGTAGTATTGATCGTCGCCATTGGGATAATTTGTATCACATGTTTGATACCTCAATCTCTTAAGCTTTATTTTTGAAGGAAAGCATTTACACTAGCAGCACAATAGTTAGTGTTGTAAGTCATGTTCTTGGAAACAGTGTTGAAAGTACGTGGTTTGAAATCTTCTGCAAATATTCAGTGTCCCTGAGGTAGGAAACTTAACTCAGATTTCCTCTGCATGAGATAGTCATTAGTGTGTTAAAAGGGCGTATAAACCAACCAACCAAATCAAACCAAGCCTGTTCTAAAAATAGCAAGGTTTTCATTGTCAAAGGTTTCAAAGATAATTATCAAACTACCCCCTAAGACAGCTGATGTGATGGATTTAATTGCAGTGTTGGTATTGTTGATCAGTACAAGAAAAATGAGGAATCAAGTCGTTAGACTGATGTGATTGTTCTAAAAATAGCTGAGCATCCTATTGACCCAACTGCATTTAACAACAGCCAGGAACCGAAGAAAGTTTTCAGTGATATTGGAGCAAGGAATAGTATTTTCCATTAATTAAAGTTTTCAGTGATATTGGAGCAGGGAATAGTATTTTCCATTAATTAAAGTTTTCAGTGATATTGGAGCAAGGAATAGTATTTTCCATTAATCAAAGTTTTCAGTGATATTGGAGCAAGGAATAGTATTTTCCATTAATCAAAGTTTTCAGTGATATTGGAGCAAGGAATAGTATTTTCCATTAATCAAAGTTTTCAGTGATATTGGAGCAAGGAATAGTATTTTCCATTAATCAAAGTTTTCAGTGATATTGGAGCAAGGAATAGTATTTTCCATTAATCAATGTTTTCAGTGATATTGGAGCAAGGAATAGTATTTTCCATTAATTAAAGTTTTCATTGATATTGGAGCAAGGAATAGTATTTTCCATTAATCAATGTTTTCAGTGATATTGGAGCAGGGAATAGTATTTTCCATTAATTAAAGTTTTCAGTGATATTGGAGCAAGGAATGGTATTTTCCATTAATTAAAGTTTTCAGTGATATTGGAGCAAGGAATGGTATTTTCCATTAATTAAAGTTTTCAGTGATATTGGAGCAAGGAATGGTATTTTCCATTAATTAAAGTTTTCAGTATACGGTAATTGGAGCAAGGAATGGTATTTTCCATTAATTAAAGTTTTCAGTGATATTGGAGCAAGGAATGGTAATTCCATTAATTAAAATTTTCAGTGATATTGGAGCAAGGAATAGTATTTTCCATTAATTAAAGTTTTCAGTGATATTGGAGCAAGGAATAGTATTTTCCATTAATTAAAGTTTAAAGATCATTTGTTTGCTGAGAAAAGATGTCAAGAAAAACAAAAATATTGCTCATGAATTGAATGATTTCATTGTTACTAAAAATGTTAAAGATCAGTTTCTTGTTGTCATAAAATAAGGTATGACTTATGACATGTCACAAAATTCACAGCCATTGACAGCTTACTATAAACTTGAGCATTGTTCATTTTTGGAAGTATTGCATACATTTGTAATCATGTACAAAAGACTCATTTTCAGATAAGATAAGATAGGTTAAGATTACATTTGTGTATAAATCAGATTCCAATGATGAAGTCAATTATTACATTTATTCAATCTGGCATCCAGTATTTTCTGTAGAAGGAATGATTATTTGCTAAGTATTCTTGAATATGAACCGTTAAGTTTTTTAAAAAAATATCAATTGTATCGTACACAATCTGAGTTTCTCCATAATCACTTTTGTAATTTTCACAAGTATACAATTTTAAGTGTTCACCGTCAAAATAATAATTTTTACCCAATAATAATAATAATAATAATATAAAATGTGATATGTTGGTAAAAGAAAACTTAGGTTATAAACATGTCACTTTAAAAAAGAAATCAATGAGATTTTAACTTCTCTGAAACATGATGGTATCATTTTTGTAAACTACATTTCGGTTTTATATTGTAGGTGTACTGGTGGTCAACTTTGTCCTCCCCCTGGAGCTTGTGACACCAGAATGGAGAACTTTCTGTGGCTGCATTGGATTGTGGGCCGTAGGGCTGATGTTCATGTCCTTGTGGGGATACCTTATCAGAGATTGGCAGTACCTTGTGATAGCAACCTCTACAGCAAGTGCATTTATTCTTCTGTCCTGGTGGTAAGTTCTAGCATCAGTTTGTTAACTGATGTCCCTCTTTCTAAAGTCCCTTGGCATACATCTGCCTTTGTATGATGTCATCCATTCCAAATAGATTGGGTACATTTTGATTTACAGCCATTAGTTTTACATCAGATTTTCTTTTTAAGGCCTGCTGGGCCTTTTGTGATGTATGCATCACTAAGAGCTACTAAATTCCACAGCTCATATGATTTATATCTGATATAACCAACACAGAAGGTCAGATCCAGCTTGTATGTAAAAAGGGAGCATTGTTCTTATAAATAAGGCAATAGAATGAATCTAAGGTTCTTGCTGCAGGGAAGTTACCAGATGTGTATGTGCAGCGGCTTGAATCGTATATCTTCAGTGACTCTTCTTACTTTTCATATGCAATAAAGTAGTACAACCTTGTTTCTCCAAAGTTGGATAATGCAAACTTCTATTTACGATAATATTTATTTACACACAACACATCTACACTAGCCAAGGTTTTGACAACCCTATCTATATCTTGGTGGATCGAACACCTATATTGGTGCTTTGCCCTAGCAACATCTATTGGACTTTATGTGTTGTCTCCCATAGTGTATAATGCTAACTAACCAATAGCATTGTGCATTGTACATCTGCCAAAAACGGTGGTTGCAATTAACCTAAAAAGGATACCTTTTAAGTTGAACATTGAAAGTATGACTATGTACCAGAGGGAAGCCATTACAGGTGTATTTGAGTCAATGGTATTGGTGCAAACATGTACTAACAGTGGAAAATTGCTTATTTATCAGTCCATTCAAGTTGTGTGCTCCCATGTCTCGATCATGTAGGAAAAGTGTTCAGATTTGAACACAAGACTTTAGTTTTGTTGAAACTTGAATTTTGATTGGATGCAGTGGCTGGAGTTAACTTTTTGTGTGCAGTTTTGAAACTATGTTACCCAGGTATCAAATATACATGCTTATAAGTCTTGTCAAATTGCAAAGAATAAAGATCCTGATCTGCCATAGCGTAATGCAGCTGCAGATCAAGGTCTCTGCTGTAAATTCTACTGTAACTGATTACTCCTTAAGAAACAACACACCCAGATCTGCAGATGCATTATCCAACACTAGATCTGTGTCTGTGCAATGCCATGTGGTTTGCAGATTGATTTGACTTATAAGGGAGCATATATGGTAGAAGTCAGATGATTGAATCTTTGATAGATGGATTGATTTGCTTATTTATTTATTTCTAATGCTTGCATTGCTTATTTGTTGTCTTTAGTTTGTATATTGGATATGTCTGTCATGTGAGGGCATAAGTCTGTCAAATGAAGGAGTTGGCTGTTATATGAGGGCAAGATTCTCATATGAGGGCAAAAGGCTGTTAAACAGGAGTAGTCATGTACGGACAAGGGTTGTCTGTGAGGGCATAAAGCTGTGATATGAGGCCAAAAGTCTATCATGTGAGGGCAGAAGTGTATCATACGAGGGCAAATGTCTGTCAAGTTATGGCAGAATTGTGTTATATGAGAGCAGAAGTCTGTATGTGAGGGCAGAAGTGTGTCGTAGGGCCAATGTCTGTCATGTTATATCAGAAGTGTGTTATATGAGGGCAAAAGTTGATCATGTGAGGGCAGAAGTATGACATATGAAGGCAAATGTCTGTCAAGTTATGGCAGTCGATCATGTGAGGGCATAAGTCGATCATGTGAGGGCAGAAATCTAATCATATTTTGTCAAAAAAGTTGTGGTCCAAATTCTTGTCATGCATTGACTTGTTTTATTCATTAAATACTTAACATTTAGTTCTTTTGATGTAGGTTTGTTCCAGAAAGTCCACGATGGCTTCTAAGTCGGGGGAGAATAAAGAAAGCTGTAAAGATACTTACTGCCATGGCTAAGTACAACAAGAAACCAATCCCAGATTTCTCAAGACTCCGGCAGTTTGCTGAGGTAATGTTCATTTCCTGTCAGTTCTCACTAGTATGATTTGATGAAGCCAAATATTGCCTCAGATTGATTAAATAAACCAGAATAATTCAAATTGAAATCGTCATTGTTTCTGACAACCATGTCTGTGACAGGATATCAGATATGTGATAAATCTAACAATTTTACTCATGATGTAACTGACCTAATTATGTGTCCTATGTTTTTGCTTCTTTTTTGGGGAAAATGAAGTCTTGTGTGCTCTGTGAGAATTTATAAATTTTACTTGGGATGTAGTTGACTTGTGCTTTTCACCACAACCTCACTGCATCCTGCATCTTTATTGTTACAGACCACTCTAGTGGTTAGAGTGTCCGCCTCAGATGCGTGAGGGCTTGGGTTCGATCCCCAGCCGAGTCATACCAAAGACTTACCAAATTGATACTAACAGCTGTCTCGCTTGGCACTCATCATTTGAAGTTTTATGTTAGGACTGGTTGGCCTGGTGTCAGGATAGTGTAACTGGATGGGACATCATGTTACATGTCTGAACCATGATGTCCAAGTGCTAGACATAACTATAAACTGCCACACTCCAGACATTGTATCGACATGACTGAAAAATTGTTAAAACTATGTTAAAAATCCAAATCACAAGCACACTTTTTATTGTTACTGTTCTAAAATAAGTTAAATTGCAACTTTTTACACAAATGAATGTACTAATATAGTTAATCAAATATTCAAATATAGTTATACAACTGTAGTAATATACTAATACGAATGTACTGATATAGTAATACGAATGTTGTTGTAGGGTTTAACGCCATTTTTCAGCACACAATAGGCTATACATGGCGGCCAGTATTATTGGTGGAGGAAGAACCCGGGGAAAACCCCAGAAAGAACCACCGACCCACAAGAAGCTACTGGCAAGCTTTCTCACATAACTACATTATCCAAATCTTAGACTCGAACCCATGCAGACAGGTGAGATGGCATTGATCCATAACGGAGAGCACTTTAGACCACTCAGCCACTCCGGGCCCCATAATACAAATGTACAAAATATAGTAAAAGAGATTTACTAGTATTCTGGGTCATAGAGAACAATCATGGGCCCTGGGGTAAGAAACACATGGGCCTCTCCTAGTTCTTGTTCAAATAAATTTTTTTAAAAAAAATAATTAAAAATGTTGTTCAGTCTGGCCCAATTCAGGCCCAGGCCCCAGGGATATATCCCCAGATGCCCCCTCCCCTTTTGTTCGTCCTTCTGGTAATATGAATGTACAAAATTATAATTATAGACCATTGATTTTGGCAGCATGAAGCTTAAGGAACTAGTGAAACTACTGTAATTTCTCTTTGTTTTCAAACACCAAAATATATTTGCCAAAATAATTTGTTCATGCCTTGAAATGTTTGAACATCAATTTAAGCATTTTTATCTTTGCATTTAACTTTTTTGGACGCAAATGTAGTATTTTTTATGATAAGAGAAATGTATTAATGCTGTTTTGACAAGTGGAGGAACGGCATGCCCATCATTGAAAATAGTCTTAAAAACTCAAATTGTTACAAGGTGAGAACAACCACTTCACTATTCATATTCATTTGGTCAGTAATGCTGCTATAATGTATACCGTTTGTTTGAATGAATTACTCACCTGTAGAGTAAAAAAATCATTAACTGTTGGAAGTGTTTAAACGAAAACTTTCACCCAATATTATGTAGATGAAATATTTGTCTTTTAGGAACAAACATAAAATACAGTCTGTTTTTGACCTCCGCTTTACATCAGTTAATAGATTTTTTACAGGTTTGTTCGGCTTCATATTGGCTGCAACAAAGGACTGTAATTGTATAATATCCGATGTTGTAATGTTTAGGTTTGAATCCTATTATGGAGACTGGGCAGTATATCAGATTGCCATGGTAACAGTGTGGGTCCTATTAAGGAGATATGGCAGTATATAAAATTGCAATGATTACAGTTTGGAATCTGTTATGGAAATTGGTCAGTATATAAGATTTACTATGCCTATGGTTACAGTTTGGATCATATTTTGGAAATTGGTCAATATATAACATTTACTATGGTTACAGTTTGGATCCTGTTATGGAAATTGGTCAATATATAACATTTACTATGGTTACAATTTGGATCCTGTTATGGAAATTGGTCAGTATATAAGATTTACTATGGTTACAATTTGGATCATGTTTTAGAAATTGGTCAGTATATAAGATTTACTATGGTTACAGTTTGGATCATGTTTTGGAAATTGGTCAGTATACATGCATAAGAGTTACTATGGTTACAATTTGGATCATGTTTTGGAAATTGGTCAGTATACATGCATAAGAGTTACTATGGTTACAGTTTGGATCATGTTTTGTTAATTGGTCAGTATACAAGATTTATATGGTTACAATTTGGATCATGTTTTGGAAATTAGTTCATATATATAAGAGTTACTATGGTTACAATTTGGATCATGTTTTGGAAATTGGTCAATATATAAGATTTACTATTGTTACAGTTTGGATCATGTTTTGGAAATTGGTCAATATATAAGATTTACTCTGGTTACAACTTGGATCATGTTTTGGAAATTGGTCAATATATAAGATTTACTATGGTTACAGTTTGGATCATGTTTTGGAAATTGGTCAATATATAAGATTTACTCTGGTTACAACTTGGATCATGTTTTGGAAATTGGTCAATATATAAGATTTACTATGGTTACAGTTTGGATCATGTTTTGGAAATTGGTCAATATATAAGATTTACTATGGTTACAGTTTGGATCATGTTTTGGAAATTGGTCAATATATAAGATTTACTATGGTTACAATTTGGATCATGTTTTGGAAATTGGTCAGTATATAAGATTTACTATGGTTACAATTTGGATCATGTTATGGAAATTACTCAGTATACAAGATTGTTTTCAACTTCAATGAGTGTCATTATTACATAGTTATTACCATTAGACAATTGATTCATGGTAATATATTACCTGTGATCAGTAAAAGGTCAATTGAACACCATACTTGACCCTGGAAAAGCTTCCTGTAGATTGATGAAAAGCGATGTCTGAAGTTAATGTTTATTATCAGAAATCAGCAGTTAATGTCTGTGTTGCATTGATCATTTTCATATGCAGGATTCTCAGTCCTGTAGTTTAACAATGACCCCACAGGCTTATGGTTGAAGGATGGGCCTGACTTGTCCCATTTTATGTTTTAAGATTGACCAGTAGAGGTAAGAGCTACAACAGATCTGACTAGCATGCCAGACTCACAACCAGAAAAGTTTAGGTTTAAATCCTACCATTAGATCAGCTTTGTTTGGTTGCCATGGTGTGTCCTTGGGCAAAGCACATGTCTCCAAATTGCCTTGGCTCCAAAGTAACCATCATGTGTTGCTCTGCAATGAAACACCCAAAAAATAAATTATAGTAATAAATGACACTAATTTTGTTTTATTACATTAGAGGAAAACACATAAAATAAAGTACTGTTAAATGTACAGATATTGCATGGTGTATATTAATGGGTTGAATGTCTGTCAGTACAGTAGAACCTGTCTTGAAAGACCATCTCTTTTGCCAAAAAATGTATGGTCTCTCAAGACAGGTGGTCTCTCATAACAGGTCACAATGCTATATAATTAATAAAATTGTACACTGAAAATGTGGTCTCTCAAGACAGGTGGTCTCACATAGCAGTGGTCTTTCAAGACAGGTTTTACTGTATGTTCTTTTGTTGTATGTTTTGAAGTTATAATGCAAGCTGTCAGTCATAATAATCTTTGTCATGTAAATTTCAAGTAAACTCATTATTAGGTTATGATAAATGGGTTTATTGCATCACAGGAATGAGGTCACTTTGATTAGCTCTAAATTGCAATTGTTTATTTGAATGGTGATGCATAATTCCATTGACTGAAATGCATTGGAAATGTTTGCAGTTAAACCTTCAAACTTGTCCATTGCTACTTTCTTTCAAGCCTGTAATTGAATAGATTTTCTAAACCTCTTGATAGATTTTGTTATTGTTTTTGGGTTTAATGTCATTTTTCAGCACACAATAGGCTATACTTGGTGGCCAGTATTATTGGTGGAGGAAGAACCCTGGTAAACCACCGGAAAGAACCACTGACCCACAAGAAGCTACTAGCAAGCTTTCTCACATATCCACATTAGCTGAATCTGAGACTCGAACCCGCACATACAGAGTTGAAATGGCAGTGATTCGTAATGGACAGCGCTTTATACCACTTGGGGCCCCCTCCTTGATAGATTGGCATTGTACTCTCCTGAATCATTATGAAGCCAACAAAGGTTTTTCCATGATATGTTCACTGGCACCTTTTAACATGACATCAAGATCTTAGTCAAGAAAAACATGGGTCATGCTTTCATGTTTTCTATTTGCTTATATTTGTAAAACCATTTGATTGATTTTGTTCAGATGTGACATGAATAGTTACAAATATGAGATTATTATTTGATATGTGCACATGACCCATTATTGCTGAAGTTCAAGGTCACAATAGTATTAGAAACTGGGGATTCTGGTTCAATATTTGTTATTTACTTCAATTTCCTAAATCCCTCGATGGATTTTCATCATATTCTAGAAGTGAAGTCAAGACGATTCATTCTGTCACATGCTTGCTCAACCTCTTGACCTTGGTGTTAAGGTCATATTTTTCAGCAATGATTTAATCATGAGCTTACCATGCAGGCCAGAGCTTGTCTTGTTAAAATTTCACACATGAATTAATGTCTATTTTAGAAAGAAAAAAAGCTGAGAGAAGGGAGGAGAAAATACAGCTACTGGCATTTGTGTAGGACACCTGTTGCAACTAAAAATACTTTGATTCTGATGTATGGCTGGTATGTATTCTGGTGTCACATCTTAATAGACTTTTTAATTTAATATCATTAATAAAATAATGTATGTTATTTGCACCCAATATCATCAACACAGATTCTGACATCACATATTTCATCAACAGTTCTGGATTTAGGCTGTTCTCTCTATCATTAACAAAGTGTCTTTCATCATTTGTTGCTTCCATAGTGCTCAGTCAAGGCTGTTACCCATGGTCATCGTTTTGCCATGATATATGGCATCAGCAATTCTGACCCTAGTCAGTTCTCATGATCATTATTACAAATTTTAGAATTACATATAGCATATGTAGTTCATGGTCAAGCCTGTTCCCATTATCATTAAAATAGTGTCTGCTAACACATGTTGCATAGTAATTCTAGGTCTTGGCTGATCTCTTTGGGATTAGTACAGATTATGCCATTACATAATGCATCAGCATTTCTGGGTCAAGGCTGTTCATCAGATTATTGCCCGATTCTGCCATCACATATATTGTCAGTAGTTCTTTGTCTATGCAGATTGTTACGTTTTAGACTCTAATAAACAGTAACACAGAAAAAGTAAAGTCAACAAGCTTTGTAAAATTTAAAAAATAATTTATTTGCCTGAAAAAGCAATGTAAAAATGAAGTAAAAAAAGGCCTGTTTTAAGAATCAAATCCAAAATTAATCCAAGAATACTACACGAACTAAATTTTAAAAGTCCTAGTATTGAAAAGTTCTAATAAACTCAAGTTTGAGTCTCAAGGAAAATCCAAGATGAAAGGCAATGACATACGCTGTATCCTGTACTGTGCTGTATCCACAGTTCCTTGTAGAAACACTGGTGTTGAAAATCTGAAACAATTTTGATAAACTGTCTTTGTCTGAGAATTCTGTATGAGCACACAGATATTTCCAAGGAAACGAAATAATCTTTTAAAATCCAAATAATCTGAAGAAAAATTAATATATAACTAAAATCTGGCTGCAACAGTAGAAAACAGCTTGATATCAAGTGTAAAAGCCAGAAACAGAGATTATTTATCTACAACAAAGGTTATACCTTAATTTGACATGCAAAATAGATACCGCAGATGAGGGTCATGTAATCATGTTTATATCACATATTCCTAACATGACCCTGACAACAACCAATCATTTTACTGTAAGAATAAAAATAAAAATGTTTACTTTACCAAACTATTCACAAGTTAAGGATCATGTATCCAATACAACCTTGATCTAGCTCTTATTTTACTCACAATGTAAAAAAAATAATTAAAAAAGTTTGTTTACAAGGCTGTTACTTATTTTGAATTAAGGTCAGGATCTAGGTCAGCCTTAGGTGTTTATGAAAAAACTAGGTCAGCTGATTATCTGGAAAAAATTGCAAATCACCAACAAAAAATTATTTTATAGTTAAATAGAATTTTTAAACATTAAAATTGACAAACAAAAAATTAATAAAATGAATATTAGTTAAATCAGAAATACATAACAAAATCCCTTGATCATAATGTAGATTCTGCCTTTACATATATCACATATATCTCAATTCTTCTGTGTCTATGCAGTTCCCTTGATCATTAATGCAGATTCTGCCATCACATATATCATGAGTAGTTCTGGGTCAAGGTTTTTCCATAGATTATGGATAGATTGCGCCATCACATATATCATGAGTAGTTCTGGGTCAATGTTTTTCCATAGATTATGAATAGATTGCGCCATCACGTATATCATGAGTAGTTCTGGGTCAATGTTTTTCCATAGATTATGAATAGATTGTGCCATCACGTATATCATGAGTTGGTCTGGGTCAATGTTTTTCCATAGATTATGAATAGATTGTGCCATCACGTATATCATGAGTAGTTCTGGGTCAATGTTTTTCCATAGATTATGAATAGATTGTGCCATCACGTATATCATGAGTTGGTCTGGGTCAATGTTTTTCCATAGATTATGAATAGATTGTGCCATCACGTATATCATGAGTTGGTCTGGGTCAATGTTTTTCCATAGATTATGAATAGATTGTGCCATCACGTATATCATGAGTTGGTCTGGGTCAGTGTGAGAGTTTAAGCTCACTGTGACTGAATGAAGAGAAATAGTTTCCATACAATACTAGAGTTCTCCACCGTCTGCAGTTACCAATCTTTATGCCATTTGATTTTTGAGCCAAAAGTACAAAGGTAAAGCTCGCTATGACTGAATGAATAAACATGATTTTTGCACAATAACATAATTTCTATATCACATACCTTAACCAAATTTTGAGAATATCTTGAACTGGAAGTATGGAAGAATCCTATTGTTTTTAGGGTCTGTTGGTCAAAGTCACTGTGACTGAAAGAAGACAAATGGTTTCTGTACCACAACAGTTGTTCTACATCACAATCCTGGACCAAACTTTGTGAATGGCTTACATTTAGAAAAAGGAAGGAGCCTCTCTGTTTTAGTGTCTTAAGATTGAGGTAACTGTGTTTGAAGGGAGATATGTTTTCTGCTACTGACCTTGACCAAACTTTATGGGTGGCATGCTCTTGAGATATGGAAGAAGCCAATCTATTTTAGATGAAAAGGCCAAAGGGTAAGGTCATTGTACGTGATAGAAGAAAAATGGTTACTGCACACATATTACAGATATCAACATTGAGGGCTTTTAAATGCTGAGTGGGCATAAAATGTGCCATTCGCTGTACATTTTTACCACTTTTCTGCACTTATCTAATGATTTTTTAAGGTAGGGCAATGGAACATAGTTATTATCAATGTCTGGCAAGTAACTTGACAGCTTTTTCTAAAAGGTCATGGATTTCATGATTGTGAACTCCACAGAATTTGCTTCTCTTTCTTTGTAGGTTTGTAGCAAGCTGCGTATACTATGGATTAAATTTCAACACTAAGAACCTGACAGGGAACTTTTACCTGAACATATTTTTGTCAGGACTGGTGGAAATCCCTGCTTTATTTTTTGTTGTTCTGGTTCATAATCGCCTGGGGCGACGACTTACAGTTTCCATGTTGATGTTGATATCCGGAGTATTTTGCTTCTCCATACTGATTGTAGAACAAGTCACAGGTGAGTACTTGAAATTCTGTTTTTAGCTCACCTAACTCGAATTCATATGAGTATATGATACGGCGCAAAGTTTTTCTTTTCCTAGTGTGTCTTTCAGTATTTACTACACTCAAGTCATCTCAAAAACTGTCAAGTCAGTTTTTATCAGAAAAAGTATGACTGTAGCTTAAAGCATTTTTTAAAATCAGAATTGTATTGGTTTTTTTTGTCGTAGCTGTTGCAGCTATTTGGATTCTACAGCAACAGTAGTAAAAGTTGTTTTCAACATCTCCTCTTAAATCCTGAGATTGGTTTAGATCAAACTTCATGCTTTTTATGACATGTTTCACTGAAGTTGTGCTTTGGGAGGCTTTCCAAGCATTCGCTTGGCTTCCCTACTTGCCATTTGAGACATCTTCAAAATTCTTGGGTTGTTTCTACTACTAGCAAGTATTTGTTGCGCATAGGAAGACATTTCATTATTAAGATGTGGTAGTAGAGATTGTGACTTGTATAAAAGAAAGGGACAAGTAAATAATGTGGCCATTTCGGAACCAATGTCTTATCTCTTGTTTTATCACCAGTTTGAATGCAAAGATCTTATCATGAAACTATACTATGAGTTATGCAGACCTATATTGTGTTTCATTTTTCTTCCAGATTATATAAAGATAGTGTCATTTTGTAAACAACTTAGAAAAGATCTAACTTTGCCCTTCATTGTGGGTTTGTCTTTAAAAATAATGTCCTTTTTGTACATATTGCTTATTTGCAAATTTTATGGTCTACTTGATTTCTGTGTGGTTTGTTGCTAACATTTAATTGCAGGACCTGGCCTTTTTTACAACTTAGAATGTGTTTGAAATGAACGTATGACCCTCATCCAGGTTCTGTGAGTGTCTTACTTTTTTATATAAGGGTTCTTTACTACCTAAGAATTACTCATTCCTATCTTAAACATCTTTAAAGGAATCAGTTTTTGCCTGTGTTCAATTATTATTCGAGTGGATTTATTTATTTAAATTATTCATTGGATTTATATAAAGTGCTCCATGACTGTAGGATAAATCAGTATTTTGGGATTACTGTAGATTCGTTTAAAGACAATCTGGATTATATCATTGTGATACATCAAAAACTTTTGAATATCATCATTACATTCCAGACTATTGATACATCAGTGCATTCAAAGACTGGAATTAATTTATAACACCACTGGAACTCACACTTGTGATAACACTTTTAGGATTTTTTGGGATTTAATTCACAATACTGTAAATTCTTTTAATTTGTTTACATTGTACTGTAGGAAAAAGAATTGTTATTAGAATTATCAAAATCTGTTGGCTTTTGCTCTTTTCTATTATTTGCTTTAAGACCATATTAAGACTAAAATGCTTATAGACTGATCCTTGCCAAATCTTTCAGCACTGCAGATGTATAAAAAGTGGTGTCTGTTGTGGTCATCTTAAAAGATAACCAGCGTTTGAGTCTCAAAGTGTAATGAACCCAATTCATAAGTGCCCATAAAATTGGTAAACCAAGATAATAGGTGAATGTAGGATCTGGTGTGGATCCCCTTTTCCCACTGAGACTGGCTCTCATCCTGGATCTGGCCCTATATTGCACAAAGTAGCAAGTTGTTACCTTTGCAGAAGCAGTTTTGCATATAGCGATCTGAAGCAAACAGGAGATCTCAAGATCTTTTTACTGTTTGATGCCAATTTACATTTATCACTCAGATTAGACATAAGAGAATGAAAGGTCAATACTTTTTGATTGATCAGTAACAGAAGCAATATTGACCTCATCAAAGACCTTAACAGTACATGTGTGAGCCAAAGGAATAATTTCCTTATCAACTTATATCTCAAGAACTCTTTTGCCATAGTTTTAGTAATTGCACAGGCATGATATAAATCAGTGATTTCATTTTCAATAAGATCAACTTTTGGATCCAAGCAAGGCTTGTCTCTTACAAGTGGATTAACCACAACCTTATCTCCAGCTAAGTCCTTGCTTGGCAAAAAATGAATACCTTCAATGGGGAAAAAATGAATTCACTGTGGTGATAGTCACTGGTTCTGAAACTAGGTCTCATGACAACTTGACATTATGGAGTGGAATTTTAGCAAAGCCACAATCTACTCACTGAACAAGAACACCTTCATTAGAAGAATTATCAGACAAAGACAAAGTACCTAATAATAAAAGATTTGTCCCTTAATATTTTAATAGGGATGGGATTGGGACCATATCATCAATAAATAATATAGAACCTTTTGATGTGAATGGTACGGACATGGTTTTGTATGACCCAACAAATGTATTGTTTCCAATGCATGACAGTGGTCTTGACCTTTGAGAAACAAGAGCATTTGGAACAGCTCTGTCTTTATTCTTTTTCTTTTATTTTAACTTAAAGCAATCAGAAATTATGTGCTTTATTTTCTTGTTATAAGAGAAGATTCCTGATCAATCCTTTCAGAAGGTTTTTTTAAAATAAGTTGTGCCAGATAGAATTTTTTTAGTAATCTTTTGAGACAATTGGTTTCTTCCTAAGAACTTACTATGAAGTCTTAAACCATTGTGAGTTGCCTAATATTATTTTAATCTTTATCAACCTTTTTTAATGCATGCCACCTGTTAAATCGTCATAATTTTTCCCATGCAAATTTGACATAGGTTGGTTCACTTGTTTTTTTTATTCAATTACTAAACCTATTTTTTATGTGCTTCAGGTATCAATTCATAACCATCCAAGATATATTCCATAACCACGTAACCACTCTCACCCACCTCCCACCGCCACCACTGTGAAACATGGAAAATGAAAAATCATGTGCACTATATTGTAGACATAGATAAGAAATTTTTACCCATTCCCCCCTCCAACATTGTCCAGCATTGCCTCTTGAATCCTCAAGAAAATCAGGATTTATTGTACCATTCCATTTAGAATGCATCAAATATAGCCATAATAGTAGTCATCTTGAAATCTTGTTACCTCTGAGATCTAGTGTCAGACATGCAACTTGAATCTGGTGTATCCAGCAAATGAATACATTGAAAGACTGGAATTCATTTATAACACCGCTGGAACTCACTCTTGTGATAACCAAAAACACTTTATATCAGCATGGTTTTAGTGTTTTTGCTGGATTCTTCCCTTTCTTTTCTTTTAATAGAAATACATGTTTTCCTACTATGTACAGTAATCATGACTTGCATGACATTCTTTTTGTGTTATGCATAGCTTCCAACTGTCCAGTTTTTTCTGTATTTGTCCCGTATTTTGGACCTGAATACGAGTGTACTTTTTTTGGACAAAAATATGTTGTTTTTATTTATTTTTTTATTTGGCATTTTCCATTTAGAACATGCACTCAGTTCTATGTTGATAGAATGTATCGCATGTATATAGGAATACAGTTCTACAATACGATTGGTTCATTCAAAATTGAGGCTACTATATTGGATTTCACAAATAGTTACCAGTGTCATTTTATCTCGTCGTCGTAATCAGCTTCTGATCATTATCATGTTAAATAGGAAAGTGGAATTTTCAGAATTTTCTCCAGGAAAAGAATAAGAAAACAGCTGGAAAGACAATTGTGCCATCTTGTGTAGATTTGTGAAACCATATAGTAAAATGAAACCTTGACGTTTTGCAAATTGTGTAATGTGATTTTGCTATTGGGCATGGAGATGCCCATGAAATACAAGAGCACGAAAAAGCTAATAAACATCAGCCTCCTGCTTCATCACACACAGCTCAGCCTGAACTTGCAATGTATATAAATACCAGAGAGAACCTTAATGTAATTCGATCAAAATTTTATTTATTAAATTTCTTTTAGAAATAAACTTTATTATTGCAGTTACTAGTGTTGCTGGTGATTTATTTTGCACATGTTTTCCATGTTTTAAAATCACAAAGGATAACTCCTATGCTTGAATGAAAACAGTTGAATAAGAAAATCACAGAATTGAGATCATCAGTGAAAGTTGTTACATTTGCATATGGTGATTGAAAGAAGAAAAAAATTAAGGTATTGAAAAGGCTCCTATAAACAGCCTGTGTCTGAGTGTGTTGCACTCTTGCACTTTCTGGATGGGCACACGAATGGAACATGGTGCCCATCCAGAAGGTACAAGTGTGCACCACATGCATCTTGGACATTAAATAATTATGTAAGGCACTGTGTGACTGTCCTACTTTACTGACCGTTGTATATGTTGTAAATAGTTATGTATGCATTAAAAGTTTACAAATCAGTATTTGTTCCTGAAAATCAGTCTTTTTGTCACAAGTAGTCCATACTATTGTACTTGGGGATTGGCAGCTATGGCTATGTTATGAGAGTGATTCATATATGTAGTACTGACATTATTCCATTTAATGGTGCTCATGTTACAGGTTGGATTTTCATTCATTTCCTTCTCTTTTTACCTGTTCTTCTAATGTTCATGTGAACAAGGATAAGAAATTATCCAGACATTAGTACTAAACCTTTTCATGCCTCCCTGCAAATGCAAGCATAAATTTTTCATGTATCTTTCAGCTTGAACTAATAAACTTGGAGTTGATGGTTAGCCATCTAGCTGTAGTAAGGGGAGATAATGGGTTAAAGTATCTGCCCTTTGTCTATACATGGTACATGTATATAGATGGGAAAAAAGAAATATTCATCATTCTGGGATTCAAAGGTTGTGGAGGTTATTTCCTAACATTCCGAACATTAATGTGATCCAGTAAGTTTTCTTGGAGAAACATAATTTACTCACAAAATTTATGTTCATAATACAATTTTTATTTTAAAAAATCAGTTGTTTTTTATCTTTTTTTTTTTTTTTACTGTGGGAGCAGAAATAACTCTTTTACAATGCTCTTCTCAAAGTTTTCAGTAATTGAGTACTTTCACTCACTTTTCCTAACCCATTTGTGGGAATGATTAATGGTGATGATGAACGTTAAATTTCACCTAAATATCTGTAAATTGTAATTTTTTGCATTACAGGAAAGTCAGACTCACTGCCCTGGCTGACAGTCACACTGGCCATGATTGGGAAAGCTGGAATCTCAGGGGGATGGGCTGCACTTCAGGTTTTCTCTGCGGAGATATTTCCCACTGTCATAAGGTCTATATTATATATCACTGTTTTTGTAAAATTTTGAACATAAGTTTTTAATAAACAAGCAGTACTGAATAGCATCATGGTTATACTTTTGTAGTGCAACAACTTATAGTAGTAGCATTTTCCTTTTTTATGTTAAAGGTAGTATTTCTTTATTATTATTGAACTGATAAAGCAATTTAAATCCAATAATGCGCTCATTTTACCTCTGCTCTGTTTTCCCGTTGCTCTATTTGGCAGGTGAGAGAAGTTAGTATGTGACTTAATCACTAATTGTCTGGACCCTATTTAGGAATTTTCAGACTCTTGAATAAATGATTAAATACTACATGTGATTTTTTGGGGTGTTCCTGTTTTCTGTAGTGTCATGGTTCCTTATATGTTTTTTTGGGTGTATATTTGCAGGGGCCAGACTAGGCATCTCTTGAATATTGTAAAATCACAATATTTTTAGTGTTACTAAAGTTTATTGAATTCCATCATGTTACTGGCATGAAGTGTGAACTAATGACCAATAGGTGAAAAACAAGTTTTGTGGTAATGATTGTATACTTTCTGCACAAAAGTGATATGATCACATTATGTTATGTTAGCACAGAAAATTAAATGTGGTCACATTCTAATGCTTGTTGGTTGGCTGGTTTGCAATGGTACATTAGTGACTTTAGCATGCAGAGCTAAGTTCATTTCTCAAGAATACACCAATGTATAGCTCTGAAAGCTGAGCTACTGTAACACAACTTACACAAGAATACTGTCAAAGGACAGATAACGCATATCCATTTTGACAGTGAAGGATTTTAAAATAAATTACAGATAAAACATTTTTGGCAATGTTTGATTGAACAAATTCTCACATCCATTGACTTCCTTAGTTCATGTTATGTATATTTAATATGTATTTCATACTTCAACTTTGTCCGATATTGAGGATATGGTTCTTTAGTATAACTGACTTTTCTCTTGTAAGTTATAAATAAGTTGTATACTGCTATTTTGGTTCGAGTTCAGGCCTTGATTATGACCTTTAGCAGGTTCTGAAAGCAAACTTGTTCAGTTAGGTATAATTTTCTATTAAGATGATTGAGTTTTTCAGAAAATGCCTGTTGTGACGTAGGTCAAGTGGGAATGTATATAAAAAAGTGTTTTGTCCATAAAGTCTTCATTCCTATTTTAATATCAGTCTGGAATCATTTACTTTATAGTTATAATCTGAGAAGAACCATTTATTTAAATTTTCGATTTCAATTGCAGAGTGCTCATTAATATTTTTGCTAAAACACTACTTTAGGATTTTTATGAATTCATTCAAAGGCATTCAGGATTATATCATTTGGATCAATTGAGACCTTTGTTCCATCAGCTCATTCAAGACTTGGGATTCATTAGGAATATTGTGAACTTGTGACAGAACTTTTAATTTCCACTTTCTGTTCACTTTGTATTCAAGACACACAAAATAATTGTTGAATTTTCAAAACTTGTTGGTTTTGCACTGTTACTTAAGAGTCATAACAGTATAGATACTGCTGATAAGAGCACACATTCACAGTTTAATGCTAATAGCTTGTGATTGGTAATAAAACTATTCCAAAAATTATGCAGCAACAAAACGACATGCATTTTACATTTGTGTTCAATTTTCCTCAGGAATATTGGAGTTGGTTCCTGTTCCTTCTCTGCCAGGGTTGGAGGAATTGTGGCCCCTCAGTTTGTGCTGTTGGTAAGTCCTGACTGCTGTGGTATATACTTTATTGACACATATATAATGCAGATACAATATCACTAGTATGTGTAAGTACCTAGAGTACCTGTCATAGATGTGGGAGGTCGCTGAGTTTGAACTCTGGCCGAGTCATACCAAAGTCTTCTAAAAATGTTACTTGCAGATCCCTCACTTGTCGATCAGCATTGAGAGGTTAGTTTTACAGAAGGTAGGCCTGGTGTCATGATAATGTGACTGGATGTAAGCACGTGATGCCTCAGTGCTAGATATCGATATAAACTGCCACACTGCAGACATCGTAGCAATATGACTGTTCAAGTTATGTTGAAAATAAAAAGAGATAAGACACACTCTGTGGCAATATGTGTCAGCCAACTGAAACAATAGACCTATTCAAAAGTATGTAAATCATCATGGTACACTCTTTGAAAGACAACATGATGCCACTTGTTCATTCCAAAATGTACATAACTATAACACTAATGCTAAATTCTTTATTTGTCAGGCTGATGTCTTGAGGATTGGAGACAAAACTTTTTTAAAAATTTACAAAATATTAGTGAAAAAGTTCAAAGCAGAAATCATGAGACTGGTATCTGTGACAGGCTGTGCTATCAGCAACAGCATGACTGTTTCAATGTCATTGATGTAGCATCACACATATCATAAGGGAGATCAGTGGCTATGACAGGCTGTGCTATCAGCAACAGCATGACTGTTTCAATGTGATTGATGTAGCATCACACATAGCATAAGGGAGATCAGTGGCTATGACAGGCTGTGGCAACAGCATCATTGTTTAGATGTTGCATTGGAAATCTCTAAATAATATATGTTCATTATTATATGGTTTGCAGACAAGAAATAGCATTCAGCCATTTTAGATAAATTAATTAATAGATTAAACAATAAAAACCATCAATTCAAATTATATCTGCTTCAGAAGCCATCACAACAGACTCCGTAATTGTTGATCATATTTTCAGTTTGGTTGGCAAAGGTGCAGGAACATCTAAGAAACATCTGCTACAGTGACAGCATGCACAACAATGTCACCTATATTTAAAAGTCAAGTTTTGTGTATCCCACATTAATAAATATAACTTTACCTGCGTATTAATAAGCACCACTTTTAGGTGATCCCTTGAATAGTTATTATTCACAAGTTGACTTTATTTAATGCTGCTATTATATGTTTTGGGCTATTAATAGCTCCCCTGTTCATAAGTATGACTTTGTGCTTGAGTGCTTATTTTTCACAGGTAAACTTTATTGAATGCTACTGTTACAAGTTTTGAGATGTTTATTTGTTTGTTTCATTAGGATTTTCAACGTAGCTTTAAAAAAATTAGTCATATCACCATGATGTCTGCAGTGAGGCAGTTTATAGTGATGTCTAGCACTGGGGCATCATGCCGTATACATGTAGCATGATGTCCCACCCAGTCACATTAAACTGACACCAGGCCGACCAGTCCTAAAACTAACCTCTTAATGCTGAGTGTCTAACGAGGCAGCTGTTAGTACCATTTTTGTAAGTCTTTGATATGACTCGGCCGGGGATCGAACCCACGACCTCCCGCTTCCACAGCGGATGCTCAAACCACTAGGCCTCTGGAGTGGTTTGAGATATTAGTAGCTTGCCTGTTCATAATTACAACTTTTACTTGGTGCCCTGAGTGGTTATTGTTCACAGGTTAACTCTATTTAATGCTAGTGTTCAGACTTTTGTTGTTTAATAGCTGACCTTTCTATAATCATGACTTGGTCCCCAGAATATTCATTATATGCATGTTGGCTTTGTTTAATATAAGTGTTGATTTAAGCGTTGTGAGTCTTGAGCTATTAAGTTGAATCTGCTCAACACGTTCAGGTTTTTTACCCCTATGTTTCCTCTGAGACATAATTTACTGTATTTTTTTCTTCTCATTTCCTCAGAGCAAAGACCACTGTCACCCCATTATCATAAACATGTATTTGTCTTTTCATATTTCTTCAGGGTGAGACTATTGCCAGCCCATTACCATTTACTATATTTGGATGTGCTGCCATCATAGCTGGATTCCTCGTTTGGTTTCTGCCAGAAACAAAAGGGAAATCTCTTCCTGACACTTTGGAAATAGAAGTGGTAAACCTTCCTACAGCCAATAATTCCAATGTGTCAAACGGAATGGAAGAAGCTGTGCCGCTTCAGACCCTAACATTGGACAATACAGATTATTCAGTGAATGCTGAATCTAATACAGTACAGAAATAAGTACATGTATTCCATTTTGTGACACCAAACAAAATTGAAGAGTTGTGCTCCCTACCCTTCACTTAAAATTTTGTTGTTCAGTTGTAATATAATTTTTTCTGTTCAGAAAGTTGTAAAGGATTTCATGGATTCACACTAAATTTGTTATGAGGTTTAATGTTAAGTTGACCTTGGACAAGCTTGATTTTCATCATTTTCTAACAAAAAATTGAGCAGAGTTGTGTGTCCTTCAGGTATAATTGCATTTCTGTTCAGTAATCTTTGAATCACTTCATGGATTCAAACCAAATTTGGCATGAGGTTTTGCATTAAGATCTACATGAAGCTCAAATTTCACTTGAAGCCAACACAGATTTTATGGTCCTTGTTTTCACTTAAACTTTTCCCATGAGTTGCATCATGTTACTTGGTGCATTTTTGTCATATGGACACGTTCCTAATTTTGAAGGCATTATATTAGCACATTTATCATGATTGTCACATTTTATACAACCATCAGCTTATGCCCAACATCAACATTGGTAGGAGCATATAGTGTTAAGAGTTGTCTGTCCACCACAACTTGGTTAGGTTTCACTTTGTTTTTGGCCATTAGGGTGGGGCAGCTGTTAACACATTTCTCAATTGACTCATTTCACATCATGACCTTTTAATCAAAATCATCTTGACTCCACATTTTAATAAAAGCAAAATCTGCCATCGTTTCATAATAAAAGAGTATTTATAATAACAAGATGCATTCACAAACATTGTAAACTAAATTCATAGTTTTAAAACAAATGCCCATTTTTTGCATATCATTCTTAGATGCCAATGATAAAGTGAAGCAAAATATGGTATATTGTTGTCATTTTATCCAGACAATACCAGTTTTGTTTCCATACAGTAACTCGAGTTCTCCTACATCTGCAGTTATTAAACTTTGGGGATGGCTTGCACCTGGGGTAAGAACAAAACATATAAGAATGGCATAAAGAGATCACTGACAGAAGGAAGAAAAATGTTTTTCACACAACAGCATTAATTTTACTTTAAAGATGAAGATCAAACATAGATGGATCTCATTTTTAGTAAGCAACGAAGCCCATCAATTGTAGGGGAGGGGGTTAAAGAGCAAAGGTCAAGATTATTATGACTGAAAGAAGAAAATGTTTTTAACGCAACTTTAGTTTGTGGAAGGCTTGTGCATGAGGCAAAGAAAAGACATAGATTTGGAGTTCAGATCAAAGGTAAATGTAATTGTGTCAACATAATTTTTAACAATGTAATATTATACAATAAATTTGATTCTAAGGTTCCTAGACAAAACAAGATAGTTTGCAATTAGGGTAATAAAGAAACCTATAGATTCTGGGGACTAAAGATCAGAAGGGCACAGTCATGGTCGGCCTGTTTAGAAGTTTAGTTCATGACCGCATACCTTGACCAAAGGTCCAGGTCACTGTTACCTATCGATCAGTCATGTCCAGAGTCTACTAGTACCTACATAGTGGACTATTGCATGGGGCAGGCATGTCATGTGCCATTCATGGAACTCTTCATTCATGTGCCATTCATGTAAATTTTCATTCATTATCTTTGTAAATCCCTCAAATTTTGATAACTATTACATTCTGGAACCCGTAGATTTCATTCATGCTCAAATTTTTGCATTGTTGCATTGCATCAACTTGGTACAAATTTCATAATCACTGGATCTAGATCAAATATAATTATGAATATTTTTCTGTCAAGGTTTAACATTGTTATTGTGACTGTTCTTTTTTTCCTCATTTGCATGTCCACATAAACTTGATAATAAAGGATGGAGTTTAAACATATGTTAATTGAATACTATATTTCAAGAATTGTAGAATTTAAACCCATTTCTATTTACTTTTAAATATATTAATTATTTATCCAACTACCTACCATCTCTCCAATGGTTTAATTAATGCTCACAGCCAACATTAAAAGGATAATGATGCTTCAATAATAAAAGCATATTCATTGGGTCTTTCTTTTTTAAATGGACTTATTATATTCAAATTAAGTTTCAAAAATAGCTTCATAAATTTTTGTGGTGTAAACAATTTTAAATTAAGATAGTAAATTAATAAAGATTATAAAATTTGTCATTAAATATTTTGTCTGCATCCTTGCTTTTGAGGTTAAGGGATACAAGTTTGTATTTTTAAACATCAAGGACATTTTAACGTGATGCATATGGGGGTCCCATCCTCAAGGTCAGATTCATTTGTCTGTATTTTAAGTATTCAAGCACATTTTCCTCTCTGCTCTATATAGTTTTTAAGCTATTTGTAAGGAACATGCATGGCATTATTGTACATTATCATTAGATGTTTCGCATAGCACATTTGAGACCCTGTTTTCTAGGTCTTTGTCAGTATTTTTCAAATTTTTTTGTCAGATCCTTCTTTTACAACTTAAGAGCTTTTTGAAATTATGGAATGCAATTTCATATAATTTAAATCATCAAGACCAGTTAGTTGTCTTGCATACCAACTGCAATATGGGGTTCTGTTAAGGTCACAGACACAGAAGTATTTTAAGTTTCCCTTCACATTTTTCTTTCATTTTATATATCATTAGTCATGTGAGATTAAGGGATGGTATTCTTGTATGTTATCACAAGAAGTTGTATTCAGTATTTGGAAATCTCTTGAAGGTTAAGGGTCTATGGGGGTCAGTATTTTACTTTTTTATCAGTATTCTTTAATGCAATAAAATCAGAAACATTTGGTATAATGGGATCAAATTTAATACATAGTTTCAATTGTGTATCAGCACTAGATGTATTGTGCACCACATTATTGGATTTTTTCTTCAATGTCAAGGTCATAATCATTTTAGGTTTCACTAAAATTTGCCTTTTGCTCTGTAACAAAAAAAATCTGTTTAAAAAGATAAATAAATGAAATTTGTAGACCTGTGCATAGTAGACAGTATTTGAAGAAGTATTGCATTCTACATTTGGGATCTTGAGTATATATATTTTATGATTTCTAGTTTCTGCTTTGTATTTTACAAGATGTTAAGTTCAGATATGAACCCATGTTATACTTACATTTCTTTTTTGCGCCATCTTGTGCATCATAGTTGAGGTCACTGGTCAGTTTTTCCACCTTTTCAGCACTTTTACACTATGCTGTTTAAGGAACAGCCCAGAAACTTGTTAATTCCATTGCTGCAAAATGTCATCTCCACAACTCTATCACAACAGTCGTATTTCATCATAATGTACTTTTAGCATGGTAGATTGGGGACAATCATTTGCAGAATTTTGTTTTTAGTGCACTCATTAGCATTGGTATTTCTCCTCTGATCCCCCCAATTTCTGATATGGGAAAGTAAACAGCATGAGAACTTGTTAGAGACACCCACACCCACCAAAGTTTCATATTTCTGGAGCAGAAACATACCAATATAATGGTTCCATTTTGCCAAAGTGTTGATTGTATTGAATACTAGCATTGTATTGGACAGAGAACACTTACCCATTATTGTCATTATTAGCTTGTAATAGTCGTATATTACGCCTTGTACAGTACACGAGAATGTATTTTTGTTTGCTTAACATTGTATTATTATATATGTGGATGATATATAGTCCCAACTGATTATTTTATGTCACTTTGATATGAATATCAATAATTATGAAGTACAAGACAGTGCTAGCATTTTCTTATTCTATATCATCTTAGTCCAATAAGTTGGTTCATGATGTCACATGAATGCATCCCAGTTACTGAGAGGAGTAACAAGTGCCCATTTGTCAAACGCCTAGACAAAACTTTTCTAGCACTGATATCAACAATTTGTTACAGTTTTGGTTTTAAAAAGTGTTGTGATAGCTAGATTTCAACAAGTGTTTTTAATAAAATATAAATGCACCTTCATTTCCATTGCATACTTACTGCATACTATTTGAATATTTTTGTTTCCAATTATATTTCATATGGTCACTTGTTTTAAGCATTAGAAGTTTTTATTTTCCCACTGAAAAAGTGATATTTTGCAAGCATAACATTTTTTTAAAACCTGCCTTGGCTGAATCTCAACATAGTGATAATGTGTCCATCAATAAATCTAACCATATTATATTCATCTCATTAACATTTGTTCTTTCTATTTATTTCAACTTGGACTTCAATTATACTGGTAGCTCAGGGTCGTGGGTTCGATCCCTGGCCACGTCATACCAAAGACTTATAAAATGGTACTAACAGCTGTCTTGCTTGGTGCTCAACTTTAAGAGGTTAGTGTTATGACTGGTCAGCCTGGTATCAGGATAATGTGACTGGGTGGAACAAATAGCTGCCAACCCATGCGATTTTGGTGTGAATTTCACTGCTGTTTTCAGCGATTCATGGATTCATGTCGCATGCAATAAAAAATAAAAAATTCTCCAATTCTCAATTATTTTAAATCATTAATAAAAAAAAACAATGTCCAGTTAAGCGCTAGTTGTTATATTAAGAGTTGTGAACGGTCCAGTAGTGCTGGTTGCAATGTTAGTGGAAATATAGCCAATTCTTACAGTTGGCCCAGTAGCAAGCATTTTAGCATATTTTAATCTATATATATATATAACGTACAAATGTTCTTTTAAAAAGATTTTCAGTTTTCAAAACAATTTTTCAGAAATGGATTCAAATATTGCATTTCAATCTGAAAATTATCCTTGAAAAATCGCATGTATTACCATTTATGGAAAATGGGTGGATTTACCCAGTTTCCAAAGTGTGGGAACATGGGTTAATAATAATTATATGCATGTTAACCAATCATGTAAATTAAATAGAATTTGATGAATATTTTCTTTATTTTACAAATTAGCTTTCTTTGTATTTTCCAAGTTAATATGGATGGATCATTACCATAATGACCCAAATGTTTCTACAAATTTAAGAACTATTTCACACTTGACAATAAATGACAATAGACCCAACAGTTTTGACTTGTGCAAGAGAATACACTGCATGGTTTTGCAGATGAGATTGTAAGTTACATTCTTCAGTGATCTTCCCCTTCTTTAACAGCTAATTTTACAGATTTAAGCCAGATATACATCTTGATGTATGATGATACACCCTGATATATGTTACACTGACTGTTTCCAAAAATAATAGTATCACAATGGATGTAAAACATCACAACATTTCCAAAAGTTCACACATTCTGTGGGTCAATGTAATTCTTGCACATTTCCTCCCTTTCTCATTAATGTACACTTAAATGTGCCATAACTTAATTGATCCTAGATATAACCAATAAATTTATGTTGTGAGTGAAATCCTCAGATTTACTAAGTCAACAGGACACAAATTATATCTGCGTATGGAATACACTCCAGCCCAGTTGACGCATGTTGTGGTGTTCCACAGGGATCTGTTCTTGGACCTGTTCTCTTCATTCTGTATACTCAGCCGCTCTCAAGTGTCACAGATCATCACCCAGTGTCGCACCAATTGTATGCTGATGACACCCAAATATACAAGTTTAGCCACCCAACTGAAGTTGATGCTACCATCTATGGAGTAGAGAAGTGCATTTCTGATGTGAAATCATGGATGACATGTAACAAGCTGCAGATGAATGATGATAAAACTGAGGCTATTCTGATCACAACACAAAGACTTTCTCATTCACATCCTTTACTTCAGACAATAAATGTCAGCAACACCAACATTAAATTCTCACAGTCAGTATGAAACCTAGGCGTTACTCTAGACAGTACTCTTACATTGCACCAACATGTCATGAACATATGCAAAGCTG
The DNA here is from genome assembly GCA_030141615.1 of Unio pictorum. Classification (NCBI taxonomy): domain Eukaryota; kingdom Metazoa; phylum Mollusca; class Bivalvia; order Unionida; family Unionidae; genus Unio; species Unio pictorum. The sequence goes on from JARLTB010000042.1 coordinate 24,087,477, forward strand.
CATATCTTGAATTGAGATGCATCAGTTCCATTTGTAAATATCTTTCAGTTGATGCCACTAAAACACTTGTGTGTTCATTAGTACTTTCAAGACTGGATAATTGTAACTCAATTCTGTCTGGTTCGTCACAATATTTACTCCAGAAACTTCAAAAAGTTCAAAAACACAGCTGCAGGATCATCTTTAGAGGACCTCGATCAGAGCACACTGCACCACTGCTCTGTACCCTACATTGGCTATCAATTCGATACAGAATCCAACACAAAATTTGTTCTCTGTGCCATGTTTCAATGACGGACACCAGTCCAACATACCTATCCAGCCTCACCCATGTGTATACACCACTTACATCCCTACGCTCTTCTTCTGATAATCGTATACTCATTGTTCGCACGGTGAAAACAAAGAAATGGACAACATTCGTTTGCACACCAGGGCCGGGCGATGTGGAACGAATTGCCCATTGAAATTAGACACAAAGACACAGTGGTCCCTTTTAAGAGTGCTTTTAAGACTCACTTGTTTCGACTGCAGGGACAAACTTAGCGACCTAATCATGTTTTGAATCTTTTATGTTTTCAGCATGTTTTTATGTTTTCCAATTTCATTGTTTTTGTCATTTGTTGTTCTGTAGTGTAGTCATATTATTGATGGTATAAAGCGCTTAGAGCTTCGAAAGATTAGGCGCTATACAAAGTCCTCATTATTATCATTATTATTATTAGATTTACACAATTGGTGGACATGAAACCTTAGAAAGGTTTTAAACATGGTGACTGCAGTAGCGGAAAATAATTCCAAAATATATAATAGACTTGGATTGAGATACAATTGCTTTTATACAGAGTTTGTTGGCAAAATGTTTTTTCGTATGGCTGAATTATTAAATTGCATGTTTGATATAGGAATCAGATCACTCATAGTGGAGCAGGGTACCAGTCTCAAAATGAATTGGCATTGGATGCCAAATTTAATACCTCAAGATATGGTAATCAGCTGCAATATCAGCATAGAATGCCTCTTTCTTTTAATTTTCAGAAACTTCTGTCAGTAAGTTAACTTTCCACATAGAAACAGCTGCTGATTAAGGTAGTTTTATCAGTACCTCACATTAGGAATATTTGTTGTTAAAATGCACTGAATCACCAAGTTATGATCATTCATCAAAAAAAATCAACTTTCAGTCCAGAAATACATATATTATGCAGCTGATAATCAATCACTAAACAGCCTAATTTTCTGCAACATTCATTTTGATGTCAACAGAAAATAAAGTGTTCAGAGCCCTAATAGAGTAATTGAATTAAAGTAAAGAAGCATTCAGTTCAGATAAACTGATTAGACACATCCACAAAGTTGCACTCTTATTAGCAAAATTGTAATTTCAGTAGAATATATAAATTTATTTTAATGTCCTTCGTATACGAGTTAGGGGCAGAAGGCATGGGCAAAATGACTTGAAGTGCAAACTGGATTGTGGACAAAACGACCTGGATTCTTTTTTTTTTGTGAATGTTTTTATGCCTTAAGTATTCGAAATTATTTTTATGTAAAATGTTGAAACAGCAGGAAGAGTCAAACTGTATGGAATGTTGCTATGAACTTTTCTCATTTATTTATATATGATTGTGTAGTTTTGTAAAACATTAAATAAAAATGGTTATTTGGTAATGTTATGTGGTTTTACATTTTACTTACAATGACATGTTAAGATCAGTATTTGAACCACTATTCTTTGTGTAATAAAGAAATATTTTTATGTATTCATTTTTTTCTGGTTTTCATTTAAGATGGGTTGAAATTTAGTCATGATGTATGCATGCAAAATTTGTGCAAACTAAGGTATTGCTTTTCCAGTTGTATTATTATCAATGTTTTTTTAATTTTTGGCAACATTAGCGCTGGCACATATTAAAGTCTATTGCATTTTGACTCATTTCTAAGACATTAGCGCTGGCATATATTAAAGTCTATTGCATTTTGACTCATTTCTCAGACATTAGCGCTGGCATATATTAAAGTCTATTGCATTTTGACTCATTTCTCAGACATTAGCGCTGGCATATATTAAAGTCTATTGCATTTTGACTCATTTCTCAGACATTAGTGCTGGCATATATTAAAGTCTATTGCATTTTGACTCATTTCTCAGACATTGCTTCATAAGTGTTCCTTAAACTTGCACTCTTACAGTTAATTATTTTTCTATCTCCACTGACTGCCTGTAGTGGTTGTTTCAAGTCACAAAACTTAATGGCTGAACTTGAACTGCATTACTCACACCTAGGTCACTGGATTTCTCTTGAATTGCATTATTCACAGCTTATATAGGTTGCCAATCACTAAATTATAGTTAGTTAAAGCATTAGGCAAAGGCAACAGATAACATATGATTATTAATGATTCTTGTGAAATCCATTGCATCTTAAACACCTCGGAAATCACTGACTTAACATGTTGATATAATATTAATATCCAATTTTTTTAACTGTCCACAAATATCTAGCCTGGTGAAATATATATTTTTCTTTTCTACCATGAGAACTTAGAAATAGTTTTGTTACTAAATGTGGCGAGTTTTTCAAATACACATGAGATGGTTTCAATATTCATCACTTAAAATGAAATAAATTTGTCTTGGATTCCTGGAAATTATTTTTGGCACATAGTGCATGTCTCTTGAGGGACTATTGTTTTTGAATTTCATTAATACATAATTGCACATCTACATCATTTATTCAATATTTAAAGGTTTGTAAGCCAGGATACTTTGTCAAAATTTGTAAAATGCTGCTCAGCATTTTTTAAAACTTTACTAGGCATAGACCAAAGAACTTTAATGGTAACCTGTTGTCATCTGGCACAGGTTAGTTATTGCTACATGTCAACTGGTTGGAGCATTGTCCTGCACATTCATCCCAAGGTGTCTAGATGATTTTGCATGAAAATGTGCTGCTTGGACATCCAATATGACCACCACAGAAGCCAGCTTAAAAATCTTGTTTTTGCCACTCATGAATAAAAAATCTGTGTGAACATAATTTCTCTTAAAGACTTCTTACAATGTTGTTGTTATAGGGTTTAACACCATTTTTCAGCAGACGATAAGCTATACATGGAGGCCAGTATTAATGGTGGAGGAAGAACCTGGGAAAACTCTCGGAAAGAACCACTGACCCACGAGAAGCTACTGGCAAGCTTTCTCACATTTCCACATTGGCCAAATTAGAGACTCAAACCCATGCTGACAGAGGTGAGATGGCAGTGATCGTAGTGGAGAGTGCTTTTTATAAATGTCTTCCAGACTAAATGGTCTAAATGAAAATTGTGACAGTGTGGCACAGTAGAGCGACCAGTTTGAAAATGTTATTATTCTGCACAACAGTTGATCATATCAACTTTGGATTTTTCATCAAAAAAACTTAATATGATGATGTCTGGTTAATCCTAAATGAGAATGGGGTAAACTTTTCATCCAATATGGACACTTGTCATTGACACCTGCACATGTCAGATGTTCATCTTGACAAAAGGTTTCAAGTATTAAAAAAAACTTTTTTTTATCGTGCTGCCAAAAGCTGAATTCCAATATGTCCACCAAGGTGACCAATCTGACATCCAATATGACCAGCTATATAAACAAGGTGACCCTTCTGTTATGTTGACAACTGAAATATATGGTGTAATAAAGATGGATTTATCACCAAATAACTTCTTATAATGTCTCCTAAATGTATACTGTAATATAAATAAACATGGAGTTATCAACAAATAACTTCTTACATTGTCTCCTAAATGTATAGTGTAATAAACATATCACCAAATAACGTCTTATGATATCTCCTAAATTTATAGTGTAATAAACATGGGAGTTATCGCCAAATAACATCTTATGATATCTTCTAAGTATATAGTGTAATAAACATGGAGTTATACCAAATAATGTCTTATGATGTCTCCTAAATTTATAGTGTAATAAACATGGAATTGTCACCAAATAACATATTACAATGTCTCCTAAATTTATAGTGTAATAAACATGAGAGTTATCACCAAATAACCACGTCTTACATTGAAATGACACTTTGATGATCTTCTTTGAAATTGAACATTACTCCTGAGTGGATTAACATACTGACATGTGGTTGTCACTTAAAAGACTTCTTAAGGTGCATGAATTTCAGACATATTCATACTCTACCAAGGTCTTCATGAAACAGTCCTATTTACCAATTTTGATTAAAAATATGATCGATACAAGTTTCTGCAGTAGTCAAAACAAACATCTCCATAACCAATGAAAAAAAATCTTTGAGTGTGCAATTTAGATTTTTAACCTAGCTTGAAAGAAATTCATTCTAGTCATGATGTCTGCAGTGTGGCAGTTTATAGTGGTGTCTAGCACTGGGGCCTCATGCCGCACCATGATGTCCCACCTAGTAACATTATCCTGATACCAGGCAGACCAGTCCTAACACTACCCTCTTAATGCTGCATGTTTAGTGAGGCAGCTGTGTTTGTAAAAAGAATTAAAGTCTTTGGTATCACATATACACAATCAAAACTCGTATAAACATAAGCATATATTCCAAAATGAGATCAAACGCCAATAAGAAATGGAACATCCAGAGAGGTAACAGCATCAGATAAATCAGGGACCCCAAGTGGTCTAAAGCACTCTCTGTTACAGATCACTGCCATCTCACCTCTGTCTGCGTGGGTTAGAGTCTAAGATTCGGCTAATGTAGTTATGTGAGAAAGTTTCCCAGTAGCTTCTTGTGGGTCGGTGGTTCTTTCCGGGGTTTTTTCAGGTTCTTCCTCCACCTTTAATACTGGCTGCCACGTATAGCCTATATTGTGCTGAAAAATGGCATTAAACCATAAAAATAAAAAAATAAAACAAATCAGCCAAATCAGATGCAAGATTAGTTTGTTAATTTGCACAACCCATCCACGATTTTAATTGTATAATCCCAAATTTAATGTTGAATCAAAATCATCTGACTTTTGTAAAATGTATATTAAAATAACAGATAAAGTTAAAAGATATCAAATTCATCAAATATAGTATGATCCCAATTTTTTATATAAACTATTTCCTTGAAAAGTTGAAGATTTTCTCTGGTGTAATATTATCATGCAGTTCCTTAACTGAATAAAATATCTATCTCACAGGATGGAAATCCTGTGTTCCACTCTTGGTGGATACTCACTCTTCTGATGTACAAGTCAGGTACTGAAAGGAGCTCTTAGACTATTAATTTTAGGTTGGGAGCTAAATGGAATATTGAACTGAAGTCAATAAAATGTGAAATGAACATATAAATTTATGCAGTAATGGTATGGTATGAACTGAGATGCATAATCGTCTAGATTAATGAGTTTGCATGCAGAGTGCTTAATTCTGTTTCATCTCTTTACAATTATTTTCCAGCCATTTTAAGTTAGTTTTTAATTTATTTTAATTACAGTTTAAAGTAAAATTTAAAGTTTTTGCTTTGTTCGCTGTTTTAAGTCACAGTTTTGAAATTCTCTTTAGTTTTATCTTAAACCTTCTGACAGCTTTCAAAGGTTACAGACTTTTTTACCATTTCACAATAAATGTGCTTGGGGCATTTAGTGGTAATCTTATCTGCCCGCCAATGTTATCCATCTGTATGGACTTCTCTCCATCATTCCTTGGTTTAGTTTTGCTTTACATAAGGTGAATACTTCCGGCACTCACACTATATGGTCTTGAAGTCAAGTATGTGGATCCAACTTGGAGAGAACTAAACTGATTGATTGTAATCATGTCTTTACCCATTAAATACTAGATAATCACAGCAAATACTGTAGTATCATCAATATTCGTGGGGGACCAATTTTTGTGGTTTTCGTTGTTGCCACCAACCACAAATTTAAATCCCCAACTATGAACGAGTCACTTTGGGTGATGACATACACACACACGTTTTCTTAGTGTTTAATTCCTAGAGATTAACACAGGTACTTGTATATGATAAATCACAGTCAATACTGTAATGTGGTAATTAATATTAGCTTTTAAATGTATTTATTTTCTAAACCTTTTGAAGCAAAAATGATAAATCATTTCATTTTGAGTCAATTCAAATGTTTGATAAGGTACTGTATACGAATGCTGTAATTTTATACTCACTGCCTTTTATCTATATGTGTGGCAAGTAAGGATAGAAAGAAAATAGAGAAAAAGCATAAGGCATTCAAACAATAGTAATACTAAAAATGAAAGAAACATAATACAAAATAACAATATATAAAAAATAAATCTAATACTTATTCAAGTCAATCCTTCATTCGAGTACAGCTGTTGTTTAAACAGTAGAGGTTCTACTGCATCATTAGCTGCCTGGTAAGCAAGCGCCTGCAATGGGTTTGCAGCTTCTGATGGGCTCGGAAGTCCAGGAATTTTACCACTCTTAAGCCACTGTGTTAACACCATGAAAGTACTGATGGTGCAACTTGATGGACAGTGGTTTAAGTAAAAAATCATTCATATGTACTTTAATAACAGATTGGTCAGACTTTGTTGGCTTCGTCAGCTTTTCTCGATGTTGAACACTCAAACAAAAATAGGGGCCCCAAGTGGTCTAAAGCACTCTCCATTACAGATCACTGCCACCTCACCTCTGTCTGCATAGGTTCAAGTATCAGATTAAGCCAATGTGGGTATGTGAGAAAGCTTGCCAGTAGCTTCTCGTGGGTCAATGGTTCTTTCAGAGGGTTTTCCGGGTTCTTCCTATATCATTAATACTAGCCGCCATGTATAGCCTATCATGTGCTGAAAAATAGCATTAAATCCATCATCATCAACAACAAACAAACAAAAACATGGCAACAGTGATCAACTGACGGGTGTTTTATTTGCGCTCAAGTATTGTTTTAGTGTTGTTGGCTGCATCAGTTTCAATTGTTATTCACTTGGTCAAAAGCATGGTGTAAGTATTTAACTTGCCAGGTCTCTGATATGTACTCATACAAGTGGGAGTAATGTTTTAAACATTAATGTGGCCACCGTTTGTGTCAGCATAGTTTTATTCTTTAATAATTTTTTTTTGTGGTAATCTGTAGAAGTTAAACCATGAAATAAAATACTTAAAAAAAATGCAAACTTTGACAGGCAAAACCACGAATTTAAGTAACCATGAAAATGCCTGTTGTTACAAGACCATGAAAACCGCTCCGGTGGCCTAGTGGTTAGAGCATCTGCTGCCGAAGTGGGAGGTCATGGGTTCGATCCCTGGTCGAGTCATACCAATGGCTTACAAAAATGGTACTAACAGCTGCCTCGCTTGACACTCAGCATTAAGAGGTTAGTATTTGGACTGGTCGGCCTGGTGTCAGGATAATGTGACTTGGTAGGACATCATGCTACTTGTCTACAGCATGATGCCTCAGTGCTAGACATCACTATAAACTGCCTCACAGCAGACATCGTAGCGACATAACTGAAAAATTGTTAAAGCTAAATCCTAAAGAAAAAAACAAGACCATGAATTTGAGCCTAACAAAAATAAATGATACTACAGTAGTTGGTCACTGTGATCCACATTCATGACTGAGCAACATATAATTTTGTGAACCAATGAGTCAATATTTTTTTTTAATGTATCAATTTGGAAAAGAAATGTACAAATTGCCTTATCAGTTTGCTTGACAAATTTGGAATATTGACCGGTTTTGAAAAATTAATATTTTACATAGCTAGGTGTCTAAAAAATTCAAAATCACTTACAACTTTATAAGTTGGTTTACTTTTCTTGTATTATTCTAAGTTTACAATCTATCCCCAAGTAAATGTCAAAACACAGAATAGTATTTGATAAAATAAATGAGTACTTTTTAATCATCGAATCTGCACATGATCAAGATCTCATGACTCCTTGAATCAAATACAATAAGAAAAACTGACACTCGCTGCATAAAGTCAATAAGACTTGGATTCATGACATAGTCAATAAGACTTGGACTCAAACTTGGATTCATGACATAGTCAATAAGATTTGGACTCGTCACATAGAAGTCATTATTAGGGCTTGGATTCATGACATAAAAGTCACTAAGACTTGGACCCATTGCATAAAAGTCAATAAGACTTTAACTTGTTGCATAAAAGTAAAAAATGCTTGGATTCATGGCATAAAGGTCACTAAGACTTGGACTTTTTGAATAAAAGTCAAAAATGTTTGGATTCATGGCATAAAAGTCACTAAAACTTTGACTTGTTGCATAAAAGTTACTAAGACTTGGACTTTTTGCATAAAAGTCAAAAAGGCTTGGATTCATGGCAAAAAAGTCACTAAACTTTGACATGTTGCATAAAAGTCACTAAGACTTGGGCTTGTTGCATAAAAGTCACAAAGACTTGGACATGTTGCATAAATGTCAATAAGACTTGGACATGTTGCATAAATGTCAATAAGAATTGGTCTTGTTGCATAAATGTCAATAAGATTTGGATTTGTTGCATAAATGTCAATTAGATTTGGTCTTGTTGCATAAAAGTCATTAAGACTTGGTCTTGTTGCATAAAAGACAATAAGACATGGATTCATGGCATAAAGGTCACTAAGACTTGGAGTTTGTGCATAAAAGTAAAAAAGGCTTGGATTCATGGCATAAAAGTCACTAAAACTTTGACTTATTGCATAAAAGTCACTAAGACTTGGACCCGCTGCATAAAAGTCACTAAAACTTTGACTTGTTGTATAAGTCACTAAGACTTGGTCGTGTTGCATAAAAGACAATAAGACTTGGATTCATGGCATAAAAGTCACTAAGACTTGGACTTTTTGCATAAAAGTCAAAAAGGATTGGATTCATGGCATAAAAGTGACTAAAACTTTGACTTGTTGCATAAAAGTCAATAAGACTTGGACTTGTTGCATAAAAGACAATAATACCCATATATGCTGCATCATCTGCATATGGTGAGGAAGAATACTGCTGCAAAAGCTGAAATCAACCTTTCTGGTGATTTCGCACCTAGACAATTTATTACAATTCATGTTTTAATTACTGTGAATTCACTAGGTTTCAATTACCATTATATTTTGTGGTACAACTATGAATTTAGAAACCCAACGAAGAACAATCCATCTGTAGAAAGAATGATACTCCTTTTCCAATCCATGCACCATCAAAAAAATGTTTCTCGCAAAATCCTAACCCAACTTCCAGCCAAAAAAGAAAAAACCCCACATTATCTGGGGGAAAATAATGCTGGGAAACCAGCTTATTTCATCAAGGGAAACCAGTCTCAGCTTATTTCATCAAGGGAAACCAGTCTCAGCTTATTTCATCAAGGGAAACCAGTCTCAGCTTATTTCATCCCATAAAAGTGTCCTTAAGTCTACCATATTATTTCCGTTTTAAACCTTTGATTGAATTTAAATGTAACACAATAAACTGAAGAAGCAAAACAATTTCTTTCCACTAAATGAATATTACTTGATAAACTCATTTATAAGTTGAGACTAACTCCAAGCAACATAGACCCTGCTCTGCTGTTGCATAATGTGCTATCAGACAAGGGTCCCTTTTGGTTGTTCTACTGATTACACCCAACAAACTGCACAGACTCTAAACTGCCATTACATAGTGCACCAATATACATGTATATATAGGTCCCTGCAGTTGAGTTGGACTCAACTTGTAAGTAACTACACATGATAAATGCTTGATATTTGCCAATATCTTTAATTCACACAAATTTAACAATCTCTTTAAATGGCGAATATTTTCTTTTCTTCAAATGCCACTTGAGTGAAAAACATGTTCATGTTCATGTTCAAAATCTATCAAAGAATAATGGCTTGGAAATTAATGGATTTTTAATGAAAAATGAAATGCTATTTGATTGAAAAGAATGTTTCACACCAAAGTACCATAGCTGAAAATTCTTTATTAAGAACAAAATGCATATACAACTTTTAAATGGAACTGTTGCATATTAGTACCAATAAGTGGGGGCAGGTTTCCTGTCTTCTTTGATTCCCATTTTCTCCATAATATCCTGTTCAAATGTGCATACTTTTGGCTCGAATGTCACTTTCTCCAACTCTTTTTTAGGAACATCTTTTTGTGAGTCTATAAAAAAAAGAAATTTTATTGAGATACATTTTTTTCTTCATGAATCAAGGTTGGTTTTATATGATGTCATAGGCTTTTATAACTATTTCCCATGCATTTCAATGTCTACCATTTTGGGGGTTATCCTCTAATAACATACAGATCTAAGAAATAAAGTCCCTACAAAATATAATTTCCTCAAAATGTATTTTTATGATTAATTATAATAAATACTTCAAGTGTGTAACCAACAGTATATTCCAAATAACTCCATTTCTATGGCCTTAGCTTGCAGCATCAAATGTGTCCATGATAATCTAAGTAAGGTTGACCCAACTGAAGATGAAATTTTTTCCATGGGAGATAAATCTGGCTGGTTTGTATTTGTTTGCGCTTTTTTAAAAATATTTTTAATGTAGCTTTAACAATGTTAGTCACATCACTAAGATGTCTGCAATGTGGCAGTTTATAGTGATGTCCAGCATCAGGGCATCATGTTGTAGTCATGTAGCATCAAGTCCCACCCAGTTACATTATCCTGACACCAGGCCAACCAGTCCTAACACTAATCTCTTAATGCTGAGCGCCAAGCAAAGCAGCTGTGGATACCATTTTTATTAGTCTTTGGTACAACTAGACTGGGGTTTAAACCCGTGACCTCCACATCAAAAGCAGACCTAAATCCAGCAGATATAACAATGAACATTGAATGTGATAACTGCATCTACTATAAGCTAACTATTCTTTGACAAATATAACCACATATTTAAACAAATTTGTTTATTTATGTAGTAACATTTCTTGAAAAAGTGATGAATAATTGTCACAATTAAACAATCTGTCAAATGCAAAAACTGCCTAGGTGTTAGCCGTGCTACTCTAGATTAGACAAATTCATATGGGTGTATTTAAAAAAGAATTCACGATAAAGCTGTTATTGCAGTCATCACTATTCATCTGCATCTTTTACATATACATTTACTGTCGATGCCATTCAGGCGCAGCTTGGAAAATCCTCAGTGACCATTATCTTTCTAATCTGCCACATTTAATTTCTGACATCAATATAAATTTTTATATTAAGAACCCAACTGACTAGAGATAGTAGTAATCCTACAATGTAAGACACCTCCCCTGATAGTTTTGTTTTAATAACGATGTTGTGTAGCATGTTATGAGGTCCACTAACATAGGAACAAGTAATAAAAAATTCAGGAATATCTCACACCTGACAGCCCTTATCAAGACTTTTCTACAAAGTAAAGTCCTGCTGATTTAGAAAGACTTTACTTACTCTGATGTCTTTTTTCTAATACTTTCAAATTCTGACAGAAGAAAAAATATGCATTTTCAAGTTAAGCTGACCTACAATTCAGCTGGATGGAATGCGATAGAAGCCAGGACAGCTGAAATTGGATTAAGTTGATGTCTCAAAAAGTAAATTCATACTGAATAAACTGTTTCAATGGCTTCATTTCATTCAAGATACTTGTCATCCTTTTAGTCGATTTTGCGTTCCCTGCTTCCATCACATTCCAGCCATTTAGTACCGGTATACGTTGCTTTAATCAATAAGGAGGCACCATAAAAAGCTGCATGAAAACCAATTCCAAACAAAAAGTACACTTTATGTATTAGCTTTTTAAAATTGTTTTTTTCCCATGAATCTTAAAATTATTTGCGATTAAACATGCTATTACATATTTATCACCCATACAATTTGCTTTTGACAAACCTTGAAGAAGAACTCATGGTTATATATAGTAATACAATTGTCTGTGAAGCAATTCACAACAAAATCATAATCAAGTTTGAAACCAATGGAGAAAACAAACTTAAGTGACAAAATATGGGTGCAGCATTTGTTAGTGAACTCTATTGCAAAGTTGCTGGAGCCATATATTCATATTTGAATGCAGCAATGAAAAATCTAAAGAATGAAAATCAATACATGTAAACTCATGGATATTTCTATACTACTCCAACTCCAATAATGTTTGTTATATTTAATCCATACTAGCAATGAGTTGAAGAAAACAAGTCTCTTCATTTTCATTTGAAAAATCATTATTTTCACTAAATGCACAATTTTTAGATTCATTTTAAAATGTAAATTTGTAAAAGGATGCTGTCCAAAAATTATTGTAAATTTCAGAACTTCTTTTCATTGATGAAGTAATGCAGCTATTAATTGCATTGAGACAGAACAAAGACAAATATCCATAAAAATGCATGCCTTAAAAAATCCAATGTTTTCCGCTTCATTTGTGAAATATTTCCTCATATCTAATAAAAAGACATCAATTTACCATAATTACCCCCATGACTATATGTGAATTATGGAAGGAACACAATGTTTCAGTTAAATGTTTTTTTTAAAACTCAGCTTTTTTCACTTGTACACTCAAACACACACACACACACACACACGTTCTCCCATAATAACATTCTCTTCGTCTCCCATAATTATATCTCTCTCGCATTACATAAGTGTCTGTAAGAAGACAATTTTCACATCTACAAAAACCTCAGTAAACAAAACACCTCACAAAACTGAAAATCACTGTACATAGAAAAATATGGTACCCTACAATTTGCATCTTATGACTATTGCTATGTCAAGTGAAGGCATGAAGAAAATCCCAAATGACTTTCATAATGAACTGCATATCTTGGTGGTTCCATTACTAATAAAATTTACCCCTGTACCGGTAAAGGTTATGGCTGTCTGTATTTGTGTACCAACAAACTAAAATGTGTTTTAAGTCTAAAAAATTAACCGTCTCAACATAAAAGTCTATAAGTAAGTATAAAATTAGTGCAACCCTAGCAGAAGCACTATCTGCATCCATTTGTTACCCCTGTGCTTTCTTTTACATGGTCTTGTACATCTTGATGTACATGCATGCACTTATGCACCTATGGGTGATAAGTGTTGTGCAACTCCTCAGACAGTCTTCAAAACCTTGGATATGTTTAGGTGTGGTCTTTAAGCATGCACAGGAATTTTAAATTTTTGATTCAATCCTCAGGGGTGGGACTATGGGGTGGGGGTTGTTTTACAAAACTTTCAAACAACTCCCAAATTACTTGACCTGGGGGACAAGGGGTGGGTGAGGTAGCACAAAGAAACTTGGCAATATTTGTTTTATAAATATTCAAATTTAAGATCTCAAGTGCTTTACCTCAAGGATGATTTATATGAAGTCTAATTAAAAAGGTGGGAAATATCAATGGTTTGGTTTGGTTTGAATTGGTTCAGTGGGTTTAACATGAAGTTTGTGCCAGCATTAATCTACACAAAACAGTCCAAGTTTGTACACATTTAATGCAATTTCTCTTTACAGCTTTGGTGGCCTAGTGGTTAGAGCGTCTGCCGTGGAAATGGGAGGTCATGGGTTTGATCCCTGACTGAATCATACCCGAGACTTACAAAAATGGTATCTAACAACTGCCTCGCTTGACGCTCAGCATTAAGAGGCTAGTGTTAGGACTGGTCGGCCTGGTGTCTAGTGTTGTTCCGATTATCGATTATAATCGATCATCAGTTGGTTGAGAAGATAATCGATTGTAAACTCCGTAATCGATTGTGTGTAAAGGGAGACTACTTTTTAGGTGTAGTTGTTAAATTGTTGAGTTAATAAATTTAAACCCATTTTGTTGATTTGTTTCAGTTTAAACATCTTTTGTAGTATTTATAAACAATGACAAACAAGAAAAACATATCCTTCTATACTTTATATTATAGACACATCACATATGAACAAAAGAATTTTGGGTGATTGTAGCAGTATTTCAGTTACATTTGCCTGATCAGCCACAAAAAAGTTGCATTCATTTAACAAAGTTGTAGGACAAATATAACACACAATGTAATATTATTTTCAGGTTAAAGTATACATGTCATTAATTCAAAAGAGATTACTCCTGTACATTTATAAACATATTGAACTCTTGATCAAAGATATAAGTTTAACATAAATTAAAATTTGATCTTAGTAACCGATTATAATCGATGATCAGTTAGTTAAGGGGAACCCATTATCGATTATGAATTTCTGACCGATTCCCATCACTACTGGTGTCAGAATAATGTGACTCGGTGGGACATCATGCTAAATGTCTGTAGCATGATGCCCCAGTGCTAGACATCACTATAAACTGCCTCACTGCAAACATCGTAGTGATAAGACTGCAAGAAATGTTAAAGCTACATTAATAAAATCCTAATCAAAACAATTTCTCTTTGACTGAGTACCCATGTAACTGATTAAGATCAATGGGTTCTTTTTACATTTTTATTAAATATTTCACATTTGTAAAATATCCTCACTATACAGTCAAGATAACATGTAATTTTAATAATATGTACTTGGCTTTTCTAAAGAAAATTCCATTAATTTCTGAGAAAAGCATAAAAAGGAATTCAGCTGAGATCAATTAGCATGAAATCCATTCCCAAAAACGTTTTATTTATTTCTATCCTGATACAACATACATACACACTGGAGTTAGAACAGCTTCGTTAGCCTTGTGTTAGCATTTACCTTGATACTTTTCTATGTTTTCAATAAAATGATCATCTTCATCTGTAGGGATTGGTCCGTTCAAAGGGATGATCCTGCCAGTCCGCATTGATACACGCACTCTGTCCCCCGACTCTGTGTGTCGCCACTCCACCTCTGTGGGCTGCCTGAAAAATTAACACCAGTTCAATTTGTTCATTTACTGCATGAACCATACATAACTCCTTTTGCATCCAGTGAAAAATCAATACATCTTGGAAGTTTTTAAAGAACAGTTTGATTTAAAGAGGAGTGAAGAACCATTGTACCTAATATAGCTAATATCTGTTAGTCTTACACCATCTTGTAATACATACCCATCAGATGGGTCCACTAAGGCTACTTCTGTTGTAACCAAGAGTGGCTGTTCCTCGCGAACCAAAATTCCTGGGTAAGTTGGGGTCTTTGTTCTGTTATAATATCTCTGAAAAAGGAACAGAATATGCAAAATGTGGTACATTATCATTCATTACATAACTGATTCACAATATAGTACTTTGCCCTTGAATTTATCCTGAGGGCAAAAGCAAGTACAAATGTAAAGTGTCCAAGCTACTTATATGCAAGATTTACCTCATTACTATGTCATTGTCCTGCTCATAATAAAAAATATATATATCTTGCCAAAATAAGCCTACTAAGTTTCACGAAAATATTATTGAAATAATCCTGACAAACTCAAACTATCTGATGCATAGCGCCTTATTAAAATACATGGATCTCACGCATAACAGAACTCATCCAAAAACTTTATGATTTTCGCCTAATGACAAAGTTTAGTCAAAAATTTAATCAGGAATACAATCTCTAGTAAGGTAATGTGCAGAAATCACATGCTTTATTACCTCAACATTCCTGTATCCTGTAAGCATTTATCAGACTCCTGTGAACTCTTCATTATATAAACCTTTATATAAGTTGATCATATCAGATTAAAAATATGGCTTGAGGAGTGGTAACAAGTGCAGCCAATCAGATGCAAGCTGATGATAGTAATATCCATGGCAACAGTAACTGTAAAAATTGCCCAATATTTTCATATAATCCTATATTTCAAACTGATTTTTAAAAATACCAGAATCTGACTTGTGGTTTCCAGAGTGGTAATTAATAAGCTCAGCCAATCAAATTCAAAATCACCTCATTAATATACTACATATGTATCTCAGTCATTATCAAAACATTTCATGATGTTGATACAAACAGACATTTTAAGTTTCACCAATATCAGATCACAAATATTGCTTCCAGAGTGATTGCAAACTCAGTCAATAAGATGCTTGATAATAACATTATTATCCATGGATCCTGCTCATTACTGAATGCCAAGTTTGATCCATCTGAGTGGTAAAAAGCTCAGCTAATCAAATGCAAGATCACCTCATTAGTATGCATGGCTCTTGCTCATTACAGAACTCATTGAAGATACTGGTGACATACATATCTATTAAATGCAATCTTGACTGGTAAATGACATCTCATTGTTAGCATCAGAAAATCCAAAATCATTACTAAACGCTTCACACATCATTACAGTCAGGAATTTATGATACTAACAGATGTGATCTAGCAATCATGATAAAATCACTATGATATTGATATTTATGTTACATGTCGTTCAATTTTCCGATAATTTAAAAACTTACTCAAAGCATCTGAAAAAGAAAGGAAAAAAACTGCTTAACATTTCAACATTTCTTTAATAAAACTTTAATTTTAAATCATAAACAGATTTACATTCTGTTCAGGTAATGTGCATAGAATAGTATGAATGAAGAACAGCAATTAATTTCACCATGATTAATGTTAATAAATTTTTCAATGCACAGGGGCATCAGGCACATATATATAAGTCACAGTGACCTATTGTGCAGTTGTCAGATTTTGTATCACAGAAGACTTTCCTACCTGAATGACTACCAAAGTTTGTATCCCATGCCAAGCTGATAAAGTATGAATGTTTCAGGTGAAACATTGTGCAAGGATCCTATGGTGACTTTGTTAGAGACCGATTGGACAAATTAAAGGGGCTTAATAATACAGATTTGTTGCAAAGAATGTTACACACTTCCATTCACATGCCAAGAGAGGCCATGAGATAGCTGTTCAGGATAGTTGCCTCCCTTATATGCTTGGATCTCATTTATTACTGAACCCATCATTCTCATATTAAGCCCAAGTGTAATCCAATAACAGATCAGAAACATGACTTCCATGCAGAGGAGTAAAATCAAACTGATCAAATTTAATGTCAACTCAGTAATATTTCATATACAGCTAATAAAACATTAACAATTATAATTTAAAAAATAACCAGAAAATAATCACCAGGTCACCATCTGGTATTGGAATACAAGAACATTAAATATAATGTCTTTCTTTTTTGGGAATTAACAAATAACAAGACCAGTTGGACAAGAGGGTAGTAGGTATTAAAACTACTTGACCAGTTACACTTGAGATTATTTTACAAATTTAAAACTTACTAACCCAATAGACTTGTTTTATGAATTAAACTTCTTACAATACCAGCCTGATTTTATATTCAACAATTTGGATCTGTATAGGGTAATAATACATGTAGCTAAAATCACCATGACCATACTGAATACAAAGCAATTTATATTATCTGTGACAAACCTTTAATCGACTCAGTTGACATCATAGCAATGTCTTGCATAATTAAAGCTGTAAAAGAATCCTTTCTATTGTACAATACAGCATGAATTACAAAACATGACAGACCTTTTGCAAGGCAGTGAACATTGCTGATCTTGTAAAAATGCCAGAAAAAACAAAAAGGCATTAGGAAATCATTGGGCACAAAGTATGGAACTATTTTATTTGGCAACAAAATGTAATTCCTAATAACTCCCACAGCATAGGCAATAAGTTTAAACACCTCACTGACAGACATTATTGAAGGTGGTCCTTTCTTATATGCAACTATGCTTAACAAGACTGTTGAAAATGTGCATGTGTGTACGTGTGTGCATGTGTGTGTGTGTGAGTTTTACCTAAACAAAACATTGGGTATTAGGATTATTTTTTAATATGATAAACAGTATGCAGATATAAAATGATTTTGATAGTAAGTGTATCCAACCCCTACAGTGTACACAATGTAACCTGGATGAACCGAAACCAAGAGAAATGGTTACCATATAAAGATCTGGAAAAAAAAATGAATAGATTAATGTAACACCAATAAAGGTAAATTAATGTCAAGGCCAGATTGCAAATGCAGTTAAAAATCACTGCTTCAGACAATTTCCAAACCGACTGATTCTGTAAATGTTGTAATGATACATCTGGAATCTTTCCTTACAAGCCAGATTAAAAATGTGTATTCTTTTGTATTGATTAGTAGTCATAGCAAAATTTGACCCACATCTCGGGTCCAGTAAAATTACTATTTACAAGTCCCAGGTTTTGTTTGCATTGTTAATGCAAAATATTTGCCTATTGTTCAGAAACTGGCTAATTATTCACAACACTTGACAATGTGAAGTGTTAACTATTGATTTTTACGATTCACAGCTGCATATTGTCCCTGTCATGTATGTTGCATGGTACCATGTTTTCACTGTCTAAACAAAAACTGCCCCTCTTTTTAAAAACTGGGCAGTTTTATGCCTCTTTAACATTACAGTCATCATTCTTTACATGAGATTACATGGGCAGTTTTATGCCTCTTTAACATCATTCTTTACATGAGATTACATGGGCAGTTTTATGCCTCTTTTACATTACAGTCATCATTCTTTACATGAGATTACATGGGCCGTTTTATGCCTCTTTTACATTAGTCATCATTCTTTACATGAGATTACATGGGCAGTTTTATGCCTCTTTAACATCATTCTTTACATGAGATTACATGGGCAGTTTTATGCCTCTTTAACATTAGTCATCATTCTTTACATCAGATTACATGGGCAATTTTATTCTCCTTTAACACATTAACCCCTAGCGACGACTTTACGGGTATGAGGTAGTAGCCTACTTCCATGGTCTGTAGCGTCAAGGTCATACATGATACACTAAAATGGGTGGTATCATTGAAAAGTAGACAGATGTAGCTCTACAATGATAGCAAATAATCTGGACATTTTAATTGTATTACAAAGTACAGAGGGAAAAACCGAAGTTTTTGTACCCGTTTTTTTTTTCACCCAAAAATCGGCCATGGTCAGGTTCCAAATTTGTGTCCAGATTTTAGACTTTATGACCTCAGATCTACGGCAGACCGGTCTGAGACGCACACAGACAGGTAAACCTGTGCAAAAAGTAGGATAAGGTGGACATTTTGAATAAAGAGTCTTCTACATACGAAAATTATGGGTCCATTAAGTAAAAAAAAAAAAAAAAAAAAAAAAAAGAAGTCCGATTTTTGCCCTTCTGCTCATGCGCCAGCAAACTAACCAATGAAAAACATTTTCTGTATCATTAGTAACCATTTGTCTAACAGATTATTGTTTGGAAATCAATGGATTACGATGTATTTAGAAATAGTCCCCAAAATGTTTTTCCTACTCGCATTTCATGCGAAAACCGCAAAAACCTCCAGGGATTAATGTGTTAACATTACAGTCATCATTGCCATTTTAACAACAACATATCTCCGAAAACAAGCATATACTTACACAATGTAGCCCTTCCACAAAGCACCAGTTTCTCTCCTTTACCAAATAGTTCACAATTCCTTGTTTCCCCTTGTCTTTACCCACCAAGACGTGCACCTACAAAACAAGATTTTGTGAATGTTAATCAAGCAAAATTTTTTTCCTCCATACCTTTCATATAAAAATGTCCACTTCCACCTACTCCAAAGATAGCTTTGCTTTTGTTTTAGAATGTTTTCAACCTTTATTGACTAACAGCTGTCAGTTTTAGCATTTCAATGTTTCTTTTTTTAACAAACTGAAAAAAACTTTGAAAAAAAGGTGATCATAAAGTAAATGGTCTATTTTTTTTTTTATAATCTTAAATTTCTCTGGTAAAGTTACCCTCTTATGAGATAGGTAATCAATCTTAACCATACTGGACCAATTTCTTAATATTTCCAGGCATTTGTTACTAGTAAAGTTTCTTTGAACTCAGTTTTTTCCCTTTAGACTCAAGCTTCATAATGAACAGAAGATGAATATAGAAAGACTACATTTCTGAAAGAGTAATACAGCAATTTTGGTTCAGCAGAGCACAGTCTAGTCTTTCACCAGCATTATTGTAATGATTCAAAATAAACCTACATTGAATTTTAAATCAAGATAACAATATTTATGAAACTTTCAGGTCAAAGAGGTCCTGAATGTTTAATACAAAATCTTTCTAAATACAAAGTCTTTCTACATGAAATCAGATTTTACCCCAAAAGTATAGCTGTTAAAATAACAGAAATATACATTTGTATATGGATATATGAGGGTAGACAAAGCTGATGACAAATAGTAGGAAACAAATCTCAGCCAAGATTAAAGTCAGAGGACAGGAACTGGAAACAGTGGGCCAGTTCAAATATCTTGGTTCCATAATCACCAAAGAGGTATCAAGAGCAGAAATTTTGTCAAGAGCAGCACAAACAACAGCAGCTATGTCAAAGCTAATGCCCATCTGGAGAGACAAGAATATCTGTCTGAAAACTAAAATCAGACTATTGAGAGCGCTAGTCATCTCATTCTTTTTGTATTCATGTGAGGCCTGGACCCTGACGGCAGAATTACAACGAAGAATCCAGGCACTTAAAATGAGAGACTACAGAACCATCCTTGGCATCTCTTACATGGACCACATCACAAATGAAGAATTTACCATCAGGCACAGGGTAGGCCATTACGAAGACCTCCTCACTACTGTCAAAACAATCAAGCTGAAATGGTATGGCCATGTCGATGTAGAGCCAACAGTCTATCCACAACAGTACTGCAGGGCAGCATCCAGGGTGGCAGAAGGAGAGGAAGACCGAGAAAAAGTGGAGTGACAACATCACAGAATGGACCAGGAAAAGTTTTGCAGAGACACAGGCATTGGCACATGTTCGAGACAAGTGGAGAGAACTGGTCAGATGTTCAGCAGCCCAGTGCCTCAACAACCACACTAGGTCAAGAGACTGATGATGATGATGATATGAGGGTGTAAATCATATTATAAAAAGATGCATTGAAACCAATCTAAACTTCAGACCTTACTTCATGCAGATTCAACATTAAACCTTCTGCTTCAGACATCCAAGTTTGCCAGCTTAATAAAATTTCAATGACCTTAATTTTGAATATCATATGACTAGACAATGATAGAGAGCAAAAGAGAGTAAAGTTAGTCATTTGTTTGTCTTATTATATAGTACTGTCTAGTACTGTGTTTGTTAAATTTCTAAACTATAATGCACATCTAGAAAGGAATATATTTGTGCTATAGCCTTTGCTTATTGCATATGCAGGTATGAGAGGAAATCCAAGGACATTGGGCTGCAAATTTTAGACAGTTTTATGCAAATGAAAGAGGAAAACCAAGGATATTGGGCTACAAATTTTAGACAGTTTTATGCAAATGAGAGAAAGTTTCTGGTAAAGAATTTAAAAAAAAAAATTCTTTCTCAGAGTAAGAATTATTAAGCTAAGTAAAGGCCATACCAGGAGTATATGATATGAACCATGTTTATTATTACAAACTTCTAAATTTTCTAAACTGTTGACCCACATCTAGGAATCTTTTCTGCATCATAGTTAGAACTATTACTGATGTTTTGAGAATGAATAGTCATGCCATAACACTTAAAAAGTCAAATTGTTTAATGTTGTGACCATTTTGGGGCTAATTAGGCCAATTTTATTTTCTTCAAAATATCTGGATTTCAATAATTGATTTCCCTGTAAATGCTAGTGCTCTAAATTAATTCTTGGACAAAGACATTTACCAAACTTTACGCAGAATTCAAAAACTGGATTTTCTGTGATTCAACAAGAGACTGTTGACACCAGAGTACTTCACTGACTATTAATGTCATCATCTTCCAATTTGGATTTCATCAGAATTTGTACATTCAGGACTTTTTATTACTAGGATATCTATTCTTTAATTTTGGGGTTATTTTTGGATTTGATTCATATAACCATAAGTTCTGTTTTCTCATTTTTCACTTTATGATACTGTAATATAATTTTATTACTGGATTTGATATATTGTCCAGAACAGAGTTCAGTTCTCATTGATTTTTGTTGTTGTTGACATAAAAGGCTAATAATAGAGACAGTGTATCTAATACTGCACTAGTTCCTGACCTTGATTCAGAAACAGTGGCAGTTCTAGTAAACAACTTTTTTTAAAATATTTTTTTAAAAATCTTTTCTAGAGTAAGAACCATTGATTTTAGTTAAGGCGATACTGGGAGAACATGATGTTAGGTATCTAAAAAGAATATATTTTTTCTGGAAGGGTGACTATGTGACCTTCATATGGGAATGTTTTGCATCTTAAATTAGTGTATAACTGTTTTCTGATTAAGATTTGGGCATTCAGGCTCTAAAACATTGACACTTGATGTGTTTTGTCGTGACCAGTTCGAGTTGAACCTAATTTTATGAATCACAAGTGATTCTTTTCCCTGGAAATATATATGTTCATACAAAATTCTTGAACAAAGACATTCATTGAAATTTATTAGGAACTCAAAACTCAATTAATTTTTTCTGTGATTCAACAAGCAACTGTTGACACAACAGCACTTTGAAGGTTGAAACAGACATCTTTGCCTTCCATTTTGGATTTCATCTGGGCTCAAACTCAGATTCATTTAGAACTTTTTAATACAGGACTTCTTTTTTAATTCTTGGATAAAAAAAAGTTATTTGATTCTTAAAACCTTAATTTTTATTCTCATTTTTACATTGCTTTTCAAGGGAAATAAATTATTTGTTAAATTTTAAAAAGCTTGTGGTCTTCCCTCTTTTCTGTTATGTTATCTAAGAGCCATTACAAGTAATAATGACCATGATCTCATCATCAAGGGGGACAAAAGTACACATTGCAAAATGAATTGTCTCAGCTGCATTCCAAGTACATGTATGCTGAAAATCCATCAAGGGATTTAGGAAACATATGCAAATGAAAAAACTTAAAACCAGAAACCTCAACACAAATGTTCTGTAACTGTGACCTTGATTCAGTGGTCAAAGAGGCAAGTGCTCATGTCACATTACTTATAAAATTTATGCAGAAGTCAAAGTGTTCAGAACCTAATTGAAGTGCAAAAATACAAGCACTGACCTCTGACGGTCAATTGGTTTTAGATTTTACAAAAGTGTGAATATGCTAATAATCAGATCTGCACAATTTTCATACCAATTAAATACTAAAAGAAACCCAATGTTAACACCATTAATCATGCAAACGGATTTGTTGCTGTAGGGTTTAACAACATTTTTCAGCACACGATAGGCTATACATAGCAGCCAGTATTAATGGTGGAGGAAGAACCCGGGAAAACCCCCGGAAAGAACCATGACCCACAAGACGCTACTGGCAAGCTTTCTCACAAAACTACATTAGCCGAATCTTAGACTCGAACCCACACAGACAGAGGTGTGCTGGCAGTGATCTGTAATGGAGAGTGCTTTAGACCACTCGGCCACTAGGGGCCTCCATGCAAAAGAAAGTGACACATGTAACAGGATAGAAAGTATGATGTATTCCAACAGTCCCTAAATTTGGAGTACATGTACCATCAGCATCTCTGTAATGGAAGATATTGTATAGGTAGACATGAATGGCTTTTATGGACACTTTCTATATAAATTTCCTCATTTCTATAGAATATACTCTTTCATAAAGTGGTATTCAGGAAAATATAACAGATGATTGGGAAGAAATTTTGTGTTCCTGAAGTTTTTCAAACTACCCTAGTCAGTACCTATATTTCAGATGTCACTAGGAATATCAGCAGTAATGCCATTGTGATTAAGGTAGTAAATTTTAGTTTTACAGTTATTGGCATAAAACTTGGTAAAAATCCTCAAATAACCTTAGGTTATTTCTATTTTCATCCAGCACTTAGTAATGTGATCTTTTATCAAAATTATTCCTGCACATTTGATATTCATTTTGATTTACAGCTGATTTAGATGGTCTATTCTTTTCATTGCATCTAGAGATCCAACATGACTGGTGGCTTTTTTGATCTTATTAAAGAAGCATGTTTATTTACTGTTTCCATGAAAAGATTGATCCAAGGAACAGAAACATAATCAATACCATCAATGACTGTATTCCATGGAATCTCTTTCAGATCTTTCTGGAAATGAGTAATAAAGTTTTGAAAAGATCAATAAGTAAATGGAGTTACAATACTGTTTTCTTTAATCTGTTATTAACTTTATGTGAAAGAAAGATTGCAAAATGGTCACTTAATCCACTCTTAGGAATCATTACTTCCAGAATTATTTTTAGTGTAAATATGGTCTATACTTTTTTAAGAGGTTGGAGTTTACTCTAGTGGGATCGTTGAACAGTTGCTCCATGCCTAAAGAAACATAAATTACATCAATCCAAATTGTATTTATTTGATCACCGAGATCTTGATTCATATCACCTAGAATGTAAACGCTATTTGAAGTTCAAAGTATTCACAAAATCAATAATTGATAATGGGGGTCTGCATACAATGCCAACTATGTGCAGTTTCACTTTTTCAAGAGTAATCTGTAATCTTTCCTGTCTTTCTTCTTCCTTTCAGTGATAGTACAATCTTTAACATACACAAGAAGCCCACTTCCTATAACCAGGAAAAGGTTTGTCATTACCATTGATATACAAGAAAATATCACTCTTGACTTTCTGTCTACATTGTTTCTGAGAATCCAAAAAGAAGTACTTTATTATGAGGTGAAGTTAACAATAACTTTACTTGATCCATCTTTCCTCAAATACCCTGTCTATTTGTAAACTTTTACTAGAAACTCCTAAATTCAAGATATTTACATCACTGTTATTATTAGAAACACTCAAGGAGACATGAACGGTATTATATTTTACATCCATGTTCACAATGATTTCTGTTAAAATTATCATTACAGACACTTTAATTTCATTAGATTTTTGTATTTCATCCTTTTTATTTCAGAGTCCTTGTGTGTTAATGTGGTTTGAATGAAGTCTTTTATTTTCTCTCAAACCGATACTGGCTGATGAATTTGCATTTAAACCACTTTGACTCTTACTTGCAAGAGACAATCCCTGTCAATATAACTATCCATTAATAATCTTTTCAAAACCCGTCTATACTCACTTATAATTTGAGTCAGACTGCAAACAACAAAGATCCTGATCTGCTATAGCATAATGAGCCTGAAGATCAGGGTACAAGTTGTTTTTCCACCAGTTAATCCAAAACAAACACTAATTTATCCATATTAAAATGAAAACTGGGAAAATAATCAACCAAATTATAACCAAGAATAGGTATTAACGCTGCAATGGTGAAATAATATACCATATATACTTGCTTATAAGTTGAGACAAGCTGCAATAAACAAAGATCCTATCATAACATAATGCACCTGCAGATCAATGTCTATGTTGTTTGTTCTACTGATGACTCCTTACAAAATTCGCAGACCCAGATCTGCCATCACATTATCTGCCAGCAGATCTGGGTCTATGTGGTTAAGAGTTGGACTTGCCTTATTAGCAAATATATACAGTAATGTCAGCCATGGTAGCCATGATCAATGCTGAAAGGGCACCAAATTAATTCACAACCAAAAGAGATCTTAAGATCAATGTGTTTTGGTGAAGTTTCACAGCAATACTTGCAGTGGTTTAGAGTAAGTAGCAATAACAAGCTTGTACTGATGGACAATAGACAATTGACAACAGTTGACTGGCTAAAAATTATAATACATCTTATTGTTCATGACAATAGTATTGCTGGAAAAATGTTACCCAAATCTCATCATTCCCTGACAAGATTTGACAAATACTGTATAAACCCTACAAGAAAGATGGGCATATGAGGCAAACTTACAAAATAAAAAAATATGAAAATGAGAAATTTTGTCTCAAAATAAAATTCATTAAATATAATACTGGAACATCAAAACTTATAAAAGGTTCATAAAAGAGAAATGAGATGATTGCAAACACCAAGAGTGAGACATTGAAGGTGTAGTGGTTTACACTTTAGTTAATTCTCATTTGCAAGCTTGACCAACACTAGAAGCATGCCTTTCATTAGTTTTCTCCGAACTCTACAGTTTCATCCACTTAAAAACAAAAAAAACAAAAAAATGTCACATGACCACAGAGGATTTACATTACATGTCCAATTTATTCATTCCATATTGGCTTGTTATCAACATACACACTGAGATGGATGAATGGCTGGACAGACAAAGTAATACTTCATCCCCCTAGTATCAACACTTCTGAGGTGGTGCATAGAAGCGTCATTACAATTTATTTCACAAAGAAATTATATAATAAATGTGTGTATGACATACATACATACATACATACATACATACATACATACATACATACATACAGATAAAGCAGGCTAATAATCCCTTTTATGATCTAAAAAAGCCTGTTGCTATGATCAATGGAGACATAAAGATCAATTAATTTTTAAGAATATTAAAGGGCGTTTTTACACCCTTCAAAGCTTGCTGACTAAATGATCTCTGCTCAATATCGTGTATGTTCAAAGGGCAAAAATACTGGAAAATGACCACCAAATTACTCTGTTATTTAGCTTGTAATAAATTACACTACTGGAATATAAACCTTAATTTCTCCTGTAATTACATGAAACATGTATATGGCCTAAGTAATGATTTGATAGAGCATAGACACATCATGGACACATTATCTGTTAATCATTTTATAGTTAGAAGGCACTGCATTAGAGGGGAAAATGCAAATTTAACATCACTAGAGCCTTTATTTTGTAGTAGGATATAAATTTTGAGTATGTTTCCATGGCATCCCTTAAAATGTAAAATGTGACATTTTGGCAATTTTTTTTACCTCTTATTATATTCAAGGTCTTTAATACAATTACAGCAGCCATGATAGAGTTATGATTTCAAAGGATTCTTAACAGCTGAATAGTGTGAGGGTTTCAAGGAGCACTCAGAAAACACTATAAAATCTGTTAAAACAGGATTTTTAAGATGGCCACCATGAGAGTCATAATGTACACCTGATCAGAAAATTTTCATTTCAGATCATCAAGATGTCTCTTCTGGTGAAAACCTCATGCTGATATGATTTTCCATTTCTGGAAGAGTAACAATAAAAAGATTTTGAAGACTGTTGTCAATGTGGCAATACTAAGACTGGCACCATTAGAGCCAACTACTGTAGTCATTTTTGGAGAAAGGGCAATGTTGATTTGATCTGCTATCTAAAGAAGCATTTTAAAAAATGGCCATTGTTGTAGCTGTACTTAAAGTCAGATCAGAACCAAATTAATTTACATCCAGCCAATAAGTCTTTAAGTGAAAATACTGTGCTTATATAAGCATTTATTCAGGAGATGTAGTGATGACAATAATAATTTCAAGATGGCAACTGTGACAGTCATATTGGTTATCTGGGCAGCTCTATTTTCATTTAGGACCAACTAGACCTCATAACAGGTATTTTATTGCAAAAAACATCTTGATACAACCATCAATTCATAAAGAGTAGCAATAAAGAGCTCTCACAGTCAAGGACAATATCAAACGTTGTTGTAGGGTTTAATGCCATTTTTCAGCGCAAGATAGGCTATACATGGCAGCCAATATTAATGGTGGAGGCAGTACCCTGAAAAACCCGGAAAGAACCACCGACCCACGAGAAGCTACCGGCAAGCTTTCTCACATACCCACATTGACTGAATCTGAGACTCAAACCCACGCAGACAGAGGTGAGATGGCAGTGATCCGTAACAAACAGCGCTTTATACCACTCGGCCCGACAATACCAAATCAAAATGCCCTTAGTGGAAATTGTTGAGGACATAAAAGGCTCGTTTCTAAGGATGGATGGACAGGATTAAATCATGACAACCCTGTAAGCAGTGTGAGACAGTTTACTCAAAGACGGATGGACATAACGTAACCAAATTGCTATTGCTTCAAGCAGAAGGGGCGATATATAAAAGAGGAGTGTTAATAGACTGATGAAAAATGCTACTGCTTCAAGAAGCAGATACCATAAAAAAAAGGAGTTTCAATAGATGCAAATGCTTGTAATTTGCAGAACAAGTACTGTTTTTAGTAACCTCTCCATTTAGGACAAGTAGATGATATCAAGCTTTTTCCAGTCCTGGATAAACAAAACGTCTCTCACTGATACAGCAAATATTGGAATGTAATTCTTTAAGCAAATAGACATTGCTTTCTACATTGTCACCGGTTTCTGTCCAGACCAAAACATTCATCTAGAACTATAATCTGATCCAATGATTTTTAGAAAGATAGATGTAATGTT
Organism: Unio pictorum; assembly: GCA_030141615.1. Classification (NCBI taxonomy): domain Eukaryota; kingdom Metazoa; phylum Mollusca; class Bivalvia; order Unionida; family Unionidae; genus Unio; species Unio pictorum. The sequence continues at coordinate 24,115,610 of JARLTB010000042.1, forward strand.
TCTTAGCCAAAAAAAACCAAAAACGTCCACAATATGACAGCTAATTAACTTGAAACTTGTATGCCTATTTCATCCTACCTACTCTACTGTTATTTACAAGCATCTTTGATTTACCCTATTGATTTATTTCCAGACAGAAATGGGATTTGTGGTCATTGAGAGAAAAGATACGTATTAACTTTATGAAAAAGCATACCATCACTTAACTGAACAAATTTGGGTTGTTACAGAAGCAGCTTTTGTGAAAGGCACCTGTTGCAATGATAGCAGCATTTGTAGTACAATGTTTGACACTGTTAATTTAACTGTCAAAAAACAATTAAGACCAAGTAACAATCATCCACTGCAAACTCTATGAATGTGTCCAGGCGCAACAATGCATCACAAAGATATTGACATGATTACATATTATCAAGCTTGGTTGACTCTTGACGAATCAAATTTAACTTAATAATGCTGACGTCCTCAAAAAGGGTCCATTCATTGCCTAAATGACGAATGGGAAAATAAAAAAAATCAGTAACAACCAAATTTTATCTGAGAATGGGTATTAAGGCTGTGTGGTTTCAATAATGTACCATATATACTCGATCATAATTGCAGACCTGGGTATACGTTGTTTGTTCTAGTGATTACTCCTAACAAACTGCATAGATTGAAATCTGCCAGCAGCTGGACTCAATAAACGAGGATATAAAGTAAATGCATATGTTTAGTTTAGTCCCTGTAAACATTTGCCATGTAAAATATATACATCAATCGTCATCATGTGGTACATTTTGTACAAGTTGTGGCAGTTCATCAAATTGCATTATCAATTTTGTCTACCTGTACAAATATGTAGCATTATTAAAAATATCACAACGAACATCAACTTGTTTATTTGTCAGATATATTCAGCAAATATATGCCGTACAAACAGAATTATCCTGAATTATGGACACAAAAAGGTGGGATATAATTTTTATTTCTTTGGATTTTTGACTAAATAAAACTACATGATAGATACATTCATCAAAAACATATACAATACATGATAAATATGCCTCTATATATTGCTGATTTACTACTAACTACACGTATGGGAATTACTAGTTATGGGAATTTCACTCAACATCAACGATCCATTCATCACAAGATCATAAAAGATGTGCTACCAATTTTAATGCATTTTCTACATTATTTTTGTTGCAACCTTTATTCCACCCTCACATCCTTGATCAAGTTATTTCCTGAAATATCCTGGAAAGTCTAACAGTTTACCAGTACATTTTGGCATTTGACAAACTGTTAGTAATTGGGTTACAAGAAAGAGAAAGACCAATCAGGGTTGCCAAATAAGCCGGGCCTTGTTTGTACATCAGAAATGCATATGTAGTTTTAAGGTCTAAAAATGCTACCTTTCTTATAATTTCTCTGTTTTCATTTTCATTAAAGCGAATAGAATTAATCACTGTCGCAATAAATCCTTCAACTTTCTGGAAACAGATGTTCTGAGATGAAAAGGAAGCAATACAAGAAAATCCAAAACTAAAATCACTGTTATTGTAGAATTATTATTACTTCTGCTGTTTTTGAAAAAAAAATATTGTTTAGATCAAGACATTATATATTATAACAAAGCCATTTGTTTAGTTTACTCCAAATCTATTAACACATTAACCCCTGGGGGGAAGGGGAAGGTAGTTATGTAGCATCAAGGTCATGTATGATACACTAAAGTGGGTGGTATTATAGAAAGGTAGACAGATTTAGCTCTACAATGATTCCAAATAATCTGGATGTTTTAGTTGCACTACAAAATACTGACGGAAAAAACTAATTTTTTGGATCTTTTTTTTAAAACCCACAAAATTCACATATGGTCAGAATCTGATTTTGTGTCAAGATTTTAGACTTTTGGCCTCAGATCTAAGGCAGACCGGTTGGACCTGCACACAGACAGGTAATCCTGTGCAAAAAGTAGGATAACATGGGTATTTGGAATAAAGAGTGGTCTCTATAACAAAAAGATGGATCCATTAAGCAAACAAACAAAAAAAGAACTCCAACTTTTCCAGTTCTGCTCATCCAAGAGCAAAATAACCAACGGAAAACAACTAGTCATTAGGCTAATGGAAAATTGATGTATTAGGATGCATTGAGAAACAGTCCCGAAAATATGTTTCCTATGCGCATTGCATGAAAAAACAGCAAAAACCTCCAGGGGTTAATGTGTTAAGGGTTTTAGGTTTGTAAATGCCTTCATAACTTCCATTTTGGAAAGCATATCTCTGAAAACACTTGTATACTGCAATGACCCTAGGATTAAAGGCACTATGAGTAAGAATTGCAGTTTATTCAGCACTGATTATGAGAAAATGACCCTTTATGCAAAAATGCTGACTAAGCTCTTGATGTTACAAAAATTTGAATTATTGACAAAAGTACATGTGTCATGAGACTCAGCGACTTGCTCTGGGATTGGATGAGTTCATGCTGCAATTTCCGAAAGTGCTCTAAATCTGTACAGGAATTCAATTCACATTTCTTGTAAAAAGCTTTCCCTGGAATCCTTTGATGTGCATGGATTAGCTGTGCTTCTCTAAATGGCAACTTGCACACATAGTTGGAACATACTAGAATAGATACGTTTCTTAGCAACATAACCAAGAAAAACTCCAATACTTTACAACATGGTTTGAAGGTGAATCCAAAGTTAAATGTTGCATAGATGGATTGCATTGTGATTTAACACTAAAAATTCTCTATTTATCTGAACAATAACAAATATCTGAATCAAAAAACCAATCAATATCAAAAGAGTTTGTATTTTATTCTGTGCTGATGGGAAGGGGGGGGGGGGAATAACAAAAAACAGTGAACTACTGCAGCACAAGACAGTATTTTGCATTGATTGGTAAGGTGTACCAGCCAACAATATCTAGCCAAATCAATTTTGTAGTTTTGCTAACTGACAAACATAAATAATGATCAAGATGATTCATGACCCCTCCAAAAACTTGAAGTAAACAATTTTATTCTGTAAAAGAGGATGGGGCAAGGGTTATGACACTCAGGGCACTATATTTGACTAACCATGGTAACACAGTGCCTTTCACAAGTCCAACAACCAAAGTCAAGTAAAAAAAAAAAAAAGCAAACATATTTAAGTTCCAAATTAGGGTCTGTGCAGTTTTCAGTTTGACTCATTTTTATAAGCAAGTTATATAAACCAAAAAAGTCTGAAAATAATAAAATTTGGACTGAATATCTTCAGATGATCACTTGTGCATCGGTTCATAGGAAACAACTCAAAACTGCATTTTAAAAACATTTCTCCATTAAAGATGCATCTAAAAAATAAAGCATCAACTCTTACAAGATTACCATAAAAGGCACATTATTCACCACCTCATATTTTTCACCTGACCCACAATTAATATTATTCCATGTTGATTGCCAAAATTTGTGCAGAAACAATTTTTCTTTCAGTTTTAGTTACCTTTTGATCACAAAATCAATAGGTTTCTTCCTTAGCCTGGCCATCGATAAAAGTGTATGCCATCCTTAAAAGTGTATGCCATCCATAAAAGTTTCATCCAAAAAAGTTTAGGTCATCCATAAAAGTGGCCGAAGTGAACATATTGGACATCTGATCATTACCCTTTCATGTAGGACATCATAATAAGTAACTTATTTTTCAAAAAAGCATCTTGATTTTGCTATCAATTCAGGAGGAGTAGCAATAACAGGATTTTTAGGATGACTGCAGTGGAAGTCATATTGCCATTTAAACACCCATTAGAAACCAATTCATCTTCAATTATTCACTTAAAATCAGGTTCAGGTGGAAAGTTACAACCAAAATGCTGAATTACAACCCGTGATGCATATGAACCACATCTCAAACATTCTGAGAGTGGCTTCCCCTTAACTAGCTGTGACAAAAACCCGCCAACAAACGCATCTCCACATCCATTTGTGTCCTTGATCAATTTTGGCTCAACCGGAACAACAACCACTTCTATAACCTTTCCATCGTGAGCCACAATGGTAGGGGCTCGTCCCTGAGTAAATATGACAATTCTTTTTCTGGAGGGATTCAACTTTGGCAGTTGTGCTGTTAGACGAGCCATTTCTTTAATATCTTTTGTTGGAAAACCTTTAAGTTTTGAAAATTCAGCAGCTTCATCTCCATTTCCAAATAGTACATCTACATATTGTAGAAGATTCAACTCAGGATCAGCATAATATTTGCAAAGAAAAGTAGCATGCAGATTCATAATGACTGTCTTATTTGTTGCCACTGCATGTTTGACAAGTTTCAGGATCGACTCGATACTGACAGGAATAAAGAATCCACCAATATAAAAATATTTAGCTTTCTCAACTAGGCTCCAACATTCTGGTTTCTCTAGAAATTCAGATTTAAAATGTTGTGCAGCACCAAGTTCAGTAACCAATGATCTATCTTCACCAGTTATAATTGCACCACATCTTCCAGTGGTCATCCCCTTGTGTACGTAATAGCATACATTTACACCAACTTTTCTTGCCGTCTCTTCAAGAATGTCTTTATATTTATCGTCTCCCACAGCTCCAAAAAAAGTTGTGGTTCCTGGATGTTTAAGAAGCCACTGTGCCACACGAATACTGTTTTGTGTGGCACCACCAGCTAAGAAAGCTGGTTCATACTTATCAATCATCTTCTCATATATGCTCCGATGGTCTTCTGTTGCCAAGATGGCATTGTTGGGAAGAAGGTTGTACTCATCCAAGAGGGCCTTGTCTCCACAAATTAATATATCAAGGAGAGGATTTCCTATTCCTAACAGGATTCCTTCTGGGACAATATTATTGTCTTCAGTGGCCATGGTTTAGATGTATCTGCAAAGATAAAAAAAAACATAAATTTGGAGCACTTACCCACCAGAACTCACAATCTTAATACATGTATATTTAAACAATGACTGAAGACAAACCCATAAAGAAAACAGAAATATATTTTTTTATAAAATAAAAAATATCAAGTTGTTTGTTGTTAAATTGTTGTTTCACAATTTGAATATTCAATTAAATATGGGAAATGTTTCACTTCCAACAGATCTGGTCAGTCAGCACAAGATTTAAATAATTTGAGAAAATACTTTATTCATGGAAGATACTGGAAAACTTGGATTAAAGATTTACTAAGAGCTGCCTAACTATGACAGTGATATTCAACAAAATATTATCAATGGTTATGCCTCAATTATCAGTGTCTAGATCAATTAGCAATAAATACATTTTAAAGGACTGTGCTCCAAACAAAACTTGTATTAGGAAACCTAAATAAGGAGAAGATGGCAATTCCGTAAGACTGTAATGCCTGTATAAGATGTGAAAGGCTTGCAATTAAAATCCCTGAATGTATTATCAACAAAACATGCATGCCAAAATTGACTGAAATCCAACAAGCCATGGTAAAGTAATGCTAAATGCAAAGTAGCGAGTACAGAATCAAGGGCTACAACTCTTGAAAATGATGAAATGAAGCTCTTGAAATCAAATGCAACAAGTCTTTTCAACACAAAGATGCAAGATAATAGCCACAAATCGTTAGGAAAGTTTTACTGTTGAGACTAAAACTTGAGTGACGGAAAATCTGGGGTCACAATTCATCTGAATAATTTACAGCTCGGTACTGAACTAAATCAAGATCTCATATATTTAAGAATGTGCAAAAAATGTATCTCTCTCCAACCAACTTTGGTAAATTAACTTTGCAGGAACCAATGTCCCAAGGACAGAAAACCTTGTGAATAATTTATCTTTTGGAAGATTGAAAGATAAATCCATTCAAGTTCTTGTATATAAAAAATCAGTATGCCAAAGCTGGTTAAAATTGAACAAACTTGGTTAACTGTGAAAATCAAATTTTGTAGGCTGTATAATCAGTTCAAAAAGCAACTCATAAATGAGCTGATCAATATAAGGTAGGTGTCAGATCTGTGCAATCAAGAGGTAAAACTCCTATAAATAAATTTCAGGAATGTTGGAAGAAATCAAACTAATTCAAGCTCTCATCGATACAAAAGCTGCATACCAGATTTAACCTAACTGCAACAATTACAGATGCTGTGAAAACCAATGTCAGAAGCCCATCAATCAGCAACTCCTGTAATTTATAATGTGAATGGCCGAAAATTCTTTGGATGTCTCATCAGTATAATATACTATTAAATCTCCAACAATTACATGGTGTTCTGTTATAATTACCAATTTGTTGTAACATGGCTTTTACAGGACTAGGGAGCCACAAACTTGTTTTTGATTCAGTGTATACATAAAATCAAGACCATGTGATCAAAAGAATGTTCGATGATATAAGTGTTGCATTTTTTTCAGCCTTATATATGTACTGACCTACTTCCAAAAACACAAGAGGTCTATGTGGACTTGATAATGTTCATCTGACATACATTGATCAAAAGAGGAAGTCATGTTAGATACATTTCTGTTAGAAACACTCAACTAATATGTTAGCTATCCTCAGAACAAATTTTTAGAAAATTTATAATTTTTCCTAAGCCAAGTTTAAGACATCCACAAACATTGGTAACTGTACAAAGTGAACGATTTGAGCTGTTATGCAAAACTAAATATGTTACAAACAAATGGACAGACTGATGAACATTGTAATATAATACGTACATGTATTTCCTTATCAGTAGGGCATAACCGATTAGCATTTTTCTACTGATTTCCGATTCCGGATTTTGGGCATGAAATTTTTCTAATTCCGGATATGATTCAATTAATCGGAAATGCTAAATCCGTATTTTTTTTCTAAAAAATTTCATCTTCTGTTTCCGGGTTTCTGGTATCTGGTTTTGCCGTGTCTAGCATGTTACTTAGTACTTTACCATATCCAGCTTCATTTCCGGTTTTCACCCGCCAGTTCAAATAGATTGTCTCAGTGTGGTTGTGTTGACCATATTGGACTTTTCAGACTTCTTATTTAACTTTATTAACGAACTATCGAATGACATGCAGTGTTAGACACGGTGCTATAGAAATTCAACTTTATTATTTTTATTTTCCGAATCGGTCGTTCCTGCCTTGTCCGACTCAGATTAATCGGAAGTTCATACTATCCGGTGGAATCCGATTTCCGGATCAAAAGTCGGTTATGCCCTACTTATCAGCTGTGTAAAAATAGGTTTTCCAATCTAAACACTATTTTGAAAGAACATTTATGCAAAGTTTGATACAAACAAGGATAGCAGTTATTTTAAGGATTTTCTTTGTTTTGTTTTTAGAAGTTAGAAAATAGTAGCCATGAATGGTTCAACATACAGACTGATGAGGAATGCAAGATCATAATTGCTAAAACTGGTTGTCTCCATTTTTTTTTTGTTAGCTAAAGCTAAGAAAAAAATGTTTCTGGTCAGCCAACCATCCCAGTTTTTCATTTCCAACCGAAGGACATTTTCTCCAAGGGTAATCAAGAAATTCCTGAAATTGATTTGTGTATTTGAGTCAGCTTTGCACAGTACTTGAAGCATTGTGTATGTATATATGTGTGTGTGTGTGTGTGTGTGTGTGTGTGTGTGTGTGTGTATGTGTGTGTGTTTAAAAAATACCAACCTATCCTAATTTTGAAACCAATACTATTGGAAACAAAAAATTTCTTAGCCTAATAATATTTGTCTTCTTATTTTAAAGAAAACTATATATTCAGACTTAATGAATAAATCAATCTGCACAAACATCTAGAAATAGGGGCTCTCCAGCTCAGCCTATAGTACAAGCTAGTTCTCAGGGTCATCCACCATACCTGTAATCAAGGAATGGTGGCATTTCTTTAAATTATATTATTACAGCCCTGATACCAATCAGTGGGATAAATAGATTAGATACAGCTGCTGCCAGCATATAGGATGTGTGTTCCCTGGTAACCCTTATCAGATAAAAATGGTCTAATCATGCTAGCAATCTGTTATTGTTTCCACAGCATTTTACTCATGCTGTCTTGCCCAAGGCTAGAATTTTTTTTTTATTTATTATACAAATCCTGAACATCTGCTACTAGTCTTGTATAGAAACATGACCTTATTCTGTAGCTCTGTGATTTAATCTCGATATTTAAATTTGTGGTCCAACAACCACCAAGCCCATCAAAAGTGATCCTAAATACCAGTTTTGCATTCCAATGCACCATACTGTTAAATCATTAATTTTCATGGTTTGCAAAATGTCAAAATGTCATCATGCATAAATTCATGGATTTCAGTGGTGTTCCCATTATTTGCACAGATGGATCACTGTTTCTCGAGTTATGGAATACAAAGTTTACACCAAGACCATGAAATCCAGAAAAATAGGTAACATACCAAATATAGAAGATAGAACATTCATTTTCTGGATTTCCGGACAAAAGTGAGATTTTGCCTGGATAAACTAAAGTCATAAAAATGATAACAAAATACTAGAACAAGCTATATATATAAAAGATAAATGGTGTGGATTTGTGAAAGTGAAAACTCTGATTATTTGTAGAGAAAACTGATCTTTTACCGTGTCTCTAAAAACTGATAAAAGAAGTTCCTTGCAAGTGCCATCTGAAGTAGCAACATTTTTTCCGCATTTTTTTCACCAAAATTCAACTCTTGTACAAATATTCACCTCTTTTTTTAAGTCCAAGCAAAAACTGTTTCTGGTCTATCAAAACAAGTTTTTTCATGTTATGAGAAAAAAAAAGAAAAAAAATAACAGAATCATGATAACACAGGAAAGTTTCTAAATCCTTGTGTTGTCTCTTCCCACAATGCTTCTGACAACACAATTCAGGTCATTCAGGCTTTAGAAAATGTAATTCCAAATTGGAAAAGCAAAGGTTCAGTGTCAAGGTGAAAACGAATTTGGTTTGTATCTTAAATCCAATAACCTATGCCATTTTGGAAACATTACAGTTGTCCTTTACCTACTGACAATAAAATGTGTAACACATTTAAGGAGCTCTAACATTTCCTTAAACAACAAACAGATGCAAAAACTTGATTTTTCAAGATAGGAAGTGCCCTTTTTGCACTCACAACATCCAGGTTAAAGTACATTTCATAGCTTGTAACTTATGCTCATGTGTAAAATACTAGTTCCATAGTTATACAGCAATAGTGTACTCCAAATTGAAAACATCCTTGAATGCCAAAATGTAGCCACATCAAAACATTCATATGAATGCCAGAACATACCTGCCTAATGTAACATTTCTTAGTTTATTCCCCAAATTACAAAAAAAAGCAAAGCACTGGCATGAAGTAAACTGTGAAATCTGGGTCAATCTGGCTTGGACCAAATGATCCATATAGCTGAATCATCAGTGTAATTGTGTCTCTTTTTAAAAATACTAGCAAATTTAAGGAATATAAAATACTAAACTACATTAAAATCAACTGATTCCTACATTAATGAAATCAGTGCTTAGCGACAAATGGACTGGAGAATCCAAATTAACTTTTACTTTTATGGCTTTCTCAGTTCTCAGTCCATCAGCAGCATTTGATTATGAACAGTTCATTTTCACTGTAAATGAACCCCCAATTACATGATGCTGTCAGGATTGTAAGTTGTCCTCAATGATATGCTGTGATCTTTGTGGGAAGGACAAGTTTGATTTGTTTACCTTAAACCTCATCAGAAACCTCAACATTTTTAATTTGACTCCCAGTTTTGATACCAGATTTGGTTTTTTGACAACAAGGAGACTTTTTACTTTCAGTCTTGCATCCCTAGGGGATACACTAACTGAATTATTATTTTAAAAAAAGCACACCGACCGACAAATGTCTAGGAATTGGAGCTCTGACAGATATTTGCATAGTAGAAATACAAAAATGAAATTTATACAGTAATTAGATAAGCATTTGGTAACAAGTTAACTGGAAAAATACAGCAACACATTGTACGTATATTTGATTTAAGTCATTTATTTTTGTTTTAATTGTTTGTTTGTCAGATTCAAATTTGACATTTAAGTTTAAGATTCATTTACTGGGAGCTATTTTTTTTAATAAGTGGGATGACCCACTATAACTAAACACCAGATGTTGACCTCATTTCTGACCTGGCTTCAGAGTTGTAAACAAGCTTTTAAAATGATTGGTTGATTCCAAGGACATTATGGAGCTTTGTTATAAACATCTTTCTAATTTTAGTTCTTGAGAGTAAAAATAACTGATTCTCATCTGGGTCATACGGTGTGCACGAGATTTTTTTAACGTAAATTTGTTCTAAAGATTCTAGAAGATCATGTGACCCCTTCCTTGTTTACGTAAAAACAGGTATATAAATGATGTTTTGGAGCAAACTATTTAGCAAAAGTTGGGCTGTTAGAATATTAAGTTGTGTTGTTTAGAGTTATTTTAAATTACCTTGTACTGGAAATTATTTCAATTCGTTTGGATCAAGAGGATTTATTTTGTTATTTATCTGGAAAACAATTGTGCTCATTGAATTTCATAAGACCAGAACTGACTTCATCACATGATATCGTCTTCCATCTTGGATGCTTCACTAAGATTCGAACTGGGAATTATTAGGACATTTTATTATCAGAACTTTTGCAATTTCACTAGTGGATTATATTTTGAATTATTTTTGGATTAATTTTGGAATTGATTCTTAAAACCTTAAGTTTATTTTTCTTTTCTGGAAAATATTTGTGCTCAACAAATTGTTTATTAAGTTTTTACAAGCTTGTTATTTTCACTCTTTCTATGTTACTGTTTATACGTAACAACATGCAAAATTCTGCCCAATTCTAAATTTTCTTGTAGCAGCTTTTCTGCAACTTTTGATGATATGCAATTATTTGTCACGGCATGCCAGCATACATTTGTCTCAAGATAGTTCTTTGAAGCATCTACTTTATTTCTCATGCTGACCACCCTTTGATCAAGCTAAGAAGTTAATACTTGTTCAGTGCCAAGTAGAGTGTCATGTTCAGTTTATAGTTTAACTCCCTGTGATTGACAAATTTTATAATGACAAGGATGAAATTTCGTGCTTTGAAATTGTTGCAGGGTTTAACATCATTTTTCTGTACACGATAGGCTATACATGGCAACCAGTATTAATGGTGGAGGAGGAACCCGAGAAAGAACCACCGACCCACGAGAAGCTACTGGCAAGCTTTCTCACATACCCACATTAGCCGAGCCTGAGACTTGAACCCATGCGGACAGAGGTGAGCTGGCAGTGATCCATAACAGAGAGCACTTTAGACCACTCAGGGCCCTATCGGGTTTTCTACAAGATGGCATTAGACAGTGACCTTTATAGGATTCTGAGATCCCAAAAGTGTGTACTTCAATTATGTTTTTTTTTTTTTTGTAAGACATATGTAATTAAGATTACAGGATATGTGAATTTTGTTCCACTATTTTTATGTGGGTATGTGTCCTATAATTGAACTCATGAACTTTTATAAATGGATTTAAAATATATGCAAGTTGTCAATTTATCTGTGGTATATTTCACTCAATAATATAACTGTATTTATCCATGAATCTGCCTAATCATCAAATTTGGCTTCTTTATTTTTCCAAAGTGCAACTCGGACTCATTGATGACAAGTCACCGTTCCTAGACAGAGTTGGTGTGCAAAGTACAGCTCTTACGGAATGGTCTTTAGGCCTTCCAAATTTCTACCTAAAATTATTAAAAGAATCTAAATATCATAGGAAATTGCCAAGATCAAGATAATTTTAACTGTTCTAGGTCTGTTTATCATTATAGAAACGTACAAAGTGAAAGAAAAAAAAAAACAATGGCACAACTATACCTGACGGACACTATTCCATCTGCAAACTACCACCATTGAGTGTCTTTTGATCCACCCAATTTTATCAAATTTCATTTTTTAAAATATCATTTTGAATAATGCAAAAACATTTTATTTTTAAAACTCATATTTTTATTCTAAACATTGTGTTCCCTTAAATTCTTGCAATTTTTTCAGTAAAATTAAACTTTAAAAACACAACTAATTAAATTGATATATCAACTTTTCAAGAATAAATGCAACTTTTTAATTCAAAGAGTTTAAAATGTTGTAGGAGCCATATCTTTTGTAAAATTATTGCCCATGTGCCATATTTTAAATAACCTTTTAAAAACAAGTTTAAAAAAAATAGATAAGCCCCGCACCACCACCACCCCCTTTAAAAACTGCCAGCTATACGGTTATATTGTATGCACACCTCTTTGGTTATATAGTCCAAGACTTTCCACCACGAGATGTGATTCACGAGAAAATGGCAAGATTACTCAAACTTAAAAATATTTTCTCCAGTCCCGGATTACCCATTAGGCAGAGTAGGCAACTGCCTATGGGCCCCGCGACTTTTATGGGCCCCAGGGGCCCCCATGAGACCGTGACCGTGGGTCTGGGGCCCCAAAAGTTTGACTGCCTATGGGCCTCCACGGTGCTTAATCCGGCGCTGATTTTCTCCCACGTTTATGTGCAGCAAAAACACTACATTTGAGCCCCACTGTATAATGTACATGCACAGGTTTGTGAAACCCCTTCTTTATAAAAGAAAAGATATTTCACAGAAACCGTTGCAGTGGTGGACTAAGGCAAATGTTAAAATAAAACTAGTCTCCAATAATTACTTAAACAATAAAGCTGATCTGTACTGTTTGTTCTTTTGATAACCAACATACAATTTCCAAATGTTCTCTCCACCTCCCCCCATATGACTGCTTCAGAAAACTTTGGTCAAATACTTACTATTTATAGCCCATGGGATACATAGCCTCGATTTCAAGCGTGCAGTAAGTAAGAGAGCTAAATTGCTAGTTATAGTACTATCGTTAGTACCTCTACCATGTATGTTTAAGTTACGATGTGGTAAATTAAAACTTTAGTGGTAAATAAGGTTAGAACAGTCTTTCCACTATATCTTGTGTTACTGACAGAAACGTGTGCCTGTGAGTATAAATAAAGTAAATATCAGTGCGCCCTTTGTACTATTAACCTCCAAAATTAGCTCGTCGTGGCATGGGTCACTGTTCAGTTCTGAGTATATACGAGTCCTAAACAAGTATAATATACATGTATTTACCTGTGCGTGGCAGTACTTGTCTTCGTTTCGTAGGGTTCTACTCAAAATCCAATGCCTTTCGAACTCCGAGTCCGACGACTGAAGAATCTCGCCAACCTTCGAATCGGTCATACACCCAGCAGCATTGCTCCGCACCGTATATTCCAATTCATCATAGCCAAATAAGTCAGCACCGCTTTTCTCTCATTAGCTATTCCATAAGCTTCGCTGACAACTCCGTCACATGTTCTTTGCTGAGATCTGACATTATTATCATCCACCATCATTAGTTAACAACGCATGTAGCTGACGCAAGCTACATGTCGAAAAATAAAATCGATAGGCGGAAGGAAAAGAAACTCGTACCAGGTGACCAAAGTTCCTCAGATTACTCATTATTTAAACTTTAAATTTGGAACAATTCAATTAAGTTAAACGGGAAGTTTCAAACTATAGCATCATCCTACACAGCACCTTTCACCTCACCCCATTCTTAATAAAGAAAAACATCAACTTTAAGTGAAAGATGCATAAAATGGACTCATTTCATTCAATTTATCTAAAATGTCTAACTTGGTTGCATCCAAGCGATCTCTAACATTTTCACCATTTAGCGTTTTAAACCTAATGGAACTTCAACACTTCAATTTCCCTAACGTTTAGATATAAACATTTATCTGGAAAATATTACGATTAGAGATTTTACATATGACGTCACTGATTAACCAAAAAAAAAAACTTGTTTCCAGTAATTATTTAAACTTTAGATTGGGAGCTAGTCGATGAAGTTAAGCGGGAAGTTTCAAACTAGTATCAGCCTACATAGCAACTTGTTCACCTCACCCCAGCCTATTCTTACTAAAGAAAAACATCAACTTTATGATGTTGAAGATGCATAAAACCGACTCATTTCATTCAATTAATTTAAAATTTCTAACTCGAATGCCTCAAAGCGGTCCTTAATATTTTCACCTTTATAGCGTTTTAAACCTAGCGAAACTTCAACACCACGATTTCATTTAGTTGTAATGAATACACAGACCATCCCCCACCCACCCCTTTATAAAAAAAATTGTTTGAACATTACGATTAGAAATTTAACACAATGGAAGCAGACGACAGTGTTTAACTTCTAGTTTAAGGGTTTATCGATATATCGCGATTCGCTACTATTATTTTATTATCTCGATACAATGTTACCGTATCGTGATATTTTGCTCCAATTTATGTAATATGAAACAGAATATCAAAACTTTTGAAATTTTAAAATGAAAGCAACGGCGACAATTGGAGAAAATTTAAATTACAAAACTGAATTTACTGTGGTGTAACCAAATACAAGTATTTACATGTCTTACATGTCAGGACTTCTCTGAACCCTATTTTGTATCAGACAACTGTTTTGTACCAGACAACTAACTCATGAACGTAATTTTTTTTCTCCAACAAGGATCTAATAAATGAAAAGTGATATGATGTTCTCTGTTTTAAATTAAATACGCCGTTTTAGTTAAAGGCAACTCTTCATTAAAGGCATTCGTCAAGATAACAAATTCATAACAAATATATAACTATTCTATTCCAGTAAGTTTAAGCGGACGACAAATTTAAATATACATGGTTCTATCTTTGTGCAGAAACATGTATAAGTTACTTGACACGGTCGTCAAATTTCAGCGCATTTATTAATACTTGTAGCCTTTGTAGGTTCTCTTCCAGTATCTCGCGGTTGTCAATTTTCGATGCATTTCTTAATAAATATTTTAAAAAATAATTAAATTTTATAAAAAAAAACACAAACACTGAAAATTCTGTGCAACTAGTTTGCACTTGACCTATGCTTTTTCAAGCATATGTTTTGAAAAAAACGGATGACGTCTTTATATTTTAAAATAACAGTTGCGCCATTACATAACGTCATATATATATATATATATATATATATATATATATATATATATATATATATATATATATATATATATAACATGGCATTTAAAGTGTTGGTATAAAGCAATTTGATATACCAATACTACTGGTATATCAAATTGTGATCCGCCCATGGCGCGATAATACGCATACATAATCATTCAAGCGAGCGTTGGCAGTTGATTCTAGATCAATAATGAATTTCCACACTTTAATCATTAGTGACGTATGAAAATAACAATAAAAAATATTATTCTCTTTTTCTAAATGAATTTAATATGATACATATTTTCATCACAATCCTTTCTGATTTGTGGTTCCCCTCTCCTCTCATGCATAACTGACAAACAATGCAGAAATGTGGAGAGAGAAAATGAATTTGTGCTCGATTAAAACCTTAGAATAGAAATTACACCAAGTAAACTACAAGAATATGGTTCGTCGTAACGATACGTGTGCACTTTCCTTAGGATTTATCTACAGTGTTAATACATGATACAAAGTTGCAAACCATGTCAGCATTATACAGTAAATTCTTATGTTACTTGGTACATATACTGTGATGTATTGAATGTTTGGTTTTGTTGTTGCTTTTTAAAAGGCCCCCCTCTCTCTCTCTCTCTCTCTCTCTCTCTCTCTCTGTGGACCATCTAGGGGAATAGGTCGTCTCATACAACAATATCTCTGCAAATATGAATGATGATATTATTTCAGTCAAACCAACCAAAGCATGACGGGGGGGGGGGGGGGGGGGGCTTAAAGTAAAACCGACCAGAGGCAGACAGGCGGAGACAGAGAGTTTATGGTCGCTTGTATTGTTACTAAAGCGGAATAATGACTTAGATCAACTGTAAATATATTGTTGGTTCGTCGTGTCGCTTAGTTTATATTCCACATTAAATTACATGAGGCTGTAGGTAAATCGCTTAGCATTCATGTGAATGGCGTAGCTTACGAAGTGCTTGTAGTGCTCTACTTTTATTATTAAAATCATCTTTCATGTTCAAAGCATACGTGTGTGTTATACTGATTTAATCACTCTGAAGAAAAATAGAAACTAAAAAGTAAAACAATCACCTTATCAATATGCAACGGTGATTGAAAATAAAATTAGAAAACTTAAAAAATGCTGAAAATATTTAAGGTAGGAACCTTGGTCAGGTCTTTTAGTTTGTTCTGACAGTCGAAATAAGTGAGTTTTAAGAGCACTCTTGCAAGGGATCACTGTCTTTAAGTCTTATTTCAATGGGCAATTCGTTCCACGCTGGGCCCTGGTATGCAATGGAATGTTATCCATATGACTTCGTTTTCATAGTGGGAATAATGAGTATACGATTGTCAGAAGAAAAGCGTAAGTGTCTTGCTGGTGTGTACACATGGGTGAGGCCAGATAGGTATGTTTGACTAGAGTCCGTCAGTGAAACATAACACGGAGAAAAAATGTTGTGTTTGATTCTGGATAGAATGGATAGCCAATGTAGGGTACAGAGCAACTCAGAGGTGTGCTCTGATCGTGGTACTCTATGGATGATACAATCAGCTGTGTTTTGAACTTTTTGAAGTTTCTGGAGTAGATATTGAGACGAAGGTAGTAATGAACACATAAGTGTTTTAGTGGCATCAACTAAAGATATTTGCGAAAGGAGTTGATGCGTCTCAGCTCAAGATATGTAGCATTGCATATGTTCATGACATGTTAATGCAATGCGAGAGTACTTTCCAGATTAACACCTAGATTTCGTACTAACTGTGTGAATTTAATCTTGGTGTTGCTGATGTATATTGTTTGACGTAAAGGACGTGAATGAGAAAGTCTTTGTGTTGTGATCAGAATGGTTTCAGTTTTATCATCATTCATCTGCAGCTTGTTACATGTCAGTCATAATTTCATATCAGAAATGCGCCTTTCCACTCCTAGGATGGTAGCATCAACTTCAGTGGGTGGCTAGATTTGTATATTTGGGTGTCATCAGCGAACAATTGGGGAAACACTGGATGAAGATCATTGACACTTGAGAGCGGCTGAGTGCATAAAACGAAGTTAACAGGTCTAAGAACAGCACCTGTGGAACACCAGCATATATCAACTGGGCTGGAGTGTATTCCATTAGCATATACAATTTGTGTCCTGTTGACTAAGTAGGACTCGAACAAAATAAAGCTGTATTGTGAATGAATGCCAAATACATGCTGGAAGTGGTGTAAATCTCTTCCTTGACATTAATTTGTTAGTAATCTCGAAGAGCCATTTGCAGCTGGAACTCTCCGTGATATTAGTACTGTAGTGGGATGATTTGGCTAAATGGACTATGTTTGTGACGTTCTACTTTGCGGCTTCATATAATTGTTTATGATTATTGAGTCTGGTAGAAAGCCAAAACCTCTCCGCTCTGCGGCGGTCCTTTCGCAGTTTGAAGCTGGTCCCTAATACTGCTATACCACGTAGAACACTTCTGAATCGATACTCTGCACTTGGTGGCTGGGGCATGTTTTTCAAGCAATGAACACAGGCATTTATCGAGTTGTTCTGCTGTAGGATGTAAGCAAATTGTTAGGTGTGCTTGGATGTCATGTACTAGTTTGGTTCTACTATATATCATAAAGGGGTTTCTCTAAGTAGCAAATAAAGGTGGAGGGTTAGGGACTCGTAAGTCCAGATGGCATATAATGCAGAGTTCGTGAGATACATGGGTGCACCGACGAATATTATCATCAGGTCTATGAAGAATCCAGTCTAAAATGTGACCATGTTTATGGGTGGGTTGGTTAACTGAGTGTTTAAGATTGAAAACATGAATGGAATAAAGGAGTTTTGATGTGTAAGGGTTTCCAGGTCAGTTAACGTGAAAGCTGAAACCTCCAAGAATAATCAGGTTGCTACCGATTAAATTTCCATACTCCAGGAGATTTGGAATCTGCTCCAAAACGAGAGATTCAGATTTTATACTTATTACAGGATCTGAAAGATGCACAAGTCTCTAATTACACCTGAATCAGTAAAAAAATAAAATAAAGACAAACAGTCATACATATAATTATATTGTTATAAAGGATATACAATATATCAATTTTAAAAAATATATTTTTTTTATAGTGCATTGGTTTTAAGGCCATTAGGATACGAAGTATATAACTTACGAATCCAATACGTTTCTTTTCATATTATGTGAATTTACTGATCCCGTTTTTTTTCTTCGTGCTTTACAATCTTTAACTAAATCACTTCCTTTATATACTAAAGTGAAGATTATAATATTAAGAACCACACAGTGGAAGTCGCGTTAGAAAATAAATAAATGAAATGAGCAAGTTGTGTCCTTTCTTTTGCATCACTGACGCTTTACGTTTTTAAAATTCGGTAGGGATATATAAGCTGCCAGTGGGTGTAGGCTGAAACCATTACTGGTATGGGAATGACGTTAACGCTGTCAACGACGTCACATATCAGCAAATCGGAAGACAATATTTACTAATTAGCCGAATATAACACTTTCTTGCAAAGTCAGACCGCGTGCCAGCGAATTCCAAAAGCTTTGATGGGAGCAAAAAGATGACCTACACAAAAAACGCGACTTCGGACATACTCGGTTTAGCGTACGGGACAGAAACTAATGCACTTTCTCAGGTGCTTTGGGTATAATGAAATAAGCACAAATGCGTCTATCATTTACCAATATAGAGAATGCAAAGGTGGGGGGGGGGGGTAGGAAGGAGAGGAGAGGTCCTCTGTGGATCAAATTCATCATCATCATCATCATCATCATCATCATCATCAGTCTCTTGACCTAAGTGTGGTCGTTGAGGCACCCTGCTGCTGAACATCTGACCAATTTCCTCCACTTGTCTCAATAATGTGTCAATGCCTGGATCATGTTAGGCTACATCAATTCTTCACAGTAGCGTGTACGTTTCTATTTGCAAATAAGTAACCTCATTTTGTTGTACATAACTCTATATACAACAATTATCTAAAAGCCGTAATGTGATTAATAGGGCGCAGTCTATGCCGTGGCTTATAGCGTATTTGAACGTATGCGCATTTACTAAAATCAAATTACCTTGTTTGATTAGGTTTTTTAACTTAGCTTTAACAATTTTTTCAGTCATATCGCTACGATGTCTGCAGTGAGGCAAAAGCACTGGGGCATCATGCCGCAGACATGTAGCATGATGTCCCACCCAGTTACATTATCCTGACACCAGGTCCACCAGTCCTAACACTAACCTCTTAATGCTGAGTGTCCAACAAGGCAGCTGTCAGTACCATTTTTGCAAGTCTTTGGTATGACTCGGCCGGGGATATAACCCACGACCTCCCGCGGGGGACGCTCTAACTAACAGGCCACGGGAGCGGTTAAAATTAAATTAAATGTTGTTGCTCTAATATATAATAGTAATATAGTAAAACACATTATATTCATTATTTTTTTTTTTATATAAAAAAAATTCATAGCCTTTAGAATTCTTTGAAAGTTTGCAAGCTCTGCAGTTACACCAAAGCAGAGCATTTGGACACCATCCAGTTTATTTGTAACTCCCTGTTTAAAAATCGGTAGGATGCTAGAATACTACAGTATTTGCACGCCCACCCATTAAATAATTTCCTTTTTATTAGTATTATATAGTGCCTTATGATGTTAGCGTTACCCTTAACCTGAAATTTACCCATAATTCATCTGCTTAAATTGTACACCATTAATGTTCATCGGATTGTTATTCCAATACTATTAATCAATAGCTAAACTCTCAGGCAACTTTCATCATTTGATTTTCCTTTTATGCAGTGGCTACTGTACAACATAATACTGTATACATGAATAACGATACTGATTGGTTTAGTTCTTGTCACATTCTTGTTTGCTAAACTAGCCAACAAAGACAACTGTCACATGTTCTACATCAAAACTACCATTTTCAATATACCAGTCAGAAAGTGAAATACTACAGAACAGGTATTGATTGTGTCAAGCAAAGATGTACAAAACTGTTGCCATTACATCTTGAGAAAGATAAGCAGTCATGAATTTTGATTCATAAAATGTTCACCTAGGAGTTGTTGGACCTGACTGTGTTGATCAAACCAGATAATGAACAGACAAAAAAATGTGGATCATTGTAGTTTGATCAATTACCAACAAAGAACTACAGTTTTGGTTTAACATCTTATACAAATGTCTATTTTAAGTGCACATGTCTAATTCCCATTATGTCATGTGGGAAGAAAGCTGCTGTTGAAACTTGCTTAAGTACTTCATAATTTTCTTGAAACTACTATATACATGTCTGGAGGCTCCATGCACTTGTTTTATTAATTACAGACATATGCTGGAAGAGAGAGAGAGAGCAGCCGGCAATGAGACAAACAAACAGAGAATGCACATCCCAAAGTAAAGAGCCCCTGGCCAAGTTCCTCCTGGAAATTCTATTTTCATGCCACATTATCACTGCTAATTGTTTTTAAATTATATTTTTTGGGCATACTGCATACAAGCTGGGTTGATCTAAGGTACTTACTTAATACTATGTGACATCAAGAATCCCAAGATACCTCAACAGCACTTTTCTAAACAATAGGAACTGATTTCTGAGTCATGGACTCTTTTCATATTATTGGTCCATAAAATATCTTGCCTATAGCACATTTCTAAACACGAGGACTATTAGACACATTTCTGAGCATCAAGGTCTCTCTTCATGGTGGTCCATGAAATATCTTGCCTATAGCACATTTCTAAACATGAGGACTATTAGACACATTTCTGAGCATCAAGGTCTCTCTTCATGGTTGTCCATGAAATATCTTGCCTATAGCACATTTCTAAACATGAGGACTATTAGACACATTTCTGAGCATCAAGGTTTCTCTTCATGGTGGTCCATGAAATATCTTGCCTATAGCACATTTCTAAACATGAGGACTATTAGACACATTTCTGAGCATCAAGGTCTCTCTTCATGGTGGTCCATGAAATATCTTGCCTATAGCACATTTCTAAACACGAGGACTATTAGACACATTTCTGAGCATCAAGGTCTCTCTTCATGGTGGTCCATGAAATATCTTGCCTATAGCACATTTCTAAACATGAGGACTATTAGACACATTTCTGAGCATCAAGGTCTCTCTTCATGGTTGTCCATGAAATATCTTGCCTATAGCACATTTCTAAACATGAGGACTATTAGACACATTTCTGAGCATCAAGGTCTCTCTTCATGGTGGTCCATGAAATATCTTGCCTATAGCACATTTCTAAACACGAGGACTATTAGACACATTTCTGAGCATCAAGGTCTCTCTTCATGGTGGTCCATGAAATATCTTGCATATAACACTTTTCTAAATACATGTATTATGGACTGATTTCTGAGTGCCATGGTATCTCTTCATGGTGGTCCATGATCTTTTTGTTGTAGTAGGATTTAATGCCATTTTTCAACACACGATAGGCTATACATAGCGGCTGGCCAGTATTATTGGTGAAGGAAGAACATGGGAGACTCCCCAGAAAGAACCGCAGACCCATGAGAAGCTGCTGGCAAGCTTTCTTACATAACTACATTAACCGAATCTTAGACTCGAACCTAAGCAGACAGAGGTGAAATAGCAGTGATCCATAATGGACAGCGCTTTAGACCACTCGGCCACTCGGGGCCATGGTGGTCCATGAAATATCTTGCATATAGCACTTTTCACAGTCATAGCTCTTAATGCTAGTGCCAAGCGAGGCAGCTGCTAATACCATTCTTATACGTCCGAGGTGGATGCTCACCACTTAAGCCACTGCAATACATTTAAGATATACTCACATGAGCAATGGAGACATAAACTCATATGATAGACTGTCATAAAGAAAGAAAACATGGCAGACTCTTTAATAATTGTTTTATATGCCACTGAATAGAAAAATCACATTCATAAAGGAAAGAATCATAAGATTCTTATAAGTCACATAAAAACATACCGGTAGTTCACCGTTTAATAATCTAATGTAGCCACTTGTAAATACCATCTTGAAAGCAGAAAATAAAATTGGACTAAAGTGATCCTGATGTTATTCTAATAAACATTGTTTCCCCTCAATCTTTTATCTTTCTTCAAAAGAATTTTTAATAACTTTAAAATGCACAATTTGAGCTTCTATGTAACCAGTATTGTGCTGATATATGTATTGTTAATCCACCTAGCTACCTATTACCTGTCTACCTACCGTACTTGGACAGGGAATGACAGACAAAAGAATAAAAAAATTCTTTAGCATACCAAAGTGGACATACTATAATGTGTTATACAGGAAACAGGTTAAAATTCTATTTGTATTCTTTTTTAACATCAGTGTTCTTAAAATCTGCTTTGCAAGATATATTGTTCACCCATAGAAACCAGACTATACTTAATTTGAGAATGACACCAAAAGCCAGCAATAGAAACAAAGTTCATGCATCATAATTAACTTGATTAAGACATGACATGAAAAACCTCACATGAAACACACAGGGTGATGAAGTCCACTCATCTAATTTCTATAAACAATCACATGTAAAATAGGCAGTTAATGAGTTGCTCGTTAAAAATTGCAATACACAATATATCGTCATTAAAATGGAAAGTTTTGTCACTAATAAATATATATTTCTGCTTCCAACTGCACTGGTCAGAAAAAGACCATGGTAAGCTAGCATGATTGATAAAGGTAATCATAAACACAAATACTTAACCCATATTAGTAAACTTTAAAATGATGGTCACATTTACATTTTAAGTTATAAAGATGTAGTCAAAACTTTAAAATAATGGTCACATTTACATTTTAAGTTATAAAGATGTAGTCAAAATATAAGTTCAGTGATTGGAGACTTAAATAGCACCCCCAAAAGTCAACTATCAACACAAAAATCTGAACAATGTCACATCAGTATGACATATAGGTCACAAGGACCTTATTTATTGAATAGGATATAGAACTTATCGATATACTTTCCATCACCTAGTTTCATGATTTAGGATGGATAGTAGGTATGTAATATGCCCAAAACTAAGGCGTTCATGAGCAAACTGCAAACACTTGACTAAAAGCAGGAAATGATGAAATAAAAGTCACAATTGAGGAATTCACACAGTCACCTAGTCTGATGATTCTGATAAGAACAGAGTCAGACTGAACCTGAGTCAGTGAAGCAGGAAATATGGGTCACAGTGACCAATTTTTGTGATTAGGGTGTAGTATTTATCAAGATACATCCCTTCAATAAATTTCATGAATCTTGATATAACAGTAAGTGTACACATGGTGCTAAAAGCCTATCTGGGTATGAACTACTGTAGTATCATTTATTTTTGTTGGGCTCAATTTTCGTGGTTTTGTAAAAAAAAAGGCATTTTCGTGGGGACGTAAATTCGTGGTTTTGCCTGTCACATTTTGCATATTATAAGGTAGTTAATTTCATGGTTTAACCTCTACAAGTACCCCGAATAAAGAATACAAAAGAATAAAACTATGCCGACGCAAACGGCGGTCACATTAATGTTTAAAACAATACTACCACCTGTACGAGTACATATCTAAGACCCGGCAAGTTCAATACTTACAACGTGTTTTTGACCAAGTGATTAACATCTGTCAAAGCAGACTCAGCCAACAACGCTAAAACAATACTTCCACCTATGTGAGCACATATCAAACACCTGTCAGGATTAATCAGTTTCGCCATGTTTTCGTTTGAGTGTTCAAGATCAAAGGAAGCCGACGCCACCAACAAAACCAGACCAATCAGTTATTAAAGTACATTTGAATGATCTCTTACTTAAACCACTGTCCATAAAGTTGCAATATCAGTACTTTATGACTATCATGGCATTAACACAGTGGCTTAAGAGTGGTAAAATTCAACTTAGATTACCCTCGGTTCCTGGACTTCCTAACCCATCAGAAGCTGAGAACTCGGCGCAGGCTCTCGCTTACCAAAAAAAAAAAAAACGGGTCGGGAATTGGGGGGGGGGGGATCATCAACCTATGTGGCTCATTTTTCGTTGGGGATTTAAATTTGTGGTTTGTGGCAACCACGAAAACCACGAAAATTGATCCCCCACGAATATTGATGATACTACAGTAAATACAAAGTCATATATTTTATCTATATTGATATAGAGATGAAGAATCGCTACAAGGCAATAGTTGCCCACTACAAATTACAGTGATCTTCATCAGTCATGAATAATTAATAATTGTTTGCTTTTCTATTCTTAAACTAACAATTTATGAGAGACAGAGCTAGCAGCACATACATTACTTATTTATGTCAGTAACAAAGAAAACCTATTGACAACACCCACTCGCCTTTAACAAAACTGCACACAAAGTGATGAACTCACATATTTTGAAATCTGACCCATCCCTCACCAATTCCATGCTGACTTTTTTTTATCCCATCAATATGCTCAGCCACTTACAACATACACTGTATACCACTGTAAAGAAGACATTCCAGATTTGTTCCCCATGTATGATTCAAGTACTTTACTAATAAATTAATAAACACTTTTATGCAAAGTTTCACTGTCGATTCACATCTTGACTACTTGCATTGAATATGTGGGCTACACTTCCAGAGTGTCACACAGTGAAATATATTACATTCAGTTTTGATTGGTTGTCATTGTTTGCTAAGTCCTGAGAACCACCAATCAGACCTAACTGTAGCTTGTTCACTGTGTGGCACACTGTAAGTGTTGTCATCCAACTCAAATGAGATATACAAAGCAATATCACACACAAAAGGGGCTATTAAGCAAATTATTTAAATCATACATGGAAAACAAGCATGGAATGTCTCCTTTTATGCTGATATATATGTAACAAGTGATAGAACCTGTTGAAGGATTAAAAAAATGTCAGGCAAGTCAGAAAAAAAATGCTTTTTCTGACCTAAAAAGAAGGTCAGGATAGTGCTTCTTTTCTTGTCTCACCTCTCACTTCCATAATGATTGTGCAGAAATATGTAATCAAACGGTGTTTTTGGAGATTTTCAACAGGTAGATTTTATCCGCAATGCTGGTTTGGATTTACAATTTTTACAGTTTTACAGATTATGTTTATGGTATTTTTTGTGGCATAAAAAATAAAGATCGAATGTCTTCATTTTTATTAGCATTTTTTAACTGTGAAAGGCAAAAATATATGCTTGATCAAATATTTTGTACTAACATAAAGGTGGATTTCTTGGAACCACTGAGATCATTTTATCTTTTTTTTTATTTGGCCAATCATCCAGGTACACTGAATGCTTGATTCTACCACTATCCATACATTGATTAACCCCTATATCACACATATGGTTGGTGATCATTGATAACTGTTGCATATGTATATGTTGTTATATATGCTAATTATAGGAATAGATTCTGAGCAAGAGACTTCATTCTATCAATAGAATAGGTCTTGAGAGAATAAGTTATAAAATGTCTAAATTCCAATAAATTCCTTTCTATTCTTGTTAATGGAAATACTGATGCTACAATATGGTGCAAGAAGTAGTGTATATAAGATAATTGAAAAACTTAAAATTATTTAATATGAATCAATGTTTTTGAAATATCGAATTCTTTTAATAAATATGTTGTACATTATTTCTAAAGATTAAAGTGCATACTTCTCATACAATCTTGACAAGTAATTTAAAACTTGAAACAAGTGGATGAAAACAAAGCCCTGCAAGTGTGGCTTGTAAGAAGAAACATTGGTGTGAATGAAACAATAGTTAATGCTAAACTTCTGGGCTGGCAAAAAAAACTTTCTACTCTGGTGTAAGATAAACCAGAGTGATCTGTAAATAAATAGAACACTAGTGGGAATGAGACAGTAATTAATGCTAAAACTTGTGGGCAGGCAGACATTCGAGTTTAGCAAACCTTCTACTCTGGTGTAAGATAAACTAGAGTGGCCTGTAAATAGTGTGAAAAATGCAACAGCCAATGCTAAACTTGTGGTTAAATTGCTGAATAGAAAGTTACAGAAAATCGTAAAAGAAAACAAACACCAATTTAAAGATCACAATGCAGGATAGGCACTACTGGGATTATGTTTGATTATAGATAATTCAGATTTACATTTTGTTGATATATGCACCAGCTCGATGATAACAAAAGGGCACTAACCTCCTTCTAACCCTAAAGGTCACATTCAACAAAAAACTTGATGAGGCACAGTCTATGTGTGGTGATACATCAACTACTGAAGTTCAAAGAATGAAAGCCAATGATTGGCTGAAAATAATTAATACAGAAAAAAAGTCATATTATTTTAAAAAGAAAAAGTCTATCTGTGAGAAAATTCTATAATTGATTTGAAACTTTAACAATTTTTTTTTCACATTTGCCACTCTGGTACTACCAAATGTAAGCCACAATATCTCACCAGGCCAAATTTTCAAGGGCACATATAAGGGCATTTTTTTCAAAATGGAGGTCACAACATACAATTTTGAGCATTTTAAAAGTTTCCTCTTCAAAAGGTTGTTCATAGGATCTAATAATGTCTTGCCAATCTTACCATGAAAGTATAGTAATTTGGCCAGTGAAAAGCAATACAGTCTATGGGAAATGAATTACTTGTCTCTGCACTAATACCCACCCTTCAAGAGCCCTCCTATGTGCCTCTATTCTGCTCATTCACAATGTTCTTCATTAAAGTTACTTTTTGTACTAATTCCAGGTATGATGATGCCGAGTTAATGTGCACCACATAGCTAAAGGTTGCCTGTTCCTATGCTTCCAAAAAATAACATCCAAATTCAATCATTAGCTAGTTGATATCTGGTTGCCAAAAATGCTCAAAGCATGAAAGGTATCCCTCTTTCCCATCTCCTACAAAAACATCTTTGCCTGAGAACATATTATGCAATTATTATTACCCTGTCTCCAACAAATATCTTCCACTCCCTGACTGGCTCAATAAGAACTCTGGGTTGCTTCAGTATATATCCATTTGCATTTTGGGCCTCAGTTGTCCATGGAGGATGTTCATTGAAGAGCCATTTTTTGGGTGCAATAACTTTAACACCCCTTATGGGCTTCCATGTCCTAAATCCAGTCTTTTTCTCAATTTCACTCTGAACATATCTTTTAAAGTATTGACAACACAAAGAAACAGTCAGCCTCATCTTCCAGTCTAAACCAAAATCTGAAAGAAAAATAATTAATTAAAATCAACATTTGGTCAATTCATAACTGTTTTGTGGGGTACCAATTTTTTTGTGTGGATTGCCTGGTTGCAACAAACTAGGAATATAAATATCCAATGAATAACGATCCTTCTGTAGAAACAAAGGACCCCTTCCATGAACCATCAATTTAAATACCCAATGAATAATGACCCTTCTATGGAAACAATAGGACCTTCCATGAACCATCAATTTAAATACCCAATGAATAATGACCCTTCTATGGAAACAATAGGACCTTCCATGAACCATCAAGTTAAATACCCAATGAATAACGACCCTTCTATGGAAACAATAGGACCTTCCCATGAACCATCAATTTAAATACCCAATGAATAATGACCCTTCTATGGAAACAATAGGACCTTCCATGAACCATCAATTTAAATACCCAATGAATAATGACCCTTCTATGGAAACAATAGGACCTTCCATGAACCATCAAGTTAAATACCCAATGAATAACGACCCTTCTATGGAAACAATAGGACCTTCCATGAACCATCAATTTAAATACCCAATGAATAATGACCCTTCTATGGAAACAATAGGACCTTCCATGAACCATCAATTTAAATACCCAATGAATAATGACCCTTCTATGGAAACAATAGGACCTTCCATGAACCATCAATTTAAATACCCAATGAATAATGACCCTTCTATGGAAACAATAGGACCTTCCATGAACCATCAAGTTAAATACCCAATGAATAACGACCCTTCTATGGAAACAATAGGACCTTCCATGAACCATCAATTTAAATACCCAATGAATAATGACCCTTCTATGGAAACAATAGGACCTTCCCATGAACCATCAATTTAAATACCCAATGAATAATGACCCTTCTATGGAAACAATAGGACCTTCCCATGAACCATCAAGTTAAATACCCAATGAATAATGACCCTTCCATAAAAACAATAGGACCTTCCATGAACCATCAATATAAATACCTAATGAATAATGACCCTTCTATGGAAAGAACTGGACCCCTTCTACAAAACTTCAATTTTAACAGCCAATGGACAATGATCTTTCTGTGGAAAGAACAGGACCCCTTCCACCAATCATGTAAATGGTAGGACTGATTCATCCAACTAAGGATCCTTAAATATATACAAAAATAGCATGTCATAAAACCACGTATATTGATACCCATTTAAAAAAAAATAGATTCAAAGTAATTAAAACAACAACCAGTACCAATCAGAAAATCAGTACCAATGACTTTAAACTATTTATTTTTTTAAGGTGCAATAATATAATTTTCAAAAGCCTTGAGATTTTTAAAGAAATATGCAACCCCCTAGATAATCTGTATGAAAAACAGTATTTTACTCAGAATTATTGAAAAAACAGTACCTACTATGTATATTCATTAGATTTTAAAATTATTTTGAGGTAAATGAAAATTGACGGTCCCTTAGACATATCAACCTAGATTTAGGACTTTAGTAACAGTTCAAATTATTTTACATTTCTTTCACTGATAGTGAAATTAAGGCTTGGTTTATCCAAGGGATCTAAGTTATGCTGCAGTTATTGATACAGGCATGATTGAGTTAAGCTACAGTTATTGAAAAAGTTGGCATGAGTTATGCTACAGTTATTGATACAGGCATGATTGAGTTATGCTACAGTTATTGAAAAAGTATGCATGAGATATGCTACAGTTATGCAAAATAGGTATACATGAGTTATGCAACAGGTGCACAGTTCCTTATATGGGCATGACTGAGAACAGGGTCATTAGTAATTACATGGATTAACATGTCACTAAATATTAAAAGTGTGACCACGCCTGCCATTGTCCACTAGAATGGAGGTGTCTGTCAAGTTTGCTACTGGTACTTTGCATAAAATCAGAGCATGAGACAGCATCGCCATCGCCAAATGGAACATTAGAACTCTGGTGCAAACTGGAAGACTCCAAGAGTTGACACATGAGATGGAACACTACACATGGCACATTATTGGACTCTGTGAAGTAAGATGGAAAGCCCTAGGCAAACACCAAACTCAAGATGGGCATATATTATATTATAGTGGAGAGTTGGACAAGTCCATAAATGGAGTAAGCTTCCTTGTAAACAAAGCCATCAAGGGATCTGTGTTTGAATGTCACCCCATATCTAGCAGAATCATCTCCATTCATCTGAAAGCATCTCACTTTAACATCACAATTATCCAAGTCTATGCTCCAACTATGACAAACACTTTCAACACATTCATGACAACAGCTGCCAAGGGCATCATTGACCTCCATCGTCCAAAGAAAAACCCTGGGTTACAGAAGAGATTCTGAATCTGTGTGACACCCGAAGAGACCTCAAAAACACCAGACACACTACAGGAGCAATGGAGTACAGAGAAATAAACAAGAATATCAGGAAAAAAACCTTCAAGGAAGCAAAGGAAGATTGGATTGGACAAAATTGCACAGAAATAGAGAGCAGTCTGATTAAAAAAAAACAGAAGAAAAAAAGCATTCCACATTGTGAAAGACCTCACCAGACAGAAGCAACTAAGAGTCAGTACCATTGCAGAAAGATGGACTGAGTATTGTAAATAACTCTACAACCATCAGTCCACAGGAGACCCAGAGGTGCCTTAAGTTCCAAACTCCAAAAATGATGACGATTTCTCCATTCTCAAAGAAGAGGTGGAGTCAGCAATAAGAATACTGAAGAATGGGAAGGCAGCTGGAGTAGACAAAATCCCAGCTGAACTTATCAAGAATGGTGGGAATCAGTGATAGAGCTATTAACAAAAACCTGCAACAAGATCTGGCAGATGGGCAAATGACCAACCCAGTGGACTCAGTCACTGATAATAACACTCCCCAAAAAAGGCAATCTCCAGCTATGCCAAAAATACAGAGCTATCAGTTTGATCAGCCATACTAGTAAGGTGATGCTGAAGAACATCTTGAACAGACTGAAACCACAAGCAGAAGAAATAATTGCTGAAGAACAGGCAGGATTCCAGAATAGAAGAAGCATAACAGAACAAAATATTCAGTCTTAATGTTCTGTGTGAAAAGTACACACAACATCAACAAGATATTTATCATGTGTTCATAGATTTCAAAAAGGCTTTTGACAGAGTGTGACATGAGGCAATGTGGGCCACAATGAAGAAGTACCATATGGGTCAAAAGTTGACCTATACCATCAAGCAACTGTACGCAAAGACTACAAGTGCAGTAATTGTTCAAGGTTCTGTGGGGGGACTGGTTCAAGACAACAGTTGCAGTACATCAAGGCTGTCTCCAGTCTACTTTGAGAGCATGAGTGAAGCCATGGAAAACCACTTTGGGACAGTAAGCATTGGAGGGCAAAACATCACCAACCTACACTTTGCAGTCGACAATGATGTGCTGGCAGGCAGTGAAGACAAGCTTGCCACCTTAGTGAAGAACCTGGATGAAACATCTTTCAGATTTGACATAAAGACAAAGCTGATGACAAATAGTGGCAAACAAATCTCAACCAAAATTAAAGTCAGAGGACAGGAACTGAAAACAGGGGGCCAGTTCAAATATCTTGGTTCTATAATCACTGTAGTGTAAGCTTACTCATTCCACTTAACTTACAGCTTATACATCACAACTTATACAATAATATTCATACACATAACAAATTCATCTGAT
The DNA here is from genome assembly GCA_030141615.1 of Unio pictorum. Classification (NCBI taxonomy): domain Eukaryota; kingdom Metazoa; phylum Mollusca; class Bivalvia; order Unionida; family Unionidae; genus Unio; species Unio pictorum. The sequence continues at coordinate 24,146,490 of JARLTB010000042.1, forward strand.
ATATGGTCCAGGACCTTGAAGGGGTGATGGTGGAAAGGAGATTTTCATATGAGCTAAACTATTTTCTTTTCTTTTATCTCATTTATTTATTTCCAAATAAGATCAAATGTATTATTTTGCTATAATTCAGAACAAGATTTTTGGCAGTTATGGAATGATGGAAATTAAATAAAAAAGTGTCAGGTCCCTGCCCCATAACATTGAATTGCTTGGTCTTTAATATAATTCTGTCATAGCCGAGTACATATACATTCAGAAATACTATGCTGATCTGCAGTGCAAAATTGTTCAAGGTACCCAACTCTAGTAATTATAATAATGAAACACACTTTATTGTCATTAGTGTTGAACTGCTTAATTAACTGATTCAATCACAGTAACGATTCTTTATTTTTTAATTAATTAAACAGATGTTTATGTATGATTTTGCATTTAAAGCTAGGCGATCATGCTAATAAAGATGTCTGTGTTAATCTTTCACCATCAATGTTATTACCACTTCTGAAGTAGTTGAGAAACAAGCTAATCTTTTACTATGTGGATAATCTGAGTTTACAAAATTATTTTTGCAAGGAACATTTTAGAAGGACTAATCACATGAAAACTGAGGGATAAAGCATGAAGTTGCCGCTGAGTCTGAGATAACTATTTCTCCTAAGAGTCATCAGAAAGACTCTCTTAACAGCAAAATGTCAAATATGACACTAAGAGAAAGACAAATTCGCCCATAATGGGTTGATAATTATCCATGGCTTGAATTCACGAAGGTAAGTATTGCAAACAAGATCCCAAACTGGCACAGGTTTGAAATTCAACCAATGTATTTGTCAATAGAATTCCAGTACCCAAGGAGAAGAAAGGTGTGGAGCTTTATATTAATTACAAGAACTGACATGTTCAGCTATTTAATCCAGTCATAAGAGAACTGATGGAAAGTCAGACTGTCAAAGTAAATTCCTTTCCAGTTCCATTCTTGATAATGGAAGTACATATTTATGTTATCAGTATAAGGGCAAGAAATAGTGTATCTATGAAACTTAAACAGTGAAAAAACTGGAAAATACAGACTTTTGAAGAAACAAATATTTTGAATGTTAATTCTTTTGTTTTTGTCTCAACTCATAACACGTTATTAAAAGTTTGGAACTAGTGAAAAGGTAGGTGCAGAAAGTGTGGTGTGGAGAACAACCACATGAAGATATTATTCTCACCAGAGAGTTAGCTTTGTTATGTAACTTAATTAACAGGACTATCACCACAATGTAATAATTTTATTTTGATTGACCTTTCAAACAAGATGGTAAATACTATATCTCTTCAAGAGATCCATAGCATTAAATCCTTTGGAACACTCAGTTTTTCTAAGTATCAATCCCTGTCACAGCAAAATACCTATGCATTCATCACTGCTATTGCCATTAGTTATTGCTGTTTTCCATGCAATTGTCAGCAATTTAAATGCATGGTCAATGGACACTGATCACACATTAATATTCCAAAAAAAAGACGAAGGATTATACTTATCTGGGTACAAAGGTCGTTTGACATAAATTTATTAATCAGCATTAAGCAGCCTGGCCCTTCATAACAAAGCTGAATTATGTCTACATATGGTTGTTCTCCACCACCAGTCATTTCAGAAGAAGAAAAAAAGCGAAAAACAACTTTTGGCCTGGGGCAAACGAATATTCAGAAACAATTTGTCCTAAGGCCCCTGAGTGGCCTAAAGCGCTCTCCATTATGGATCACTGCCATCTCACCTCTGTCTGCATGGGTTCGAGTCTCAGATTCAGCCAATGTGGCTATGTGAGAAAGCTTGCTGGTAGCTTCTCGTGGGTCGGTGGTTCTTTCCAGGTTCTTCCTCCACCATTAATACTGGCTGCCATGTATAGCCTATCTTGTGCTGAAAAATGGCGTTAAACCCTACAATGACAGCAACAGCAATTTGTCCTGGATGAATGGGTGAGAAAATAAAATCTGATCAGTCCGGCATTCCATGACTATTGTTTTTTTAATTGTCTGCATTACTCAAATATTTTTTATTCACCACCAACACTGTGGACATGAAATATGAGAGTCAATCATGACTGCCATTTCACAAGAAATAATGATGTGTATCAGAGGTGCATAACATACAGTCCATTGCTGATAAATGTCCCAATAGTTGGTGTCGGCGGCATCCTAATTTTACATGTATATTTATGCTTTTATTCTAGACACAAAACTTTCAGTGTCTTGCTTAGTTAAGGTCAAAGTTGAATATGGTCAGTGTAAATATTTCAGTACAACAATACAAGTCATACACCCTGATACACACAAATAACATAAATATCATGGTGGGTGTCTTACACTATAGGACTAATAAATGTTTGTGTTGAGCACCTCTCATGTCCATGATCAGTAATCAGCAGTTACAACCTCCAATTAGTGGGGCTTGCATCGTTGCTTACAATTTACCTACAAATCATACATGTACTAAACAAGACTATGATATATAAGTACACCATGCAACAAGGGGGAGGAGGTGAAAATGGCTGACGTTTTGCATACATTATAAATGGGCAACATTCATTTTTATTTAACCTTTTAGTCCTTGTTAGGCTGCTCTATTGGATCAGGTGGACTTATTTTGACCACCACTTGTCCCTTTATTTTGCATTGTATAAAAGTTCTTCAAACACTTTATTACCAATTTCAAGTCTTCACTTAAATGTGGAAGGGATTAGGTTCTTATCACCAAAACCGAAGAAATATTGCAAGTTCCTCAGGCAAAGAAATTTTATCTAAAACAAGTCCAAGTATGGGAGTGGAGATGACTAATGACCAACTCCTTCACACTGCACCTCCTCCAGAATACAAAACAACTGATGCAGACATGGACACTCATTTCTGTGAGTGAAAAAGGAAATTATTAAAAATACCCAGTTCCCTTCAACAAATTTTAACAAGGTGACAATAACTCAGTTGATTTGGAATCAGCCCACTTACTGAGTCTGTGCTAACTTTTTTTTAACAATGTCAGCACATTTTGTCTGTGATTACATACATCTACGCAACTGGAGACATTCCAAACTTGTTCCATATATGATTTAACAGATCATTTAATAGCCACTTTTGAGTGAAATTTCTGTTGCTTTGTATCAAATAGAAACAGCAAAAGGTAGGGGAGATAACCAAAGCAAACATACCAAAATATGTACAGAACTTTTCGGTATGGCAATGTGTGAAAATCCGAATGGGTGGGTATACACTATGGCACTTTTACTAACAGCTACATAATGTCATGTTTACTAAAAGTACAGAATATTTTCTAAAGCCTCTGAAGCATGAGTAAGGACACTTTTAAACTAAAAACCATGCAATGCAAATAATACAAATCAGCTTAGAAGAGAAGAAATATTTTTTTAAAAAATCTAGGTCGACTACACAGTTCTAGTCAAGATATTAATACATGTAATTATTCATTTCTTATACTGGATAGAGCAAAAACTGCTTCAATCGTCGATGTAATTAAGTGCAATTATTAATTATTGTATGACCCTGTTAGATGTAATTCTTCAGCCTCATTTTCATTTCACTATGTATTATGGATCGAGGTGAAGATTTAAATATTAACTCGAAAATCACTCTGTACATAAAAATATGTTACACAGTTGTTTAATCAATAATAATAAATAAAGTATTGATTTAGAACAATTTCTTTTTTGTTTATCTTCTGTTCAGCTGTTTAATTCAGCCTCTTTTAAATATATAAGAAGATCACTGTCAATTTGTGATACATGTAATTAGGTAAACTAATTTGTCTTTTAGTTGAACAGTTTTAATCCAGGATAAATTATCTTGGAAGCAAGCAAAATTGTGTTTCATATCTATTTCTTATAAGACACATTTCTTTCATTGTTTTTTTTGTTTTGCATGCTGGTGTATGCATGTCCATGATGATAGAGTCCAATAAAGACATTAGAATTTTAAATGTTCTGACAGCTATTGACATCCTTCATAAAAGTACATCAGTAACAACTGATGAACAGTATTTTAATCAGTGTTTCCCTTTACCATCATTTGCAATTCCGACACCCCAAAATTTCTAATTTGACCCCCAGTTTTGATACCAAAATTTGTTTTTTACTCAGCAAGCAAGAATGTACAAATTTAGCAACTGAATTTTATTTTCTGAACTGAGAGATATGTCAGACAAATCAGCTAGACATTTTTAAGAACATATACATTTCTAATATCTTACAGAAACAATAATAATAATACAACCCTTGGAAATAGTATTCTATGCAACATAGTGGATTTTATGTCTGAAAGAGCCCAAGCAAATTTAGCTTTTACAGAAATGTTTCAGCAATACAGGAGTGATGTCATGCTTACATTTTCAAGTAATTGCAATGACATGACAGTGAGCAAACACAGCCACAGTTAAAGTTAGTATATACTTGTAAATTTTGCTGAATGACTTTCTCCCATTCTTTCCCTGTTTGAGAAAATAGGAGCTGAATCCATCTTCATCACACACTTTAAATGAGGAAGAGGCATCATCTGGTGAACTGTTAACCTCTGATGCTTACAAATTTCTTTTCTATGTTTCTGTGGAAAATGCTTTGCTCATGGCAAGGATGAGAAAAGTGGTAGCTTTTATGCATTTAGAACATTTTGCTAGTCACATTATGAGATAAGTGTGTTTGTTAATTTTCGAGGAAATAGATTTAATGTTATATTTTAATGTGTCAAATTGCCTTTTACCACCATCAAAGGATCAAGCAGTTTGTACTCTACATGGAACATGTAACAAACTCTTTTTTTTCTAAACCGACGTTATTGCTTGTGAAAAAGACATAAATAACTGCCAGCTGTAAAGTTCTGGGGCTCATATCAATGTTAATAACAGCCCTTTATGGAGATTGATTGAAACTAATGTTCATGTTTTAGACATGAAAAACAGTTGTCATGCACTGCTAGCCTTTGTTGAAAGAGCTAGTCAAGAATTTACAGATTTTACAGATTTTATTAATGTTAATGGCCAACCATTTGAAAGTAGTCTAACTGCAAAAGATGACATTTATGCCAAACTTGTTCAGGCCTGTGATAGCATTGATGACAATGCAAGTGCTCTTGCACAAATGGCTTTCAAAGGACTTGGAAGTGTTCATAGAAAGCTTATGATGGAACAGATGCCTGATGGAAGTTACTTTCAGCCAACAGATGCAATCAGATAATTGTAAGTAAGGATGAATAAATGCTTTATACACCCAGTCAGTTATACCACATAACAAAGTTTCTGAGCATGTTTCTAGAATACTTTAACTTTTTCTCAGCTAAAGACCAAAATGAAATCAAAGCACACAGATGCAACCCTTTATTATGGATTGTGGCAAAGACCAGAAAATGTTGAGAACATCCTTGCTGAGCTAATGACAAAATTGTTGCTGATATTCAGCTTTACCAAGATTCCCTAGATACGAAATATTGAATTTCGATATTTAGAAGTTGATAATTTATATTGTCACAATATTTTCCAAGTAAAATACAACAATTTATTAAATTTTATCAGTGCATTCATTTAGTTCATATTCTAGCATCTGTGTTTACAAAGTGAATTATTATGATAATTGTAAGTAAGGATGAATAAATGTTTATACACTTATTTTTAGTAGTTTGCAATAAAAGCAATTGTATATTTTGTAATATTTTATTCATATTGTAAGAAATGAGTTATCTTTACCTTTTTACACACGTAATTCTGAACGTAAAAAAACACCCTGATATGATATATATAATGGAACGTTAAAACCATATTTAAATAGGCTATAATGATCAGTTCATGGTTTAAGCCTATAAGTATGACAACCAGCTTAAATTTATAATGTATACACACAAAAATTAAATAGCGTCCTTCATACCTTATCTGTAATTTGAGTGCGTAAAACTATTAAGGTGCCGGTATAAAATGACAAAACTCAATATTATTCATCTTTAAAGACGCTATTAACATAATCTCTTTGTCGTCCCTATATCTAAAGAATAAGCTTCAGTTAGATCTCAGATCTCTTATATTGATCTTTACAAAATATTTATACCTCAGTTAATCGTTTATGCTCCTATTTGCAATGTTTGTATGATTTCTACGTTTATTGTAAGCACAGGAGTCGTGTTGTATGCAACGATACGATCCTTTTTACCACCAATGCTGTCGCTGATATATACCTGGGAAGTAATTCCTTTTACATTTTATAAAATCAGGATTTATTATATATTTTTAAACAACATGTTTCTGTTTTATACCTCACTTACTACTTTAGAACAAAAATGGAGATTTCAAAATTCGCTGTCAAGATCTTGGTTTTACACCTTCGACTTTCATTTGAACAAAATCCGGATATTGCTACTTTTTGCCTAAAACTGAAGCTGCGATGTGCGAAGAACAACATAAATAAATAAATGGCTATACACAGAAGCGGATTGACACGGAAAATACATGTTTTAAAAAAAAACACCAAAATTCCACATTTGTCTTTTATTTTATTTTTAGCATCGGAGTTCAGAATTCGTCAAGCGATCATAGCTCAATTAACAACTCGACAATTTCGAGCGAAATAACGTAAAAGATCATTAAATGATTACAGGTTACACCGTTTATACTAAATTCTTAAAAATGAAATAAAATAGGTAAAATATGTGGCTAACACAAAATTAGACGATAGGGACAGCTAAGGGGCCGTCCATAAATGACGTCACGCACCTATGGGGGAGGGGATCACACATTTGTGACGATGTGTGACGAGGGGAGGGAGGGGTGTTTAAGAAATGTGACATCACATCAAAAATAAAAGTTCCACTTAATTTTGTATTGCTTACAATTTATTTAATGACGTTTTAAGTAGCTTCACGAGTGTCGTGCATGAGCTGAAAATAAGATGGACTCGTCTTCGAACTACCAACACCCCTACTAGCCCCAACAGTGGCTTTTTCAAAATAGCATTCTTCCGCTGGTGTCGACAAAGCGATGTTGAAATTATCTTTTCTCGCCAAACTTTTTTAATTTTAAACTTTTTTGTGCTATAAAATTAAATTTGAAAAGTTTGATAGAAAAGTATATAATTTATAAGTTTGACAATAATTTATTAAGGTTGATATTTTTTCAGATTTCTATTATAAAAGATCCTACATTTAAGAAATATAATAATTAAAAATTGTATATATGTAAAGTGCCAAATTTTCGGTCCAATCTATTAAATAATTATTAGTTCTAGCCAGCAGCCATTTGTTAGATTTATGAGACAAATTCTGCAGAGAGAGATACTGGTATAATCGATTCACCCATTAACTGTGTTTGTTTAGAGCAGTACTGACCGCCATACTGACAAATCAGGGTTTGATTTGGAACAGGCATAGTTGTTATTTAAAACCAAAGCGTGTCATCTAGACACGCTGATGTAAGCGACTTTCAAAGGAAAGCGCGAGAAAATATATTTGTTCTGATTGGTCACTGTTGAATAAAGGGGTGTGTTTAACACGAGAAATCTTTAGAATATAATATCTTCTAGCTGGCATTTACTTCAGTCTTGTAGTTCCTCTGCAAGAGAGGACAGTGTAGTATTATTTTTGGATTAAAGACTCCGGAGAGAATTTTAGAGAAGAACCTCCGTAAAAATTAGACCAGAAAGACCGCCAAAATCCAACGGTTAAGAGACGCACCAACAACACGAGTTATTTGTTTCAAATCCACGCTTATTATGCTGTAATTAATATAATGTTTCTTCGTTACAGATCTGCATTATTTGTTGATACATTTGCAGCGGCGTTGCTAGGGTTGGTGTCACCCAGTGCGGTAAACTCATGGTGTCACCCCCTCCAGACTTCCACCATGGATTTCTTCTTCTTCAAATAAGTCCACAGTATAAAAATGACAAGAACAAAAACAAATTAATTGAAGGTCAGAAGGTAAAAGTATTTAAGAACTGTAACAACGTTAACTTATAGTTATTTTTACATTAAACTTACTTTATTTAAAATTTTCCTTTTGGTGTCACCCCTCTGAGATGGTGTCACCCGGTGCGGTCCGCACCCCCCCCCCCCCCGCACCCCCTAGCGACGCCACTGTACATTTGTATGATTAGTTTCATTTGTTACATTAATTTAGTAATGTGCTTTTGAATTATGAATTAGAATTCTTACCTTAATTCGTAGTTAAGAATGATGTAGTGTTAATTGATGTCGTAAAAACACTATGTGGAGTTATGGATCGGAAGTGTTACGTTAATTCTTGAATTTATCATATTTTTTGAATATTGATTGTTTTCTAAGATTTAATGTCTTACTTTAATTAATGAATTACAAGAATACATGTGAATTCACCGAATTTGGATGTCGTAAATAATTTAGCGACAGTGTATAATGTATTAGATCAAGGCAAACCGAATTAACAAATGGTTTAGCTGTATTGATCTGAAGACATGTGTAGTTAATTACTAACCGTAAAAATTTTTATCCCTGATAGTTACATGTAATATCTGATTGTTCGAACCAGCAAAACGGACAGTCTTAGCTATTACCGTGTAACAAGAGACTTAGGTTATTTTACTTTCCTTTTGAAAGGAAGAAAGAAATTATCTTTTCATTCGGAGAGATGTGCAGTACGGAAATAGAGGACGTTCAAGACGGGAAAAGAATATTGTGAAGTAGAAGTTGCGAGGTGTATACATCGATACAGAGGACAAGTCTGAGTTCGAGCGGAACATCCACGATGGAAAAGTATCTCGAGAGACAGGAACCTCTGGGTCAACATTTGAGTGAGCAGAGAACGCAGTTCGACGATAACAGGTCATGAAAATCGAACAAGCGGATGAATTTGATTGAACTCTCGATTCGATTCTGTGATGAAGTTAACTATCAGTAATAGAACGGCTAAATTTGTTTAATTCTATTTTCAATCTATTTGTAATTCGGTGAAAGTTAATTCTAAAACCACGTGTATTCCGAATGAATGGAAATTGCACTGTGTATATATTTGATTAAATTGTTTATCTATCTTTACGGGGGTTCGTAGTTTTTTGTTCAGTATATTAGCTCAGTTTACCACCATAAATTCTATACTCGAACCGGGCAATTATACCGTGGGTGGTCATCTCCTAGATAGCGAGTATCAGAGAGGAGTGGGTTAGAGTGTTGTTATTATATGTTGTGCAATACCCTTTGACAAAGTGGGACGTAACGCTAACCCTTTGACAAGTGGGGCTTATACAATATTATACAAATAACGCTCATGACCCACGAGGCTTTGACAATATATATATATATATATATATATATATATATATATATATATATATATATATATATATATATATAGATATATATAGATATATATATATATATATATATATATATATATATATATATATATATATATATATATATATATATATATATATATATATATAGTTTTTATTACAAACATAATAAATTAAAGTTTATATTACACCATTAATAATCTTTGGGAAAAAAAATTGTCAAGAATTGACTGCTACGATGGATAAAAGTAAAATGTTCCAGTGTCTTTTTGAGGCGTACGTGCTGGTATATCCTAGAAAGAGCAGAACGATTTGCCAAGAATAAGTGGTTCAAAAGTGGAATGGAATTTTAATAAATGCTGCAGATTTGCAAGTTAAAGTTGATCACTGGTTGCAAGAATTAAAAACAATTGCCGCCACAAAAAAGGATCACTTCTGACGTTTTGGGCTAAACAAACAACATATGCCAATACAAAAAACTCCCAAAAGCGCTTGTGGCAAACCCCGAGAATTCTGTGTTCTACTACCAAAGTTTCAAAATATTTTTTAATTTTTATAATTACTTTATTCAATAATTATAGGAGAATTTGAATACAATATTCTGAACATCTGCAGTTTTAGCTACATGACGAATATTTTCAAAAGAATTTTATGCCAATTTCAGCTTTCCAGTACCTCCTTTTTAGTACATGTTTTCTCCTACAATATCAGAGTGCAGCGTCACACTAAATACATACTACAATGACAATAAAGTGATTTGAAACATTTTTAATTTTAAAATTGAAAATACGGCTTTCTTGGGGAGAAGGGGGGGGGGGCTGAGCTTTGTGATGTCATATTTGAGGGGTCTGACTTTTTTGTGACTGGGAGGGGGGTGGTCAAAATCGGCCAAAATCGCTTGACGTCATTTATGGATGGCCCCTAAGACACAAAGGTATATTGTGTGCAAATTGATTTGTACGCCGAGCGTACATTTTTAACTTACATGGTCGTAGAGGGGTCGGCGTCTCCGACAAAAAGGAAAATGAAAACGTTCACACAACATACAGTTAAATGTTACTCGAAATATGACCATCGTTTAATTCTTGCGCACTTTTATTTGGTATGATGCATATTTTGAATAAACCGACACAGACTTTTTCTAATGTGCCCTTTCGAGGAAAGTCAGGACCCTTTTTTAAATTTTGTACGACCACACACACATACACACACACACACGACCTGATCTAACCTGAACGTATCGCACATTACCGAAAGGCCAAATGTGACTTTAATTTACGATCAATCCGTCGAGCAGTCGTGACATCGTTATTGTGTCTTTTTCTTGTTCGCGTATGGTCGGTGACTGTCGTTCTGACAGAAGCATCATCCTCGTCCATTTTTTGTAAAATCATCTAGGATAACTTCTCTCAAACTCTTGATTATCAAATTCTGCACACACGATCACATTCAGGAGACCCAGTACGAACTAACTGTTAGGGCATAGTGCAATAATGATCTCAACCTCTATGGTACTTTGGTTATCATTTTATCGGAGATAATCGATTACAATGTTATTGTCCGGATCGATCAAACAACGGGTGGGGGGTAGTAGCTTAATTTTTTTTTTCTCAGTCATATCGATTTTCAGTCACAAGTTTTTAGTCACATACATCATCATGTCCCAATTAGTCATGTTATCAGGATAACAGTCCAACACTAACAGCAACATTTTCATTTTCATCCAAATGTAAAAGGTCAATCATTTCTATACTATGTCCTTGTTTGATTTTCCTTTGACTGTCGTCAGATTCAAAATTATGGTCTGTATCATCATCTGTAATCATCTGCAGTGTTGTGGAAGATACCCAATGGCTAACGTTTCCACATAATTGACATATCCAACTTTATTCTCAGCTTCTTTCCCTTATGTCATGAGATTTTCCACGTACGGATCGGTATGAGTATGTGCCCTTGCTGCTGCTAGCCAGTTTGTTGTTCTAGTATAACTCTCCTCTGCCATCTTCCTTGGATTGTTGTTGTCCGTTTTAAGAACATAGACTTTCGGGTACAAGTACAGTCAACTCCAATTAACTGCACACCCTTGGGCCCGTCACGAGACCGTGCAGTTAACCGGAGTACGATACAGGACATTTTTAAGCATTGAGAAAAATTGGGACCGGCTTGATTACGTGCAGTTATCCGGAGTGTGCAGTTAAATGGAGTCGACTGTAACTGTTATTCGGATCGATGTCAACTTCTGTTTGTTCCTTGATTCAAAACGTATGAAGCTAATGTATAAATGTGTCACGGCAGCCAATAAAAAGTTTGTTTTCTACTGTATCAGCACGTGTTTTCCTGCTTTCATGAACGTTATTTGGGCTTTGTTGGTCGAACGAATCTTCGAGTAACCATGTTTTAACATGGGTACAACCGTATGTATTTTAACATATATCCTCCGCAATATCCCTGTTGTCGATCTAGCCCTAGGTACACATCACACTTCAGTTAAAATTCAATTGAAAATAGTTTCCTAAAATGTAATTACACTGTGAATTTTCCTTTCGAGAACATGATATTTTGTCAAAAATCTCCTTTTATGCTAATACTGACACTGTCATAACAGATAGACGATAATGATGATGTACAAATACTGGGTAAACTTGATGTGTTTCCTCCTTCATAGTAAAAAGCTACGGTGGAATCAATTTTGAAAGAAATAACCGTCAGCAACGAGGCAAGCGTTTCCTACAATGTTCTACTTGTTGACATCCTAGTACACAAGCATCAACTTCAGCCCGTGTAGAATCTATTGATACTGATGATGTATTTGGTAACAGCAAGAGATGTGTTCCCACCCAGAATAGCAAACTGAGCGAAAATGTGATGGATAGCTTTTTCCGCCAACAAATTCTGAGACAAGGAGATATAAAGATGATATTCAATCATCCAATTTTCGCGACGCATATCCATTGCTTGCCAAACATATCCTTAAACATATTTCAAATCGCTCCAACTAGCTGTTGAGAATATTATTCTGAAGGAATTCTCGTGGTATAGGTATTCAGTTGGAGATCAGCTGGGGATTTTTTTTTGTCTTTTTGGGATTCATATAAGTCAGTGTCGTTTTGTCCAGGTGTCCTTGAATTTGTTTCTTGAGTATTTCTATGACTAAAGTGGTTTTATCATCGACAGTATTTAGTGGGAATATAGAAAGTATACGAAAGTTGCATGACCATGTTCTGCTCGCTGCGCAAGCATTACGGAGACGAGCGAAATTTAACGTTGTATTGAGCAAAAATTGACAATTCAGCTGCACACGCGCAGATTAGAGAGAACGTTGATGGTGGTACAGGATGATCTGTCTTAAGAAAAGACACTCAACATCCTAAAACGAGGGGACACATGTCCGATCTCTTTTCGTGGTAGCGTACATTAGGAGTAAGCTCTTGCCGTTTATTTGAGTAATTAGGTAATGTAGATACGGTGGAATTTTATGAACAATTTTGGATCCAAGTGATTCAGATGAAATAAAGAAAACACGTATTTCCATTCTATTTCTATAGTATACGAACGCCGATCATAAACGTAAGGGGCATATACACTTGGTACACGAAGGATTTGTTGTGAGTATTCTATGGAACATTTTTGCACCCAAACTTTGTGACACATGTATATAAAATTCTGAAGCAGCAAACATTTTGGATTATAAATCACAGCTGATAAATATCACAACAAAAAGGGTTGCGTTAGTATTTTTGTTATTCTTACACGAAAAATCACAGGTTGATGCGAATTTTACAAAACATATAAACTCTTGGAAATCATTGGGGCCTAGTAGTTAAAGCGTCGACCTCAGATGCAGGAGGTCGTGAGTTTGAACCTCGTTAGTAATACCAAATGATAATACGACTGGGTGTGACATCATGCTACATGTCTACGGCATGATAGCCCTGTGCTAATGTGAAAACTTTTTTAAATGATTGATTCATCATGTCAGAAAAAAGAAAGATATACAGTAGTCCCCCTCTTGTACGGCCCCCCCCCCCCCCGACCAGCGGCCACCCGCTCCAAAAGGCCAGAATTCATTGGCACCGACGAGTTTCTGTTCAAAAGTACCCCTCACGAGAGGCCATCCGGCTAACGCGACCAGCGGCCAGCATTTTTGTGCAATAATATAAAATTTTCCCCCTCACGAGCGGCCGCATTTTATTTTTAAATGTATCCAGAACTAATAAATTTCAAATCTTGATGTAAGGTAAGTAATTTTGATTATCTCTATCGTAGATACGCGTCTCCGAGTGTCAAGTCGCCGTTAAAAGTGTCGACTAAAGATTTAAAGTATATCGTTATCTATGAAAGTCGATGTTTACAGGAAATGGGCTCAATAATGTTTTGATAGAGTTTGGGGTTTAACACCTATGTTGAGTTCTTCTCGTTGATGATTATAACCAGACGTAATTGTTATAATCATAACAAGGTCAGCATAGGCTAAAAATAGATTTTGTACGTTGGCACACAGAGAACCTTAAAAAAGACAATAGGGTACCAGACAAAGACCGGAAAAATTACGTGACTAAACAATATGTCTTCCTTTACGAAGGCTGCATTTCGTAGACTCGACACAAGTTTTGTCTGCATAATTAACATACAGTCAGCAATAACCGAATAAATCATTACCAAACACTAAAATGCCATCACGTTAACGGATACATTATTTTCGAAGAAAGTCGGTTATTCTACTCGACGACATCCGGGGGGGTGGGGGTGGGTGCCGTATGTACAAAAGACTCGCAAAAACAAGTTTACGTTGAAATAATTTGAATAAACAAAGTAATAACCGATAAGAAGGTTATTCAGCAGCAGTGGGAAAATGGAGCAAATGGAAAGATAATTATGTATGTACCAAGATGTAAATGACGTTTTTGAATCCATTTGCAATGTGCATGACAACAATACCCGCTCGCATATCAAACTTACGCCAAGAAAGCAAAAATAGTAACGTATATTCAGTTGAAATAAATTTGTTATTATGACAAAAAAAAAAACTTTTATTGATTAATGTTTCATTTAGACTAAGATATTTAATGTTTTGAAGTATGTAGCTTTCTTGCTACGTACATTACATACATGTACTTCTCATAATAAATTTAGCCCCCCTCTGGAACGGCCACCCGCCTTATAAGGCCACTTTCCCGGTGCAACTGGGGTGGCCGTATAAGAGGGGGACTACTGTACTATTGGGTCATGGGCTGATGACACATCTTTCGTGTTAGTCAGACTGGGTCGACTCGCGTGTTCTTAAATTTGTCTAGAACAAGACACGTACTTGATGCGATCTTGCCGTCCATCATTGTTTTCTATGTCCACTCTAGTCGTCGATTCCTGGTTTTTCATTCCTAAGCTTCTTGACTTTAAATTGAAGCTATACTAAAATTTTCTTAAAATGGCTTCGGCAGACTCGTTTTATACGGACACCAGGAGGCTTTCATTTGGATACACAACCGTCCACAACTTTGATCACAATTTCATTTTTAATTAAGTCCAACATGTTTTGTTGCGGTGGTGGTGTTTTGGTTTGTTTTTAAACCAACACGTGCACAATGAGTCAAGCATAATCCACCTTTGTGTTTAGGACGATAACATTCATTTATAATTTAGGAACTCATTCACCCATATAGCAGTATTGTGCACTGTTAAAACCCTGTGATTTGGATTACCATGTTATAATGTGCGTTGGTGTGATTAAGATTTTTAATGCAGCATTAACAATTTTAGTCATATCGTTAGACATCTGTAATATGGCCGTTTATAGTCCACTAAATATTTTTTTAGTTTTGGGGGCAAGTGTTTTGTTTACTGGCACTCTCATAAATATCTTGCAGGAAGTGTTAGCAGACCACTCAGTTTCCATTAAATCAATAGTGAGCTTGTAAATTGTTGCTTTTGTAGGTTTTAACATCAGCAATTTTACTGTATAAACAAACATTCACTGAGGGCAAGCTAAAGTTCAATCTCTCCAACATTGTTTTCATATTTTTTTTACAACATATACAACAATTAGCATGCACATTCATCTATTTATAAGGTAATGATTGTGTGCGTGTGTGCATGTTTTACAATTTTGTTTCATGATGAAACATTTTCTTCATTTTTATCTCAAGGCAACTGTGGTACAAGTTTTTTTTTTATATAACTGGTCTACCAATCTAGCCTTAGGAAGAGTTTCAGTAGCATAATATACAATAAATGTATCCATGTTATGCTCCAAGTGAATGTGCACTGACTGCCAAAAGGAATGTTACAAAATGTCAGTCTCAGTTTCAGTGTTAATCACAACTTAAGTTTCTGTCTATTTCAAAATATACAGTTTACCTACTGTCACATGCAGAATGTGCTGGTAGTGAGAAATCAAACTGCAATCTCCAGCTGTGATTAGACTATAACCATTGTACTTGTAACCCAAATTCTCTGTATTGTCACACTACAGAGGAGTTGTTTTCTCAGTCTTTTTGATAGGAAGCTGTCCAATTTACAAAAGATATCTTCAGCTGTAGTGATCCGTGAAAATAAAAATGTATTTGTTATCTGTTCTGTGAGTACTGTTCTATCTATTTTTAGACGTTTTCTAAATTCTAATTTTTGAGACGTGTGTTACATAATGCTAGGCTATCAGTCTGTTGAAGTTGGCTACTTTTATAATTGCCCAGGCAGGTGAATTCAATTATATTCTACATGCATTCAGTTCAGAGTAGTGTTAGAGTTCTGATAATCCTGTGCAAGATAGATTCATGTACCAACATAGTTATTATAATAACAATCTCATTCTTGTGAAATAATTTAATACATAATGTGCATGCATATGAATACAGTAATTGTATTCTGACTTGACCAAGCAAGGCAGTTCCTTTACCAATGAATGTGAACTTGGATTTGAAATTCAATGTCATCATCAGTTGGACACCATGAGTTAAATATCATATGATCCACATTATTTGGCAATTTTGCTAATAGACAAACAGAAGAAAGAGAATAGACATTTTTGAGGCCACATCAGTAACATTTTTATCTGATCACAAAAGGCGTCACACTAGTCACAATGGCCTACATGCCAACCCCTGACAAGGAAAAAGCGGAATCCAGGCAGAAAAAGCATAATCCACGTATAACATGCTAAAATTTCAATAAACAATGATTTATTTGCCCCTCTCATCTTTTAACATCCTTTACTGTTTCAAGTTTTCACATGTAGCACTTTTAGCTTTACACACACCGAATAGAAACCATTTCAAGACTTCGCACCAAATATTAAAATTATTTCCACACCGCCAAAAACAGATGTCACGTCATGCTGCACTAGAGGATTCTGTTATTTTTTGTTTTGGTTATTTTTTGGTTGCCTTTTCTAATTTATCTGGAAAATTTTTGAAAAGAGATATTTTGCTCACATATATGCATAGACTAAAATTAAAATATACTTTTTAGTGGCAAACATCTTTAGACTGGTTCTGCAGCAAATATGAATTAGAACATCGAACCCACACTTAAAGATTAAATTAAAAATAACAAAAACAGTCTGCTCTCTCCTCACTAAGCATACAAATGCTATAAATAGAATTCGAAGTCGACAGTAGAACCAGGTTAGCTATAAATAGAACTTTATACTGTTAGGAAAGTCCACGGTCAGGCGTACTCTTATATTGTAGTTATGTAAAAGCAGTCTTTTCTAAAATACGGTCTGTGGGATTAATGGAATGTTAATAATAACAAGAAAACAAATAATTGATTTTTTGGGGTGGTGGATATACCAAAAAAGCGTAATCCGTAATTTAGTGAAAAAAAAGCATAATGATTGCACCTGTTTCATTTAAGACCAACGAGACACCAGAAATCCTTTGTGAAATCTCCATGGTAATATAACCATCCAATCTTCTGGAGAAGCAACACAATATTTTCAAGACGGTCAGAGTTTCAGCCAAACTGGAATCCTGAGCAGCAAAACTTTAATTTGGACCAAACTAGTAGAAAAATATCTTCAGATAAAAACTCAATGTTGATCTTCCATGCTGGAGTAGTGATGGCAAGATTATCAGGTAGCCATATTGAATGTCTGGAATATGGCATCTCACCTACAAATGGCACAATGTGGATGCGGCCAACTTAATTCCTTGCATACCAGAATAAAATCTAATACATCTATATCGTGGAGGGTCAGGTGGCTGAATGGTCTAAGGCACTCGCACATGTGGGTTGAAGTCTTGGCTAGACTTCTGTTGGTATGTAAGAAAACTTGGTAGTGTGGGTCACATGTTCTTCCTCCACCAAACTTGCTGGCTGCCTTGTACAATATCTTATGTGCTGAAAAATAGAGTTGAACCCACAAAAACACCATAGTGTTCAAATGATTAAAACCGCTCCAGTGGCCTAGTGGTTAGAGCGTCTGCTGCAGAAGCAGGAGGTCGTGGGTTCGATCCCTGGCCAAGTCATACCAAAGACTTACAAAAATGGTACTAACAGCTGCCTCGCTCGACGCTCAGCATTAAGAGGTTAGTGCTAGGACTGGTT
Source organism: Unio pictorum (assembly GCA_030141615.1). Classification (NCBI taxonomy): domain Eukaryota; kingdom Metazoa; phylum Mollusca; class Bivalvia; order Unionida; family Unionidae; genus Unio; species Unio pictorum. Next base: position 24,164,330 of record JARLTB010000042.1, read on the forward strand.
GGCCTGGTGTCAGGATGATGTGACTGGGTGGGACATCATGCTACACGTCTGCTGCATGATGCCTCAGTGCTAGACATCACTATAAACTGCCTCACAGCAGACATCGTAGCAATATGACTGAAAAATTGTTAAAGCTATGTTAAAAATCCTAATCAAACAAACAAATAAATTAATGAGATTACAGGGTCACAGCAACAAATCAAGGACTTTTTCAAAATGTTTTTAAACAAAATCAACATTACTGTATGACTGGAATATTGATACCTATATCTTGTTTTTTTCAATACTTACTGTACAGGCTTGAACAAACTACAACATACTTTCTTTGCCAAGTCTTTATTTAATTATTTCAGAAAGGTCCAATACATTAATGTTGGGAGTTTTTAGTATGTAAGAAAGTTAAAGTAATCAGTCTTCTTTCAAAATGCACATTAATGTACAATGCTGGACACAATCTTCGTGAAGTATTATTTACTTCTTGGCCGGTTTCTTGGCTTGAACCTTCTTAGTTTCGGCCTTCTTTGCAGCTGGCTTCTGGGGCTTGATCTGTTATAATATCAAAAAAGAAAATTGGAAAGTAGTTTTTTTAAAATAAAAACTAAAGACAAAGAAAATTATAAATTGCTTAAAAAAATATTAACTATTTTTTGTGGCATTCTGATTCGCGTGAATTTCACTTGTGCTACAAACTGCAAAATTAACCCATTGCAAATTGATCATTGTGTGGAAATATCAGAACCATTTCCAAAATTCACAATAAAGGTTCTTGTACAGCTAACATTTTGAAATGAAGCTGAATGAATTTACATTTCTGACTAATAAACTACATGCAACATCAACATGCTGGAAGAAAAAGCGCAGTATTCACCATTTCATTTATAGGCTTCAAGATGGTGATCCGTAGGTCATTTTCTCATTTGCTGTAGCCACCTAAATTGCAGTAGCCACAACATAAAATATTACAAAGAGTGACTGAAGTCTATAACTCAAGTTTAAATATTTTGCTTTTTCTGCATGATTACCTGAAACGACTAGCTAGATTTTCACAACAGAAACTGAGACTGCCATACTGATCACATGAAGCTAAACATGCTTGTTAAATAAAATTCGCCCAAAGTTCAACAAAATTTGGCTCTAGCCTTGTTCTTGTAACTAGATTTTCTTTGTTTGTTTGACAATAAACGTCATGTTCAAATTTGTAAAGTATGCATAGAATTTATATACCACTAGTACAGTTGCACAAATTTCCAAACCCTATGCAGCTCAATGGGTCATTGCTATAGTTCAACCTGACAATTCTTTTCCATTTCACATGATGGTGGCAATCATATCTCTTTATACATACTCAAATTGGCACGTGATGTACAATAAACTGTCCCTTCCAGCATTTATTCACAAGAACCTGAATATTCCTTTTTATTCATGTGCGTTGATCATTAACACTGTTCAAGAGGATTATCTTCCATTTTGTTTTAAACATGGACTGCTTTCTAAATGCCATTTTATTATTTATTTTTTTATATTATATAACCAACAGTTTGATCATGTATATGCTTTGAATGAACAAATAGGTGCAGTTTAAAGCATCCAAGGTGTTGCTGTAAAGTTAGTCTGTTTCCCTTTCTAGTTTTACTAACTGTAATATGAAACCCGGATCCAAATCAAACATCGATAAACAGATTATCCAGACTTTTCGGCAATTTCTTAAGTTTTTGTTTCTATGTCGCAAGGTCATACTTTAAAGGTAATTTTCTCCTTAATTCCAGACCTGCCAAGAGTTGGCAGGTCTGGAATTAAGGAGACTACAAAAAAAAAGGTCTTTATCAATCAAAATTTTATCATTTTCAGGAAAGGAATAAATCTAATTCCTGCATTTAGAAGACTGAGTATTGACTTGTCTGAATTATGAGACTCCCACCGATTTTTTTTCACCCTTCTCAATGGAAAAATCAAGAAATCATTGGAAAATTTGTAAATACTTATGATAATCAATTCATTATTGCCACAAGCAATTTGTCGAAGGAAAATGGCAGATGAAAGCAATGCCTGGAGGTGTGTCCAATTTACATAATGTGTTAACTAATCAGCATGAATGAAAATTGGCGATAGGTTTTATTAACAATCTCAAGTCAAGACTTGTTTAGCCTGGATGAAATGAGATTTTAATGATCTACCTGATAATCTAAAAAAAAAATTTAAAAATGTAATCAGGTTATTAACATGTGCTTGCCGAGTGATTGGCAAACAATCATGCTAATGAATTTCTTCGGATGACTCAACAAGACTGAATCAAGATGCCATCATGGACATTTCAAACCAAACAAAAATTATCAAGCCTGTTATGCCAAGCATTCCACATCTGCAGTTTTTTATATATATGCATTTTCACACCTGCCTATCATCGTGCCAAGTGAGGCAGCATTTAGTACCATTTTCACAAGTTTCTGGTATGACTTGGCTGTGGATAGAACACAATACCTCCTGTGTCCGAGGTGGACACTAACCAATAGGCCACCAGAGCAGTCTTTGTGAACAATTTTATTAAAATTATTAACAATTATGACAATAATCATCCCACTTTTATGCACACACAAAACTAAATATTAACCAGTTTTCTTCTGACATTTGTTTCCCAAACACTAAAATACTTCCAGGACTTCCCCAAACAACCCACAAAAAAAACCCCAGCCTAAATACGGAATGGCATTATTAACTTACACCACGTTTGGCATTTTTTGCATCTCGACGAGCCTTTTTGCTCTTTTCCAGGGCCTGGGCAGCGAGTCGAGCAACTTTAGCATAAGGATTCAAACGTCCCATTGCACGGTAGTTCTTAAGAGGATTCTTCTTAAGCTGGTGACGTTTATTCTGGCGTCTGAAAAATTATAAATAAATGGTTATTAGGAAGGTTGTTTATTAAATATGTTGTACTTAAATGATGAATGGAAATTTCGGCAAAGAACCTGGGGTTCAGATGCCTTTATACCAACTGCTTGAAATATAACCAATAGAGGAAAGGCAAGTAATCTTCTAGTTTTACAAATGTAAAGGTGGGAATGGGGTAAAACAAATTAATTATGTAATGCTTACCTGCTTTATCCATTATTTTTTGTTGTTGGGGGTGGGGGAATAAGTTCTAATTTTAGGAAACTTCTAGCAGGTACTCTTTGATCCTAACAATTGGTTACCTGAGATCCAATCAAATGATTTGTTTATTTGTTCGTTTAGGATATTTAAACGTAGCTTTAACAATTTTTCAGTCAAATCGCTACGATGTCTGCAGTGAGGCAGTTTATAGTGATGTCTAGCACTGGGGCATCATGTCATTTGGGCGCAACCAGGCATGACAAGTCTTTTGATGAAATGATCGTTTATAAGTTGTGAATAGTTGTTTAAGATACCCATGGCGTCCATATGAGACATCAGATTGGCACCATTTTTATTTAGGACCATAAGAAGTCTTTTGATGAAAACACCTTTGTTTATATGACCATTCATTTTGGAACAGTGATGTAAAGTTTTCCAAGATTACTGCTATGATAGCCATATTGGACATCATACTGGAAATATAAGAAATCTTATAGCACAAAATTCATGTTGATATATGCATTCATGAAGCAATAAAAAGATTTTCAAGATGGTTGTACTGAACGTCCTAGCACCACCACTGTCATTTAGGACCAATTATGCCATCGCATAGATTTATTTCAAGTTTCAATGCAATCTTCAAAGTATTTTAGGAGGAAACGTGTTACGAAAGTTGTGCTAATGGATAAATGGGCAAAAGACAACTATCCCCCAAACTGTTCTGGTCTATCAAAAGTAGAGCTCAAAACATGCACCAGCAAAAGTGCAAAGATTATCGGGCATTAATTTTACCTTGCCTTGGATATGTTCAATATTATTAGATATTAACCAAATTAACTTACATAGGATCTCGAAGAACAGCCTGTATTTCATCACTCTTCAGCAATCGGGTTAAATCTGTATTTGTCATTTTTGATGATGGAAGACTGAAAAAAAGGAAGGAAAAAAAAGGCAGTTATACCTTAGTACACAAGGATATGAAGGACAATAGAATTCTTCACATGTTGGGGTTTAAGAGAAATCAGTCACACAAAATGATGTTCAATTGTGAAACTGATACCCTACAAAGCTGCCAACCCCAGAGTGTAAAAATACAGATTACGGATTTTCGGGAACAAATACCGATTTTTAAATTTCAATGCATATGTATCTATTTATGACATATACAACCATCAGTAAAGTTGGACAGTGCCTTACACAATTATTTAGTGTCAACAATGCACATGTTGCATATCTGTACCTTTTGGAGTTGCACCATGTTCCATTTAGGTGCCCATTCAAAATGTGCAAGAGTGCAACACACTCAAACAAGCTATTTATAGGAGCCCTTTCCACACCTTGTTCCTTTTTCATTCATCGATTGCAATGTAGCAACTTGCATTGATTGTCTAAGTTCTGAAATTTTCTTATCAAAATGTTTTCTATCAAGCATAAGAGTTATCCTTTGCGATTTTAATGTCTGGAAAACGTGTGCAAAATAAATCGCCAGCAACACTAGTAACTGAAAAAGAAATTTAAAAATCAAATTTCGATCGATGTACATTAAGGTTCTCTCTGGCATTTATCTACATCGCAAGTTCAGGCTGAGCAGTGTCTGATGAAGCAGGAAGCTGATGTTTATTATCCTTCTCGTGCTCTTGCATTTCATGGGTGCCACCATGCCCAATAGCAAAACCACATTACACAAATTGCAAAACGCCAAGTTTTCTCCTTTACTATATGATTTCATAAATCTATACAAAACGGCACAAATATCCTTCCCAGTTGTCTATTTTCTTTCTGGCGAAAATTCTGAATATTCTGCCTTCCAATTTATCATGATTAGAAGCTAAATATTACGAAGACGAGATACAGCAACAGTGGTAACTATTGCAAAATCCAATATGACGGATAACGACAGGCATGGTAGTCTCGATATCGAATAAACCAATCGTATTGTAGAACTGTATTTGTATATACATGTGATATATTCTGTCAAAATAGAACTGAATGCGCATTCTAAACTGACAATTCCAAAGAAATTTTATTATTATTTTAAAATTAAAAAAAGTTGGCAGCCATGACCCTATGAAATGTAGTGAATTACAGCACTGTACAGACTCCCTTATATGTCAGGTCAAACAGCAACCTCACCTCACCCCACCCGATCTCTTGGCAACTGGTGTAATAGCAGATCTGGGTCTATGCTGTTTGCTTAGCTAACTCCTTGTAACAACTTCAGAGACCTGGACTGCCAATATGCTTTGAAACAACAGATCTCTGTCTTGCAGTTTTCATTTGTACTCCATATACAAATATATAGGCTATCTACAGAATGATTACAGTCTCTCCCATGCTTGTCTTGACTCGTCATATCACCATACACTCAAGGCCAGAATGTCTTCTGTGAAATTTGTAGGCGGATTGCTAGATTTTTAACTGTGCTTTCAATTACTTGGGTGAATTCTGCTGAATGTTTTTTATTATTATTTTAAATTAGAGATCTGTACTTATACTTTTGTGACAGGACAGCTAAAAACAATTACGAAAATTTGGCATCATTTTAAGGATTTTAAATTTACTATTTTGCAATTGGTGGTCAGGTTTGATGGCAAATACACAGTATTTATATAAGCGTGTAAACCTTCTTGCTTGAAAGCTATCTATTGTTTGGCAAATTCAGTCTAGCAGCAGCAGCAGAAATTGTGATGACCTTCACCATGTTTACTAAAAATGTTGCAACATCATTATTTATTTTTTAAAGTAAATAAAACTATGTAGGTCTAAAATGGTAATCAAATTTGCAATTGATATATGTTTTGATAACATTCACCAATGTACATAATCACAAATGTAGTTTTGTAATACTCCTAACAGTATGTGAATAAAATAAAGATTTCTAGTATTTTGGTCCAAATCTGAAGTTTCTTGCACTGTTGGTTCAATGTTAAAATAAATTTACTAAATATGGACAACAAAACACCTGGAACAATTTGTTTACTTCACATTCTAGAACATGTACTTCAACATGCAGTTTCTCATGAAAACTCCAAGAAATCTTTCCATAGATCAAAGTAATTAATCAATACAATTTTTGCCCAAATATTTGAAGTCCACATCATCACTATGTCGGTAATAACAATATTACTTTAAGGGTGAATAAAAATGTCAACATGACAAGAAAACATGCTGGTTTTCAGAGTAATAATGGATCTCTGCTCACACGTGTGGAAAAAAATCTGGCAGTCTATTCAACATATTCAGTCTATTCAATACAAGTTTGTTTCATCAACAAGTTTTTAACAGGTTAAGTTATCCCAAAGTAACTCAATCTTGTGCACAGGCTTATGGGTGCTGAACAATTGCCCTTCTTTAAACTTTAATCATGGCTGCAACGGAGGTGAAAACTCGTCTCTGATCAATTCCTCTTGACAGCCTTCAAAGTCAACTTCATTCTCCGAATCACTGTCGAAAAGTGCATGAAGTGATGCATCGTATCTTTCATCAACTTGATTCAATCCTAACCCATCATTTAAGTCAATACTATCATCAGAATCACCCAAATCGTTGACTTTAATGTCACTATCGCTGCTATTAACATCCAAATTATTATCGATTTTCAAAACAATTTCTTTTCCAATCACGTTATTTAAATAAAAAAATTCACAGTGCATGCGTAGTTTAACCATTTTCTGTGTTGGTGAAGAAATTCACAAATATTTGTAATGTATAACAAGTGTTTCTAGAGACAGGACGCGTAATGTACAACTGTAGCCATATTCAGAATAGTGAATTTTGCAAGTAAATTTCTACTCATATTTAGCAATCTAAAGTACAACATTGTCATACGTACCATTTCAAGATTTTTATTTTTGATTACTGTGGTTGGTATGCAAGTTAAAGGTAATGTTACCACCTACAGTATGACCTTTACCACTGATCCAATTTATTTTCATGAACACAATATTTAGACCTTTAATTTACAGCTTGTAGCAATCTTGTTTCCCACTACTGAGCATGACCCCCTTTTTAAAAAAAAAAAAAAAAAAACTGTCTTATTGGCTTACTTGACACAACATTCATCATTTACATCCTAAGGCAGTTAAAAAACCCAAACAAGGCAGAGTACTAATGAGAACACAACTCAATATGCAAGTGAACCAATTACAGGCAATGAGGTTTCTGCTTTTTTAACAGGCATTTTAATAAAATTTCTTCTCAACTGTCTTTTCTGATATATGTAAGTAAATTAAAATATTTTTATTTTAAAATTACAGCACTTGTCAAGGACAGCTTCAGTTTCAAGCAGTTTCCTTTTGGTGTTGACCTCAAATTCAAGTACTTCTCAAGGTAACCAGCAAAATTCAAGTGTTTTTCAAGGTTATCTAAATACAGCCTCTTTTCCCAGATGCTTTCTCTCTCAAGTCTTTCAAAAGATGTTAGGACTATTCCATTTTAATTTGCATGTTACCAGGGAAAGGCGCTTTTTTTTTTGGACAATATATGCAAGGGTACTCAGATCACCGAAATTGTTCATATGAAAACGATACAAAAGTCTAAATGCATCTATGGGTGATTATTCAAAGTGCCTTCTCTGGGTCTAATGTGTATCTTACTGGAACTGCTCTTAGATGGTTTTTGGAACAGTAGCCATATTTGTTGGTATATTGAGCGTCATTGCAGGCCAAGCATGAACCTTTACCATGTCAGGTATTAACGTCAGATATGTGAAGTTGAACATGGCAACAAATGCAGAACAGCTGTGATTTACACAAAAGAACACACTCGCCAATTAGAACATCTGTGATTTATGGTCACACAAGTAGAACAGTTGTTATTTACAAAGTCAAACACAGCCACTTTGACTGAACAGGTGTAAATTTGCAGTTAAACTTTGCAACAGATGTCGAGCAGCCACGAGTTGCAGCTGAAAACAGATGTAGTACCTCTGTGATCTGCACAGCTGAGCAGGGCCAATGACATAAAACCTCTGAAAACTGCACAAACAGCCACTTATGTAGAATATCCAAGATTTACACAAAATTAACATTTCTAAACATTGACGGCACTAACGACAGCATAAAGTTGACAAGTCTCCATTGACAGGCAGAAAATGTTAACAAGAGTTATTCAAACATAAATTCAAGTTTTACAGAATAACTAGTGTGATGACCACTAACCAGAAACTTCATATGGGCCAAGTATGATAAAAAAAATTGCGTGTCTGTACCATTTGCATACATGGAATTACTGATCAAGCAATGTGTGATGCCTTTCAAATGCATTTTACCACTTTGTTTATTGAAATGTACTAAGCTGTAATGGATATCTTCAAAAAGTAATATTTCTCGAGCTATTTTATAGAATTTCTTACTTGTATCCATTTTTCTCTGCAGACTCTTTCCTCCATGTGCCATACAGACCATCCAATTTACGGAAAGCAGACTCTGTCCAAATACAAAATCGTCCAACATGGCCACCAGGAGCCAGCTTTAAAAGATTCAGCCTGGAAACATTTATCAATGTTATGCCTGCAAAGAAAAAGAAGTATACAAAAATAACAACTCATGGAACTATGGCAATTCATTTTCATCTGAAAGTTACAAGATCTGAGGTGCCCCACAAGGCGTCAAGAGTTTTAAAAAATGTTTTAGAGTGCATGTGTGTGGGGTCATTCCATTTCAAAATAAAGGAGAAAATTTCTTGGAGAGATTTAATTAAGAAATTATGATAGTTACTTAAAAGTGTGATGCACTTGTGCACTCATTTGTTTTTAAGTGCCATTTTTGACAAATTGGTGTGAATTGGCCACTTGCAATATCCTAGTATAAACATTGCATGCAAGAAAAAAATTCAAAATTTATAAGTAAAAGACTGTTCTATGTAATATTTCTTTGAGAAAAAAAATTAACATATGACACATAGCAAAGCTGTAGTTTTAATTCATTTTTCATGAACTGAAACGGAAAGTATTCACCTTGATTTTTCCAAAAAAGTCGTGCTTCGAGTTACTATTTTGGCACTGAAAGGTGGGGATGTAATATTACAAAAAGACATGCTTGCACTTTCGAAATTGTTTTTTTTTTTACCTGGTATATTTCTAAAAGCTTTGGAAATCCCGTTGTCTTGGCCATATATGATAAGTGGGCCTCTCTTTTGGATGCGCCTTCTGTTTCTCATTTTTCCAATTCCTGCACGGAACCTTTTTGAATTGTATACCTGATAAAGTTAAAATATTTGATATACATGTACTTGGAACAAAAAAGTATTAGCTACCATTCTAGTGTAAAATCTGCATCTTTATAAACTGAAACAAATTTTTCTTCCTTGTGATAAATCATTATCATGTATCTTTAATATATCATAGTAGCAACACAAAAAAATTCAACTTTCACACAGAAATTACAACAATGGGACCAATTTAATTTATTTTGATACTTAACAAAATATTCTAAAGTTAAATAGTGACTGTATATAGACTCCTGTATTTTTTAATAATCAGCGAATCTGAATTTAAAAAACAAAACTTGACCATATATATGGTGGCCAGATTTAATGGTAGAGGATGAACCTGGAAAAATCCAGTAAGAACCAACAACCCATTGGAAACTACTAGCACGCATTCTCCATACATGCCAACTCCTGATGAGAAAAAAAGTGTAATCCAAGTGGACAAAAAGAGTAATCAGAGCAGAAAAAGAGTAATCCACATATAACATGATACAAATTCAATGAGCATATGTACAAAATTATTTATTTATCCCTCTGGACTTTTAACATATTACTTCATGTTTTCGTATATAACACTTCGAGCTTTAAAAAGCAAGACTCACACTGCATTTCAAAACACTTTGTACCAGCTTAGGCTATAAATGTCTTGCACACCAGTAAAACACTAAGTGCTGGGTTACAGAGACTGAATCTAATTTAGTTTTACTTTTGTTGACAATGCTGAACACTGTCTCTGTTAGCATTAGAATGGTCAAGAACAATCATTTCAAACCTGACAAAGAAGAGGAAATTTATGTCTTCCAGTTAGTGAGTCTTTTAGCTGGGAAAAAAGATGGATTATTATAAAACAATTCCGCATAAGTACACTGTCAGTGCCAACTTGATACTTCAGTTCTTCTAATTTATCAGCAACTTTTCCTGTAGCGTGGTAATCATATGACAGACAACATGATATGAACAATAATGGAGACATTTTTCAAAATATAGAATGCAACTCCTTTATGAATGTCAGTCATCACTGATGCAGCATCAGCTAAAAAAAAAACATACAGTTCTGGCCAACTTAAATTTAATCAAAGCTTATCAACCAAAAAAATAAAAAAAATGTTTTCTTAAGTGGAATCTACTGTTAATTCTGATAATGAACGATGAGAGCTCTTAACTTTGCCCTTTTAACTGGCCACATATCTTGCTGGGTACAACATTTTGAAGAGGGATATACAAAAAAAAAAAAAAAGAAAAAAAAAAAGAGTAATCCGAATAATTTACCCACAAGGTGTAATTTAGTGAGAAAAAAAGCATCATGATTACGCCAAAAGTGTAATGGTTGGCCATATAGGATTCTCATATGCCTAGATTGGTAGAGTCTGAGACCAAAACCCATGCAGACAGAGGTGAGATGGCAGTAATTGGTAAAGGCAAGCACCTTAGACCACTGCCATCCATGGCCCCTTCATTTAGCAGTTAAAGCTGTTTATTCATGTTAATGTTACCAAGCTACAAATTGTTTTGGTTTGGCATTTTATGACAGGTTTATTAGTTCCAAAGCAATGGAGTAATGTGCTCTGCACAGGGACCACACCTCTAGTTGACCTTGGCTGATCTGTTGCTAGAATCTGAAAACCACAAACGTTGACACAATTTTTGCATGTTGACCATAAAGTCATTAAAATTCAAGAGCGCATTGTCAATTTTTGATGGTTGTGGTGGCAATTATGAAGATAATTTAAAGTTAAGTCAGCTGAAAAACGTTTAGTTTCATATCTCAGAATTCTGAATTTGAAATGTACCTTTTGAAACTCCTTCCAGTATAAATAAAGTTTTCATGTTCAGCCTATATTTATTAATATAATTCAATGATGGAACCACTACCACTTTGAATGAGTAATCAACTTGGTTTTTGAAGCTATGGGTAAAAAATGACAATGATAGTAAAATTCTGGCCTTAACTGTTTATTCACAACCAATACATATAAATACTAACCCTCAAAATAAAGAGAACCTTACTTGCATTGAAAAATATCCTTTCTGCCACTCTGCTTTGCTCCGACCATAAATATAAATCTAAAACAAAACTTTACTCTTGCCTTCTTTTATAATTTCATTTCTTTATCCTTGATAAATTATGTATCACTTGTTTTTGAGCCCGAACCAACATTGCAGAATGCTATTACAGTGATGTTATAAAGCAGTATATAGCTTACCTTTTGTATGTCATGCCAGGCCTTTAGTTTTTTCAGAAGGGAAACTGCTTCCTTAGTCTTCTTGTACTCCTGTACTTTGTCATTAACCACAAGGGGGACCTCTGGGATCTCCTCAATTCTGTGGCCTGAAGGAGACAAAATCAGTGTCAAAGATCAATGGGAAATAATACAAACAAGTACAAAAAAGGAGTCGGCACAGTAAACAATTATTGTCAACATGGTGTCAAATCTACAAACTTCATTTGATACAACTTAGGTCAATGGCTGCACATTAAAAATTCCAGCACACAATCTTGATGTAGGATCTACATCTTGCATGGTAATATGTTGAGCCAGTTTCTACTTGCAGAAATATACCACTCCCAAAAACAACCTAGGGATTTTTAATGACAACTTTTTATTTTTACGAGAAACTATTCTTTCCTCACTACTAAGACCATAGAAAATACATATACAAAATATTATGCCCTCATTTTAAAACTGAATTTTATCAATACAATTCATAATGCAGAATTTTCACTTAATCAGTAGCAATCTGCAAATCCTGGAACAATTGGCAACTCGACAACATTGTATTAATGGACAATGGTGGACAGATTACACACAAAAGGCCATCGCACAATCACTTCTGGTCTCTGACCAGTAGACCGCAAAGTGCTTGATTATCTGTAATTAGTTTTTTTAATAAAAAAATAATCTTGTATTTATTGTCGGTTTGTATACATCAGGTTGGTCAAGTGTCCGATCACAAACTAACAGTAATACGGACCATTCTTATCATCACATGATCTGCAAACCTCAATAATTGTTGTAAGATGTACAATAATGACATTGGTAAAAGTAGAGAAGTTAGAGATCTGTGCATCACAATGGGCCATACTCATTAGAATATAATCATTTGGGTGCATCACAATGGGCCATACTCAGAATACAATCCTTTGGGTGCATCACAATGGGCCATACTCATTAGAATATAATCCTTTGGGTGCATCACAATGGGCCATACTCCTTAGAATACTATCCTTTGGGTGCATCACAATGGGCCATACTCAGAATATAATCCTTTGGGTGCATCACAATGGGCCATACTCATTAGAATACAATCCTTTGGTGCATCACAATGGGCCACACTCATTAGAATACAATCCTTTGGGTGCATCACAATGAGCCATACTCATTAGAATATAATCCTTTGGGTGCATCACAATGGGCCATACTCATTAGAATATAATCCTTTGGGTGCATCACAATGAGCCATACTCATTAGAATATAATCCTTTGGGTGCATCACAATGGGCTATACTCATTAGAATACAATCCTTTGGGTTTTTGGACATGTAACTTGTGTTGGGAGACCAAAGTAAGGCACCCCCCCCAAAAAAAAAAACATGCATGAACCAGGACTACTAAATGATATGGAGTTCTAGAAATCCAACTCCATCAAGGAATTATGAAGTTCCTTTGTAAACTGATTTTAAAAAAAGAAGCAATTCAACAAGATGAATGTAACACATTTATCTACAAGTACACAAACTGCTAGTGTATTTTTAAAATTCTGTAAAGGTCTTGTTTGGAGAAGTTATTCCATTCATTTGTGGCCGAGTATATACATTAAAAAAAGGATGTAGAGTTCAAAACGGGGGTATTTCTAAATTGTCATGCTATCTTCGACCAAAAATGCAACAAAAGAATTTAATGGTTTTTCCGACCAAAAAATGTAACCTTTTTTTAATATTACATACACTTTTAACCTGTTATACTTTTAACCTGTTATCATGGTAGGTGTAGGTTTTATAGACTTCTTACAACTTTCATCAACTCCGCCATCGCCGGTCCCAAGCCCGGGTGGAAAAGGAGGAGGGTTGGGCATGGGGCTAGCAACCCGACCCTGTAAAACCCAACTTACTACAAAAACGTTGACAAAAGAAAAACCAGAAACTGAAAGCCTGTGGGAGGAAGGATCTTCTCCTGGAAGACTTATGACGCTATGTGGTGAAAGCCGCGAGCCTGCGGAAGCCATAAAGCAGACCACCCTTCTATCAAACAGGAGTATTAAGAACGTAACATGGAATGTGAGGACAATGTATGAGGCAGGAAAAACAGCACAGGCAGTAACAGAGATGAGAAGCTACAACATATCCCTACTGGGCATCAGCGAGACGAGATGGATTCAATTTGGACAAAGAAGACTGATGACAGGAGAGATACTACTGTATTCAGAACATGAGGAAGAGAATGTGCCTCATGCACACGGGGTAGGGCTCGGGCTCGTGCTGTCGAAGCAAGCATATAATGCACTAACGGGATGGGAATCACATGGGCCCAGAATCCTCAATGCAACATTTAGGACCAAGAAGAAGAAAATAAAAATGAACGTCATACAGTGCTATGCTCCAACAAATGACAGCGAAGAAAAAGATAAGGACCAGTTTTACAACAGACTACAGAACATAGTAGAGAATTTCCCAGACAAAGACATCAACATCGTCATGGGTGACTTCAATGCCAAAGTTGAGTCAGACAACACAGGGTATTTATGGGGATCCATGGCCTAGGGGAGATGAAGGAAAATGGGGAGAGATTTGCAGACCTCTGTGCACTGAACGATCTGGTCATCGGAGGTACCATATTTCCCCACAAGAGAATCCACAAGAGCACATGGATATCACCAGACCATGTAACAGAAAATCAGATTGACCACATCTGTACAGCCAAGAAGTTCAGAAGATCCCTGCAAGATGTGAGGGTGAAGAGGGGAGCAGATGTGGCATCTGACCACCACTTAGTTGTTGCAAAGCTTAAACTTAAGCTGAAGAAGAACTTGATGGGCCCAAAAGAGAAGAAGAGATGCAAATACTAAAGAAGAATACAGACTTTAACAACAGGTACCAGGTGTTGGAAGAGCTGCTTGAAGACGAGGTAGACAGCGTGAACAGATGGAAGAAAGTTAAGGAGGCAGTAAAATCAACATGCCAAGAAGTACTAGGCCCCATGAAACACCAACAGAAAGAATGGATTTTAGCCAAAACATTGTGCAAAATCCAGGAGCGTAAACAGAAAAAAGCAGCAGTAAATAACAGTAAGACAAGAACTAAAAAAGTACAGGCACAAGAAGAGTACACTGATGCCCACTGAGAAGTGAAAAGAACCATCAAGATAGACAAGAGAAACTACCTTGAAGAACTGGCAGCAGAGGCAGAAGAAGTGGCTGGAAGTGGAAACATGAAGAAGCTGTACGACATCACCAAGAAGCTTTCCGGCAAGTACAGTAATACAGAGAGACCCGTAAAGGACAAGTACAGAACACCAAATGAATAGATGGGCAGAACATTTTGAAGAACTGTTGAACAGGCCAGCACCACCAAATCCCCCAGAAATCCAGCCAGCCAACGCAGATCTCCCTATAAGTTGTGACAATCTCACCAGAGACGAGATCAGGAAAGCCATCACCCAGCTGAAGAACGGCAAGGCTGCTGGGCCTGATGACATACCAGCAGAAGCCCTCAGAGCAGACATAGAGACTTCAGTGGAAATGCTATACCCTCTTTTTGTGAAGATATGGGAGGAAGAAGAAATACCAACTAACTGGAAGGAGGGACACCTCATCAAGATTGCAAAGAAAGGCGACCTCAGCAACTGCTCCAACTATAGAGGAATCACACTCTTGTCAGTACCAGGAAAAGTCTTCAACCGGGTCCTCTTGGAGAGGATGAAGGAGGCCGTCGACCCCCCAGTTACGAGATGAGCAAGCGGGATTCCAGCAAAACAGATCGTATACGGACCAAATAGCTACTCTTTGCATCATAGTCGAGCAGTCATTGGAGTGGAATTCTTCGCTCTACATCAACTTTGTCGATTATGAGAAGGCATTTGACTGCGTGGACCGAGAGACACTCTGGAAACTTTGCCACTATGGCATTCGAACCAAGCTGGTGAACCTGATCAAAAACACTTACAATGGAATGGCATGGAGAGTTGTTCATGAAGGACAGCACACAGACACCTTCCTAGAGCGGACTGGCGTCAGGCAAGGCTGCTTGCTGTCACCATTTCTTCTGCCTTCTTGTCATCGATTGGATTATGACGACGACCACCAATGGGTGGAGAAATGGTATCTAGTGGACATTGTGGAGTCAGCTTGAGGACCTGGACTTTGCTGATGACCTAGCGCTTGTGTCCCCCAGTCAGCAGCAAATGCAGGACAAGACCGACAAACTGGCAGCCACATCTGCACAGGTGGGTCTCAACATCCATAAAGACAAGACCAAAGATCCTCAAGATCAACTATACCAGTAACAACCCAGTCACACTGCAGGGAAGTCCCCTGGAAGAGGTGGAGTCCTTCACGTATCTAGGCAGCATTTTCAACCAGCAGGGTGGCACAGACGCAGATGTCAAGGCAAGGATCGGAAAGGCAAGAGCAGCTTTCATTCAGCTCAAGAACATCTGGAGCTCCAACAAATTTCCTTGACTACCAAAATCTGATTGTTTAACTCCAATGTGAAGTCAGTCCTACTGTATGGGGCAGAGACTTGGAGAACCACCAAGTCCACAGTAAAGAGAGTTCAAATCTTCATCAACAGCTGCCTAAGAATAACCATCAGCAACAACAACTTGTGGCAGAGAACCTCCCAGGTTCCAATAGAGGATGAGATAAAGAAGAGAAGGTGGGGTTGGATAGGACACACCCTACGTAAGCCGCGAACCAACATTACCAGACAGGCATTGAGGTGGAACCCTCAAGGCAAAAGGAGAAGGGGACAACCAAGAAACACCTGGCGACGCGACCTTGAGGCAGACATCACTAAGATGGGTTACACATGGAGTCAGCTTGAGGGGATGGCACAGGACAGAAGCCTCTGGCGATATTTTGTGGGCGGCCTATACCCTGGCAGCGGTGACGGGCAAAACTAACAACTTTCATCCAATACAAGATAGTCTTGCAGCTTTATTCACATATAGGCTAATTAATGTATCATAGACTGATATTGACCAAAGTGATGAACAAGGAATGCTGATATCTCAACAATTTGAGAGTAAAGCCCTTTCCTTAATCACAAATATTATCTGAAAATTAATCATGTATTTGTTAAAAACATCTGAAATTTCTTTCACTGATTTTTGCAAAAGTATCTTGACATAACAAAGATGGTGGAGCTAATATTTTCTTAGCATTTAACTTGTTTAAAAACTTCCATCTGAACAGTAGCATGTTATCTTCCATTGCTTATTTGTAATACTGTTTGTCTTCAGAGTCCGATATTTACTTTGTTCTTCCTTTCTTTACAATTGTCATCTATTACTTTAAAGATGGCATCATGGTGGCCAAATTGGAGGTGTGACCAGTACCATTAATTTAACCAACTACATATGAACACAAGACTTTTAGTGAATAGATCAAGATAACAATCATTTGTTTGGCACATAAGCAAAAACTATATTTGTAATCTGCGCATTTTCATTTAATAAATTTAACACGTCTTTCAGTGAAAACCGAATTCCTAAATGACAACATATTATGTAATTGTGATAAAATTTCCAAGCAGCAACCATACTGAACATTCAAGACCCATTTCCACTTAGATTCAGTTGGACCCCAGATGAATGTGTAAAGTTGCATGACAATGTTCGTCAATAGTTTAGGAGAAGTGGCAATCTACAACAAATTCCTAATGGAGGGTCAACATACAATGAGCCAGGTCTTATGATCTATGACATGTAGAAACAAAAAACTGCAACATATCATATAGTGCTTCAACTTTTTAACAGGTTTCAAATGTATTGTAGGTTTGCAGACATCAGGTTGGTTAAGTGTCAGATCACAAAATATCAGTAACACGGACCATAGTTGTCATCACATGATCTGAAAACCTAAATGACATTTGAGGCAACTGTCTAATGCACAAGAATTACTATTCGTAAAAATGAGACTTATGATTAATATAAAAAAATTCCCACCCACTACAATTTGATCCTGAAATGTTAAACTGAGGTACTTGCATTGGGACACCACCACTAAGAAAAATGGGCAAGCTGGGAACATAACTAATTTAAATGATGATTGTTGATGTGGTGGGTTCAATACCATTTTTAAGGATATACGTGGAAGCCAGTATAAATTGAGGTGGAGTCAATAAAGTCCACTATTAACGAGTCATCATTCAGTGATTTTCAAATCCACTTGGGCAAGCTAACTTTAATAACATCTGCAATCCCTGCATCAGATGCTACCTCGACACAATAATGGTGACAGGGTGCCAAGCAGAAGAAAAAATAATATATTTTTACACAAAAATTGTAGGAAGATAAACCTTTCAAATAAATGTATAAATGCAGTAGATACCATATTTGACCACTGTCTAGTTTTCTTGCATTGCTTATTCATAACTGCATCCTCTCAGTCCACCATCTACTTCATTCCATTCAGTATTTATGATTTCTATACACTACAGTGAGATGTCTTATGAGAGCCAGTCATTAAGCAACTACATGTCCACATATCACAAAAAAGTCAATTAGTTTTTGTAATCGTCACTTGATATAAGTCATTCTATTGCTGTTATAGGGTTTAACGGCATTTTTCAGACAAGATAGGCTATACATGGTGGCCAATATTAATGTTGGAGGAAGAACATGGGAAAACCTTTGAAAGATCCACTGACACACAAGAAGCTACTGCCAAGCTTTCTCACACTGGCTGAGCCTGGGACCTGAACTCACAGACTTAGGGGATATGGCAATAATCTGTAATGGTGAGCATTTAGATCACTTGGTGCCCCGCCATTCATTGAAAACCCTATGCCAGAATGACCAAACATAAAGGAATAGTAATAATAAAATTTTCAAGTGGCAGCCATACTACTACTCAGACCTGCCAACGTTTAACAAATCAAAATCAGGAGGCTCGCCATTAAAAATCAGGAGGCAGGGTAAAAAATCAGGAGGTACAAGAATAACGTGTATATATCATGATAACATGTCTATTTTAATTATTTCAGTCCATTGTATGTTGCCAATTTGCAATTCTGCACAAGTTCATGATTTATTTGCCCTTGCCCTTGTCAAATTCGCTAACAAGAATAGCTTCCAGGGTTGATGCTGACAGGCTGGCTCTTTGACTAGTTCCATTTTTTCTGACCATTTAGAATGCTCTCAGCATTGCTGTTGCTCAGCGTTGTTGAAAGTACTTAATGCATTACTCTCCCAAGGATTGGAAATAACAGTTGGCCAGATCCATCCTTTTTTCCTGAGAGCAACCCACTGATGATCTGCTCTTTCCATATTCAATTCTGCATCTAAATTGTAGCTTTGGCACAGTTGAAACTCTCAATGCAGATCACAAGTGTCGATTCCTTCCACTCAACTGGAGTAAAAGGCCAGGTCCTTAAATAAGGCTACAGATTCTTTAGCCACATCTGCAATGCTTGCATAAATGAGCAAGTCATCCTTTAATGAAAATTGTTCCTTCATATATGACAGTGATTTTGATCACAAATACCCTATAGTGCATTCTTGTTTGTAACTGCTTCAGAGATCATCTTTTCTTGAAGTTTCATGGTTGCCTCACCCAAGTACAAGTCCTGAAAACGAATGTACAAGGTCTCATCTTTTACATCAATTGCTGTGATGTCTGTCTTGTCAACAATGTATTTGGTTTAATAACAACTGAAAGGAATTCTTTATACATGGATAGTATAATCTCTCTGGTCTTGTGTGAATTAGGGGCTTGTCATGCTGTAGAGCTTTGTTGCGTCTGTCAAAACTGTTCTGAATCCAGCTTAAAAACTGACAATATGCAAGGATACGTCTTGACTTTAGGTTATCTGTTATTCTTTTCAGCCTGGCATTGCTGAGGCTCGAAGAAGGTGACGACTTTGTTTCCTTCTGCCTAAACTAGCTGTCAACAATCACATCACAAGCATGGAAAATTGCAGTGGCCTCATGGTAATATCTTTTTCACACCGTTTGTGCTTGGCGGTTGCACTGTTTATTAATGTAAACTATACCACCACATCGTATCGAGAGATGCTGTGAACAGCATTGGCAGAATGCATGATAGACCCCACAAGACGATGGATCAATGTAAGCAAACTGCTTCCCCCAATCACTTCTATATTTTTGATCCCATTTCTTTTTCCTGGCGGGTGACAAGTCATCAGTTACTGCCTTTTCCTCTAATTCTCGCTTTTTGCTGAGAAACATATCCATTATATTGCTGAGATTTGCTGATGGGGTCAACCACGCTGTGAGACAATCTCTTTGAACCGGTGGATGAAAATCGGAAATGAAGCCTGATATGGTAAAGTACCAAGTAACATACCAGACACTGCAAAACCAGATATAGAAACCAGGAAATGGAAAATTAAACTTCTGGTATTTAAAAAAATATGGCATTTTTTTCTTTCTCGAAGAGCTGAAAAATCGCGAGTATCTCTTAAAAATCGGGGAATCAGGAGATAGGTCCAAAAATCAGGATTCTCCAGATTTTTTCACTAGGGTTGGTAGGTATGACTACTATTACATGCAAAAACAAAAACTGTTGCAAGTCATTAGGGGCTGTTCATTTAGTATGGGGTGGGGGGTGGGAAAGGTTAATTCAAATGCACACACTTGCATGTTATGGGAGATCTTTTTAAACAAACAAATATTATGATAAAGATCAATTGAAAATGCATGCACATGCGCAGGAAACTGCACGTGTACATGTGTGTGTGTGAAACCTCGTAACTTATCTAATATGTAACCTGTTTGACTGGATCAGTTCGGGTTTTGAATTTTAGCAGACATTAGACAAACTTTGACAAGTTGCACAGCTTATATCTTTGCTGCAGCCACACGTCCAATGTCTGCGGTTTATCTGTTTTATTAAACTCATTATTAATCCTTGATGGTTCCTGCAGGAATTAAATATAGACCATTCTATAGAATTGGTGTGTGTGTGGGTGTATCAAGTGTACATATACAGAGAGGGGTGGGGTGGTGGTGGTGGTAAAAAAGTATGTACGTGTACAGGGAAGGGTCAAGCTTTGCCAGATTTTGTATACATCCTAATTGGATGGATACTTATCTGCTTTAATTTCTGTAAAAGACTAGAAACAAAAACTGCTGAATGTCATTAACTGCTTTAACTATTGAACAGACTTCAAATGTATTGTAGGTTTGCAGACATCAGGATGGTTAAGTGTCAGATCACAAAATATCAGTAACACGGACCATATCTATCATCACATGATCTGCAATCCTAAGTAACATGTAATGTATTTAGAGTAAAATCAAGTTCATCAGACCACTTGGTTAACTGGGTCTCCTCTATATGATCAGACCAAGCATTTCATTCTACCACTGCACATAATGGCGACATGATGCTAAATTAAATGTAAAGTTCTAAATATGTAAAGAAGTATTATTACAAAAAGTGAAAGTGAAGGAAGATAATTCTTTCAAATAAAAGTATTCATGCAGTAGTAGTCGGGATATCCTATATTGCTTATTTACAGTAATGGTGGCCAAATTGGAGGTCTGACCACAATCATGTTCATTTAACAAACTAAATATCAACACAAAAGTCTTTTCATGAAAAGCACATGTTAACAAACTAATCTTAGAGAGAACGCAAGCAAGAGCAACATTTGTAAACCAAAGCAACCTTCTTGGATTTTAGACCTGCATATTTCCAGCCAAAAGTACCTGATATCATAAGCCTTTCAATGAAAACAATGCCAGAATGACTAACCACATAAAAGGAGTAAAGATAATGAAATGTCCAAGTGGCATCCATATTGAACATTCAAGGAAACCCATTTCCAGAATATGTGTGTTTCATGGCCGTGTCATGTAGAAACAAAAACTGCTGCATGTCAATAACTGCTGTAACTTTTTAACATGCTTCAAATGTATTGTAGGTTTGGATACATCAGGTTGGTTAAGTGTCAGATCACAAAATATCAGTAACACGGACCATAGATGTCATCACATGATCTGAAAACCTAAATGACATTTGAGGCACGTGTCTAATGCACAAGAATTACTATTCGTAAAAATGAGACTTATGACTGATTAATATAAAAAAATTCCCACCCACTACAATTTGATCTTGAAGATGTTAAACTGAGGGATTTGCATTGGGACACCACCACTAAGAAAAATGGGCAAGCTGGGAACATAACTAATTTAAATGGTGATTGTAGTGGTGGTGGGTTCAATGCTATTTTTAAGCACTTTAGAGGATATACAGGGAAGCCAGTATAAATTGTGGCACCGATCCATTGAAAGCTGTTGGCAAGCTTTCTCATAGATATTGGTCAAGCCAAATATTTGAAGACACACGGGTCAAGGCGAGATAGCAGTGATCCGTGTAAAGGTGAACACAAAAGTCCACCTGGCCACCTCTATATGATAAGGTGGAATCCGTAAAGTCCACCATTAAGGAGTCATCATTCAGTGATTTTCAAATCCACTTGGGCAAGTTAACTTTAATAACATATGCAAATCCCTGCATCAGACACTACCTCGGCACAATAATGGTGGCAGGGTGCCAAGCAGAAGCAAAAACAAAAGTAAAAATATTTTTACACAAAAACTGTAGGAAGATAAACCGTTTCAAATAAATGTATAAATGCAGTAGATACCACTTTTGATCACTAGCCTACTTTTCTTGTATTGCTTATTTATAACTGCATCCTCTCAGTCCACCAGTCTTTATGATTTTTATACACTACTTTAAAGAACCTCACTCATTAAGCAACTACATGTCCATGTATCACAAGTCTTTTAGTTTTTGTAATATGCACATTTTCAACCAAAAGCACTCGATATCGTAAGCCATCCTGTTGCTGTTATAGGGTTTAACAACATTTTTCAGACAAGATAGGCTGTACATGGTGGCCAGTATTAATGGTGGATAAAGAACCCAGGAAAAACTCTGAAAGAACCACCGACCCACGAGAAGCTACTCCAAGCTTTCTCACATACCCACATTGGCTGAGCCTGAGACTCGAACCCCCACAGACTTGGGATATGGCAGTGATCTGTAATGAGGAGTGTTTAGACCACTAGGGGTGCCGCCATTTATTGAAAAACCAACACCAGAATGACCAAACATAAAGGAGTAGTAATAATAAATTTTTTCAAGTGGCAGCCATACTATTGTACAAACAAAAACTGCTGCACATCATTAGGGGCTGTCCATTTAGTAGGGGGAGGGGGAAAGAGGTTAACCCAAATGCACACACTTGCATTTTATGGGAGGGCTTTTTTTAAACTATAATATTTTAGAGATCAACTGATATGCATGTACATGCAGGAAAAGTGTGTGTGTGAAACCTTGATAACTTATCTAATACCTAACCCGTCTCACTGGATCAGTTCGGGTTTTGAATTTTAGCAGACTTTAGACAAACTTTGACAAGATGCACAGCTTATTTCTTTGCTGCAGCCACAATGTCTGCGGATTATCCGTTTTGTTAAACACATTATTAATCCTTGATGGTTCCTGCAGGAATTAAATATAGACCATTCTATAAAATTGGTGTGTGTGTATCAAGTGTACATATACAGAGAGGGGTGGGATGGTGGTGGTAAAAAAGTATGTACATGTACAGGGAAAAGGTCAAGCTTTGCCAGATTTTGTATACATCCTAATTGGATGGACACGTATCTGCTTTAATTTCTGTAAAAGACTAGAAACAAAAACTGCTGAATGTCATTAACTGCTTTAACTATTGAACAGGCTTCAAATGTAATGTAGGTTTGCAGACATCAGGATGGTTAAGTGTCAGATCACAAAATATCAGTAACACGGACCATATCTATCATCACATGATCTGCAATCCTAAATAACATGTAATGTATTTAGAGTAAAATCAAGTTCATCAGACCACTTGGTTAACTGGGTCTCCTCTATATGATCAGACCAAGCATTTCATTCTACCACTGCATATAATGGCGACATGATGCTAAATTAAATGTAAAGTTCTAAATATGTAAAGAAGTATTATTACAAAAAGTGAAAGTGAAGGAAGATAATTCTTTCAAATCAATGTATTCATGCAGAAGTAGTCCGGATTTCTTATATTGATTATTTACAGTAATGGTTGCCAAATTGGAGGTCTGACCAGAATCATCTCGATTTAACAAACTATGTATCAACAGAAAAGTCTTTTCATGAAAAGCACATTAACAAATCTTAAGAGTAAGCACAAGCAAGAGCAACATTTTTAAACCATAGCAACTATGTTAGACATGCACATTTCCAAACAAGAGTACCAGACATCATAATCCTTTTTAAATGAAAACAATGCCAGAATGACTAACCACATAAAAGGAGCAAGGATAACAAAATGTCCAAGTGGCATCCATATTGTACATTCAAGGAAACCCATTTCAGAAAGTGTGTGTAAAGTTTGATGGCTGCAACATGTAGAAACAAAAACTGCTGCATGGCATTAACTGCTGTAACTTTTTAATAGGCTTCAAATGTATTATAGGTTTGCAGACATCAGGATGGTTAAGTGTCAGATCACAGAATATCAGCAACATGGACCATATTTCTCATCAAATGATCTGCAAATGTAACTTTTGATGCACAACAATTGTTTTTTTGCATAATTAAAGCTATTAGTGACTTTGAATAGGAAAAAACTTTCAACCCACTACAATTTGCAGCTTAGGACTGAAAGTTCATAAGTTTCAATGTTTTTCAAAACAGGACAGCAAGCATGGGTTAATTACCTCCATAACTGACAAGTAATTCGGCCACATGCTTGGAACCGATTTGTTGCTCTTGTTATACAGATAAAACTTCGCAGTTGGTTGGAAAAGGGGATAATAGCCAAAATTAGATAGTAAATTGCCAGATAGCAGTGCTTTTCTTTAGCAGCTACAGGGCAGACTGCGTGTTAGTTTTCTCGTGTTGAGAAACTACCATTAGAAAAAATGGGCAATCTGGGGACAGCACTCCACAATGATCAAACTGGTCACTCCACCCAAACAAGTTGAAATGGCAGCAAAAGCTGGCACTTTAGACCACTCTACCACTTGGGGCCCCTCTAAATGAGGTGTAATGCCTAAATCCAAAAATATGAGATCATCAATCAGTGATTTACAAATCCATTTGCTTTTACTCCTGCGAAAGCTCAAATTCAGTTTAGCAATCTAAAGCTTGTAAAGCTTTGGCCATGAACCAGTCAATCAAACTGAGAGAGGGATAAAAGATGCATGCAATTTCATTTAATGCCTGTGGTCTGGGTAAATTACATGGAACAAAAAGGGATCTGGTTTAGTTGTTGCATGGTGGAGGATGAACCCGGGAAAAGCAGCCGACAAGCTGTCTCACATACCCACATTATCTGAATCCGAGACTAGATCCCACGCAGAGGTGAGATGGCAGTGATCCGTAATGGAGATCGCTTTAGACCACTCGGGGCCGCCTCTGGTTTAGTACCAAATGATTTAATTTGTGCACGTTTAATACACAGCCATCATGCCACAGCACCTTTAGTTTTCATGCAACTATTGCCTTAGTCTATATAACTGGATAGTTTCTTTATCTACTTTCTGTGTAATAATCATCTTGAAGACTAGGTCAGCCGTGCATTTTCTTGTGCAGACATAACACTGAATATTTACTGTTTAACAAGTAATAAATATTTTTTATTTTAACTTGTCAGTTCCATTTTAATGACAATTATTTTACAATTGGTTTGATTACCAAACTTTCATCATGCAGTTTTTCAGAGTGCCAACTCTTATCAATGAGCTTTTCAAAAACGCGTTTTGATGCAATTTGATAAGTGAGTAAGTGTTAATTGTGAACAAGAAAACTTGTGACATTTCTCTGATGCATGTTTGGTACCCATCAACAGTCAACCAACAAGATTTTGCTCAAACATTTAGCAACTACAATCTACTAGGTTGTTGCTAGGCAAAGAATCAAGCAAAAATGAGTCTTTAAAAATCATTCTCAAATACTTTGTTGCACATCAAGGTGACTAGATGATGATTTTTAAGTAAATAGATAAAATAAGCATTCACAAAACTTATAGAAGTAAATCATCAAATCAAGCTTCATTCTCTTTTAAAACGAACCAATATATTTGGACAGTTTTAATTATTTGCAAATGATTACAACATAAAAAGAAATCACAAACCCTCCCCAAAGTTGAAATAAATATGTGAACATTTTTACTACTCACCTCACTGTTTTACTTGTGTTGAGATACAATGTTTGGTGCAATCTTGGTTAAATTATCCAGTCATCTTGACCTGGGCAAGACGACTTAAATATAATTTTTAAATACCTGCATCAAAGTATGTACATATATAGTGTTTAACACTATCCCAGCAATTAAAAGTCAAATTCCACAAATGAAAAGAAGTATTATTAGACAACAACAGATGGATGATAAACCTTTCAAACGTAAATATGCTGTACATGAGCCTGTAGGCAATAAACAACAAATTGTTAACGAATGGACAACATAAATTGAACCAGAACACAACCTCTATTGGTCTTTGACATGCAGACACAAAACCCACTGCATGTAATTATCTGCTTTAAACTTTTCAACAGGCTCGGTTTGCAGATATCAGGTTGGTTAAGTGTCCGATCACAAAATATCAGTAACACGGACCAGTTATCATCACAAAAACTGCAAACCAAACCTTAACAGCTTTTGGTACTCATGTCTGATACACAAGAATTACATTTCTAAAAATAAAGCTACTATTGAAAAAATTCACACGCACTTCAATTTGCTCCTTGGGGCCTTAAAGCTGAGGAACTTGTGTTCGAAAACCAACATTAGGAAATATGGGCAAAAAGAGGCATCAATCTCATTAAATGAGAAGCATGTGTTACATATATTTAAATTATATTTGATTCAATTGTTCTGTTTACAAGTTTTATATTTCTTTTATTATTTTTTATTCCATTACATGCTTTTGTAAGGTAATTTTATTTACAGGATTTGATATTTACCAGAAATTTGGGATTAACACCAATGACACTAGCATTACCCTATTTATATTTTAACTGTAGCTAAAGCATTTGTAAAAGTACTCTTAAAAGTACTACATAACGGGATAGTTTATCTACTTCGGACCTTATAAAAGACAGTTATGTAGTACTTTTACAAATGCTTTAGCTACAGTTAAATATAAATAGGGTAATGCTAGTGTCAATGGTGTTAATCCCAAATTTAAATATGCTAAAATGCTTGTTACCATAACATTTCAACAACTGCAAGCCAATGTCCAGACTTGCACCTAACAGAAAATTGGTTATTTTATTAAAGGTTCAAAATAACTGAGAATTGGGGAATTAGTGATTTAATTGCATGTGACATGAATATGTAAATTGCTGAAAAAAGTCGTGAAATTCATGCCAAAATCTTGACGGTTGGCAGCTTCTATCAAAAAGTTTGAAATTACAAAGACATTTGTCAATTGGCAAAGTCTACTGACATTGTACACCAATGTAAAGAGTAGTCATGTGTAATTTAAACAAAATCTGATGTCCTACAGCGGAAGTTCAAGACTGTATGACAAAGGTTACTTCTGAATTCCATGAAAAAACTTGACAAAAAACAGCAGCAGCATTAGTTCATGACAAATTCATGATCTACATGTTCAATCAATACCTTTGGACATGACAAGTGCTGGAATGCCAGAGGCTGCTATAGCTGAGCAAAGTGCATAGCGACGTTGGTTGATGTTGATCTTGCGGAACCATCTACGCCAGGTCTTGGTTGGGGCAAACATCCTTCCACCTCTGCACATGTTGCCAAAAGCTCCCTGACCAGATCTATGGGTACCTCCACCACGAACACGAGGAATACGAGCCACAGCACGACCTGTACCCCAGGACTCAGCAGAGGTCTGGTGTCCTACAAAGAAAACGAAAACCTTAAATCTATCCATAAATTGCTAGCTGGGTAATTGAAATGGTTGTCTGTCTGTTTTTATACATGAAAATGGTAAAAACGAGTCTGTTAACTTATTTCACAGTGACTGTAATAATTCTATAACTTGGAGAATTTAATTATTTCTAAAGTCTTACAAAACTTAATACTTTTGCTTCCTTCTGTTATTTAGATTAAGACTAGAAGATGCATATCCCATAGAAAGAAGGCAACAACTGTCACCTGCATACAAATATTTAAATTCGTAGTTTTAACAATTACAAAAACTGGAACAATATGAAAATGGCATTTGGTTCAATGTAGTGCAACTCCCAGAGTTACTGAAATTTACAGTTATTTTGGACCTTATAAAAGACGTAGACCTATGTAATCCCATTGTCTGGACTCCCCCATGCAAATATGGAGACTGTGTTGGTAAAGAAACTACCATTTGGTTTGAAAAATGAACAAGAGTGACAATCTAGCAAGTGTAGTGATTAACACCACTGACACTAGCATTACCCTATTTATATTTTAACTGTAGCTACTGCAATGTTGTGTGACAATATTCACATGGGGTAAATTTTGGGCATGTGGAAAATGGAGTCTGGGCTTGTGAATTTTTAGTCATGGAGTCTGGGCATGTGTATACAAAAAAAAAAAATTCTTTATGCATTGGTATGTATGCATACATGCCAACCCCTGACGAGGAAAAAGCGTAATCCACATGTAACATGCTAAAATTTCAGTAAACAATGATTTATTTGCCCCTATCATCTTTTAACATCCTTTACTGTTTCAAGTTTTGATATGTAGCACTTACAGCTTTACACACATCGACTAAAAACCATTTTTAAGACTTTGTACCAAATATTTATTCTTTCCACGCGGCCGGAAATAGATGTCACGTGATGCTCCACTCGTCTTAATATTTAGAGGAGTGTTATGTTTTTGTTTCGTTTTTCTTTTTGGCTGCCTTTTTATACTTTATCTGGAAATTTTTTGAAAGGAGATATTTTTGCTCACATAAATGGATAGACTAAAATAAAATATATTTTCTTAGCAGAATCTGCACGTAAAGATTAAATTTAGAAAACCAATCTGTTCTCTCCTCACTAAGGATACAGATGCTATAAATAGAATTCGAGGTCGACAGTAGAACCAGGTTAGCTATAAATAGAACACGATACTGTTAACAAAGTCCACAATCAAGTTTACTCTTATATTGTAGTTACGTACAAGCAGTCTTTTCTAA
This sequence comes from Unio pictorum, assembly GCA_030141615.1. Lineage (NCBI taxonomy): Eukaryota > Metazoa > Mollusca > Bivalvia > Unionida > Unionidae > Unio > Unio pictorum. The sequence goes on from JARLTB010000042.1 coordinate 24,192,985, forward strand.
AATACAGTCTGTGGGATTAATGGAATGTTAATAATAACGAGAAAACAAATAATTGACTTCTTGGGAGGTGGATATACTGAAAAAGCGTTATCCATATACGTTTAAGCATAACACGTAATTTAGTTTTAAAAAAAGTGTAATGGTTGGCATGTATGTGTATGCATGTATATTTCAGTTATAGAGCTCCACTTTTTCCTTGCTTACCAGCATCAACCGATACGGCATATGGCTGCCTGCTGTTTTTCTGCATGTCAAAGTGGACAGTGGAGACAATGTCTGGCCTAATAGGGGCACGGAACACTGCCGGGAGTGTTATGTTAGCTCCCGAGGGCTCCCCCTTCTCTGTATAAACGCTTATTAAAGGTCTTGCAGCCTGCAATAAACAATTTGCATGTGTGAATAGTTTCATCTGAATTTTCACAAATAGTGAATCTAACATGTTAACAACATTAAACTTGTATGAATAACCACTCTTTAATATTTCATCAAGTGACAATATTTTAGTGAATATGGATTCAATATAAAATGTACAAAGTTACAAAATGGGAGATTTTGTATTGACACCTAACCTGTTACACAACACAGCCATCTCTGATCACCTCCCCAACTGACTCTTCATGCATACATGGTAATCTCAAGAGACATACAAGTGTAATTATTGCTAATGTAAGTGTCAGAAAAAAGTAATCTGAGCATATAAAATAATCTATATGACCAAATATGTGCAATAGCTACTTGATCTTTAATGGAGGCTCCAGAGTGGCAGAGTGGTCTAAAGCGCTCTCCATTACGGATCACTGCCATCTCACATCTGTCTGCATAGGTTCAAGTCTCAGATTCTGCCAATGTGGATATGCGAGAAAGCTTGCCAGTAGCTTCTCTTGGGTCAGAGGTTCTTTCCGGGTTCTTCCTACATCATTAATGCTGGCCAACATGTAAAGCCTATAGCGTGCTGAAAAATGGCATTAAACCCTACAATTACCTTGTCGTTATGGCTGGTTCAACAGGATGGAGACCAAAGATAGGTTTGACTGTATGGAGCTCATTATAGACATCGTATCACAAAGCTGTACACAGCTTGGATTGTTTGTTTGATTAGGATTTTTAAGGCATCTTTAACAATTTTTCAGTCATATTGCAGTGAGGCAGTGTATAGTAATGTCTAGCACTGGGGCATCATGCCGAAGACATGTAGCATGATGTCCCACCCAGACACATGATCAAGACACCAGTATGACCAGTCCTAACACTAGCCTCTTAATGCTGAGCGACAAGCAATGAAGCTGTAGTGGCAGTACAGTGCATCAAACCCACGACCTCTCACGATGGATGTTCTAACCACTAGGCCACCATAGCGGTTGTCACAGCTTGGTACGCTTGAGAATATTGATCAATAATGGATTTTCTAACATCCTGTTGCAGACATGATTTTGGTCTTTGATAAAAAAAATAAAAGCTGAAAATATTTTAATAGGGATTTTGGGGTCCTAACTTAACAGGGTTTCAAAGGGAAGTGTCCTCTATCCGAGAGGCCAGGGTGCCAAAGGTCACCAGCTAAAAACGCACTTTACACTAAAAAAAATACTGATCCTGGTGCAACTTATGACCATAAAATAAACCAAAATAATCATTTGAAAAACAAATAAACTTGCACACAAAATTTCAACTTAACTTCAATGATTTCACAATATTAATAGTAATTTCTTCTCCAATACTATTGATGCTGCAGTTTTTTCATGTGCATACAAGTGTTCACATTGTAATTAAGTCAAACTTGTATCTCAATATTTGCAGCAAATATATACTTCTCTCTGTTCATAACAAATCTGTAAAATAAACAACCAAATGCATCAATAACAACATACAAATATTCTCGTACATTCACTTGTCTTTTTTCTTAATCGGACACAATCTGTTGATATGCCAGTATTTTTGCTGCTTTGGCAAATATTTCTTTAGACTTCTATTTTGTCACCAATGACAATAATGAGGACTTTGTATACCGCCTTATCTTTAGAAGCTCAAAGAGCTTTACAACATCTGTAATATCAGGGCTAGAAATTAGCGGCAGTCCGCTAGCCCGAGGCTAGTAGATTTCCTGTCGGACTAGTAACTATCATAATGTTATTAGTCCGATGGGCTAGTAAGTTTTGTTTATCAACAGTCAGCGTTTTTTTACTCAATACCCTAATAAAGACATACTTCAGCATATATTCTGTAGGATCAACGAAGTGACCGTGGTAAACAGTCATAAAATATTAGCACGAGTAGATGAAGTCAATTTCTGCCTCAGAAATGCATGTTTCTATCGCAAGAAGTCATCTGATTTTGTGCATTTCCCTTAACTGCGCCAATCACGGTCCTGTCATTAAGAAACAACGGAAGTTTGGTAATTGATAACCTAATTAACCCTTAAAGTGCGTGTCGCGACTATAGTCGCGCTGTTGTTTGTGGTCCCGTAGTGCGTGTCGCGACAATTGTCGCGCTAGAGGTGAGCAACACTGATCGCATTATATAAACTTCATCTTGCCATAAATGCCTGTAAAACTATATTTGATTGGTTTAAAAAGGCCCGGAACAAGCATTTTGTAGTACTTTACTATATTATTAACGATGCAATTTTACAAATGCTCGCTTCTAATCACATGGTACTAGTGTAAAGCTAAAATGGCCGACGCTGAATACGAAGGTGATTTCTTGCAACAAATATTCGTGTCTGATAGTGATGCTAATAGTGATTTTGAATAATTTGAGAAAAATGACATTATTGGAGCAAGCGAGGTATTGATGGAAATACACATGAATGATTTTGAGCCAGTAATTTACGTCGGATGTACATGCTCGCTTGACGTGACAAGATTTCGCGCCTGTCAACCCCCATTCACTGGTAATTCAAAATTAAATGTCGAGATGGTGAATAATGAACAATCGGACTATTGAAGACTTTTTCTTAGATGACGACCTATTGCATCTGATAGTAGATCAAACAAATCGTAATGCAGATCAGAGAGTTCATGGGCCAGACTTGAAGGAAAAAAAGTCGCATGAAGAAATGGCGGCCTGTCACACCTGAGCATCTAAAACGTTTTCGCATCGATTAAAACGATGGGTTTGGTACATATGTCTGTTCCCGATTCCTAATGGGCTATTGATGATGCGATATCAACCGCATACTTCAGGAAAAAAAGTAAGGATGGGATATATTTCAAGCTATTCCAAGCAATTTACACCTGTCAGACAATGAGAACAATTAAGGTGACTCTTCACACAAAATCAACCCAATGTTTGAACAAAAATAAAGCCTTTGCTGAGGTTTAATCACCAGATATGTACCTCGGTTTGATGATATTATAATAAATAACGGGTGATAGTTTTTCATGAACATTAATTGTAGACTGGAGGGTTTAAACTTACCTGTGACATTCATGGAGTGGATTTTTGCAAAACTGTCACCCTTCCTTTACCTGTGATTTTCACAATTTATATATAACATTGTGACAGACATAACATGTGCATGGTTGGACTACTAAAGAATATAACATTTCTTAGATATATTTGAACTTTTCCATAAAAAACAAACAAAATTACTGATGAAATACAATTTTAACTTGTCATTTACCTGTATTTACACCTGTACCTGCAAATATGTTAAACCTACACATGTGTCTTGATGCCAATCTTAAAGTATAGACACGCGCCATCATTTTTCATATAGGGTTTGTCCATCAATTGTGTATATTTAATGAAATACATGTAATTTAAAGACTGTGGAGTTTTCTTCTTTTCTCTCCTGAAACAATTCAGCACTGAGGGACCTTTTACTGCAAAACAATTCAGCACTTTAAGGGTTAATCTGACAGTGAATTAAATGAAAAATAACCTGGTATCACACTTTATTCACGCGACCACATTAACTACAAAACTACAACACATGGCACCAACTATTCAAAGAAATTAGTTTGCACACTATTGTTTCCTTTTTTTTTGCTTGCTTGCTTGCCAAACGCGCTAACAGTAACAAATGGGGAACTGCATAATTTACAGTTGCATTGAAATAATTATAAGAATTAGATCAATTTATTATGATCACATTACTGACGCATCATTTCCATACAACTACTTTATCGATGACAATAAAAATTGTTTTAAAAAAAAATATATTTTTCCCATAAAAACTGAACAAATAATTGAATGCAGTACATTTGTTGGGAATTAAAATCTCTGAGCATGGGCATCTAAGATTTGAAATTTTCCCGCTTTACTATTAGTTTCAACAATACATTGAGGTCTGATTAATTAGGATCACTTATTAAACTTACACTATTAATGACAAGACCGTAATTGGAGCTGTTGAATACGTGCCAAGTCCAATGACTTCGTTAGATGGGAACACGTTTTCCAAAGTGAAACTAACATTATCTTTTGATGTTAAGATTTTATAACAGTGTTTACAATAGCCAGAAGTCAAGACTTTTAAGGAGAGGCTTTTTAATTGGGGGGGGGGGGGAACAAAGGCACGTGTTTTGAAACGTGTCTTGCTTGGACTGTTTCATATAAAGGACACTGTGCCATTCCTTTTCTTACTTTAAATAATTCGAGTCAACTATACTGTAACATCTCGTATTTCAAAAAGAGGCACAATTCCTGCCCTATTAGACAGGTAAAATATGGCGTTTTATAGGTGTTCAGCCTCTGAAAAATGCAAAAGTTGAATGAAAATCAAATAAAAGAGAGGAATAATTCTTATAATAGGGAAAAGCATAATCGGACATTTCAGAAGACATGGACAAAAGACTGGGAAAGGCTAATTATGATGAGGACAAGAACGTTATGCGGTGTAATTGGTGTATGGAATTTGCAAAAACAACACAGAGAAAACATCCAGTTTTGTTGCGGGTTGTTCAAACTTTAAAACTGAATCAGAGATGAAAATGGTGAAGAGTGACTGGAGATCTTGTTCGAGACCTTGGGTTCTGTCCGACCTACTCTTTATAATCTTCCATACAAATGTCATTCCAACATATGATCCGTCACCAGCAATACATTTGTGGAATGTTTCAGAGAGACGGGTAAAGAGATCAGAACAAACCCCATATGGACCCAGAGTGCAAGTGGATAGAGCTGTACCGATGTCACTTTTTGCCGATTATGCCGATACCACGTATAGCCGATTATCAAGATTGCAGATACCGATTATGAGACCGATTATTTGATTATTATTTTTTTGCAAACAGGAAAGTTTTGCTGCACAATAAATATGTTCTAATCACTATGTAAATTGAGGCAATGCTTTTGAGTTTACTGCCGACTTTCTATGAGCAAAGGTCGTCGGCTTGCTTTGACGCCAACAAATACTCGTTATTGCTGCGGCAACATCAGATAATTGTAAAACATTGATATAGAATTGTTTTATTTGTTTACTATATGTCGGTGCTTCAAAGGTACAGTAAAACCAGTTATGAGAGACCGCCCCTTCTGCCAGATAGTGGCTTGGTGAAACACTAACAAAAGAAATAAAAAAATAATTTTAAAAAAATCCGGAAATAATTCTCACTTACTAGTATTAAAGACAATGAGTTCGTTCACCCTCCAGGCATTACGGATTAACTGAAAGACAGACGACGTACTCAAACCGACACTGAAGCCCTTTCAAACAATTTCTCATTGGGACATAAGGACTATCGGTGTTTTGTGACTTTTCATAAAGATAAAGAAAAAACACAAACCTCAAAATTGACTGTGTATATATCCATCATTACTCCCTTTGATGTTAATCTCACTGGCTATTCACATGACTTTGGCACTACAATGGCGGTTAGCGACATGTACTTTAGTCTGGTTTACTGCAGTTTACAAATGTTACCGGACGTTAGAGTTGAAAATTTCGCACAACTGGCAGCAAGATAAATTCTTTTTAAATACTTTATTAGAGCAATCTCTTTGTTACAAAAGATTAATTGATGGTTCGATGTGTTTATCTCGATATATGGTTATTCGACTATACAGTAGTGTTAGTTAATGAGCAACTTGTTTGCATACTGCATTTATCCCGAGCTCTAGTGTTACAAAGGATTAAGTTACGGTCAGTCAAAACGCGACTGTATATACAACTTTTATCAGGAAAAATTGGTTATTTAAAAAAATTATTTGCATCGGCACCGATTATTTTTGCCGATACCCGATTATACCGATTGTGCTAATAATCGGCCCGATTACGCGTACGGTCGATTAATCGGTACAGCTCTACAAGTGGAGGACGAAAAACGACACCTGGATCCCTTTCTGGAATTGGATCCAGATTATCTTGAGAAACAAGAAATGTTAATTGACTGATTTATACTTCCGTACCTCTCCATTTAATATGATAATGCTATTTATGAAAGAAAATTGTTATTAATCTCAATAAAAGTGTGACATAGTTTTGTGGACAGAACTAGTAAATGTTTGGCAGGACTAGTAAATTTCTCAGTACACTAGTCCTTCTGGCTACCAAGAAATTTATGTTAAATTCAAGCCCTGTGATATGATTACAGAAATAAAAAAAATTAGCTCTAAATTTGATCTTGCAGTTGAAAAATGCAAATTTTAAGAGCACTCTTGCAAGGGATCACTGTGTCTAATTTCAATGGGTAATTTGTTCCACATTGCAGGGCCCTGGTATGCAATAGAATGTGGTCCATTTGATCTCATCTTCAGTGGGAACAATGAGTACACGACTGTCAGAAGAGGAGCATAAGTATCTTGCTGGCGTGTACACATGGGTGAGCCTTTTCCTTCAAAGTTAGTGCTTGTATTGGCGACAGGCAGTGAGCATATTATGACAAAGAGGACTACATCTGCTCTCTCATGCAAGAAATTGTTCTGATAGTAATGAACTATACTTTTTCCAGGAGCTTTCTGAGCTTCAATTTTTTCATAGGCTGCTTCTTTTGTAGGTACTGCTGCAATTACCATAAGTTAGGTATTTATTGCCGAAGTCCAAAATGCCATTCCTATAGTAACTAAATTTCTGCCAACATTTTGCTCAGCCTTTCCAATTTCCACAAGTCTTTTAAATTGTTATTTAAACTTTTAACTTGTCATGGTTTCTAGCAACAACTTAGGACATACAGTGATCGTCCTGGGCTTCACCAATGTTGCAAATTGCGATTTTTTTTCCCCCCTTATTGGCATTTTTTAAATACAGGAACAATGATAAACAGTGCAGTCTTTCTTTCAAATCAATAGATTCTCTACTCAAAAGAAATATAAAACTTTTACAATTTTGATATATTGTTGTGAACAAAATTATATGGAACTACTACTAGTTCACATTGATAACAAAAATTTTAACTGCTGGTCCAGGTAAGTAGCAAAAGTAAATCTATGTTAAATAAAATTCAATTTTCATAGTTTTCTGTAATTGTGGCATGTAAAATATAGATTGCTCTTCTTTTGTTCATATTACGCTCTCTTTTTGCCACATGTATTTATAAAATACACTTGTACCTCTCTTAGCATATGGAAACCTACAACAAAGCAGTTCAGGTTCAAATTTAATGAAATTTTCCTTCAATCAGGTACCCAATTGTTCAGATAGACTGGTACCCTGTAGACAGGTCTAAAAATTTTGACATCTGTATGTGTAGAATTTTCTGATGTAGACTACCATCAAAACAAAAAGTCAAATTGTCAGGAATATCTCAAATATCTGTCATCTCGTATCAACACTTTTCTACAAGTTAATGTAAAGTTTTAGTTTCAAATTGTCACTAAAGCAAATGCATACATGCCAAGTCTCCCAAATTGTCCGGCAGTCTTTTGATTTTCTAACCATCTTTTGATCTACAGATTTGCTGACATGATCTCCCGGAAATTAAAAAAACCAACTGCCAAGCATAGGTATTTCCAGCTAAAACAACATTCACTGTTCACGACTACCGTATTACGTCAATCAAGTTATTACTATCGGAATATTCTCTGCCTTTTCCATCACATCACAATCGGAATATCATCTGCCTTTGCTGTTGTACAGTATGTAGTGTGCTCTGCCGGAGGCAAATTACAAACATTATGTATATTCCTACAACTACTTCCTGGGTTATTTAAAAAAATTCTGGTGCCATCTCTAAATGTCCGCTAAAGGATTCGATGGAAAATATGCCTTCCAAAAAATTGAAATATGTTTGCAAGTTCAACAGTGCTTGGATAGGCAAATTTAAATGTTTGATGGGAGAAGGCTTTGCGTACTGCAGAGCTTGCAACACACATTTGAACATTTCTAGTGGGGAGAAAAATGATCTTATAAGACACATGAAAAGTATGCATAACATTGCAAACGAAAAATCATCACATAATATGCCTAAAGTAACACAAATGTTTGCAGCAACATCAGTAGACAGTGTCACTAAAGCTGAGGTTCTGTTTGCTAACTTTGTGGCACAGCATAATTTATCATTCAAGGATGCTGATCATAGCTGTGTAAGGTTATGTTTCCCGACTTGCAAATTGCTCCGAAAATTCGCTACAAAAGAACTAAGGTAACAAACATTGTTAGCAATGCACTGGGTCCAACGTATGACAGTCAAGTAACTTTACTATGCAAGGAAAACTGTGGAAATTTATGTGGAAAAACTGTCGTCACTAATATCGTGTAAGATAAATGCAAAGAGTGACCTTCAAACGATTTATGTATCGTTGCAAAAGGAGCTTCTCTACAAGACTGAAAAACAACCAACACATGTTGAAAGAAAACCAAGTTTGTTTGAGTGTTTGAGGTTCCAGTGCGTCATTATATTTTTTAACCAGTGATTCTTGTGAAGATTCTTAAATTATTTTTATTAACAAAATAACATATAACAAAATTAATAAAGTTCAGTAACTATTATTCATTATAGTTATTTTACTTTGTTGTGGTACAATCTACACTTTCGCACTTAAACTTATGAGAAAAATAGTCGTTACGCTAATCTCCCTGATTTTGAACACAAATCTCCCTGATATGGACCCAATCTCCCTGAATTTGAACACAAATCTCCCCGATTTGGTTCCAGAAAACTTAGCATGTATGCAAATGAAGGTGTATTTAAGTTTTGTTTGGCTTGAATGTGATGTAAGCTGGGATTGCCGAAATCAGTTAATAGGATTCCATGTATCCTGAATCAAACTAAGCTTTCTAAACCCATGCGTCAATATTAATATATTTATATTCATTTTGTTAAAGAAACATACTTCAACCCAATTAGATTTTAGCTTCCTTTGTATTGAATTTATTAGGGAAAAAAACGAGTGAAAGTAAAGCTTTCTCGCGTACCCACAATGGTCGAGGTGTGTGAATCAAACTCACCCTGACCGAGGTTAGAATATGCGAGTAGTTTGTAAAGGCGAGCACATTACACCATACGAGGTACACCGAGTTAATGAATATACAACAATGACCACGTGGTAGTTTTCCTAATGTTACCGGCACCTTCACTGCTATAAACTGAAGTTAAATTCATCATTTTGACAACATAGAATTTGTTAAAACTTCTGATGGCAACTACTATAACAAGAAATTCAAAAACAGATCCAAATGTTGTACCATTTCAATAGCCTATATGGCCTAGAAATCTTGCTCCTTCGCTAGTCGGACTAAAAAGGACTACTTTCAGCATGGCTGACTCTAATTATGAGAAAGAAGCAAATTATCTTTTATTCCGGACACAGTCGTAGATGTTAGGCTTGAAGACACGGTCAAAAATAATCTTCTGTGTTCTTTGTAGCCAACTCGAGGATTTACATCTAAGTGTTAAAAAGTTGCAATATGTAAGAAAAATTACATGTATAGATCTATTAAAATGTAAAAAAGCATCACCATTATGTACAGTAAGGAAGACTAGTAACATGATGTACATCATATAATACAGTGATAGTTATACATGTAACTCCTCAATGTTTACATTTAATATGTTATCTTTTATTTGATTTTTAATCAAATGAAAATAATGATACAAATCAGACTGAGGAATATGCCTAGAAATAATTTTAATCTTCTGACTCTAGTTACCTAGTAAATATTATGATTATAAAAAATTATATAATTTATTTTTCCACATTTTTCTGAGGAAGCACATACTTATTAACCAGTCGTAATATCTCTCCTACACAAGCAGTATGCTTATAATTAGATGTTTCATGTTCTTCTATTTCAAATTGTTGAGGACATGTTTGAACATCTACCTCATGTTGTTATTAGCATGCTTGAACTTGCATATATCATCGCTATTTACAACCTGTTCATCAAGATTTTTAGATGAATTGATAACTCTGCTTTTAAAATAAAAGCTTTATTTTATGATGCAAGAAACAAAATGCAGGTAAACATTATGCTTTTAAGACTAAGTATTATGAATAACTTTAGAGTTCATAAAATGTTAAGGTAGAAAGTAAATTAATTATAATATTGTTGAAATTTAGATGGAATATGATAACCCCATTACAGCACAAGCTAGATTTTCTGCAAACTTGATGAAACATTGGTTTTCATCATTTCAAAGTGACTTTTTTTCTCAATTTGTCATAAGCTAGATATTTGTAGACTCTTTTGCAAAATACAGAGATAAAATTTTATTTTATACATCCTTCTTCCCCATATAGATAACAATATAAATCATTTTACTTGTTTAATAAATAAAATATGAAATTAACTGAGACAATCTCTGTCTGTCTGTCTGTCTGTCTGTCTGTCTGTCTGTCTCTCTCTCTCTCTCTCTCTCTCTCTCTCTCTCTCTCTCTCTCTCTCTCTCTCTCTCTCTCAAGACTGAGATATTGAAGATGTAGACTTGTACTCTCTCTTCCTACTGTTGGTGATCACATTTAATGTCAGTAATTTTTAAAAAGTTTATTTGTATTTCAAAAAGATGAACTGACACTTCAACCAAAATTCCAAACAATATTGCTTTATTTGCATTAAATAGCACATAGTACATACTTATTAACCAGCTGTAATATCTCTCCTACACAAGCAGTATGCATATAATTAGATGTTCCATGTTCTGTCTTCTATTTGTCTTCTTCCTGTGGTTATTCTGGTCATTCTGGAGTAAAAACTGTCTCTTTTTAAAAAGAATTCTGACATTAAAACTAATGCAGATGTTAGTTATCTTATATGAAAGTTTATGTGTCCTGTTAAATCAATTATTCTGTACACATATAATATTTTGATAAATGTGAATTAACACCTTACTCAACAGAAGATGTTTTTACCGCGACTGACTAATGAATTTATCTAACGGTTTGTCATACCTATTTATCTTTGGAGAAATATTGATTGATCTGCCATGTGCTAGATTGATACCATGGTTATATGAAAAAGAAAAAGCAATAAGAAGAAAAAGAAAATAACTTAATAATAATTTTTGGTCATGATCTGTGTCACTTTCAATATTTTAATCATTTAAATTAAATGATGTTCAAATTTATTTTTTAATCGTATTTTGTCTCCGGTCAGCAACGGTGTTAGAGAAATTTTTCCGCATCAAATTTACCAAGTTTAATGTGAACTAGCTTTGGTTGCGAATGAATATCAATTCAGCAGTTTTAAGCACTCTGATCTTATCTGATCAGTAGCATAAAACTTGGAGTAAAGTATGAATAGATACTATTTAAAAAAATGTTAACAACATGTATCGAACACGTTTAGTATCATAAATGTTGTAAATATTTATATTCTTTAAAGAACTACTTTTAAACGCACACCCTCTGAGAATTGGGAAAATATAGGATAAGATAACTTACTTCACATCCGGTTAATTGTTGACACAAATTTCAAAATACAAATATGTTGATCAAACAGCCCCTAGGTCGACCTCGTCGTTGTCTGTAGAGTTGTTGGCAGTCAAAATGCTTCACGAAGTTCTGCTAGCTCTGTTAGGCCATTCAGGCGGAGTATTTACAGACAATGGAGACGGAATCAAGGTTAATAAGGCTTGAATATTTAGTTGACTGATCTGGTGTATGCAGTAGCAACATGGGATGTTTTTTTTTTTTTCTCAATAAAATATATGAAAATTGAATGTTTTATGCATAATAATAATAACAAACATATATGAAGTGGTTTTGTTTTCATCTAAATCTTCTAACTTCACAAAAATGTATAATAAATATGAGCAATTTAATTTGAATCTTAGATGACCTAACAAAGATAATGCAGTTCTCGCATTCGCATATGAAAAGCTTAACATAAAAAAATGAATTTTACAACAAAAGTTGTTATAAACTTTTCCAATAAGTTGAGTATAACAATTAACATTACATTTTTATATAAAGATTCCTTTGTATAAATATCTGCATTTTAATAAAAAGATTTCATGTGTGTTTTTATATTCCAATTTATGTTGTACTGTTGTCATTGGTTGCATTTTTACATATCCATGTGATGGGAAGATTGACAGTTCTTGCTGTTATGGTGACCTTTAAGAAAGATATAATTGAGGGTTTTTATCAGGGTTCAAGCTAGACTTGAATTGTAGGGAGAAGTGACTGTTACAAATACATAAATTGACTGGTCATAAAAAAAAAATCATATCTACATATATACATGTACCTGTTTTTAATATTTTGATGTACAATGCCCTGACAATTGACAGTGACTAATGGTTAATACTGTGGCATATAAGGTTATTACGGTGACGGGTAATCAAAGTTCTACTGTATGTGTGCGTGTGTGAGTGTGTGCATGTATGTATGTATTTTCATTTTCTTATTTGTATTATACTATTTCCCAGTATGCATATTTACAGTTAACATTGGTTTAAGCAATACTTTATTATTTTCCAGTAGAAATTTTCAGAGATTTATCTTTATTATATACACACGTGATACATTTTCAATGAAAAAAAGAAAACACTAAAAGCTAAACATGGTAATGAATTTTAACTGAGTGGCTAGATTATAGTAATATAATTGTAAGTGCTTAATTAGCTACCCATAATCAAGAATTTTTCTTCTACTTTCTGAAAGTTTACTATAAAATGGGAGTTGACATATTTTTTTAATCTTCTTTGAAACAACCCCAGTACCATGTACATGGGAGCAAATGCACACATCTTTAAGATCAAACTGTTCTCTATAATTACTTTGTTGCCAATAAATGTTTAGCATAACTGTTCTTTGATGACCCACAAAAGAATTATAGTCAGTATATCAATAAATTAAATCCTTCTTTTATCTGAATTGACATAACCAACTTGCAAGTGCATCTGTTTTTAGAAAGGGGGGGGGGGTTCTTTACGTAGCCAGTGACTTTTCAGCTTCACTACAACGGTCCATTGATAGGATTGCATCAGTAAGGTTTTATTATTTGTCTACATACTTGTAGTAATGTTAGGCATTGGTTATATGGTATTTGCTTCATTGTTGTTTTTTCTCTTTGTAATTTGACAAAATTAGTGACTCAGAATACAACCTTGACCATAAAGTACCTCTCATATTACACAACATTGCATTCTCCCGTATATTTCTGACCAGCATAATTGCATTTTCAAGCAAAATCTAAAATAACGTAATATTTAGACTATGCTTTCTATTATTTGTATATTTCCAGAATATATTTGCCCAATGATTTACACAAAGTGAAAGTCTAATGAAGTCATACTTCCCAGATTCAGCAATGTCGGTCAATAATACCCTATGATAGGTTCACTTCCAAAATGTTACTGATTCTATTCTTAAGACAAAAATTGCTATTTACATAAATTTAAGTTTCCAAACATAAGTTTTTGTGTTTTTATCATCAAGAGATAACTTGCAGAAATCAGGCAGTGATAGTTGCTAACTTACTTGGGAAATTATTATTGGTCAAAATACATCCTCATGAATGAGTAAGAATTTGTTTGTCGGCATAATTGATATCTTCACCAACTATTTAATGGCTTGAAGCCTACATTTTGACTTGAGTTACAACATAATGTGGGAATTAACCTGGCTAAGCTAGGCAGCATCTTAAAATGGACAGTCATTTAATCTTCCTTCTAAACCTTGCAGAGCGAAGTCGCTTTTGCATTTCTAACATAAGAAGGCAAAGGTTACATTTTTAAAATTACTTAGTTGCCCAATTCACCTGGTAGCATGACCCCTGTTTTATGCAAATGTTTTCAGAAGATTTTTATGTAATCTCTTGGAGAGTCCACTAATATATGGTAAGGGGACAGTTTAAACTTTTTCTCCTTTTTCTTTCAGATGTTCGTCCTTTTCCATTCCTTTTCAGAATATACTAACTTCCATTCTGTGTAGCTGTTGATCTTTATTGCTTTGTTAATATAATTCTGTCACAAGGTCTTCCTCAAAAACTAGTAGTGCTTTGTACTTGATTCAACAGAATTCTCATCAAAGATCTCTTCTGTTAAAGATGATGGTTGAAATTTAAGTTCAGATTGTACTTGGTAGAGAGAATAAGACCCTAAGGAGAAAAATAAGAAAACTATTGAAATCATATCCATCAGCCACTATGGACTGTGGACGCCAACTACCAATTATAGCACTGGATTATGGTATTTGAGTAAAATCATTGTTTTAATATACTGTTACATTCATTTAGGCACTCATATTTATAAGCCAGTCTTAGAAACTAACATGCAAGTTGGCCTGAAGCTGAAATTTCAGTGTCTATTGCAATCAACATGTATATGAAACATTTATTTTATATCATAAAAGGAGAACCATTTATAATCAGTTCTGAATTAATGAGCAAAACTAAATGTTCTGTTTGTAAGGACAAAGAGATGCCATAAAACAGTTTATTCATAGCATGCAACATGTTTCTTACAGGTTCAAAAGGATATTCCATTCATCCACCCCTCTGAAGTAGACCAGCTGAACCACCTGTGTAGACTGGGCACCTTTTATAAGGACTTCAACAACTTTATTAAGAAGCATGGTGGTACACTCAGTCTGCATGCTGATGGTAGGCTTTTTTGATAGCATGCTGCTTTGTTACTTGTATGTATCATCTAGAGTGACTCATGTTGGATAGCATATATTATGACTTCATTGTGATAGAGTCACTCATGTTGGATAGCATATATTATGACTTCATTGTGATAGAGTCATTCATGTTGAATAGCATATATTATGACTTCATTGTGATAGTCACTCATGTTGGATAGCATATATTATGACTTCATTGTGACAGAGTCACTCATGTTGGATAGCATATATTATGACTTACTGTGATAAAGTCATTTTTGTTGGACAGCATATGACTTCATTGTGATAGAGTCACTCATGTTGGATAATATATATTATGACTTCAATGTGATAGAGTCACTCATGTTAGATAGCATATATTATGACTTATTGTGATAGAGTCACTTGTGTTGGACAGCATATATTATGATTTCATTGTGATAGAGTCACTCGTGTTGTATGTATCATCTAGAGTCACTCATGTTGGATAGCATATATTATGACTTCATTGTGAGTCACTCACGTTGGATATCATATATTATGACTTCATTGTGATAGTCACTCATGTTGTATGTATCATCTAGAGTCACTGATGTTGGATAGCATATATTATGACTTCATTGTGAGTCACTCGTTGGATAGCATATATTATGACTTCATTGTGATAGTCACTCATGTTGGATAGCATATATTATGACTTCATTGTGATAGTCACTCATGTTGAACAGCATATATTGTGACTTCATTGTGATAGAGTCACTCATGTTGGACAGCATATATTATGACTTCATTGTGATAGTCACTCATGTTGGATAGCATATATTATGACTTCATTGTGATAGAGTCACTCATATTGGATAGCATATATTATGACTTCATTGTGATAGAGTCACTCATATTGGATACCATATATTAGAACTTCATTGTGATAGAGTCACTTGTGTTGGATACCATATATTATGACTTCATTGTGATAGAGTCACTTGTGTTGGATATCATATATTATGACTTCATTGTGATAGAGTCACTCATATTGGATAGCATATATTATGACTTCATTGTGATAGAGTCACTTGTGTTGGATAGCATATATTATGACTTCATTGTGATAGAGTCACTTGTGTTGGATAGCATATATTATGACTTCATTGTGATAGAGTCACTCATGTTGGATACCATATATTAGAACTTCATTGTGATAGAGTCACTTGTGTTGGATAGCATATATTATGACTTCACTGTGATAGTCACTTGTGTTGGATACCATATATTAGAACTTCATTGTGATAGAGTCACTTGTGTTGGATACCATATATTATGACTTCATTGTGATAGAGTCACTTGTGTTGGATACCATATATTATGACTTCATTGTGATAGAGTCACTCATGATGGATATCATATATTAGAACTTCTTTGTGATAGAGTCACTTGTGTTGGATACCATATATTAGAACTTCATTGTGATAGAGTCACTTGTGTTGGATAGCATATTGACTATGTTTATATTTTCCTGCAACAAGAGATCCAGAAACCTTCAAATGTAGCACAGCTTTTGATAAGACATAATTAGATGCTTCTGATAAAAGACGTTTCACTGAATTTTATCCAAAAGCATATTTTGATTGAGGGTCAATATATAAATATGGAAGTAGCATTTATCTTGTGATTTACCTTGTAAAGTTTGATCTAAAAAAAACACTTTTTTAAAAATAAAATATATCTATGGCACTTTCACTTAAAAAATCACGACAATAAATTTTTGCTCTATGGTCCTCAAAAGGGCATAATTTGCAGGTATAAAAATCCTTCATAATGAAGATTTGAGCTAATATTAGATAAAGAGTACCACATGAGGTATACATTTAATATGCATACAAAACATACACATGCATGATTCAAACAGTACTCTTATCACTTCCTGGTAAGTGACCATACCCTTCAAGCAGTAGACCTCCAGCTCTTTAACCTTGCTGATTTCATTGAAATTCATCTACTGTATTTTCTGGCCTATAAGTCGATACTTTTTGACTTGAACGTCAGGTCTTCGTCTTATACTCCGAATCGACTTATATATGGATCGTGTCATTGAAAGTTTATATAAGTTACATTCGTAACTACAGATAATGAAATGAACTACAACGTGGATGTGCTTTCAATTATAATCAAATAAGCATGGACTGTTTATTGAGCTGTGTCAATTGATAACAGAATATAGCAGTTATTTGTTCAGAAGTAAAATCACAAGCATGTTAGTATCGGTAATGCAATTTCATGATTGCTGATAATATGGAATATCATACAACAATACAATTATTAGTGTAAAATACTAAGCTAAGATATTGACCTGGCCTCGTCTTATACTCCAAATCGACTTATATATGGACTTGTAAAAAACAAGCTCCTTGCTGCATAAGAATATTTTTTTTTTCTTTATTTAAATTACATGGAAATAAATTGACATTCCACAAAACCACTGTCTCCATATCCACTTTATTTTAGGTCCAGGATTGCCAGATGATATCCATGGCTTGTACCTGAAAGCTTTCTGTCATGGCCTGGACAGGGTTCTAGATGATTACAGACTGGCATTAGAGAACCTCGAGCAGGAGATTCTGAGAGACCCCCACCTTCCACTGTCACATCTGCTCTGTAACTTACAACAGGTATAACACATTAAGATACTATATGACTTTATTACACATGGTGGAACTTAGTTTCAAAAAGCCTATTCTTATTAAAGAAAACATTTGTGAGTCTGAACATGTGAAAATTAAGAGCGTGGGATGTGTCATTTTAATTACTCTCATGAGAACTTGCTGTTCAAATAATTTAACAATAAATGACAATATCACTGTCATAGGTAATAAGGATGTTAATTATATTTTGTTGTCAGTTATGATGATGCACTCACATGCTTTGACACAATGCTAAAGTGTATATGTTATATCATTATGTTGTATTGTTATGGCGGTTTTAAAATTTGGGGATAACTGACTTCTCTTAGTTGCCAAATTAAGTCTTCAGCTTGTGTTTTAATTAGTATACTAAAAAATTCTTGCAAGAACAAAAACAATTTCAGGGCTGTGCACATTTTATTTCTGTCCACTTGTAGAGAGGATGTAGGACAAAGGAAAAACATCTCTGACCTTGTAGTGAACTTTGATCTGTTACCACCAAACTCTTTGGTTTTGTGCCTAAAAAGGAATCTATCTTTGGTTCTGACATAGATTGGGTAAGAAGACACCATTTGAACTGGTATATCTGAGCATCATTGATTCATCTCCCGTATAAAATCTTCTTCCTAGTCATCCTAGCTTTAGCAGGCAGAATCAGTGAAATAAATGCCTTAACAGATGAACTGAACAGTCTTCAATTCCTGATCATTAGTGATTTCCTATGCTTTGAGCATTAATATCTTAAGTTTTTGACATTTTTGGCAATTTATCAGTGACTATTATTGATCACATGCTTTTTAATGACCATGGGATATGAGGAGACTGTTGTAGATAGGTGGTAATTTAAGCCCTTGTCCTTGTTTATTGTTGGTCTTCACTGTCACATTTTGATTGCCTCCTTCACTTTTTTCTATATGTTGTCCTCTCGTGTGATGACCTTGGTCTGATTGGGAACGATAGAATGTCCCATATTGCTACAGCGTTCATGTATGACCAATGACTCACTACTGATGTGTTCTTTAGTCGTTGTTTCTAACACTCCATTTCCCATTCTCACAATTATACGATCACAGTAAACCATACCACATTTTCTTAAAATTTTCTGTTTTGTCTATCACATATGTAAGTGTTGTCTTAAAGAGTTATATAGTTTGTGATCTACATTGATTCCATGTCTGAATACTATAGCTAGAACTTCTGATGTACCACATATATGGCTTACCAGTGTTGGTTATATTTGAGGTCACACCTGATTTTGTGTAGTGTTTTTGTCCGCTTTTCTGAAAGTTTGAAAATCCACTCTGGATAGCCATTTACCCTTCATACAGAATTCACATGCTCTGCTTCCTCTATTTTATCTGTCCCATTAGTGCCTAGGGAATTATCTCATTGCATTAGAGATCTTATTACTGACCTCTTGTGTTCCAGATCGTAATATTGAAAAAAGCTTAAGTACTGTTCAGTGTGGGTTGGTTTTACATACACTTGTAATGCCGTTTCCGGCTACAATATTTTTGGGTTCTCCTGTCTAGCTTTTGATTAGAAAGAATAATACAAGACCGTATAGAATCATCATCAAAAGTATTTATTTGTAAATTGCCTCAAGTAAAACAGCAGGTGAACATGCAATTATTGAATGTCAATAGTTACATATACATAAACATTTAAGATTTAATACCACACTTATGTAAACCAGAGAATCACTGGAGACAAAGGTGATCGACTTCCGTGGGGGAAGGTGCACTGGAGCTTCAAATATAATTGCACCTTCTTCACCTCTTTAAGAATATATTTATAATGATTTATATTACATAGAATTAATGTTATGGACGTACAAGATGGAGTTGCTTAAGTGGGGCGGTGAATAAGGTGATGTATTAACCTTCAGGTGTTGAAGGTGAAGAGTATTATAAGGTGAAGGTGCAACGTGAGTCACCTTCTAACGAAGGTGGATAGTGACGGTTTAGTAGCGTTAATAATTTATATATCAGTTTCCGACGGAACAATTTGTATGTTTCCAAGGATTATATTTATCGTAATTATCTCTCACCTTCACTTTACGTAGATTAATTGCGGTGATAATTCACTGAAGGTGAAATCATATCAACCAATACGGTAGCAGATGTCACCTCATGAATAATAAATAACTTATGGAATTCCCCGTAATGTCAAGCATGCATATCAAATTTCATTTGAACTAACCATTACAACCTGACTATGTTTATCCAACATAGCTTGAGACATTATAATATAGTTGAATGGGTACAAGACACTCGATACTTTGCTTCTGTCTGCTCTGAACGCTGGACAGGATAACAGTGAAGCCCCCTATTACATGTAGGTGGTGCTATTTATAGGAAAGGTCATGTGACCAATAGCCAAATCAGATTCCATAGTGTTCGCTGACCAAAAGAGTGCAAATGGCGGATTAGTACGTATTTTGACAGCGAGTACATGGCCAAACATTGGAATTATAGAATAATTTGACCATGTCCTGGTGGAATTATACATTTATACGAGGTAATTTTCATTGTACTGCTATGACTAACATGTAAAATATGCACAAACTATTCATACAAGGTTACAATACATACCAATTCTGTCTATCACATCATGTCAAAACATCATGAATCAGCGTGTTCCAATACACAATGCAGGTAACAAAAGTCACTTGCTAAACGCTGAAAGAAGTGTCCTAAATAAGTAAGTTATACATATTACCATACATAAAGCACATATCTCATCTAGGAAATGATGCATAGTAATTACATTGTAAATTCGTAATGAAGGTAATGTTCATTACACACAGTACCTTTGGTGGATCCATCATCATTTACATGTACATTGATGCCCAAGAATAGTTTGCCATTTTCTTCTTGTTCTGGAGCAAACTGAATATGTGGGGCATGGAGCTGAGATCGTCAGAGAACTCCTGAATTTGGTATTTGTGTAGTTCAGTCACGGTATCGTTCACATATCTGAACCACATTGATGGTGGATTCTTGGCTGATTCCAAAGCCTTATCTAAAAAAAACACCCTCAATGTATATATTATTGCCAACTGTTGTTGAGACTGGGTATGCCATTGCCACTCCCAGTTTCTGTTGGTGAAACTGTTATATACAAATATGTACACAATTGAAATAAGGCACTGATATTTTAAGTAGTGAGTTCACATCTAGATGTCAGATTTCAGACTTCTCTCTCATCACACACATAATGGTGAAAGTGCTGATATATCATAAGCAATCAGTTTTCTACATGTGGTACTGCTAGGGTTCTGGACCTTTGGATAAAATGTACAGTGTTGATACACTGCCCAAACTATTATGGGATAAAGCGGGGCATCCATCTTCGAATTCTTAAGATATTTATGCTCTGAGTATGGGAAATTACTAATGATAATGAATTATCCAGAGCATGGAAGCAACCTTTGTAGTTGAATCTTCAGGTCCTTTGTAATGGTTCAGTTTTATTAATGATGACCTATGCTTTCCTTGCCTAGAATAGGCTTCTGGTCATGGGCATTCAATCTTTTGTGTGGAAACCTTTTTCCATATTGCTCCCTTTACTGGCGAAGGATTTTGAAGTTATGTCTAAAATGAACAGAGCAAGTGTGGAGAGGAAGACCTATTATCATTCTGAGGCAGTCACAACCATTGTTGCAACTGATCACAGCTGTTCCCTAACAGATATTATACTAGCCATGGAAGGGAGTTCAGAGATGACTCTCTCAAGCTTTAACTCCAAGATCATTCTTCCTTAAGGGCTCAGTTGACCTGGCAAGACATAGGGCAGCAGCACAACAGGTTGTCTTCACAGGTTGTTTGACATCTCATTGGCATAGCTCTGTATCTTCCACTGGATCTGTGGCGAAACATTTTTTTTTAGCCATCTCTGTTAAGGCATATAGAGTCACTGTTTTATAGCCTCAAGAGATGAAGCTGCATCACATACCTTAAGGCAGTGGTTTTCAAACTGTAGGTCATAACTCAGTACTGGATCACAGAAAATCATGCACTGGGTCACTTGCTGTTCCAAATGCATTGAAATACAGTGGGGCCTTGACTTACGAGTTTAATTCGTTCCGTGACGGAGCTCGTAACTCAAATTACTCGTATGTCAAATCCATTTCCCCCATTGAAATGAATTGAAATGGAATTAATCCATTCCGGACCTCCAAAACCACCGCAATATCGATAATTCTGAAGCATATCCTGATGTTATAGTGGTCCTTCCAGAACTCTCTAAGGTTGAGGTTTGTGCTCTCAGTCACCTCAAATCCGCGTCTGAACAGGTGCTTGGTAAAGAGCTTCTTGAAATTAGAAATCACCTGCTGGTCCATGGGCTGCAGGATAGGGGTGATGTTGGGTGGAAGGTAGAGAATCTGCAGCAAATCAGCGTAAATAGCTCGTGCCTTCTCGCAGATTATAGCCTCCGTCACGGTATCTCCGGCGAGCTGCTTCTCCGTCAACCCACCATCAGCAGCTTCTCCATATTTTCATGGAGATATGTCAGCTGTTTATTAATTATTTTAACGCCCTTGGCTAGCGTGATAGCCATTATTGACTCCTTCGGCTTCAGTATGCTGCAGATCGTGGAAGTGCTACGCCCGTACTGCTTCGTCAAGTCGACTACACGCACACCTTGGTCATGTTTTTCCATAATGTCTTTATTTAATTCAATGCATATCATCTGCTTCTTTGCAAAATAACTGCAAGCACAAATGCGAGCACAACACGAATGCTTCCATTGCGAGCTGACTGCTTAAAGTGAACGAGTGAGACACGGGATGATTGGCGGATGTTGATGCGTTCACTGTGACATTCGCTGTGCCAACTAGTGGTGGGGTATCTGAAGCTGGCTCGTAACCCGAATTTTAACTCGCAACTCAAAGCAAAAAATCGGCCGAGAGATGACTCGTATCTAAAAAAACTCGTAAGTTGGGACACTCGTAAGTCAAGGCCCCACTGTACTATAATTTATGAGAAAAAGATCTTGTTAAAATTTGCACTTGTTGGGTCACCGTCATGAGCATAAAAGATTTCTTGAAATGAGCCACAAGAAAGAAAGTTTGAAAACCACTGCTTTTGGGGACTGAAGATGGACTTGTCTGCTTTATAAGGGGATATAACTCCTTCTGCGTCTTATCTATTCTCTTTAGGCAGTGGTCCCCAATCATTTTGTGCCTATGGGTACATTTGAAAACTTATGAGAGAGTTGCAGGCACCAACCACTTCTACTTACAAGTTCTGTTTATGCCATTCCATATGCATACTGTTGCCATTCCTTGCAAGTTTATAATGTCCTACTTTTTTTTACAGCCTTCAGTACTCATTATTAGGGCATAACCGACTTTTGATCCGGAAATCGGATTCCACCGGATAGTATGAACTTCCGATTAATCGAAGTCGGACAAGGCAGGAACGACCGATTCGAATAATAAAAATAATAAAGTTGAATTTCTATAGCACCGTGTCTAACACTGCGTGTCATTCGATAGTGCGTTAATAAAATTAAATAAGAAATTGAAGTCAGAAAAGTCCAATATGGTTAACACAACCACGCTGCGAGACAATCTATTTGAACTGGCGGGTAAAAAACGGAAATGAAGCCGGATATGGTAAAGTACTAAGTAACATGCTAGACACTGCAAAACCAGATACCAGAAACCCAGAAACGGAAGATGAAATTTTTTTAGGAAAAAAAACACGGATTTAGCATTTCCGATTAATTGAATCGTATCCGGAATCAGAAAAATTTCATGCCCAAAATCCAGAATTGGAAATCGGTAGAAAAATGCTAATCGGTTATGCCCTACTCATTATCACCTCTTTGCTTGAAAATGTATAATTATGATTACTAAATTATGAGCCTTGAACATGATACCCAAAAAAGCCTTGGTGGGCGCAATGGGTTGAGGACCACTGTCCAAAGGAATTTTTTATTGGCTAAGTTTTTGTTGTACAATGTGTTTTTGTCAGTAATTTTTACCTCGGAATTACATCCCACTAACATAACATGAATTCAGCTACTACAGTAACAGAATAATGGATTGGATTTGCTGCCAATCCAAATCCAGCAGAGATCACTTTTTTATTACTTCCATGGGCAGACAACTTTCAGCATTATTTATAGCTCAAATGTAAATTGAGAGGGTTGGATTTGTGAAATAGTGGTTGTATTCCTTGAAAGAAGTTCATCTGAGGCAAAAAAAATCTATGAAAATATTACAGCTTGAGATATGTTCACTATTAAACAAATGAACAGTAAGTAAAGATTAGAACTTGTCATTTTCAGACATTTTCTAGTATCCAGAGCCAGTGGGAAGCTCATACCTGTTATAGACCTCAGTTAATTACATAGCCACATTGAAGTTCAGATTGGAGACCACATTCTCTGTCAGGTTTCAGTTTAAATGGATGGGTTTATCAGTCTAGATTTGACTAACGCATGTTTTCATGTCCATATCCATCATTTTTCTTGATGATATAACATTGGGGAACGCAGATGATAGTTCTGAAAGAGTGTGATTGTTACTTGTAAATGTTCACCCCCAGTTTGTAACAGTTATGGAAGATGAACTGTTGGATAAATTGATTCATGCAGAACTCCGTCACTTTATGGCTCTTCAGTTTAGTAGGTTTTTTTTTATATTGGATATGGTCACGGGTTCCAGTAGCAGTAAAATGATTTATATAATATACTTCATTATAAGTCAGTTTTGCATGAAGGTATTATACTCTATTGCTCCCGTGGAAAGTATTATGATGAAGAAATCCTGTATTCTATCTAAAACTAACAAGGATATACATTTGTTTTGTATATTTATGACATAAGCATAAAATGTTATCAATTTCTGAGATCTTTTAATGTTATGTTTTGGTAGGATACAGAAAAAGCAACACATGTAGTACTTCAGAGTAAATAAAAGACATTTGATTTGCACACAAATTCATTCCAAAAGCATTTAAGCCAATACGGAAGTTTAATAAACTATGAAAGTAGTTTGGTGTATTTTGTGTACTCATAAGATAAAACAATTCATTGTCATGATCAAGGGTTACAATGAATTCATTATTTTCACAAGTTTTCATGTATTTGATTCTTTTAAAGATCTAAAATTTAACACTTAAAGGTTTTAATTTAAGATGTAACAACCATTGATCCTTCTATAAAACTGTATGACTTAATCTCAATCCACAGATCATTTAAGGTACTAACAAAATTGAATTTTTCTTAGAACCACATTGTTTCTCCCAAAATAAATAAATTTGCAATATTCACTTAGAATTGTGAAATCTAATGTTGATTACCCTCCAAAGGATTGAGAAATATTGAGTTCTTTCTCATATTTTGTATAATCCCCTCACAAGGATTGAGAAACAATGAATGAATAGACCCTATAGAAACAATAGACCCTAATTTATGTAATGTAGAATGCCGTCACAGCAATTGAGAGGTGTTAGTCCTTTAGTTCTCTAATGTATAGGGTCTTCAAAAGATTTGAGATGTCTGTTCTTAATGCAATATTTGTAATCTGCAATTCAGTCACAAGTACTGGAAATGTTGGCCCAGTATTTCTCAATGCTTAGTGATAAATACATTCTTTAGCAAAATTCATTGTATTAATAAGACCATTTTTTTCTTGTTTTCAGTTCCAGATTTTGTTTCCAGCACTTGCCTCAGTGATTGAACAGCTTGTTAGTCATAAGGTAGGTCTCACTGTTTAGATCCTTTTTCCATTGGTAATATTATGATCATATGTTGCAGAGAGTGTTGTGGTACCTTCCATCCATCCATCCATATGTGTATCCATTACTACATATGCAAAATTACAGAGTAGAAATTCACAGAACGTTATATTTATGTTCTTTTTTTTGGTAAACCATCTACAAGGTCTCCTGGCTTTAACCTGTATGGTCCCTGGGAAGGATCCAATGTCAGATATACAGAATTTTAATTACATTGACATTTTCAAAATATGTTTGATTAGATTTTAAATATGCAGTCATATCTCGAAGACTCATCATTTATCTGATGCATTATAATCCCTGCATCACTGGCTAAGTAGGAGAGTATGATGGAAGTTGCTCTATTCAATTAAAAGCATTTAAATTTGTGAGTAATTGCAGCTGCTGAACGTTTGCTTTTTGTTATTTCTTCATTTTTGCCCAGCCTATTTCTTATTATGAGAGATCTTTATATACTAGGTGTGGACTGGCATATTTTCTTTGATAATATAACTTTGAATATCTCACAACCTTCTTTCTGCAGAGCTATCTACTTGGTGGTCCGCATCTCCTTTTGTTTGTAATTGATTGTTTTTTGTCATTGGATCAATTTGCAGTTCTAGCAGGAAAAGAGGCCTCATGCAGTTGTTTATTGCAGTATCTTATCTGAGAACCTTTTCTTCTTCGTTTGAGTAACTAGTAGAAGACAGCAAACTTGGCTCTTGTCTTTCATAGAGTGTAAGAGTCATAGAAATCGTTTATGTGTACTGAGACTGCATTTAGCAAATTTGTCTTGCAACAAATATTCAAAACTCTGTTAAGATTAGAAATGTAGAAAGTCATTTTTGTTATGACATTTATGTAAAGGGCTCTGGCAGTCAAGGCTACAATCTTTTATTACTGTATTAATAAGATGTTTGATTTAGGCTGCATCTGAGTAGATGGGAATTTGTACTTTGACGCAGTATTCCACTTCTGGGTCTTTGCCCCTGTTCTCCAAAAGAGCTATTGGGACTGACCAGTTTGCAAGAAGACAGGATCTTGGCAGCATCTCAAATGCCTTAATAATATTTCTGTATCATGTATTCTGGCTAGATCTAGATTTTATGTCCATGAGACATAAAAGGTATGCAGATATCAGATGACTATGATCCAATCAGAATAAAATTCCAATTATGGACCTTTTTGAAGTGAATGTGAAGTTTAAAGAATCCTTAAATGTAATATTGACCAAAGCAGAGTCAGTGTCACTTTAATATTGGTTATTAGAACCTAATATTCATTGAAACAATGGTCTGTAATTTTTTTATTACATGATTTTGAGACAATTTTTTTAATTTCTTAGATCTAAATTTTCTAACATCATTTCATCCTCATGATGTGTAGAACTTAATGTTATGATATACCTAAAAGTCAACAATGTTGTGGCCTTGCTACATTAAGAATGACAGTGAGACATAAGAAGTCTCATACCAAATGATTTTTTTGCCATTCACTGAGAATTTGAGAAATTGTCACTCACAGAATTGTGGACTAACTTTATAGTAAGCTTTTGTCTATGAAATTAGAAAGAAAATTTAATCTAAACAGGTTCTCGTTATATTTTATTTTTCTCTTTCAGGCACATGGTTGCTACATCATTGATATTTTACACAAGAGTAGTGTGTGTGGTTTACCTTTAGTTAAAGAATCTCTAAACAGGTAACGTTGATTTTGGCACGTCATGAAAATAAGTTTGATTCATTATATCAGTTGAAATACATCTGAATGGAGTGTTTTCCAAAGCCTTCAAACTTCTTGAATTCAGAGGGCTGCCCTGATATGTCCCTGAATTTCAGAATAGTGGGTTTTGTTATAGGAAATTGATTGGATTTCTGAAATAACTACTTGAATTTCTTTTTTTTTAAATCTCCCTAAACTTTATCAATACTCTGGAAAAATGTCTTTAAAAAAAGAAAGTTTTATAATAAAATTTAAAAGAGCATAATACATTAAAATTGAGTTGGTGAATTGTTACATGACACTACTACTGTATGCAGACTGACAAGGTAGATTGCTGTCCTAGCTCTCACATGACCTATAATATGTGTATATACAATGGTAAATGGGAGTGTGACCCACTTTATAGTTGTCAGGTAAAAGCTATGAAGGGGAAGGGAGACAAAAATAAAGAAGATTTATAAAGTTCTTAACACAATGTTGGATATTTTCAGCACTTGAGAAAGTGTTGTCCACAGTCACATGTGAAAAGTGAGAAATACAAGAGAAATGCAAGATTGTTTCCTTCGAGAAGTATATCCTCAGTTTTGAGTGAAAGGATAATAATACCCCCAACACAGCTAATAAGATCAGTGACTGCTCTGCTTTCACATTACATGTATTGATAATTTTGCAACAAGGGATGTTTTTTTAAAAACAGAAATATTGTTGACTTAGATAGACTTGACTGTACACCATTCATACTATTCTTCCAAAACAAAACCAGGCATGCTGTTCCAAGCAATGTTTCTAGTAGAGATATAACTTGGAATGTTGATATTTTATTCAGTAAAAATACTTTCTGAAAAACTGAAATGAAATTCTTGAAAAGTCATGTGTTCATGCAGTATGTGCAAAATTGGTATGGGTTTTGTTATAGTGAAAATTTTAAAAAATGCCAGAAAAAAATTCATTCATGCATTTGTTTAGTGTTTACATTTTAATACAATATGGCCAGCAGATAAGGTGTGTTTGTTTAAAATTTGTGAGCGCTCCATGCAGCGTGTTTGTAAATGAATACATTTATTGTTGAAGGATGTAAATAGTTAGTCGACCGACCGGTCGCTAAGTTCTTTGATGTCCGAAATTGACAACAATAGACTGTTAATAGCTACAGTCTCTGGAGGACTGGTGTCTGCTGGTTGTGTCTTTTCAAGTTTAGAAATATGGCTGGTCGTATAAATAAAACTGATGTATGGGAAAACTTTGAAAAAATTTCATCAAGCATGGCTCGCTGTAAACTATGTTCACAACAAACAAGTCGGAGCGGTGGTACTACTACTGGATTGCATGCACATTTGCGTAGCAAACATCCCGGAACTGCGGCTCCTTCAAATGTTCAGCCGCGATTAACAACATTTATTGGAACACAAAGAAACTGTCCTGATAGTCATCAAGAAAAAGTTACTGCTGCTGTAGCTAAGTTTGTCGCAGAAAACATGCTACCAATTTCGATTGTTGAATCCAATTCCTTCCGTGATTTGATGGCTTTGGTGGAGCCACAATATCGTCTTCCATGCCGTCAGACGATGCACGTCTATACGTTATGGTATGTAATGAATATCTTTTATTCGCAAGAGGCATTCACTAACTTGCATTATAAGAATATATTTCTTGTAATTTTCAATGTAGGACAAAAACCGATAATCGGTTTAAAATCGGTTTTCTTTAAACGATAATCGGTTTTGGAAAAAAACCGATATTAACATCCCTACTTGGAAATTATATTAATACTAATGAAACTTGGAAATTATATTAATACTAATGAAACTTGGAAATTATATTAATGCTATTGAAACTTGGAAATTATATTAATGCTATTGAAACTTGGAAATTATATTAATTCTAATGAAAACTTGAAAATTATATAAATGCTATTGAAACTTGGAAATTATATTAATTCTAATGAAAACTTGAAAATTATATTAATGCTATTGAAACTTGGAAATTATATTAATGCTATTGAAATTTGGATTATTTTCAACAACAAGTTAGTGGTGGTCAGAATGTGTAAAGTGGACTTCAAGTCACTTGTGGCAGGAATGTGGAAAGTGAATGTGTAATGAAGAAATTAGTGTTTTTTTTCTTCACAAAATGGAGAATAATATTTCAGCAGCAGTATCAG
Organism: Unio pictorum; assembly: GCA_030141615.1. Classification (NCBI taxonomy): domain Eukaryota; kingdom Metazoa; phylum Mollusca; class Bivalvia; order Unionida; family Unionidae; genus Unio; species Unio pictorum. The sequence continues at coordinate 24,222,204 of JARLTB010000042.1, forward strand.
ATGCTTTGAATTCTTGGATGTCAGAGCATAAATGGTTACAATAGAACTTCAGGGCAGGAGTTATGTTTAATCCTACCTGTAAGACATAGCACATGTTGATTTTGTTTAAATGCTATGTCTTATGATCCGAATAACGGCCTTGTGTAGTCTGTTCCGATGTCGTCAACATCAGAACAAGTAGTCAAAGTTACAGGAATATTGCACATACTTGGCAACCTATATAGACACCTTCCATTAATTTATGTTTAATTAATATACTTACTGTGCTGTTTTTATCCTGGAGGAATCAATATCTGACACTTGCAAACAGGCACATTTTCTTGTTCAGTTGACATACATTTGAATTTGTTGAAATGCGACAGTAGTTGAGGTATGCTGAAGTATGTTCAGGTAGGTTCCAATCAGAAAATCTTTCTTGAACGAAACGAAATGTTGCTTGCTGTTCAAATACTTGATACTTTGATACTTTCATTTCGTTAAAATAAATCTGCTTTGTTGAAACCTACTTCGGCATTCCTCAGCCATCATCGCATTGCAACCAATTGAAATGTGTGTCAAAGGAACATAAAAATGCGTTCATCTGCTAGTGTCAGATTTTGATTCGATCATGATCAAGACAATAATGTAAGTATATCAATAACTCTTAAATATGTGGATGAATGTTGAATTTATTGCCAAGTATATGATAATCATGAAAATTTCACCACTTATTCTCCTGTCAGTAGAGTTCAAAACACACTACACAGCGCTGTTCGTTAGGCAGTAAGACCCTGACGCCCCAGACATAAATATCAGCATCGGGTCTTATATGTAGGACTAGAGATATGTTCTGTGATTCTTGCTAAAGTTGTGGGAAAAGTAACCCTTTTACAATGTAAATCGGCTGTTTGAATTTGAGGATCAAACTTTGCATGATAAGCTGAGTCACATGATCATATGTAGGCATTAAAGATTAATATATTCTGATACTTTAGACACAGAACAATATTCTCACACATAGTAGGAACAGTTAAGCTCAGATACAGTAAACACATCGATGCTTGTACAACTAGAGGGGACATTGTTTGAAGATTTTGACTTTGATAAAACCACAACTGAGTTGAGCAGGAAAACAGAGATATTTAAATGTTGGGTAAATATTGAACTATCTGTTTTTTTTCTCCCTCTCCTTTTTTTTCATATGCCTCCTTCTTATTTTGGTAACAAGGGGGGAAATTCCCTTTTCTGATAAAATTCTGGGAGCATGTCAGCAGACTGTATGAGCTTTGAATATAACATGGGTTCACTTTAGCAGTGTACTATCTACAAGGGGAGATATAGCTGTAGTAGCGATCCAGTGGAGACTTATTTTGAAAACACTTTAAAGAGAGGAAAGCTGTTTTAGAACTTTTAAAAAAGAAAAGAAATTATGTTTAAAACTATTTATGGATATTCAGTTTTTTTTAAATTACAATATTGCTGCTATTGAAATATCTATAATCTTTAGGAGCCCAATTTTAATTGTGTAACAATTTCCTACTATTATTGCCCAATTCTCTCTTCCATATTGCACGTGATGTTCTTTGGTATTGATCCAAGTCAAAGAAGGATGATATTCAAGTCATTGAAAGTTAACTCAAGACTTGTTGTGTATTATTATAGACTTCCAGTTTCTAATTTTAGAAGAAAACAATAATCTCCTTGGACTGAGGATTAGTGCCAGGAAAAATTTAGAATCAAATAATTGCAGATAGTTATGAAATAAAATTAGTGTTAAATCCTCAACAATTCCATATTAAAGCTTTGGTTAAAGCGTTTTAAGCTGCATATATTCCTAAAGCACTGCGTCGATTTCTTCCTATTTTAAATGAATCAGTATAAAGCTATGGTCAGAATTACTTGATCCTTTGACATAGTGGTCAAAGTCACAGTCTTATGACATTTTTGTTAAGGTTTTGATTTGTGTTTTATTTGTTTGTATTTCCTTTACTGTCTTATAGATTTTTTTCATCCTCGGATTAATCATTATGAAGCTAACATTTCATTCTACAGAAAGCTCACTCATTGCTTTGACTGGTGTGAATGGGATGAATAATTATGAAGTTTAAACAATTTATTCTCTAAGGAGCTCACACAACCCTTTGGAATAAAGGCCACAGTCATATAAAATTTCCTTAATGTTTTGTTAAAGTTATTTTCCTCTGCATTTAATGGATTTGTTCATATTTAGCAATGGTTCCCAACCTCCAGGTCATGACCAAAATCAGGGTTGCAAAGATGTTCTAAAAGGTTGTGGAGAGTTGCCTGGATTTTTTGTTTTGAGGGTGGCAAAACTTATTAAAATGTGATTGTACATTTACCAAAAGAATTAATTTTAGGGTTGTGGACAAGAAATATATTTAGTAAGAATCATTATGAAGCTTAGACAATTCATTTTGTGACATGTTCCCTCAACCTTTTAATTTTGCAATATAGATAACACATTTTGCGTTAGTGCTTAGATTATGGACTTGATTTGCAGACAGTGGCCTTGTTTAATTTTATATTCAGCCACATGATCAACTGCATCATGTCAATATGCCTACTTTTTCCAGGATAGCCCATGTATGTAATGGAGTGATGTTTAAGCAGTTGTGTGCATGGCTGTTGCATGGTTCCCTAAATGATCCCTACCAGGAGTTCTTCATACAGCGGTCATCAGAAGAGCAACAGAATCAGTCTCTTCAGAAACAGGAAGAAGAAGATGATCTAGGAATTATGGGAGTGACAGGGAGACAACTGCAGGTAGTTTGCTTCCTCATCTTGAAAGCATGTTTAGATGAAAAGAAAATCATTTGTGGACAGGAACAAGAAGACTTGTTGCTGTTGACAAATTTTTACCCCAGTGGTTTTATTTTTCCATATCACATCAATTCATCTGATTAACTCTGTGAATCTTTCATAATAAAAATGAGGACTTTGTTTTGTGCCTAATCTTTAGAAGCTCTAAGCACTAATGAAATAGCTACAAAAAAACCCCACCATGAAGTAGAAAACGTAAAAACATGTTGGAAATATTTAAGGTAGGAAACATTAATAGGTCTTGAACTTTGTTCTTGCAGTCGAAAAAGGTGAGTTTTAAGAGCACTCTTTAAAGGGATCACTGTGTCTTTGTGTTTAATTTCAATTTGGAATTCATTCCACATTGCTGGGCCATGGTATGCAAAAGAACGTTGTCAATATGACTTCCTTTTCATAGTTGGAATAATGAGTATACAATTGTCAGAAGTGGAATGTAAGTATCTTGCTGGTGTGTACACATGGGTGACATAGCTGCCAACTGTCCCGTTTTTTCCGTATTTGTCCCGTATTTTGGACCTGAATACGGGTGTACGTTTTTTTGTGTGCAAAAATACATTTTCTAATTAAAAAAAATAATAATAAAATTTCGTTGGAATTGTCAGTTTAGAATGCGCTCCCGGTTCTATTTTGACAGAATATATCACATGTATATACGAATAAAGTTCTACAATACGATTGGTTCATTCGAAATCGAGGCTACCAGGCCTGTTGTTATCCGCCATATTGGATTTCGCAATAGTTGCCGCTGTTGCTGTATCTAGTCTAAGTAATATTCAGCTTCTAATCATGATAAATTGGAAGGCGGAATATTCAGAATTTTCTCCAGAAGAAATAGGAGACAACGGGAAGGATATTTGTGCCGTCTTATATAGATTTGTGAAACCATATAATACAGGAGAAAACTAACGTTTTTCAGACATTAAAATGGCAAAAGATAATTTTTATGCTTGAACGAAAACATTTCAATACGAAAATTACAGAATTGAGATAATAAAATGAAAATTGGTACATTCGAATCAATGATTTAAAAAAAAATAAGGTGTGGAAAGGACTCCTATAAATAGCTTGTGTTTTGAGTGTGTTGCACTCTTGCACCCTTTGAATGGGCACCTATATGGAACGCGTGCAACTCCAAAAGGTACAAATGTGCAACATGTGCATCTTTGACATTAAATAATTATGTTAGGCACTGTCCAACTTTACTGATGGTTATATATATTGTAAATAGATACATATGCATTGAAATATAAAAATCAGTATTTGTTCCTGAAAATCAGTATTTTTGTCACAAGTAATCAGTTTTTTTGCACTCGGGGGTTGGCAGCTCTGGGGTGAGGCCAGATAAGTACATGTATGTTGGACTGGATCCCAGCAGTGAAATATAGCACAGAGAACAAAATTTGTGTTTGATTCTGGATCAAATGGATAGCCAGAATAGGGTACAGAGCAGTTGGGAAGTGTGCTCTGATCGAGTTACTCTAAGGATGATCCGAGCAGTTTTATTGTAAACTTTTTTAAGTTTCTGGAGTAGATATTGAGATGAACCAGACAGAATTGAGTTAAAATAGTCCTGTCCTGAAAGTACTAATGAACACACAAGCAGTGGGATCAGCTGAAAGATATTTACAAATCTTTTTTTTTAATGGCTGTAGTCTTGAGTATGTTGTGTTAATCAATTAACATTGCTAAACAATTAACATTGATTAAAAGATCATTTTAAATATAAAACAAGTCATCATATTATCTTTACTATCAGTATTTATGCTTTCTGCCTGTTCTTCATATGATGGTGAGGGAGAAAAATGGTTAAATTGCAATAACCTGGTGAAGGATACAGTGACATCTCATCAAGGGATTCAGAGTGGTCTCAATAATAAGAAGACAATTATATTCTGTTTATTTTCTTCCACAGACAATTTTATCCATTAACATGCCAGACATATTAACACCAAGTCGACACCATTTCTCAGTGAACAGCAGCCTTCTACCTGACCATATTCCTGTGAGGGTGGCCAACAAAATTCTGTTTGTCGGAGAGTCAATACAAATGTTTGAAGATGACAAGAAACCTACTTCACATAAAAGAGGTTAAAACTTTATTGATTTAAAGTGAAGAATCTGTGAGCACAGAATGTGTGTGTGTGTGTGTGTGTGTGTGTGTGTATATATATATATATATATATATATATATATATATATATATATATGATTATTCTCATCTTTACCATCTTTTTTGTAATACAACTATTGTACACAAGGGGTCCATATACACTAGTACAATAGAACCCGTCTTGAAGGACCACCAGTCTGCCCAAAAATCATTTTCCAGGACATGTGCAATCTGATTCAAATCAGATCTCCACTGTCTTACATGAAGATCCGACAACAACTGCTTATGGGTAAAGTTCTTATACCTTTGCAATGGAGAGACCAAACGGCTGACATTGGGGAAACAGAGCGACTGACTATGACTGTAGAGGATCATTTTGTGCTGAACAATTTGATTCACCTTCAAATTTCTGAAAGCTTCATTTTGAATTGGTTAATTCAATGGTCACCAGAACATGGCCCCTAAGCATTTGCTGTCAGATCTTCACGTAAGACAATGGAAGTATGATTTTATTCAGATTATTAACAGGTGGTCTCTCATAACATGTCATAACACAGTATATTCAATAAATCCATGCACAGAGAATGAGATCTCTCAAGGCCGGTTGGCACACAGAGCAGTGGTCTTTCAAGACAGGTTTTACTGTACTACTATATTACTAACTGTTGATAGAGAAACTTATATTAATGTATAGTGAAACCATGCACCTTTTCTCATCCATTTATATAGATGCTTATAGTAAAACAGTTCATCTATCATCTGACCCTAGATTTAAAAGCTTATAGCCATGTGACCTGTGTTAAGTTGTTAATGGTATGTCAGAATTATGGAATTTTAACCCTGCACAGAACCCACATTAACTTCTGTCATGCTTGTTTAAAAGCAGTCAGTGCTTAGCTGCTATACAGATTTCATTCAGACACAGTAATTTTAGCATGATACAAACATAAAAAGAAAATCTAGAAACACTGGTCTGGCTTAACCTAAATATTGAGGTATCTCGGGGAACTAAATTGGCTTTAATAGTGCTAAGGTACAATATTCACATTATCCCTAGTGGTGACAAGTGCAAGTTTGCCAAACCAAGAAGGTCTGCTCTTTACTTGGGAATTTTTATGTTTTCTCCAGCTTAGAGATCATCCCATGTCATATGATAGTGTAATAGAAACTGTACAATTAACATAAAATATACAGCAATCATTTATTTTCACATATTCCTACGTATCAGTATATGTGGCAGAGTTTGGCAATGTGAGAAAGCCATGTGGAGTATGCCTATCCCACAATAGTGCACTCATTCACATTGATAATTTCATTATGCTTATGATGTCATGAATATTTGCAATGTTTCTGGCATTTAAATATCGAAAAGGCAAGATTCACTTGTTAAAAAATTGAACTTCCTTTCAATATTGAAAATGCAAGTATTTACTTTTTTAAACACAGAAGTTCCTTTAGAAGGAAAAAAATGAAATTCCTTGTGAATATTGAAAGGGCAAAATTTACTTGTTTAAAAACAGAAATTCCTTTTTCATAATAAACTTTCTGTTTTAGACTTAGCTCTATCTCATGACATAATGCTGTTCAGAAAATACTAGACATGGTCTTATTATAGCTATGTTCCCCTGATGAGCATCTTCTCTAGCCAAGGTTCTGATGTATTAACCTACTCCTTCGTGGATCATACAGATATTTAGCCTTGACCTTGTGATATCTGTTAGATTGCTAGCATCATGTAACAGTGATGCGTTGTACGTTGGCTGAAAACGTTGGAGGCTATTGACTTCAAATAGATATGTTGTAAGTTTAACATCATAAGTATGAATATACTCCAGAGAGTAACCATTAGATTTGTATGTATGGGTAATGATGCATTTATACAAACATGGACAATCAGTGGAAATTGCTTTTTTATTAATTCCATTCCAGTTATATGCTCCACTTGTCTTGATCTTGCAGGAACAGTATGTCAATTTGAACAGCTTGATTTTGATTGGATGCTGTGGCTTGCCGCTACTTCAGATGAAATTCAGACTTCAAGCACCAAAATATGTAAACAATCGGCCAAGGTGTAGATAGGGTTAACACATCAGAACCTTGGTGATTGGCGATGCCTGATGGTCTGAATATGTTATTCCATCACACATTTCTGATTAGAAATGAGAGAATAATAACCTATCAGCTGTGTTTGTGTGAGATAGGGAAATCAGGAATTGTGGGTAGGAACTCCACTGAGTCTCATTCCTGCCCACAAATTCTGACCCTTTGGTGGGATTTCCCATTCATATGATTATGAGATATTTATCACTTTTCTGGCAGTGACACTGAAAGTGGTATCAGCATCCACAGTAGCATGTTTGTTGAGGTTCTTTGTTTCAATTTTGATTGTTTTTAACTTAAACTTTGGGATTATATTTCTATATGTCTTAAGTTATTTCTCTGTGTGTAATGTGAACACCCAGATATGCTGTATATTCCTTTGTAAAGTTTGCTAATATGCCTTGTATTCCCATGTAAAGTCTACCCTGGTATGAAGAATATTCCTGTGTAAAGTCTGTACCCTGGTATGTAGAATATTTCCCATGTAAAGTCTGTAGCTTGGTATGCAGAGTATTCCTGTGTGAAATTTGTACACTGTTATGTAGAGTATTCCCATGTAAAGTCTGTACCCTGGTATGTAGAGTATTCCCATATAAAGTCTGTACCCTGGTATGTAGATTATTCCCATATAAAGTCTGTACCCTGGTATGTAGAGTATTCCCATGTAAAGTCTGTACCCTGGTATGTAAAGTATTCCCATGTAAAGTCTGTACCCTGGTATGTAGAGTATTCCCATGTAAAGTCTGTACCCTGGTATGTAAAGTATTCCCATATAAAGTCTGTACCCTGGTATGTAGAGTATTCCCATGTAAAGTCTGTCCCCTGGTATGAAGAGTATTCCCATAAAAAGTCTGTACCCTGGTATGTAGAGTATTCCCATGTAAAGTCTGTCCCCTGGTATGAAGAGTATTCCCATATAAAGTCTGTACCCTGGTATGTAGAGTATTCCCATGTATAGTCTGTACCCTGGTATGAAGAGTATTCCCATATAAAGTCTGTACCCTGGTATGTAGAGTATTCCCATAAAAAGTCTGTACCCTGGTATGAAGAGTATTCCTTTTTCATCTGTGTAAGCATTATTATGATGCCTTTCACAGGTAAGATGACTTCATGTCCTGTGGAACACTTGGTTTTGTATTCCTCCAGAAGATGAAAATTTTGTAAATTATTTCCAGGAAAGCAAATGAAAGTCCAGTTGTCTTCACAGATTAATAATGTTTTGTTGTGTTGTGAAATTCAAGGATTGCAGTATGAGTCATATTGTCTGTTTATTTTTTCATGGCACCGATAATTATTTAGTGTCAAAGAAATTAAAGAACAGAGCCACAGTGAATGCTAATCAAATGGAAGGATTAAAATCAACTGCTTCAGTGGCCTAGGGGTTGGAGTGTCTGCCTCAGATGTTGGAGGTCAAAGGTTTGATCCCCGGCAGAGTCATACCAAAGACTTACAAAAAATGGTACTAACAGCTGCCTCGCTAGGCACTCAGCAATAAGAGGTTAGTGTTAGGACTGGTCAGCCTGATGTCAGGAAAATGTGACTTGGCAGGATATCATGTTACATATCTGCTTAATGATGCCCCATTGCTAGACATCACTATAAACTATCATACTGCAGACATCATAGCTATATGACTGAAATTGTTTTAAAGCTATGTTAAAACATCCAAATCACAAATCACAGTCATATTGTCTTGGCAGATTGAGAATGTTTTTTAGCTACTGATATTCCAGGATTGCAAATGATGGTCCTGTTGTCTTGACAGATTAATGTAATTCCAGGATTGTAAATGATGGTCCTTTTGTCTAGAGAGTAATGTAATGCCAGGATTGCAAATGATGGTCCTGTTGTTATCACAGATTAATGTAATTCCAGGATTGCAAATAATGGTCCTATTGTCTTGACAGATTGATCATTGTAGTTTAGTTATTGAAATTCAGGGATTGTGGATGAAAAAGTTTTGTCCTGAAAGATTGATATTTCTTTGTTTGGTACTGAAATTTGGGGACTTGTGAATGGAAGTCCTATTTGTCTTGACAGATTGTTTATTATCAGATACTGAAATTCCAGATTTGTTAATGAGAGTCCTGTTGCCTTGACAGATCATTGTTAGGTACTGAATTTTAAGGATAGTGAATGGAAGTTCTGTTGTCTTCACCAACGATGATTTCATGCCAGGTAATAAAGTTCAAGGATTACAAATTGGAGTCATACTGTAATGACAGATTGGTCATTGTTTGGTGTAGAAATTCAAGAATTGCAAATGGATGCCCTGATATCCTGACAAGCTTATAACTGTTTGCTAGATAATCAGATTTTTGGGTTGTAGCTACTACAAATTCTGGAAAACTGGCAACCACTAATAATGATTAATCCAGTCAGTCATGAATTTCTAATGTGTTTTTCTAACATCCAGTCAGTGAAAAATTTCAGACATCTGAGTTGCTAATATCCAATCAATGAAAATTTTCATACGTTTGAGTCACAAATGCCCAATTAATGAAGAAGTTGAGACACGGGAGTTGCTAATATCCAATCATTGAAGAATTTGAGACACAGGACTTGCTTATGTCCAGTCAATGAAAGGTTTGAGACATGGGAGTTTCTAATGTCCAGTCAATGAAGAATTTCTGATGCTTCATGAACTATTGCTCAATCTTAAAACTTTTTGACATCGAATTTTCTAAGATCTAATTAATGAAGAACCAAACATCAGAGTTTTAAAAAGAGTTGTAGTTTGAGTGGGAAGTTTTTGAAATCTTGGGAACTGATTGTACATTGTCTTGATTATGATAGGTAAAACAATGTTATTTTTTGGTCTAAGGTAGAGATGGTGAAAAAGTAGAGAGAAAAAAACAATATTTAGTTTTAAAACTTAAGACATGGAAATGTTTCTGTTAACTCATTCTCATAGACCAGAAGAACTTTAAGGATGTTCTGTTGTCCATTATCCATTGTCTGTCCATTTGTTAGCAGAATTTTGTTATCACCTCTCCTTTAAACTTTATGGACGAAGGATATCAAACTTCGCACACACACACACACACACACACACACACACACACACACACACACACCCACACACACACTGGTTTAATTGGTCTTGAATGAAAACGATTCAACTGGGACATTCAGTGGTGAAAAATCTTGGTAATACTACTCCTTCTGAATGAATGGCTATATCAACATATGGTTCTCATGACTTCTTATGATCATTGTTTGATCCTAAATGAAATTGTGAGTTTAAATCATACAAACAGATCAGTCCAAATCAGCTACCATTCCCCACCCAGTTTTATTTCCCTGACACCAGACCAACCAGTCCTAACACTAACTTCTTAATGCTGATCGCCAAGTGATGAAGCTTATAGTACCATTTTTATAAATCTTTGGGATGACTCGACTGAGGATTCAAGCCATGACCTTCCGAATCTGAGGCAGATGCTCTAACCCTCCATTAGGCCAGCAGATCGATCAGCAGCAATCTTCAAAATCTTTCTATTGCAACTCCTTCTGGATGGAAGATCATATTAACATGGAGTTTTCACCCAAAGATTCATATTATGTCTACAAGGTTCTAAATGAAAATGGTGCCAATCTAACAGTCATTATTATTTCCATAGCATCTACAGTGAAAACTCCCCTAAATGGAAAATTTTATCTTAATGGAGTTTTCACCAAAGACTTCTTGTGATATCAAGTTGGTCCCAAATCAGAATGGTACTGATCTGACTTTCAATAATGTTGCCATTTTAATAAAATTATTGTTATTGCTGCTTAATACTCTGTCAACATATCATTCCTACCAAGGGAGTAGTAAGAAAGATGTTTAAAATTCTCAATTTGAATATACAGAGCATAGTAATTCTTGCTTTTTGGTAACTACTCTTTAACAAAATATAAATGTTTAATTTGTTGTCATTCATTAATCATTTGTAGGCAGCATCTTGAAGAGCCAAGAAGAAGAATTTGCCAAAGCACTACATGAACTTTCTAGAGAGTCTGAATTTAACCTGATGACTTTTGAAGCCTTGATTGATAAAATCAGGACTCATGTTGCTGCAGTAAGATCAACATTTGTGGAAGAAAAAAACTAGACTAGACTACCAATTTTGCAAACAGAATAATCTTATTTCTTGCTATAACCAACTTTTTGTCTTTATTAAAGCAGATCTTCTGTACCTGTTTTTCTAATGCATTCCCATCTCCATCACATATAGGACCATATTTCATTAAAGATGGATGGTCTTGCTGGGTATTTGATGTGACTTTTGAGAAGTGTATAAACTATGAATTTTGTAAGTAATGAATGATCTGTATGTAACATTTTTTTATTTTAAAATAATTGTTTCTGACAACTGACAATATTTTATTGGATTCTTAATTTGCCTGAACTGATGTTGTTGTAGGGTTTAATGCCATTTTTCAGCATGAGATAGGCTATACATGGCGGCCAGTATTAATGGTGGAGGAAAAACTCAGGGAAAATCACTGGAAAGAACCACTGACCCACAAGAAGCTACTGGCTAGCTTTCTCACATACCCACATTGACTGAATCTGAGACTCGAACCCACACAGATTGAGGTGAGATGGGAGTGATCTGTAACAGAGAGCACTTTAGACTACCCGGTCACTCTGGGCCCCACCTAAACTGATCCAATTTCTGTAAAATTTCTATTTTAAGTGCATATTTATGCAGACAGGATTATTGTATTGACTGTTAGATAACTAAATTGTTTTCATTCTTTGGTTACTTGCAGTGTCTATTGTAATTTAAAAATTGTGAACATTATAGATCAATAATGGGGTCTAATTCAATATGAATCAGTAATTGGTATTTTTCAGTATGAATCACTAATGGGTATATTTTTGTATAGATCAGTAATTGGTATATTGGTATATTTCAGTATGGATCAGTAATTGGTATATTGGTATATTTCACTATGGATCAGTAATGTGTATATTTCGCTATGGATCATTAATTGGTATATTTCAGTATGAATTAGAAGTGGGTATATTTCAGTATGGATTAGAAGTGGGTATATTTCAGTATGGATCAGTAATGTGTATATTTCACTATGGATCATTAATTGGTATATTTCAGTATGGATTTGTAATGGTTATATTTTGGTATGGATCAGTAATGGTTAGATTTCAGTATGGATCAATACTGGGTATAGTTCTGTATGGATTAGAAGTGGGTATATTTCAGTATGGATTAGAAGTGGGTATATTTCAGTATAGATTAGTAATGGGTATATTTCAGTATGGATCAGTAATGGGTATATTTCAGTATGGATCAGTAATGGGTATTGTTCTGTATGGATTAGAAGTGGGTATATTTCACTATGGATTAGAAGGGGGTATATTTCACTATGGATTAGTAATGAGTATATTTCAGTATGGATCAGTAATGTGTATATTTTAGTATGGATCAGTAATGGGAATATTTTAGTATTGACCTGTAGTAGGTACATTTTAATATCGATCAGTAATGCTTATATTATAAGAACAATAAGAAATGGGTATATTTCAGTATGGATCAGAAATTGGTATATTTCAATATAGATCAGTAATGAATACATTTCAGTATGTGTCATAATTGGATATATTTCAGTGTCAATCAGTAATGGGTATAGGTTAGTTTGGATCAGTAATTGGTATAGTTCAGCATGGATCAGTAATGGTCATAGTTCAGTATAGATCATTAATGCAGTGTATTTCAGTATGGATCAATTATGGTATATTTCAGTTTGGATCTGTAATGGGTATAGTTCACCATGGATCAGTAATGGTCATAGTTCAGTATGGATCTGTAATGGGTATAGTTCAGTATGGATCATTTATGGCTATATTTCAGTTTGGATCTGTAATGTGTATAGATCAGTTTGGATCTGTAATGGGTATAGTTCAGTTTGGATCTGTAATGGTTATAGTTCACCATGGATCAGTAATGGGTATAGTTCAATATGGATAATTTACGGCTATATTTCAGTTTGGATCTGTAATGGATATAGTTCACCATGGATCAGTAATGGGTATAGTTCAGTTCGGAACGTTAATGAGTATATTTAAGTATCGATCAGGAAGCATGTATATTTCAGTTTGGATCAGTAATGGGTATATTTCAGTGTGGATCAGTACTGGGTGTAATTTAAGGATATATCAGTCATGGGTATATTTCAGTATAGATCATTAATGAGTATATTTGAGTTTTGCCCAGTAATTGGTATATTTCAGGATAGATCATTTCTTGGTACATTTCAGTATGGATCAGTAATTGATATATTTTTTAGCATGGATTATTAATGGTATGGATCAGTAATGGGTATATTTTAAAGTAATATTATGTTGTTTTTTCCTTTTAAGTGAATAAAATAAATTGGTAATGAACATTGACCTCGACTGATTTTCAGCACTTGTGGACCATGCTGGTAGAAGATGCCAACCTTGAAGGAAACTTGAGGATCATAAAGGACTTCTTCCTGCTTGGGCGAGGAGAGTTATATCTGGCCTTCATTGATCAAGCACAGAATCTGCTGAGAATTCAACCCACAGGCACAACAGAACATGGTGTGTATAGTTTGTAACTTCACCCTGTTTGACTTAATTATGCCTACAATCTTTCATTTAGCTAGGAAGAAATGTAGTGTTAAATGTTGTTATATGTCCGTTGTCATCACTTACAAGGTGGACAGACAGATGTTGGTGAGGAATGTAGTGTTAACTTCATCCCTGCTTGACTTAATTTTACTTAAAATCTTTCATTTAGCTAGGAGGGAATGTAGTGTTAACTTCATCCCTGCTTGACTTAATTTTGCTTACAATCTTTCATTTAGCTAGGAAGGAATGTAGTGTTTACTTCATCCCTACTTGACTTAATTTTGCTTATAATCTTTCATCTAGCTGTGAAGGCAGTGAGTTGCCAGGCTTGAGAATTAGTTTGCCGTATTGCCAAAGTAGTCATTAGAGCATCTCACCACATGATCTGATAAGAAGAGATGACCATTTGCAGTATTCTTCTGTCAAACCCCACCATGTGGCAACCCTTTGCTCTCTTCCTTTCAGTGTCCCTTTTTGTTTGAATGTCATATAGGAGTTGAGAAGCAAGCAATACTTGATCCTGACCTAAATCGGACACTTCCTTCACTGGCAAGGCAGGAAGCAGCTAGCAACAAAGAATACCTTTGCAAGCCTCCTAGCAGGAAGTCACATTCTTTACATGCAGATACCAGTTTGTGTGTGTGTGTGGGGGGGGAGTACAAGCACGATTTTTTCCATGCTTCTCAACACTTAGCATCATGTTGTTGGTAAAATAGAAAGCTCTTCATATCAATCTCTTGGAAATGAAGGACATTCTCCGAGGATTCATGCTAGGAGTGAACATATCAAGGGGAAAGCAATTATGATATTATTATTATTGGACAAAATATTTGTAGTCTTTTTACACAATTGTATGGGAGTTCCTTCATTGGTTTGCCTAAAACAATATTAACATACAATTCCAATACATCCCGGGCAAGCTGAGTCTTGGCTGATTCATTATTAAAGAGAAGACAGCTGCTTCATATATGTTATGGTTGCTCCATTCAACCATCTTTCATTGAGTTTGTGCTTTTTGGAGCAAATCAGTGTTAGACCTATATAAGGTGGAACAACAAACTCCACACCTTCAACCAGCAGGATTGATTCTTAAATTCATTAAGAAGATGGGGAGAAGGCTTGCAAAATAGTTCTGATTGCTTCTTTCAAATAGGACAGATTCAGGGTTAACAGTGTTTGATTTCATGACAAATGTGCTTAGTTGAGATCATTTGTATACCTTCTGTGTCCAAAGAAGCTCCATTACACCTGGATTTTGTCAGGGATGCCTTGCATGAAGAAGAATTGTACTTAAGTTGTGGAGAAAATCTTGACAGCTAATAGGCCCTGCCACTTTGAAAGTTTATAAAGGGGTAGTTTTCTTGTGGCAGAGAGTATGATTGCCATCATCATGTGAAATGGGGGAAAACATTCTAAAAATTATGTAAAGTTGAGAGAAAGCAACAAGCCATTGAGCTGCATAGGGTTGAAACTGAAGTTTGTGGAACTCTACTAAAACTAAATGAAGTGTTCTTTTACATTGCAAATTTTC
The DNA here is from genome assembly GCA_030141615.1 of Unio pictorum. Lineage (NCBI taxonomy): Eukaryota > Metazoa > Mollusca > Bivalvia > Unionida > Unionidae > Unio > Unio pictorum. The sequence continues at coordinate 24,237,369 of JARLTB010000042.1, forward strand.
ATGAATCTTTCTTGTATTTTCAGTATCACAAATGTAATACCTTGTCATAATGTCATGGCAATTAAAGGATAGTGTGTAAGGTATCACGATGTACATAAAATGTATTTAATAATTTTTACTTGTTTGTTGAATGAAATCTTATCATATTTGATCATCAACTAGAATGATATAAATGTGCTATCTCATCTTGTCTCACCTGTTTTACAAAACATGTTTTTATGTATTATTTTTATTACACAATGACTGTATACTCATTTATAAGTCAAGTCCAGCAGCAAACACTATAGATCCTGGTCTGCCATTTCATAATGCACTGGCAAATTAGAATCTATGATTTTAGTTCTTCTGTTCTACTGATTACTCCTAACAAACTGCATAGACCCAGATCTGCCAGTGCTTTATGCTATTGCTCTTGACTCATAAGTGAGTAGATATGGTGTTCCTTTTTGTTTTCCAGATGTGAACATGGCTTTTCAGCAGGCAGCAAGGAATGTCTTAATTAGCGATGACAGTCTTCTGCAACGCTTCCATCTAACTGTGATTGCCAAACAAGATAAAAGTATGCTTGTTTAGTATGTGTATAGACCGTTACTATTGCAGAGAACAGAAATAAGATTTCACTCATACTTTTTTCAGCAGAATAGTGTTATTAAGAAAAGTGTTAACAGAAGGAAAAAAGTCCAAAGAATAAAACTGTTTGTTATGTTTACTTGGAAAAACACTAAATTCAGTCAACCTCAATATAAAAAACTTGGGGACAATGATTTCTGTAATTTATAAGGTTTTCAAGCCCAATATTTTCATTTTTTTCATAAACTTTATTGTAAAAATAATTTTTTTGGGAAACAACACAAAATCTGAAATGTTAAAATGAAAAGTATGTTATCTGAATTATATATCAGCTGATATCAATCCTTTATTTTGCTTCATTTGGCATCATTACCATTACCAGAGTTTTATTCTTGGCAAATAATTACAATTCCTGTATCAATGTATAATAATAATAATAATGAGGACTTTGTATAGCGCCTAATCTTTCGAAGCTCTAAGCGTTTTACACCATCAGTAATGATATGACTACACTACAGAACAACAAATGACAAAAACAATGAAATTGGAAAACATAAAAACATGCTGAAAACATATAAGATACAAAACATGATTAGGTCGCTAAGTTTGTCCCTGCAGTCGAAACAGGTGAGTCTTAAGAGCACTCTTAAAAGGGACCACTGTGTCTTTGTGTCTAATTTCAATGGGCAATTTGTTCCACATTGCCGGGCCTTGGAACGTTGTCCATATGACTTTGTTTTCACCTTGGGAACAATGAGTATACGATTATCAGAAGAAGAGCATAAGGATCTAGCTGGTGTATACACATGGGTGAGGCTGGATATGTATGTTGGACTGGAGTCTGTCATTGAAACATAGCACAGAGAACAAATTTTGTGTTTGATTCTGTATTGAATTGATAGCCAATGTAGGGTACAGAGCAGTGGTGAGGTATGCTCTGATCGAGGTACTCTAAAGATGATCCATGCAGCTGTGTTTAGAATTTTTTGAAGTTTCTGGAGTAAATATTGTGACGAACCAGACAGAATTGAGTTACAATAGTCCAGTCTTGAAAGTACTAATGAACACACAAGTGTTTTAGTGGCGTTAACTGAAAGATATTTACGAATGGAACTGATGCGTCTCAATTCAAGATATGCAGCCTTGCATATGTTCATGACATGTTGGTGCAGTGTGAGAGTACTGTCTAAAGTAACGCCTAGGTTCCGTACTGACTGTGAGAATTTAATGTTGGTGTTGCTGATATTTATTGTCTGAGGTAAAGGCTTGTTAAATGTAATCCATGATTTCACATCAGAAATGCACTTTTCTACTCCATGGATGGTAGCATCAACTTCATTTGGGTTGCTAGACTTGTATATTTGGGTGTCATCAGCATACAATTGGTGCGACACTGGGTGATGATCTATGACGCTTGAGAGCGGCTGAGTATACAGAATGAAGAGAACAGGTCCAAGAACAGATCCCTGTGGAACACCACAACATACGTCAAGTGGGCTGGAGTGTAATCCATTTGCAGATACAATTTGTGTCCTGTTAACTAAGTAGGACTTGAACCACTGTAAGGCTATATTCTGAATGCCATATACATGCTGGAGACGGTGAAGTAATATATCATGGTCTATTTTGTCAAATGCTGCAGATAAATCCAGGAGAGTGAGGAGGACTAATCTTTCCACTATCCAAAGCAGAGAGAATGTCACTAAATACTTTCAGAAGAGTAGTTTCTGTACTGTGGCAAGGGTGATATGCAGACTGTACATGCTAAAAAGACTGTTTGAATTCAAATGAGATACAAGTTGAGTTAGAACAACCTTTTCTAAGATTTTTTTATATGAATGGGATATTAGAAGCAGGGCGGTAGTTCTTTAAATCGTTATGGTCCAGTGTTGGTTTCTTCAGCAGTGGCTTTACGATGGCAGTTTTGAAAAATGAAGGGAATTCCCCTGATGAGAGAGAGATATTAATAACATCAGTTAGTGAAGGTAATATTGGGTCTAAGCACTCAAGCAGCAGTGATGTCGGAATTGGATCAAGTTCACAAAACTTTGGTGCACTTTTCATCACGATTGTCCGTACTAAATCAATGGTAACCTAATGGTTGTCGCTGAAATTCTGCATCATAACTGTATGATGACGAATCAGTTGAAATTGTGCTGTTAAGCGAATCTCTAATGGTTTGTACTTTGTCATCGAAGAAATTTGCAAATAGGTATGTCTAGTGGAGAGAAGGTTGTTGGAAGTGGTGTACATTTGTTCCTTGACATTAGTTTGTTAGTTATCTCGAAGAGCTCTTTGCAGCTGGAACTCTCTGTGATCTTAGTACTGTAGTGGGATGATTTGGCTAAATGGACTATGTTTGTGACGTTCTTCTTAGTGGCTTCATAGATTTGTTTATGAATAGTGAGTCTGTTGGAAAGACAAAGCCTCTCTGCTTTTCGGCAATGTCTTTTAGCAGTGCGAAGCTGGTCCCTAACACTGCTAAACCATGGAGTATAATCATTGCCATGTAATCAGACAAGATATGAATGGGTGGCTGAGTGGTCTAAAGCGCTCTCCGTTATGGATCACTGCCATCTCACCTCTGCGTGGGTTCGAGTCTCGGATTTGGCCAATGTGGGTATGTGGGAAAGCTTGCCAGTAGCTTCTCATGAGTCGATGGTTCTATCTGGGGTTTTTTCAGGGTTCTTCCTCCACCATTAATACTGGCTGCCATGTATAACCTATTGTGTGCTGAAAAGTGGTGTTAAACACTATAACAACACCATATATATATATATATATATATATATATATATATATATATATATATATATATATATATATATATATATATACAACAACAAGATATGAACAAACAGCTAATGAACCTATTACTATATCCATCATCTTAAGTTATGTTAATTTGTTTGTGATGTTAATGATGTAAGATTGAGAATACTTTATCCCAAAACCTTACATATTCTTTATTCTTGATAAAATGTACAAGACAACTCTTGTCCAGCAAATAGGCAGATTATTGTCGGAGGTGAGTAATTGTCAATGGAAATGACAAATATTTGATGTTGTGAAGTATTTTTGAAAGTTCCAATTTTTTCTTTAAATCCAAGGTTGACTATTTGAATTTTTTACAGTTCCTCATTTAAATATTTATATATAAAGTTCTATTGTTCATTAGGACTTATGAAGGATGGGGGGTATGTATTTTCGTTCAAGTAATTTTCTGAAATGATTTGTTTTCAAGAACTTTTACCATGAAATATTGACATTTTATAACATTCCTAAAGTTGCCCATCGTTACATATGCAGTTATAAGTTAATTGATAATCAAAAGTGTAATTAATTCTCCAGAAGAGTCCTCTGCAAGTGGTAGCAGTGCTTGGGGCCAATCTGATCGTGTGGAAAATGGCTGGAATTATCTTGGCTTGACTTATACAGTGGAGTGGCCACTTCATATTTTCTTCACGCCAAAAGTTCTAGAAAAGTAAGAAATACGTTGTATAGCAATCTGTTGATAAATGTTTTTATACATTTGAAAATTTTTGTATACAGCTGAGGACCATGAAATATATTGCTAGTTTCAACATATACTAGTTTCTTCTATCAGAGCATTGTAGCCTACAGTGATTCTGGTTCGCTTTATGGTATGTACACATTGTCCCTTCCCTATTGACATATGTATTGTTCTTAAGGTTAATATAGGACATACATTTATGATACAACACGTTTATGGGTTGGTTTGTTGTGGCATGTTTTAGTAATATCAACCCTTTACTACATTCTGCTTTAGTTGGTGACTTTTGTGTCATTTCTGCAGATTATTTTAATCAATTTCAAAGCATGGAAATCCACCATAACCCCTGATTTGTCATATTATGCATACATTGTTTCTGATTGATATGTAGTACAGGCTGCCAGGTTAGATGGTTTTTACTATTAGCTTGTTAGTCACATACTGATTTGCTAATCTATTTTCTCTCATCTTGTGTTGTTGCAGGAGTAATGTTTACTAAAAGTTTGACATGCATGTGAACAAAGGAAGGAGCTAAATGTGAAGTGTTTGGTTGGAAAACATATGCATTGCTGCAGCAAAGGGGAAAGAGATGGTCAAAGTCACTATAGGATACCTCTGATATCCTTAGTCTCCACACCAAATCAAATTCATTGGCAAGCCTTGCTTGTGGGAGGTTGCTGCAATTCCCCCCTCCTCTAACCCCTGGCCTGGCTAAAGTTTATTGCACAGAACTAACACGTTCTGTTGACATTAGTCTCGATCTGAAAGATGTATACTTCCACTTCCCTATCTACCCCATTTATTGCTAACTTCTACATTTACTGCCACATTGTTATCAAGTCACCGTTCTTCTCATCAACCCTTGGGCTTTCACTCACACTAAGGACTCCACCGTCTTCTCATTCCAGGTGTCGCCATCTACATTGACAGCAGCAATACTTGACTGCATCTTAAAGAAAAACATAAATTCTATTCTACTTTAAAGGTGGAATGATTTCCCTTTTCTGCCAGACCACCCAGACCTTTTCATGAACTGAGAAATTTAGACCTCCATACATCCCAGAATTTCATCCATATGGGCACAGACTTCTTAACCAACCAGAATTTAGCATGTCCCCTTGTGTTTCTGCTCCTAGAATTGTCGAACTCGTAGAGTCCATATCCATCAAGACATGGCTCTCATCAGTAGAATTTGCAGCTCCTCGGCTATTATATAGCAGTGAACTTGATCTCACTTGGACATCTCATTATGCTGGCCTTGCCAGCACAATGGCACCCCATTTTATGTCCTCTTAATGAAGCAGTCATGATCACACCAGAAATTTGATCATTCCCACATCATTGAGGCAATCCAGGCTGGCTGACTGTTGGAATCCCACTGAATAACTCCTGGCGGAAATGACGTAAGTACTGCTGCCAATGCACATGTTTGCCAACCTTCACTACCATTAGTGACACCTAGGGGTATAGACGCTATGCATCAATATCCTAGAAGGAAGGCTATGATAGTTGCCTTTCACTTCTGTAAGAATTGATCCTGGGGGCAAAATGGTCCTCTTTCAATCCAAAAAACACTGTGTTGGTGTCCTATATTATCAAAAAAGGGAGCTACCAGACTACTTGTCCGGTGTTCTAATTTGGCATTTTTCTATGTGGGTCCAACAATCTCCATATCAACATACAATTCAGACAGTAGGTTCACCAAGAACCAATCCAGAAGGGGTCATGTCTTTCACTTGGAATGTCTCCTCCATCAATTGGTCATTACTTGGTTTCACATGCTTCCAGGGCATCAGATGAATCGACCACTTGGTAATGAGGTGGAATCAAGAGCTACCCGCCTTTGTCCCGCCGAGTTCCAGAAACTGCATCTTGGGCTATGAGATGCACTGTCAGGCATCCGGAAGCTGTTGGCTGGAATGCAGAGAGTTAACCTCGAGTTTTCCACTCAAAGATTAAGTGTCAAAGAGACAACATTGGATCTGGTAGCACCAGTGACAGCAGCACAGACAGACACCAGACCCAACTAGACCAATCAACCCAGCCCTTTAGCTTTGCTGGATTTGCCAATGAAAATTTTGGTCAGTGAAAAGATCTCACCTTCACTTTCTGTGTCATGTGTGTGTGTATATAAGTCACAGATCAAGGGATCTCAGACTGTGTTACTTAGGTCATACGGAGAATGGGTTATCTTTCATATAGGGAATCCAGCCGCTCACCTCCAGAAGGATGCCTGTCAAAAATTAGACAATAAGATGATTTTCGTCTTTTAGTAAGGTTGGGTTCATGAGGTAACAGGCTAATATTCCTAATGTAATGTGATTAGGTAAATATTCTCAGAGAAACATAGTTTACTTTAAAATTTGCTTTCTCTTCTGAAACATGTTATCAGTGTTTGTAATGAATGAAGTTACTACATGTTCCATGCCAAAAAAGTGAAAACCAATCATGCGTATGAGTCAGTGGGCCACATAGCTAAAGTGATTACTAGGGCAGATCACCACTCCATTGACACCACCCTTTACATGTTTGTCTAACTTTGATACGATATGATGTGAGTGCTCTTTAGCTTTACACTCATTGTCATTTGGTTCCCTTGCTTTTGTAGTGGTCAGATAGAAAATCTACAGAAGCAGGTGGTGCAAGAAGTGCCCTTCCAAATCTCTCTACCTTATCCTCCATATTTTTGTTACCAACAATCTTCTTCACATTGGAGAGATGTTAGCACGAAGAAGGATAATGATAGCATCAATCTTAACAATCAGTGACTCCTCTGCAACAAGCCTTCAGATGGCAACTGAGTTTTGATTCTCCGAGGCGGTCTAATATTGTTGAAAAGAAATAAAGTTTCTCTTTTCCTAACCCTTCAACTTTCTAATCCCACTACTCAGAGAGAATTTCAGCGTTTTTCTGACTACTCCATTTTCATTATGGTATATCGATCTTTCTTGTACAATGAATGGGTGAGCCAAGTAGTTTTAGAGGGGCTTTTCATTTGCTTTGTTAGCTCCCCCCTCTAATTTTTGCATTCCCAGTCAGTGATGGATATTCCATTCGATCCTGTGAAAACTGATTTTAATGGAGTAGGTCACTTCGGTTCTATTCAAGTAGGTGGTTTGTGAAGTAAACATTTTACATATCAAAAGCCATGCAAAACTAAGACTGCTGATAGACTGTAGCCAGCTAACCAAATATATATTGTAACCAAAATTCAGAATGAAAGCATCATAATTAGGAAAAGTAATGGGTAAATGTCGTCCCTTGGTCCTGTGTGATATATTGACATTAAAGATGAAATATTCATCATTCTGGAATTGCTGGATTTGAGAGGTAGTTAAACTTCTCCCAATGTTAATGTTATTGGGTAAGCAGAGAAACATATTTTTTCTGACAAAAAGTTGTTTATTCAGTATCATAGAGCCATTAGTGTATCACCTAAATATTGTAATGGCTACTTTCTCTGAGTTTATAGTCATATGGTTTGAACTTTTTTCCACAATATATTGTTGTTTCTTTAGGAAACGATGATGGTGATAGCAACAGCCTACAAAATAGATGCTATGAGAGCCATTTTGAAAATTTTGTAATGCTTCTTATATCTGTTTGATAATATAAAAAGTGTGCTAATCAGACCTCAGATTTGATGACCATATCAGCCACCGCAAAAGTCTTGTAGTAGCTACTTTTTTCTCCTTAACAGATGATCTTATTGACATGAAAACATTTCATTGGACCTAAATAAATAAATATATATTACTCTTATTATGCTCAGATTGCATTTCTTTTACAATTATATTAGTAATAGTTACACTTATACCTTTCAGAGGATTGGCATGTACAACAAAGCAGTTCAGGTTCACATTTAATATAACTTCCCTTTGATAAGGTACATTGGTAAGTGATCATTAGGATTGATGGGTCGTGTTTTGACATCTAAAAGTTTGATAGCTTTAATTAGCATGTGATTATTTGACTGTGAGACATAATTATTGATTTCTATCCAAAATATCAAGGTCATAACCAAAATGCTGTGATAAAGACTTTTGTACTGCACTTCCAGTTATCTAGTGAACATGTCATTTCAGTTTTGTTACTGATTTTGTATGTCAGAAATGCTTTCTTTATACTCAGCAGTTGCTGAAATGGACTTATTTTGGAATCCTGGAAATTCTTTTCAACCAGTAAAGCATTATTCCCTTCAAGAGCATATTTTTTAGTGATGCAGTTAAAATCCATTTTTGGAGTATCATATGTTATTCTATCATAACATTATCAATTCAACTACATTTAAGAAAGGCATTCTAGTTACATTCCTGGAAAAACCTTTTTGAAAAGATATGTTGAAAATATTTTAAAGTCAAGGAATCATTTTAATAATTCTTTTTTCATTGATTTCCTTTAATCAGACTACAAAAATCTCATAATTTGAATATTTATCTGACAGGTATAATCATGTCTTCAAATTTCTCTTGGCCATTAAGAGAACTCAGATGGACCTACAGCATTGCTGGAGTTTGCAGATGCAGCACAGAAACAGGGTTTCAACTCCAGGGGACAGCACCAAGTGGCAACTAAGAACTCATATGAGTTTTCTTGTGGATAATCTCCAATATTATCTTCAGGTATTTATTATTTTGGATCATATTTATGATAATATATTTTTATTAACTTATTTTTTTTAATACATTTTTTTATTAGTTTTTATTTTTTTTCCATTTATTTTTCAATTTTATGAAGCCCAAATTAGTGGGAAAGCAAGACATATCAATCACTTTGTTTTTGGATTTTTGGATGTATTGGAGGGGTAAGTGAGCTTTGCATATTAACAATCTGAAGTTTGTAGCAAAAACAATTATTTTTTAATTTATATGTTTCCATGATTTTTGAGAATTCTGTTTCTGGTTTAGTTTGCAAAATTGTATAACTGCTAATATTTGGTGATTAACAGCATTAATTCAGCATTAAAATAATAGAACAGTCAGATAGTGCAAACTACAAATTAACATTTTTTTATGCAACAAATCTTGTATGAGGATATAGTGCCACCATTTCCTGCCCATCCATTTTTGGCATTTTAGTCAATTTTGAGACGGTATTGTTGTGATTTATGTTTTGTTTCTTGTGATTTTAGCACTAGAGAAAATGTATCAGTATAATGGTTGGAGAATTAAATCATGAAATATCAAAATGTATCACCTTATGTATTGTTAGCATTAATTTTCACGGTTTTGTAATAAAAATGCATTTTTCTCATTACATAAATTTTTGAATGGTAATGAGGGTATTTTTGTCTTTACAACTGGAAAACTTTTTATTGAAATTGGGGCTGCATGAAAAATAGTGAATTTACATATTATCTCCTTTTATCTAAAATTGCTAAAATAAAACTAAAAAATGTAATATACTCACATTTGTACAGATTTAACTTGATGATAAGAAGGATGATAAAAGTAGTAAGTTAACTTAACTGTTTTCTTCCAGGTTGATGTCATAGAATCTCAGTTTGGTATTTTAGTAGACAAAATAAAAAGCACAAGGGACTTTGAGGCAGTGCGGCTTGCACATGATCAATTTCTTGTGACACTTCTGTCACAGAGTTTTGTACATATGAAGTCTGTAAGTATATTTTTAAACATATCAATCATGATATTGCACACTTCCTTGATTCAAGAATATGGATCTTTGTAAACAGTCAATTACATTTGCAAAGCTTCTCCTTTAGGGAAATAGAAAAAAAAGTATTAGCCAGTAAACTTTATTTTTCAATAGGAATTAATTAGGAATTCTGTTTCAGCAGACTAAGAAGGAAGGTATTACTTATTAAATATGTTTGATATATTTGTAATGAGATGAATTTAAATATTTTTATTATATTTGTAATGGGATGGATTTAAATATATTTATTATGTTTGAAATGGGATGGATTTATTCAGTCCCTGTTAAGGCACAGATTTTGATTTTTAGTTGAGATCTAGATAGATTTTGGTTTTTTATGGTATTTTATAGCACAGCTACTTAAGTAGGTTATTAACTACCATGATTCCCAGCCGAGTCATACCAAAGACTGACAAAAATGAGGTTAGTATTAGGACTGGTCGGCCTGGTGTCAGGATAATATAACTGGGTGGGACATTTTTTCACTACCACTATAAGAAATTATTTCAGTTTAATCTCTTTAGAAGTTTATATTCAATTCAATCGGATAACATGAGTAGTATAGAAAGTAAAAGAAAGCATTTTGCGTATGATGAAGCATTCAAACTTAACCCTTAAAGTGCATGTCGCGACTATAGTCGCGCTGTTGTTTGTGGTCCCGTAGTGCATGTCGCGACTATAGTCGCGCTCGAGGTTAGCAACACTGATCGCATTCTATAACTTCATCTTGCCATAAATGCCTGTAAAACTATATTTGATTGGTTTGAAAAGGCCCGGAACAAGCATTCTGCAGTACTTTACTATATTATTAACGAAGTAATTTTACAAATGCTCGCTTCTAAACACATGGTAATTGTGCAAAGCTAAAAATGGCAGACGCTGAATACAAAGGTGATTTCTTGCAACAAATATTTGCTTCTGATAGTGATGCTAATAGTGATTTTGAATAATTTGAGGAAAATGACATTATTGGAGCAAGCGAGGTATTGATGGAAATACACATGAATGATTTTGAGCCAGTAATTTACGTGGAACTGGAGTCGGATGTACATGCTAGCTTGACATGAAAAGATGGCGCGCCTGTCAACCCCCATTCACTGGTAATTTAAAATTAAATGTCAAGATGGTGAATAATGAAACTACGGACTATTGAAGACTTTTTCTTAGATGATAGTAGATAGTAGATTGCATCTGATAGTAGATCAAACAAATCGTAATGCAGATCAGAGTTCATGGGGCAGACTTGAAGGAAAAAAGTCGCATGAAGAAATGGTGGCCTGTCACACCTGAGCATTTATAACGTTTTTGCATCGATTAAAACAATGGGTTTTTACATATGTCTGTTCTCGATTCCTAATGGGCTATTGATGATGTGATATCAACCACATACTTCAGCAAAAAAAATAAGTATGGGATAGATTTCAAGCTATTCCAAGCGATTTACACCTGTCAGACAATGAGAACAATTAAGGTGACTCTTCACACAAAATCAGCCCAATGATTGAACAAAAATAAAGCCGTTGCTGAGGTTTAATCACCAGATATGGTTCTCGGTTTGATGATATTATAATAAATAACATGTGATAGTTTTTCATGAACATTAATTGCTGACTGGAGGGTTTAAACATACCTCTGACATTCATGGAATGAATTTTTGCAAAACTGTCACCCTTCCTTTACCTGTGATTTTCACAATTTATGTATAACATTGTGACAGGCATAACATGTGCATGGTTGGACTACTAAAGAATATAACATTTCGTAGATATATTTGAACTTTTCCATCAAAAACAAACAAAAATACTGATGAAATACAATTATAACTTGTCATTTTACCTGTATTTACACCTGTACCTGCAAATATGTTAAACCTACACATGTGTCTTGATGCTAATCTTAAAGTATAGACACGCACCATCTTTTTTATGTAGGGTTTGTCTATCAATAGTGTATATTTAATGAAATACATGCAATTTAAAGACTGTGCAGTTTTCTTCTTTTCTCCCCTGAAACAATTCAGCACTGAGGGACCTTTTACTGCAAAACAATGCAGCACTTTAAGGGTTAACGTTATTGAATATGCAGAAGCAAATAACTGTGCTGCAGCACACAAATTTTTGTGAACGGGAATGGCGGCAATTCGTCTACGTGCTATGCAGATGGCAAAAATAATAAATATAAGTTGGCAGGTTTAATATTTGTTGCATCTGCCGGCTGGTGCTCTCGTTTTAAGAACCGACTATCGGATGACCATGATGACAATGATGACGTATATGACGAAAGCACGCCAGTAACAGAAGCCGAGTTTTGTGAACTGTTTGGCGAGTCTGATACAGAGCCCGATTTTAAAGGATTCTAAAAGTGATTGAACTTTTATAATTCATGATTTTATAATGAGGTTAATTAAATTTCCATTAAGACTTAACACTTTAGAATTGTTTTTATTTCAACATATACATTAGCTTTCTAACTTTCATTTTATTTAATAATGTGATTTGCCTAAATAAACGTATTCAGAACTCACTTTGTGCATCTTGTAATGTACAGGTAGTCTAGAAATTATGGGTCGGCTTATATGCAGGTCATGCACTTTATAACAGTTTTACCGATTCAGTTTGGGGGGGGGGTCGGCTTATACGCGAATGGGCTTATATGCGAGTATATATGGTATATACGGTATATAACATGTTTTATGTCTTCCATTTATTATTTAAAATTATTTTTATTAACAAATCTTCTAACAGTCGTTGTTGTTGTTGTAAGGTTTAATGCCATTTTTCATCACACAATAGGCTATACATGACGGCCATTATTAATGGTGGATGAAGAACCCAGGAAAACCTCCAAAAAAAACCACCAACCTGTAAGAAGCAGCTGGTAAGCTTTCTCACATACCCACATTAGCCGAATCTGAGACTCAAACCCTCACAGACAGAGGTGAGATGACAGTGATCCGTAACAGAGAGCACTTTAGACCACTCGGCCACTCATTGCCCCCTCTAACAGTCGTGAAAGATAGTATTTTATTACAGTGATAAAGTTGTATTAAAAATACCTCTAAATTTGGGGTGGGGCCTTTGCATCACTTGTCTTTAATATTTCATTGGATCTTTAAATTCTTGGTCAGGAGCAACCTCTTTGAAATGCATTAAAATTGAAAGTCACGAATAAAGTGCAGCCACAGTGTCTCTCTAATGTACACAACAACTCTTTCTTTCATTACAATGTGGTAGTTGGGGTCCATAGCTGCCAACTATATTATATCTGTACTGTGGTAAAATGAAAATGATCAGACAAATTTAATGAAGATGGGAGTTTGAGGATTAAACGAAATACTAGCCAAATGTATAGCAATAAGTTCAGTTTATATAAATATTCTTCACTTAATTCTGTTAGAGCATTTAATTTTGTAACATAATGATTCTCATTCAAATACATTCCCTAATCACATTAACATTAGGATGATTAGCCTGCTACCTCATGAATCAAGTCCTACTAAAGTTGAAAATTGTCTTTCTCTATCTCATATAGACAAAAGGCAATAACCTTGCCCGTTACCTCCGCTTAGCACTGCTATGCAATATTTCCCTTGCTTACTTCTGCACCTTTTTCCCACTCATTGGGGGAGTGTCCCCCCCCCAATTTTAGGCTGCCCAGTCAATGCAAGTCCCTTTACCTATATGAGCATGGCTTTTTGGCCTGAAAGTCCAGACACATGGGGTTTGTTTCAGATACTGTTCATAATACAGCCTTGAGGTCACCAGCTGTCCCAGCATGGGGACCCTTTTGATAAAATGGTCTGGCCAACTAGGATTTACTAGGATCTTAGTGTCAGCTCTATCCATTTACATACCCTTACTCTGATGGAGATTTTAGTGAGAAATCTGTCCGTCCAACCCAGATCATTGGGATGGCTGCTACCAGAGATAGCAGGACCATCTTCTATGCCACGAACATCCAGGCCAACCATATGCCAAGCAAACCAGCCGACTTCCATACATTCACTGCTTATCCACATTAGTAATATTTTCAAAGAAGGCAGACTTGAATCATTGATGATAACATAGTATGACTTTTCTAGAGCGTCAGGTGGAACCAGATAATGTCTCGATACACAGTGAGTGTTGACAAAGCATATTCACTCACTGTCTTCCATAAACAGGTCAAGTGCAGCAGCCATGCAAGATCTTCATTGTGCATTCAAGCACTTCTTGAAATGAACAGGGTTAAGTCATGGCACTCACAGGTACCACTTTCTTCCAGTGAAAACCAAAGAACAGGATACTACCCCTCAAGCCCTTACTTCTTTGCTGAAATGGGTTATGTGCTCGGTATCTCAGAAGATAGCTTCAAGAATACTACTACTCTTGAGATAGAGATTTCTATGAGCCTGGCATTCCTTCATAACATTTCAATCCAAGATATAGTAAAAGCCATTGGCTGGCATGTAGGAGTCAACCTTCTTGAGTTTTTATCTCAAGAATTTAGCTTTTCAGAGGCAAACATTGATTTTAATAGGTCCAATCACAGCAGCAGAGATGACCACCAGACCCATTTCAAATAATCAAAGCTAAATATTCCCTCAATCTATTACCTACATGTATTTGAATAACATTAGTGTGATTGGGAAATGTATTTGAAGGAGAAGCAAATTTTTAAGTAAATTGTGTTTCTCTAGGAACACTTATCCAATCACTTTACTAGAACTAACATAACAACCCTGCCATGTGAGCATCATCATGTGTGTGTGTGTGATTTGGATTTTTAATGTAGCTTTAACAATTTTTCAGTCACATCGCTACGATGTCTGCATTGAGGCAGTTTATAGTGATGTCTAGCACTGGGGCACCATGCCACAGACATGTAGCATGATGTCCCACTCAGTCACATTATCCTGACACCAGGCCGACCAGTCATAATACTAACCTCTTAATGCTGAACTCCAAGTGAGGTAGCTGTTAGTACTATTTTTGTCATTCTTTGGTATGACTCAGCCGGGGATCAAACCCATGACCTCCAACATCTGAGGTGGACGTTTTAACCACTAAGCCACCAGAGCAGTTCGCACCATGATGAGTATATCACTTAGCTAAATATCTGGCAACACCTGTAATTAGCATTAGCTTGTTGCCCTTTTTGTCTATATGAGGTAGAGAAAGCTGATTTCTGCTTTGAGTTGGGCTGGATTCGTGAGGTAGCAGGCTGATATCTTAATTTTAATGTGATTGGGTAAGTATTCTTGGAAAAACACACTCTACTTCAAATTTTGCTTTGTAAAAAAAAAAGAAACACAATACATGTACATATTGTCACACATTTGATAGACCCATATTGTCATATACTTGATAGACCCATATTGTCACACGTTTGATAGACCCATATTGTCATACATTTGATAGACACGTATTGTCACACATCTGATGCATATAATTCAAGTACATTTTATAATTTTGGTCCATAACAGTACCACATTATATATCCAAAATAATTCTATAATGAAGTGCATTACGATGATTGAGAGCTGAGTACATGTATTCTTTTTGATAACTTGTGGCTTTGCATCATGAAATGTGTGATGTTAAATCATGTTGGAACAAAACTTAAGAGGTAACATAGTAAAAGTAGTGGTGACTAGAGAATGACATTCTTAAATTTGTTTTGAAAATTGACACTGTAAAGGTGATGGCACTATTCATTGAACAAATAGCTAATATGTCAGCATTTTTGGTCCCTCATTTTTGTATAACCTGAAAACCTTGGATGGATTTAGCAACATAGCATATGGATTAAGAATTATTACCATCATACACATTCAGATACTAACAAGACACATTGTTAAATGAATTGATTTAGATAAATTCTTTACATATCAGGGATTTGTCTATTTGTTAACCTTTTTCTGTGTTGTAATAGGTTTCTCACTGCCTGAACGAGATTTTGGACCAGTGTGGAGCATTCTCCCGTCTTGTCTTCAACTGTGAGAATCCAATGACAGAAAGAGAAAGAACACATTTGGAAAATATAGCTAAGGTGGGAAAAAGCATTTTGTAGATGTATATGGAATATTACACAAAGTTTGTACATGGTACTTTAATCAACTGAATCAAAACAGTAGAAACAAATCTGAGAAATTAAAACTTGACACTTCATAATTAGTATAAACAATATTTTATTTAAAAAATACATCTTTTCACAATCAAAACTGCAAGAAAGCCTTGATTCTTTTTCGAAGTACATTTCCCAATAATAATATGTTAAAAACTCTTCCACTACCTCACAAGTTCAGCCCTACCAAGCAAACAACACCAATGTCTACAGCAGGGTAAAAAGTCATCTTCCGTTGAATAAGAGGGATTGACATCAGATCCCATCATTCATCAGTTACAAGTTTTGCTCCTGATGTGATGGCATGATTGTTGAGAGAGACCTTGCAATTTTTGTTCAGTTTTGTGCTGATTTTGAAGTCTGAACAACCCAAGAATGTACTCTCTGTAAAGGAAGTTTACTTGATCTACTCTCTCTCTCTAAATTTCACTCAGTTTTCATCCTAGTAAACATTTTGCCGGACAGTTCCTTAGATCATAGTCCCAGTGTTTGAAATGCACAGCAACACGTTTGCTGCCCATTTTTTTTATTTTACTACTTGATTAAAAATGATGGAAATGTTTTGTTTCTAAAACATTTGAAAAGAATGATCCCATTGACAGATTTGTTACTTGGTAATGCATGTTGTTACTGGATTACATAGTAGGTTGTAAATAGGTTGTAAATATTAGCGTCCTTCTTATTGAGATTTCACTGAAGCCCTGATAGTACAGAACGATTTCACGATCTTAATTGTAGATTCCACAGCCCCAGCTACCCACATTTTTATCACACCTTTTATCAGTTAAATGATAATTTGTTCTCGGGATTAGGATCATTTCAGTAAATTTCTCTGGCATTTATTTTATTTCTTATCATTCACTTCATTTTACTGTAAGTTTAGCATGACAACAACTGATTTTGCATGTATATAACATTATTTTTGGTTTCTTTAATTACTGGTAACAAGTGGCAGGATTAGTTTTGGGGCTTGCATGATCTTAAGGTTATCATCTCATCACCTGCATTGTTTGTACAGGTTGCTGGTTGCACCGCACATATCAAATATGTGATTTTTCGGTACAATGAGAGATAGGGGATGATCTCAGTGAAATAGTTGTTCTTGACCAGTGAGATAGCTAGAAAAAAGTCCAACAGTAATGTAGATTGGATCAGGATTGCTGCTGATGCTACCTCTGTGTCATATTTTCTGATGTTAGAGTAACTTGAGGTTAATAATCACTGACAGTGAAGAAGGACATCATTGCTAAAGCAGTTCTTCTTTGGCCATACCAGCACTAGACAGGTAGACTAGTTATGCTTTGGCGCTGAAGCATGTTTGAACCATACCTGGAGAACACTATACCACACAATCATACTGGTAAGGCTAAAGTGATAGATAGCTGGTACCAAAGCCCTCAGCATGACATTAGTTGGCCCTGTACCTCATCCAGGGAAAAGAAATATTTTCAAGATCTGGAACAGCTGGTTTGTAACATTGACATTATTTTTTTATTGCTCAATATAGTCTCTGTTCTTTTATCAATCCAAGCTAGCTAATTTCTGACAAGTGAGACCTCAGCAGGGCAGTTAACAGTCTTTTTGTAACTGCTTCTGTCAACTTCAGAGCTTCAAAACATTTTCTAAACCTCTGCTAGACATTTTACCAACATCCCCACACCAACTCTCATCCTGCCTGTTATACAGAGTTTGAGCTACCATTGACCCTTATGTTCTGAACATTCATTCAGTGTGCCTTTTTATATGCAAACTTGTGAATCCACTTTGATATTTTTGTTAGTGAAATAGAGCTTAATGCCAATACTTGTTTCATTGGAAACACTTCAAATGTGACGCACAACAACTCTAAATCTGATGATTTATTGTCTTTTAAGTAACCAGGAGTCTTGAATGGTGGCTGTTGTCCCTTTATTGCCTGCCTTATGCTTAGGCTCCTTAAGATTGAAATTGTCTTCCAAGATTTAGTGTTATAAAGTTGTCTGTAGTGTATTGAAAACAAAGATAAATGGTTAAACAAAAAAAAATGTAATAAGATATCTGCATTGTGATCATACTGAATACTATAGTAGAAACTGTTATAAGCAACCTCTACTATGAACAACCACCTGTCATATCCTACTACAATTGCAATTCATGGGTCGATTTTATTATCTAACTGCTGTCATGTGTGACCACCTGCTGAACGTGACCAGTGACCATGATGTCTTGGCTAGATGTACATTTCAACACTGCTATGAACGACCGCAGAGCAAAAACAGGGATAAACTCCACCAACCTTTTTTTAATCCAATGACCACTTATGCATTCTATTAAAAAAATAGGCTGGCTACCTATATCTGAAATTGTGTCTGTACGCTTATATTGTTTCATATTTTCTATTGTAAACCAGACTAAAGTACCTAATAGTTTTCACGTACTTAGCCTGGTTCCCAACCTTATTGTAACAGGACCATATGAGTGTGACCCAGCTTCCAGCTCTATGAACAACCTTATTGCAGGAACAGAGACAGACACCACTGACCTTTACGTAATCATTGGTAACAATGATTGTTTGAATAGTAACGATTGTTCTGATCAAAAACACGCATGAAATGAAAAAGGATTGTGGCTACTGGTTTGTATAAAGTGACAGATGGTACAGTTTGTAAACCCTTCAAATGTAAATGTCACAAATTTGCCATTGTAGTACCAAAATTATGGTACCGTAGTGGTCATGTATTTCTTTTTTGAGTTAAACCTTATTGCATGGAAGTAAAGAAGGTCTTTGTCTATTAAACCAGCAAGTTAGACTGGTTTGAGGCAATTGATAGATAGTGTTAAAGGCTTGTGATGTTTGTGATTAGTGATTACATCTCAGTCACCAGGCTGTTGTATTTTCAACTTGGTGAAACCAGATTGCATACTTTGTTTATAGAGTTAATCCATGTATGTCTTATTTGAATTAAGCCGTTGACTTTTGTCTGTAAGTATATGCTTGTTTCTGGATGAGATAACTGTTTTTTTCTATTTCATTGTCAGATATGCAATGCACATGTATAGCTTTGTCATGTTTTCCCAAAGCCTAGTCAAAGCTGTCTTCACAATTGTGTTTTGTTGGTAGAAAGGGCGGTTACTCATAACAGGTTTTACTGTAATAGCAAACTCCATATCACTCCAAAGAGCCATCAGACTGCAATAGCCATAGAATAACCCACTTTGCTCTATGGAGTGATATTCTAAGTGCTTTAGGACATGTGAACTAGGTTTACTTAGTGCCTTTATCAGTCTTCTTGCATATGTGCTGTTCGTTTACCCATTTTTGTACGGGTGTATGTGTATGTGCATTTATTTTTTATTATTTCTCTAATATGTCTTCTAATATGTTTATTTCAGAACTTCCAGAGACAATCCAGTTTCCTATTTAAGATCTTATCCAGTGTACGCAGCAATAATGCCAGCCCACACCTTGCTCAGCTTTTACTTCGACTTGATTTTAACAAGTACTTTACCATTGCAGGAGGGCAGCTGGGAATGTAAGTTTTTTTGTAAACCTCAAACTCTTAGCTCATTCTAATTCTGAATAGAGCATGAATATTAGCATTGCCTCCATGTGTCATGATGAAGCTTGCCATTGCTTCTCCCTCCACAGAGTTTGGTTGATTGTAAAGAAACTATGTTTAGTAGATATGTGGTTAGTGTAGGTGCACAAACCCAAGACCACAGAACTCGTCACATCTGCACTGCCCAGGCTTACAGAGAATTCTATACAGGAATTCATGTTTCTTTTCCCAAATCTTCAACTTTAAATCCTGGAACATTCTCTACACTTACAAAAATAAGTTTAAAATCTATATTTTATTAAATTCATTATGTCCATTTACAACTATAGTTTGAAAATGCAGCAGAACATAATCTTCATTTTCAAAAATAAATATTCAAATTTATATTCAGTTGAATTCATGATGTCAGTTTCCAGTCTAAGTTTAGATTTACCCATTTATGAATCCATACATGATCAGGTATAATTGTTGCCTCAAAGAGGATTAATATTTCATGAAGGTGATAAAAATACATTTTTACCACTTTGATGTCAGACAAGATGGTATCAGAGATAGTAAGGGATCCTTTCTTTATTGTGGCATAAATAAAGAAAAGGTTTGTTCGTGCATAGCTTTGTGCAAAAAAATGTGGCCATCATAATATTGTAGCTGATATCATCCTATTACTTTATCACCTTTATTACCCCATGAACATTAGGAGGATGGTTTTAAAGGTTTTATATGATTTGTAATTTGGGATCTTGCAGGTTGTTATCGCTTTTAATGTCATTTAGTTTAATATGATAAATATTTTAATTTTGGTTTTGTGGCTCATATTTAAGGTATCATATTTTGTGTAGAAATTATTATCATGAGCATGTACTTGTTTTAGTTTCTGTTGCAGCATAAAATAAATAAATTGCAAGAAAATATAGGTTCATTTACTTAGATCGCATGAAGTATATTTAGATGAAATTAGTTTCAGCTAAAATGTAATTTTTTTTGTTCTTTCAGATACTGAGCTATTGTTTAAAGAGGATGATGTAGTCACTTTGAAATAAGGTGTATCCCATGAATCCTAGTATATAAGTGTTTGTTTTATCAGTTTTGTTAAATATGTAAAATAAAAAAACAAATACTAATATTTCAAGAAGTTTTGTTTTTTTTAATTTTATTTCAAGATAGTTAACCTTTTTTGACCTAAATATGCATGCTGTCGCTATCAGCTCCAAACCAGAACAGTTTAAACAAAGGATGCTGCACGAGACAGCTGGGACTGTTTTAATTGGTTGGAAAGTGCTGTGTTAATACATCTCATGCATATTAATGCAGACTATTTGCATGAATGGTAGTGAGTGGGTCACCTATTGCTGTGCATAAACTATGCTTAAGTAAGCACATAAGTGACAATTTATACACAACAAAACACAGATCCAGTTAAGTTTTTTTTTATAATTATACTGTTTGCCTAGAAGGACTATATGCTGCTACTTATGAAGCTGTTTTGGTTCATTCTATCAGTGAGTGATTCAGCAGCTACTGAATGGCACAATGTGGTTGTACAGAGGTCACAGCTGGTCTGTGAAACTCCCTGACAGAATGTTATTGATAACCTTTGAGTAAAGTTTCTTCAGCGGAAACTGAAGGAGCCCAGTGAAGACTGGGCTGTCCAGTGAAGGTTGGGATGATAGCAGCAACTGTGTGGACTTCACTCGATGGTTTTGTTTGAATACATCATATAGTGCTGACATTAGATTCAGCACAAACAAACAAACTACACTAACAATGAAATAGATTCACAACCCTACAAATTCTTCCAAGTCTCTCCTCCTGAGGTATTCCTATAGAAAAAATTATATTATGCCAATGATTATTTCTTTTGAACCTTTGTATTGCATTTTATTTAAATTAAGTTTATGTTAAACATCATGATAGTCTGCCAGCTTACACAGTTACTGTTACAGTTAGAAATGAAGATAGATATGTTGGATGTGGTTTTCACAAATGGTCTGCCAGCTTACACAGTTGTTGTTACAGTTAGAAATGAACTTCAAGATAGAAATGTTGGATGTGGTTTTCACAAATGGTCTGCCAGCTTACACAGTTGTTGTTACAATTAGAAATGAAGATAGAAATGTTGGATGTGGTATTCACAAATGGTCTGCCAGCTTACACAGTTGTTGTTACAATTAGAAATGAAGATAGAAATGTTGGATGTGGTTTTCACAAATGGTCTGCCAGCTTACACAGTTGTTGTTACAATTAGAAATGAAGATAGAAATGTTGGATGTGGTTTTCACAAATGGTCTGCCAGCTTACACAGTTGTTGTTACAATTAGAAATGAAGATAGAAATGTTGGATGTGGTTTTCACAAATGGTCTGCCAGCTTACACAGTTGTTGTTACAATTAGAAATGAAGATAGAAATGTTGGATGTGGTTTTCACAAATGGTTTGCCAGCTTACACAGTTGTTGTTACAATTAGAAATGAAGATAGAAATGTTGGATGTGGTTTTCATAAATGGTCTGCCAGCTTACACAGTTGTTGTTACAATTAGAAATGAAGATAGAAATGTTGGATGTGGTTTTCACAAATGGTCTGCCAGCTTACACAGTTGTTGTTACAATTAGAAATGAAGATAGAAATGTTGGATGTGGTTTTCACAAATGGTCTGCCAGCTTACACAGTTGTTGTTACAGTTAGAAATGAAGATAGAAATGTTGGATGTGGTTTTCACAAATGGTCTGCCAGCTTACACAGTTGTTGTTACAATTAGAAATGAAGATAGAAATGTTGGATGTGGTTTTCACAAATGGTCTACCAGCTTACACAGTTGTTGTTACAATTAGAAATGAAGATAGAAATGTTGGATGTGGTTTTCACAAATGGTCTGCCAGCTTACACAGTTGTTGTTACAATTAGAAATGAAGATAGAAATGTTGGATGTGGTTTTCACAAATGGTCTGCCAGCTTACACAGTTGTTGTTACAGTTAGAAATGAAGATAGAAATGTTGGATGTGGTTTTCACAAATGGTCTGCCAGCTTACACAGTTGTTGTTACAATTAGAAATGAAGATAGAAATGTTGGATGTGGTTTTCACAAATGGTCTGCCAGCTTACACAGTTGTTGTTACAATTAGAAATGAAGATAGAAATGTTGGATGTGGTTTTCACAAATGGTCTGCCAGCTTACACAGTTGTTGTTACAATTAGAAATGAAGATAGAAATGTTGGATGTGCCAATTTTCACCAAATTTCATGTAGAGCATACAGCAACAACTTCTTTAAATTTTGCTCAAAGGATATTAATAAGTCTCAATAGGCATCTATGAGTAAATATAAAAGCTAACAAAAACTCAACCATGAATAGTTTGCAAAGTTTTGTTAAATGTTACACATAGGTCTGTTTACAGAGACTTTTATTGAATGTCAGAGACCGATTCACAGATGCCTTTAGTACTTGTCACAGAAACCTATTTACAGAGGCTTTTATTACAGGTCAGAGACCTGTTTACATAGGGCTCTGTTGAATGTCACACAAAAACCTGTTCACAGAGGCCTTCACTGCATGTCACAGAAATCTGTTTACAGAGGCCTTTATTGGATGTCACACAGAGATCTGTTTGCAGAGACCTTTTTATTGGGTTCTTGGATTTTTTCAAAACATTGTGAGCATGATACTCCAACTCTAGTGTGCCATGTTTTAAGACAAATTTTACTTGGCTTTAGCTAGAATCAAAGAATAATAATTTCATAATTTTTGCTAGATTTCAACAATATGGATGCACCACATTATTCAGGTATTCACCATGTGCCACACTGAAGAAGTTGCCACAACATCAATACTAATTTTTAGTTCTTTAGTAAAAGATGATATGTTGTATGCATAAAATGTAAATTTCGTATTCAAACCTATTTCTTTTTTTAATATGTTTATCAGTTATTCCACTACCTTTCAAATGCAGCCCTCCCTGTAGTAAAAGGACATTAGCACCTTTGGCTTTTCTTATCACTAAAATAGTCTGGATATTGTTCTTATGAAGTGATGGAAGTCAGATATGAGTGATCTCCTCTTTGATTGAGGATTGGCATAAAATTCCATTGTTTATCAGTTACTGCTGTGACTCATGCTATAATAGAAAACTCATTATGAAGCCTTCCAAGTTTCTTATATTCTGTACTTTTCTCCATGTCTCTTGAACAAAAGAATTTTCACATAAGTGAAGTAGACACTACTTACTGTCTCATAAAATTTTCATTCTGTTTTCATCATAGACAGTAATTCTTGATAGCAATTGAGTTCTTCTTTTGATATGAACCTGATACCATTACTTTACAAGTACAACCACTGCCTCACAGATCCATCCCTACCAAACTATTTTGTTAGTAGTCAAAATGCTTTCATCTACCCACATAGGTGGAGATGATTGTCTGAGTGATTTCCCCTTGATAGATTGTTGTTAAATCTCATTCATACAAAGTGCTCTGTGTGCAAATACTTTATGTTGAAGATATTCATACTGCATGCCTGAAATATAATTTGAGCCATACGTATGACATTTGGAAATTTGCACACTATGGACATGGAGTTGATGAACTACCATCTTGGCCAAACAGTACACACTGACTAATGAGAAATCAAAGAAATGCACCATCAGAGATAGAGAAGACATTAGTATTGCTGCCTCCATGAACAATTTTATACTTGGCAAAATGTGTAAAATGGAGAGTTTGCCAGTTGAAGTTAATTCTGCAGGTGTACTAGATTTGATCCAGAAGGGAGACTTTAAACTGTCCTGCATGGTGGTTGTTTCAAATGACCTTCATCTTTAGCATAGTAATGTCCTTTATATATGTCTAATAATGATTACCAAAGATCTCTAATGAAGACATCTCTGGTGGATGATGTGACCAAAACTCTTGAAATTTCACTATGTACATTTTTGCTGTCATTACAGATTTTCCCTAAATCACTTTCTGAGTAGCTTGAAAATGGTAATAATCTTCAGTGGCTATAGAATATTGCTATTATTTTTTAAATTATATATAACTGTTTTTCTCTGTACCATATGATAAATGGTGTTGTAGAGATACCAGTCATTTCCTCTTTAAATTCATTAACATTTATCTCATCCTTGCAGTGTCACTGTAAGTTGTAATCCTTTAACGTCTTGAAACCCAGTATATATGTATGTATGTATGTATGTATGTATGTATGTATGTATGTATGTATGTAATCAAGTATTCTCCTTCAGAATCAAGAGATAGCACATTACATTTACATTCAGATTGGTATATATATATATATATATATATATATATATATATATATATATATATATATATATATATATATATATATATATATCTATATACATACATACATACATACATACATACATACATACATACATACATACATACATACATATAGTAATCTCCGATAGAATCAAGGCATAGCACTTTACATTCAGTTTGGTATATATTTGTAATCTTATATAATTATTTATATAAACCTTGATTTATGTCTTTTGAATCTGGAATACTTGTAAATATGGAAATTAATTGTAAACATGAGAATAAATTACTAGGTCAACATCTGGGTGTGTCTGCTTTGCACGGATAACTATATCATCGATTTTGTGGCATCACCTTTGGATGAGATGATACAAGGGTTGGTGCTTAAAGTCATTCTGATTAGTGTTGTTTACTCATTGAGTTTGAATCTCCAGAATACAAATTAAAATCCTCAAATCTGAATGACAATACTAATTAATTTCATTTATAAAAGTTGTGCTAGTATTTTAAAGCATTCTCCTGTAATATTCAGTGATAGCACTGTCCATTCTGTTTGGTATATATTTATAATCTTAACTCTCCATTTATATCTTTGTTATATTTTAGTGGTTAGTTGTATTATTATTTGAAATCAGTGTTGGGAAGATATTTCTCAGTCCAAGTAATTAACCAGTTTATAAGTACAGACATCATAATTTTTAGTTTTTATGAGACTTTGTGATGGCATGGGTTAGTTTTGTAAAATGGTATAATTATTTAGTAGCTTGAGATTGGGCCAGAACATGATAAAATGTTGCAGGTTGGTATCATAATTTAGATGTGTTGTTTGGCTGTACCTTTCAGTATGAAATATTCATGACATGGACCAATATTTCTACCATGGAACAATTGGAAAGGAATCAGTACATTATTCTGAGATGCCTTTGATTATGGTTGTGGAAGAAGGTGGTGGAAGGGCATATGTTGGGTGTTTGTGCAATGCAGTTAGAGGTTGTGGTTTTGACTGACTCTGAGATGGAACAGGATTATTAATATTCAGAATTTGGCTTAGTGTGGACACAATGCAAATGGGAAACATGGATGAGCCATGTGAATGAGAAACAAGGTAAAGCTATGCAATCATGAAGTGATAGTTGCGTATTTGTGGTCATTGGTTGATTAGAGAACAGCTGTTTTTAGTCTTTGTGTGTTATGTAGAATGTTTTGAAGTCTTTGGAAATAGAGGAAAACAAGTGAGTTCCATCTAAACTGACACAGGTGCTTGAATTTGTTCAGGAGAGATGTCTTGTGTGTAACTATATATATATATATATATATATATATATATATATAACTTGCTCCTGAACCACTCCGGTAGCCTAGTGGTTAGAGCATCCACCGCAGAAGTAGGAGTTCGTGGGTTTGATCCCCACCCAAGTCATAAGTCATACCAAAGACTTACAAAAATGGTACTAACAGCTACCTCGCTTCGCGCTCAGAATTAAGAGGTTAGTGTTAGGACTGGTTGGCCTGGTGTCAGGATAATGTGACTGGGTGGGACATCATGCTACATGTCTGTGGTATGATGCCCTAGTGCTAGACATCACTATAAACTGCCACACTGCAGACATTGTAGCGATATGACTGAAAAATTGTTAAAGCTATGTTATAAATCCTAATCAAACAAACAAACAAACTTGCTCCTGACACTGTATGAATTGGATGAATGGAAGCCTTATTCACTGATTAAACAGAGTACATGGTCATGATTGTGTGTGTGAACATAACATAGGGAAAAGATTTTAGTATAGTATGGAGCCAATTGAATCTTGTGAAATTATGAAGATACACTTCCTTGGAATTTCTGAATACATGCTGGGTGTTTGTGATAATGATTATAATTCTTGAATTTCATTTTTCTGCAGACTCTTGGTCGTACATTTATGCAAAGATATTCATGTGGACTCTTGGTACATGTAATAACTTCTTGAAATTTCATTATAATTGTTTTATTCAAGCAGGAACAAGATAGTCATGCAACCCCAAGACATAAATTTCTTTTAGAACTCTCTCTCTCTCTCTCTCTCTCTCTCTCTCTCTCTCTCTCTCTCTCTCTCTCTCTCTCATCATACTTTAGCTGGACAAAAAGTATTCTTTATGTGTCATGAAATCTTGACCTATGTTTGTGTATGTCAGAGCTCTTAGAATACATACCAGATTCATTGTTTGAAAAAAAATGTAACAAAATATTGCTGCTCTAAAAAAAAAATCATAGGTAATAATTTTGACTTCATGTCACCCCTCTGGTGGCCTAGTGGTTAGAGTGTCCGCCGTGGAAGCAGGTCATGGGTTCGATCCCTGGCCGAGTCATGCCAATGACTTACAAAAATGGTACTAACAGCTGCCTCGCTTGGCGCTCATCATTAAGAGGTCAGTGTTATGACTGGTGTCAGGATAATGTGACTGGGTGGGACATCATGCTACATGTCTGTGGCATGATGTCCCAGTGCTAGACATCACTATAAACTGTCTCACTGCAGCCATCATAGCAATATGACTGAAAAATTGTTAAAGTTACATTAAAAATCCTAATAAAAAATCAATTTACTGCATGTCATGAATACTGAGCAAAACAGCTTTTAAAAAAAGAAGTCAGTCAGAATATGATTAAAATTATTTGTAACAATTTATATAATAAATATGGCTCATTAACTTTTGGACAAAGAGAATACTGTTTGCCTTGCATGATCAGAATTAACACTAAGCCAAGATTGCATGCAATACAGGCTGACAAAATAACCTCATTCATATGTGAATGTTGAAATATAACACTTTTTATTTAAAAAAATGATAAACGAAAAAATTGCCAGCCTAATGCAAAATTACATCTGGCTGCTACTGAGAATTGTAAAATTTAGGATATCTAAAATTTCATCAAGGGTTTATAAAAGATAAATCATATGAAACTTTCTAACCTTTGATTTAGTTGACACAAAATGATAATGTTAATTTTCCATCTCTAACTGCCACAATAAATGGCAGACTACTTTTCTCTCATCTGTCACTCTATTGGTGGATTTAAAGAGATTCTGAGAATGATAAAGGATAGTAGTTTTGTTTATAAAACTAGGAGAGTAGTAGAGGGTAGAGAGATTATAGAGGGGCTAGAGGAATTACTTTATTTATAATAGAGATCATAGTGCACTAGTGGTATAGGGAAGATATTTTTATATGGGATTTAAATTATACTTTTTAGCTCTTCTTTTACACACTACCAAAAAATAGTCAGTGAATGAATAATAAATGTTGGTTGTTTGTAAAGGTATATTTATCATTAAATTTATTGATATAGTCCAGATAGCCTTGCACATGATAAACTTCTATTCATTTGAACTAGAGTGCAACATATGACATAATAATTAATAATTTCAGTTGCAGGACAGAGAAATTAATATTTTATGCCAAAATATATTGTTTCATCATTAAAACAAGGCAGACTCATCTTGTGAAATAACCTATGAACCAGTTTTTAAAGAATAAAATATTTTACCTTAATGGTTCAAGATGGTGGCCTAATGTTAAATTTCCTTTATGCTGCAAACTGCTATTCCCTTGAAAAATGTATTTTTTTGACACAGATTATAATTTCCATATTAAATTAGGATTGTGCCCCATACTGCTCATCTTCGCTATCAAGGTTCCCACATTTTGACACTATCTACACCTTGGCCGATTAAGCAGATATTTCTGTGCTTCAGGTCTGTGAATTTAATTGGATGTGGCAGCAAGCCATCACATCGAATCAAAGTTAAGTTGTTCAAATTTGAACTACACTCTTACATGATCTAGAAAAGGGGAGCACACTATTTGAGTGGACTCATAAATAAGTAATTGTCCACTACCAATTCATGTTTTGTCACAAATACCTTTCACTCAAATACATCTGTAATGGCTTCACCCTAGTACTTAGTCTTACTTTTGATGTTAAACTTACAAAGTATTATTTTGAAGTCAATTGCCCCTGCCATTTTCGGCTGATGGAGAATGCTCAGCTGTTGCCTGCAATTAGTTGGCTGTACATGTATTTACTAAGGAGGCAGCTCATGAAATTCAATAGATGTTTCAAGGACAAAGCACTAAAATATCTGCTCAATCAGCTAATGTGAAGATAGGGTTAACATAACGGAACCATGTTAAATTTTCCTTATTCTCCAGACTGCTCTTCCCATGTTAAATTCCCTTTATATTACATATTGGTTTTAGCTTGTTTTATATGAGAGTCCCCTTATGTGCCAGATGTTCATTATGTACTACTTAAAGTGAGAGAAGTCAGAAAGGGAGCTGTAGAGTCTCAACAAATGTGGGAGAGAGTCCAGCAATAGCTGATGCAGAGGGAAGAAATGCAAGAAAACTGGGATATAGAGATGGAACTGGAGTTGCAGGAACAGCAATACAGTGGGACCCCGCTATAACACGGTAGTTGGTAGCCATAGAATCTGACCGGGCTATGAACCGAACCGTGTTATAAGCAACCATGTACAATACCAACACATTTTTGGATTTAATTGGGGGGGGGGGGTTACATAAAGACGGGTGCGAAAATGCATGGCACAATTACCATTTTTGATCAATATATATATTAAATGAGAAAAACATTTGTGGTAACAGAAATTGCAGATATAATATATTACTTTATTCAGAGAACCATGCATTGATACATACACGTGTCTAATTTATGTATACATGTATAATCTATTGCATGAAAAGAGTATCAACACCGTGTACTCACCAGCGAATTTCGTAACATACATTGAATCCATAATACAAATATTTCCATCGAAAATATCCACACACGGATGTAAAATATTCAATAATTTTATCACTGATCATTATGTGACTGAATTCATTGAAAAGAAAAAAAACAAAAAATACGTAACGGGTGTACGTAATGAATGATGAAATAGTACATGTCCATAGATTAAATAATGGAAGCTACAGTGTATTCTTATAATAACTACATGTACATCTCAGGATATCTCTGTCTCTGAATTCAGTCATTGTAAATTTCAGCACATTTTCCCACCCAAGCTGCTAGTCAAAGTCCTTTGAACTTGCCGCCCAGTTATTGCGTCATGTTCTTTTGATGTACTCTAATAAATACAGCAGGCAGAACTGGCTTAACCACTGAATTATGTCACTGTTTAGCTCGGCAGTTCACTTTGATGATAAACAATGTACTTAAATTAATTGATTTATACATTCTGGTGAGAATCTTTTATCAACCGCCGCATTGGCTGTTGCTTAGTTGTGTATGAAATTAAGAGAACATATATCGGAGATTATTTTGAGCAACGATTGTATTCGGAATGCATTCAAGACAAACACAAAGTAGACACGATGGCTTCATTACTCGGGAATCAGTAATTATAATATTGACACTTATGAGCTGTAATTTTTCAACAATAAACAAAGATCAAAGTTCTCAGTAGGCCCAGCAATTGGTTCGTATTTCTGACGTTTGTTTTGGCACAAAACTAGAAGAAATTTGATAATACATTTTCTACACGTTCTTTTTCGCACTGTTTAGACGAATATGAGAATGATAATTAAACTCTTAATTTTTTTTTTTTTCATACTTAATTTTTTTTTTTTTTGGTCTTTGAGAAAAATACCTGTAATAAATTACCCGAAATTTCGGGAGCCATGCCACGACCGGGTTATATCCGAATTCGGGTTATAGCAGGGCGGGTTATAGCGGGGTCCCACTGTATTAACATTTTAAGTTACACCCTGCAAACACAAAATGAGAGATTAAAGCAGAGGTTCCACATTTTTACATTACAGCAATATAATAAATTGAATAACTTATTATAAGAAAAAAGATTTCACCCAAAAAATAAATTTGCTACATTTACACTTGAGTTCCCCTCATACTGGCGATTGGGTTTGTTTCATTGTATATGTCAGTATGATGCATCGGGATCGGTTTTAAAATCAGCATTTTAGTTGTTTATAAAATGGCGACGGAGGGAACCTTGGAAAACAGAAGCAATCGTATTTATTGCATTTTTGCTGATGTTCATTTATGTCTCAACTGTTAATTAGATTTAGATAGAAGAAGAAGGCATGCCCAAAGAAAAGAAGAGGCAAAGAAGCCCAGAGAGTTCTTATAGGCATCACAAACACAAGAAACGTAGGTCCTCTGACGAGAGACGGCAAGATGATTGCCGTGGTCGAAAACATGGCAATCATAGAAGTAATAGACCAGGAGTCAGTATTTCAGAAAGCAAAAAATATTTTGAACATGATCGGGCAGAATACCCTGAAAAGTCAAGTTGTAAAGATGGTGCTAAAATCTCAGTAGAAGAAAGAAACAGTAGTAAAGAGGCGGCTATAGCAACGCCAGCAGAAGCTGACAACAGTGTTCAGGGGATGTATAACAAAGATGAAGAAGAATCTGAAGTTGACGTTAATTTTGATTTCACAAAGTATAAGCAATCCCTAAACAGAATTTTCTTCAGGGAGTCAGACCTTTTGAAAAGGTATACACAAGTTATTGTTTTCCCATTAGTAGTTGTGAGTGATTCTATTACGATGACATTTATTCTAAATTCATTACACCTGTAAAGTCCTCGGTATCATGAATGTTCACACCCAGTATTAAGAAGGAGTGTTCTCTCTTATTGTAAAACCACTCCAACTATTGTCAAATTTTAAATAAATAATTACACTACAGTTTGTAAAATGAAGAAAGTCAACTCTGGTACCAGAATGTATGATCCAAGTATGTCGATATCCTTCAGAAGTGCAGTGTACAAGTTGCATTTAACTCAAGTAAGAAATGTAACTTCATTTTCATTCAGAGTATAAAAGTTTAACCACCATATTTAAGACAAGAAGATAATTTCTTCAAAGCATGATCTAAATGATAAATATCATAAGTCTAAATGTCATTGTGAAAAGCATTTGATTTTTCAACCCTTTATACAAACTGACCATAAAATATAATTTTCAAAATCAATAAAGCATTAGTTCAGATCAATAGTGGAATAGTCATAGTAAACGGATGCCTCTGGTCCTACTTCTCTGGTGATCAAGGTAAGGGAAAAAGGTAACTGAAAAGATGTATATTACCTCAGTTATAAAAATTTATTAAAAAAATTGCTACACAAAAAAAAGAAGATAAAAAAGAATCGGCTGTGCTTATGTAGCATATTGATGCTGAATCCTTACAAAAGATTTGCCTCCTTAAAAGGAGTTAAGAGGGGATACTATTATAAAACATAAGCTGCTGTTGTACCACTGGAAATAACAACATACCGTAGCTGAAACAATGTACTATAGTATCATATAATTTTGTTGGGCTCAATTTCCACGGTTTTGTATATAAAAAAAGCATTTTCTTGGGTACTTAAATTTGTGATTTTTGCTTGTCAAAGTTTGCCTTTTAGTAGATATTTAATTTCTTGTTTTAACTTCCACATACACTCAAAATAAAGAATACAAAAGAATAAAATAATGCCGATGCAAATAGCGGGCACATTAATGTTTAAAACGATACTACCACCTTTATCAGTAAAAATCAAAGAACTGGCAAGTTCAATACTTACACCATGCTTTTGACCAAGTGAATAATATCAGCCAAAGCCAACGATGCCAACAACACTAAAACAATACTTCCATTTTTATACGTGGCGGCCAGTATTAATGGTGCAGTAAGAATCCAGGAAACCCCATAAAGAACCACCAACCCACATGAAGCTACTGGCAAGCTTTCTCACATACCCACAGTGGCAGATTATGAGACTCGAACACACGCAGACAGAGGTGCGATGGCAGTAATCCGTAACGGAGAGCGCTATAGACCACTCGGCTGCTTGGGGACCTCCATATTGGATTGTACTATCATCCATAACAAAATTAGGCCATATTAAACCAACTTTTTTTTGCTGTAGCAACTTTGCAAGGTAATTCAGTCATGCCACAACATATCAGGAGGCATATCAGTTCACATAATTTCTTTTTATTTGATTTCATTGGGAAAGAAAGCATGATAAGTATTGAATTTTTTTCATCATTGAAGAAACTGGTATTTATTTCAGGGGTTCAGATAACTACAATGATTTTTGGACATTTCTGGTGAAATATCAAGACTTTCAAAGAAAGAGAGATGGCAGAAAAGAATCTAGTAGGTGCATTTAAATATGTAACTGCAGTCAATGGACTAAAAAGTTTATAATTGTTTATAGGAAAATGTATCAGTGATTGCTTTGTAGTAATAAACACCTTTTCATTCACATTTTAACAATTCAACTTTACATTTTAAACAATTCAACTTTAAATTGGTAGCGAGTTTATATTTAGTCATTAAGATGAATGTCTAGTTCTAAACATAACACTCATAAAAATAGCATCATAAATGTACATCGTCGGATTATAATATACAATACATACTTTTATATTTAATTACATTTTCTAGGTAGGATGTGAACAATATTTAAATGTTAGAGCAGGACATTACTGAGTTTTAGTTGCAGAAAAAAATATAAGAAAGTAGAAATATTTGTTAATTATATGTGTATGTAAACTTTTGTATTGAATTTAATCCGTTTTTCTTTTGAGTAATGGGTAAAGATCCTGAGTAAATGTACAAATCATGTTTTCAGCAAAAACAAAAT
This sequence comes from Unio pictorum, assembly GCA_030141615.1. Classification (NCBI taxonomy): domain Eukaryota; kingdom Metazoa; phylum Mollusca; class Bivalvia; order Unionida; family Unionidae; genus Unio; species Unio pictorum. The sequence goes on from JARLTB010000042.1 coordinate 24,270,688, forward strand.
TGAAACTGCCAGAAAGTAAATTTGGGTTGCCAAGAAACTATGACACATGCTACAGAATAAATACCTCAGTCATAAGCAAAGATGTAGAAATATTCCTCAAGAAAGGACGCCTTATTGGTAAGTTGTGTAGTCAAGATTTGTATTGCCTTTACACCAAAAGACAGACTGTATTTGTTATTTTAAGGTATTAAAAATGTATTATCAGGATCTTGATTGGTCAAAATTAAAAGCTATTGAAATACATAATATCCTGGAAATATATTAGGAATCCTGCCCATTGATTCAAAGTTTTTAAATTGAAGTTTTTAAAAGAAAAATTTGTCCACATCATATAATGTAACATTTCTGTCAACATTGGATTCTTTTTTATTTTATAACTTAATTGGTCTTGTTTAACCCAAAAATAAATTAAACAATTCTGACATAAAATGTAGATGTCAGAAATTGTTGTTGCTTTGTGAAAATGTAAACAATTAGGTGTGTTTTTGTTGTTGATCAGAAAATCTACTAAAGTCTTATGTGTTTGAGTACACATATCATAGTCCATGCTACCATCCAAAATGGACGAATAAGTAAAATATGTAAACTCGGCCTTCTTGTGTTAATGAAGAGAAAATGAGTTTGCCCTGTGACTTTTAGATGTACATTTGAGTTGCAGGTAGTTCCATTGTTATTTTGTAGCTGAAGGCAAAATATACTGTATTTCCCGGCCTATAAGTCTATTCGGAGTATAAGTCAAATTCAACAATTTTGTAAATTTTCCATCCTTCGTCCATATGTAAGTTGATTCGGAGTACAAGACGAGGCCAGGTCAATATCTTGGCTTCGTATTTTACGCTAGTAATGATATCGTTGTATGATATTCCATATTACTGGCAATCGTGAAATTGCATTACCGATGCTAACATGCTTGTGATTTTACTTCTGAACAAATCACTGCTATTTTATGTTATCAATTGACACAGCTGATTGAAAAACTCCATGCTTGTTTTATTATAATGGAAAGCACATCCATGTTGTAGTTCATTTTATTACCTGTAGTTACGAATGTAACTTATATAAACTTTCAGTGACACAATCCATTTATAAGTCGATTCGGAGTAAAAGACGAAGATCTGACTTTTAAGTAAAAAAAAGTATTGACATATCGGAGGGGAAAATCCAGTAGACATGCATTAATGCCAAAAATCAAACTCTTGCTGATTAACATTCATGATTTTAATAACTAAATGATCATTAACCAGACTAAAATAAAAATAATACCCAATTTCCACAGCATATCATTTGATGATGAAAACTTACAAACATGTTTCAAAATTGAAACAATAGAAATTAAATAGCAACTTGTGTTTTAAGAATAGAATTGACGAAAAGCTTTTTCTAACTTAAAAAGAAGATATTCAAAGAATTTAACTGCCATTTGTGCATTATTTTCTTCATAAAATAATTTTGAAACCAAAAGTGAACCTGTAATGGGGATATAGTAGCAGACATCTCTGTGTTTAGGAAATACCACTTTATTAGGTTGTTTTTGTAAACTATTGGAAAATTTAATAAAGAAAATGTGTGATTCATTTGTGATTGAAGATTTAGCCTAAAAATGTTATTATTTAGGTCAGAAACTTATGTTCCAATTCAGTCATGAAATTAGAGAAGCACTGTAAAGTTAAGGTGTTTTCTGACTTTAACTCATTTGTTTTTAAATACAAGAAAAGCAGGGAAGCAAATACTGTTTTAACCAATGTCTGATGTTACTTCAAGTAAATAGACAAAAAAAAAACATACATGTGCAATTCTGTCAATGGAGCATTGCAATAATGCTAGAATATAAGTGATTACATTTTTAAAAAATCCCGCTTTTAAAAAATAGATGCACTCGCATGTTAGTTGTGTCACAGCATGTTGATTCGGCTAGAAAGTAGGGTCTAGTTCATTCACATAGCAACTTTAATCCATTTGTGTGTTGTCTATGAATGGTTGCAGTAATGTTTTATTCTCTACAAAGAAATTAATCAAATTAATACAAACATTATGATCTAAAGATGTGTGCATTTGCTTCCATATACATGATACAGGGGTTGTTTAAAAAAGCATTGAAATCTTTTCAACAGCCATTTTATAGTTAACTTTCAGAAAGTTAAAAGACATGGGTTGTTTAAGCATTGTTGATTAAGCATTTTTAATGAGTCGCAATTACGATACTGTAATCTAGCTACTCTTAGTAATTAAAATTCATTGCAAGGTATAGCTTTTAAATTAACAATTTTTCAGTCATATTGCTACAATGACTGCATTTGGGCAGTTTATAGTGATGTCTAGCACTGGGGCATCGTGCCGCAGACATGTAGCATGATGTTTCATCGCGTCACATTATCCTGAGATTAGGCGTACAAGTCCTAACACTAACCTCTAACGCTGAGTGCCTAGCAAGGCATCTGTTAGTATCATTTTTTGTAAGTCTTTGGTATGACTCAGTTGGGGTTCAAACCCATTACCTCTTGCTTCTGAAGTATTCACTCCAACCACTAAGTCATCGGAGCAGTGTTCATATGTGATATATTTCAGTCATTTCCAAAATGAACTCAACAAGAATGACATGTTATTTTCAAGATAGTTTTATTCTGAATGCCTATTATTGAATAAATGGACCAAACACCATCAGATAAATGTCACATTACACAGTACTCAGCTAACCCATTGTTAACCTGACTAGGATTATAGTAGAACCTGTCTTGAAAGACCACCCCTTCTGGGGGAAAAATAATGGTCTCTCAAGACAGGTGGTCTCACATAACAGGTCATAACAGTATATAATGAATAATTCTGTGCATGGAAATTCTGGTCTCAAGACAGGTGGTGTCTCATAGCAGTTGTCTCTCAAGACAGGTTTTACTGTATGAGCTACAGAACTGCTGATTCTGATTGCGGGATTTTTCCCATCAAGGAAAGAAAAGATCATAAGAATCAAAGGTGGGTTATACACAGTGTGGAAGATTTACTCTTCTTAAATGGAAATAATTGGAGTGGTTGCTAAAACTTATATATATCAAACTTGTTGGGTTAAATCTGCTTAGTTATCAATGGGAGAGATAGGAAGATGGGGTTACAAAGTTCCCAAGGCAGTGAAATAAAGAACATATATATTTCACTGATATTTTTTGTGTGCATTTTTAAATGAAAACATACAATGATGCTATGGTGTACCGGTACTTACCCTCATGCTGCTGAAAATGACAGAAGAATCCTTATTTCCAATAATAAATTCATACCTTTCTTACATTTTTATACCAAAATCGAGTATGATCATTATATAAAAGCAATGCTTGGAATGTCTACTTTATAAAGCAGGAAGGAATCAACAACTTATTTTGTTGAATGAATCAATTTCATCAATATTGCATGAAAATTAAAATGTTGAAATCAAACTAGCTTTGTTAAATATTTTTCAGATGCAGAGGTAGACAAAGAATTGACCAGGACAAGAGTTAAACAGTTTCGAAATATTTTCCTGCATTATATTGACTTTGCACATAAACAGAAGGTAATAATTTGATATATTTGCTCATTATCAAGCCACAGAACTGGACCGACCAATCAAACAATTGTTCATTTGTTGTGTATTTAAACAATTCTTTATTTCTTGTGTAATCAAATAATTCTTCATTTTTTTGTAATAAAACAAAATCTTTCTTGTGTAATGAAATAATCTTTCATTCTTTTATCCTTTTTTTCACTCAGCATTGTAAACTTAAACAGTGATTTACTAGTAATACTTTGATAATTGTGTCAGTTTTCCCATGTTTTGCAATAATTATAAGTTAGATACCACCTGTCCTACTTACCTCTTTCCATTGTGTTGCTCTCCTTGCACCTATTTCTGAATGGAAGATTCCATATACTGACTTCTGATATTGTATAAGTCATCATGTACTTCAACATTGGCAGAATGTCTGGAAATAAAAATTCCCAAATAAACAATTGTAGAGTGGCCTATTTGATATAGAATGAATTAAATGAGTTGGTATTGTGTCAGTCACATATCAGACACACATACCTGACACATGCATATCTCCTAAAGGTAGAACCTTGACAGTGGAACATATTCTTTTTGAGTGTGTCAACTTCTGGTTGTCAGACAGAATTATTTTGATGTAAACTCAGTCAAGGAACTTTATGATGATATACCACTTTTGAAAATATTTGACTTTTTGAGGGAATTCAGTTTATAATGAAATATTTAACCAGCATTTTTAAAGTTTTAAGAATTTTACTTATGTTATCTTTATCTTTATTTTAATAGTGCTAAATAAGATGAAGTTGTATGGTATGTTTGATCTCAGATAATATTTTATTCTCACCCATTATTGGCTGTTAGTTAATTTCAAGAAATTAGTCAAATTAATGTCATTCACTATGTTGACTGTTTAGAGTTTAAGTTCTTTTAATGCAACCAAAAGACATTGTTTGAGACCTGACTCTAATAGTGCCCTTTCTGCTCAGTTGTACATGTACTATTCTCATGCATTAGAGTCATATGTCTTGTTATCTCATTACTCGAAAACATGGGATCCTGAGTGGCAGAGTGGTCTAAAACACTCACCATTATGGATCACTGCCATCTTGGCTTTGTATGCATGGGATCGATTCTTATGTTTGGCCAATGTGGGTATGTGAGAAAACTTGCCAGTACCTTCTCGTGGGTCAGTTGTTCTTTTCAGGATTTTCCCAGGTTCCTCCTTCACCATTTATAATGACAGCCATGTATAGCATATCTTGTGCTTAAAAATGGTGTAAAGCCCTTCAACAGGAACAACAACTGGAAATCATAAAATGTCTTTTGTTAATAGCATATGCAATTAGAGCACTAGCTGGAGTTATCTTCTTGCCCTGTTACTGGAAATGACAAAGTCTTAACTATAATTTTCTGATCCTTGGCTAGAAACCACATTATATTAATCTCACATGCTGTAAAGTCCTTAACTGGAGTGCTCTTGTTTTCCCCATTAGTGGAAATCACAAAATATCATGTATTAACCTCATGTGCATTAGAGGTGTATTCTTCTTATCCTATTACAGTAAGCAATAACATATTGTGCATTAATCTCACATGCATTAAGAAGACCCTTGAAAGCTCTGCCATCTCACCTCTGCATGGGTTCAAGTTTTTTCTCAGCCAATGTAGTTAGGTGAGAAAGAGATACCAGTAGTTTCCTATGGGTTGGTGATTCATACCAGGCTCTTCATGTGTTCTTCCACTAGTTATATTTGCTGCCTTGCATACAAACTTAAGCAACAAAAACTTGTACATTAAAGTCCTTACCCGGAGTGTTCTTGTTTCTCCATTACTGGAAATCACAAAATATTAATGAACATAAAGAAAATGTTTTACCCAATTAGCAATGAAACTAATTTTTATTTAAATTAATGTAATAATGATGTTCTAAAAAGGTTTTAGTGTAAAAGATACAAATACCAATAATTATCCAAATGAGTAGTTAGGAAATGCTCATCCTTTTTCTAATAAATTATTGTTGAAGTAATGTGTGGAAAGATTAACCTGTGAGTGTTAATTCATCAACATGACTTGTTATAATTTAATGGCTATCCTTGATGTGTTTATACTATTTAATTTTGGCATGAAAGAGACTATGTCTCATATTGTCTCTTTTAACAGACTATTGAGTACTAATTTTATTTATATACACTCAAACCCAGTTATCTCTATTATGTCGAGGGTATCGAAAAGTTGTAAACATAACTGGATCCCGAGATATCAGGGTTTAGCATCTGAATTAATAAAATTGAGACGTTCTGTTTCTAAAAACAAATGGCATTTCTAATGTACAATAAAAATAATAACTCAGTTATACCTGGTTGCAGAAAAAAGAAGAGGTTGAGAGTAACAAGTCACATAGTTTTACTTTTCCCATCCTTGCCATACGAGGTACTGGTAATAGTGCAAACGTCAGATGATTTCTTGTAAACTTTTTCTGAGATGGACATCAGAAGTTGCATTTGGTCAAATTAAGTGGGTCCACATTTTTTGGGACTGAAACTTATGCCCGGCATAATTGGGTTATCGACTTAACAGGGCTCGAGATAAGTGTGGAAACATGCACAACAAAGAATGCTTTTTTGAGGACCAGACCAAAATGTTCAACATATACAGGTTCTTGAGATAACCAGGGTCGAGATAAATGGGTTTGACTGTAGTGTCAAACCATTACGTTAAAAAAAAATATTTGTTTCCCACAATAATTTGCTTAAATAAATCCTAAGTCACTAATTTGCTGAAATGAATTATTCACCATAATTTAATTATGCTAAAAATAGTTTTGAATTACAGTATCTTATTATTATTATTATTTATTATAATAGTTTGCCAAACTGAAGAAAATTCGGCAAGATCAGGAGAACTTGCCAATCTTCCAGTATAAATCCATGATTGTGGAGAAAATCAAAGAACACCAGGTGGTAGTTGTAGCTGGAGACACTGGCTGTGGAAAATCTACACAGGTACTACAAGACGTTGAATTTTTGTAATAATTATCACAACTGGTGAAGGAGCTATGGCAGCTCATTTTGTAGAGCACTAGGCTGATAATCCATAGGTGGCAGGTTTAATTTCCAGTCAGGCCAGCCTGGTTTGGCTGCCTTTGTATCCTTGGGAAAGCACTTATCTCCCTTTTACTGAGCATGCTGAAGTCAGGTATGTGTTGAAAGTGCTATAAAAACCAACAAAACAAATCTTGATACTGAAACTTAATTTTTTTTGTAGGCATCAATTTTCAACAATTTATGAAAACAAAAAATGTTTTAGGGTACTTTCATTCTTGGAAGGGGAAGAGTTTCCTGTAATTAGAACATCCTCTGCCTCCTAGAAAAAGACCACTGATTTACTGGTAAAATAACTGCCTTTTTGAACTGTCCTCAAGCTTGTGATTTCAATTTTGTCAATGCAAAGTATAGGAATAATATTAAAAATTAAATGTGTAGGTGTTTCAATGATGGATGAAATACTAATGAATGTTACTTTTAACAGCTATTATTTTATAAGGATCTATTCTGTACACATCAAAGCATACTTTCATCAACCAAAAACGCGCAAGTCTGGGAATTATCAATATCATTACATCAGTCTTTTACATAGAGTTAACATTATTAAAAACTGTAATTGATTTATTTTTTAAAACGTGATCAGATGACAAGATTTTGGTTTAGAGTTAGTATGAATAAATCAGGAAAATAATAAATAACTCGTAGGCATGTCATTGTTCTGATTCAGATTAAATTGCATGGAAGAGTTGAGACTTAGCAACGTTTCTCCCTTTGCTTCTAGGTTCCTCAATATTTACTGCAAGCAGGGTTTGAGAACATTGCCTGCACACAGCCTCGGAGAATAGCGTGTATATCCCTGTCCAAGAGAGTGGGATATGAAACGCTTAATGAGTATGGCTCAGAAGTGGCATATCAGGTGGGGATTTTAGCTTCTTTCAAGAATTACAAAATTGTTCTTTTGTATATGAGTTTTGCTGTCAATGTTTTAGCAGTCCATATTGACATTATTTCAGAAGCATGAATCTTTGTTGTTAAAAGGTTTCTGAGATGCATGACATTTAGTATGTTTTCTTTTCATGGATATATTTTATAAAACATTTAAATGAGTGGCAAAGCCACTTGTAACAAGTTATGTGTATATTTAGTACCACAAGCTGAAATATATTTGGCAATAATGCATAAATAGAAACTTTACTTTTCATTATATTATGTTTTGCTTCTGAATGGAATCATTTACACACTTAAACACGACCATCAAATGCTTCTTATAATTTTCTTAAGATCGCTTGAATCATATTAACATATCACAAAAAAGTCAATTACGTCAAGGGACACAAGTCTGTAGTGTAGAAGATAACATTGAGATATCTTGGAGAAAAAGTAATTTCCATACCTTGAAGGTAATGTATTGCTCTGATATACAGAATGCTTGTATTTCTTACTGCTCTGATAATTTTTGTTGGAATATATATACAGTTCTACACACTAATATCGACATCACTTATGTCGACAAGCCGCCTATTTCGACAAAAATGCGAAATCCATGTCCCTTGGTCTACTATTACTACCAAAATTGTCATGCTTATGTCAACGTCTAGATAAAAATAAACGTACTTGTCAAAAGAAAGTTCTGACCTATACTTTGTTCAACAATTATTTGATCTTGCAGCCAGGCCTTTAATGTTGTGGTGTGATATATAAATAAAAAAGCAAGGAAAAACATCTGTTTTTTGTTTGGTCATATAAAGTTGGCCTCTTGCGATGACTCAAATAAAAGCAAAGAAAGAAGAATAATTCTTGCATTTAACAAAGTAATTGGGGCCCTAATTGGTCTAAAGCTCTCTCTGATATGGATCACTGCCATCTCACCTTTGTCTGCATTTATGTCCTGGATTTGGCCCATGGTGGTATGTGAGAAGGCTTGCCAGTAGCTTCTTGTGGGTTGGTAGTTCTTTCCAGGGTTTTCCTGGGTTCTTCCTCCACCATTAATAATGGCCACCATGTATAGTCTATCTTGTGCTGTAACATGGCATTAAACCCTACAACAACAACAACAACAAAGTGATCAGTGATTACAACAAGTTTATTGTGCTGTGAAAGTTTCATTTTTAACTTTATTTGTATTTACGATTGCTACCAACAGCAAATTAAATTTACAGTCTTTGGAAACTAAATATCTGACTGTTAAGGAACTTGAGAGCTGAACATCTCGCAAAGATGGCTGTGAAAACTTTTCACTTAAACATAACACCCTGTCATGATGGATGAAGCTGCTGAATCTATGAAGAAAGACTACATTGAAGATAATTGTGCTCCCCAAAGGAAAAAGCAGAAGACTGCTAAATTTGACCCACAACAAAATGATTCAATGAAACCCGCTTTGTACATTCCACCTTATCCATAGATTGATATAATAAGCGAAAAAGCGAAAGGATTTGCAAAACTTAGTGTGGAGAACTTTAATGCAACAACTGGTTGGTTCAGCCGCTTTAAAGTTCATCATAGCATTGGATACAAAAGGGTTTGTGGAGAATACATGTAACTGTTTAAACCAACTAGTTGACAGGTTTTATTTCCCTGTGAATAATCCCATCCCTTTGGTAGCATCAAATAAGATTTGAACAGACCGACCAAAATCTAGGCCAATTTAAGTACATGTACTTGAAGCATGTAAATAACAACTATCCAACCATGTGCTAATGCCGACATTGAATATCTGAATATCATAATGTTTCTCATATCAGGATGTGACAGATGCAATAATTTATTGTGGATTTTATTACACAAAGGTAACCAAAATGTAATTTGTCAATATACAAGTGTATTCTCACTGGTTTTATCTTCACATTTCCATTGTTTTCTCAAAGTATTAGTAATAATTTACTTAAAAATTTGCTTTCCATTGTTTTCTCAAAGTATTATTGCTACTCACTGACGACAGGTTACCCCTTACTGACAAATTCAACTTGTACCTTTATCAGACCCCCAACACTTATCTCGACATCTGCCTATGTCAACAATATTTCATCATGCCTGAGGATGTTAAAATAAACAGATAAGACTATATATATAGTGTTGACATAGAGAGTAAATTATTAAAATATTTAATTTAGGAATTTATATTTCATTAATATATTTTGCCAGTAATTTCCTATTTTTCACAGCAGCAAGGAGGGTGGACAGACTGAAACTATTTCAGAAAAATTGAAACTATTTCAGACAAATCGAAACTATTTCAGACAAACCAAAATTATTTCAAACCGAAACTATTTTATGTAGACAAAAAAAAGAGAAATAGTTTCGGTTTCTCACACTATGGAGACAGTCTCCAGAGTAAATAAAACCAACGCTGATGGCGTTTTGGAGACAAATTGTTTCAACCGAATATTTGATCAAGTCCGATACGATATCTTGACCTAGGGTCATGCAAATTTATCATTACAAATCCATGTGGAATTGACTGAGCGTGACTAAAGAAATTTCTAAAGAGATTATAATCCATATCACCGCCGCACCAAGTTTGCCAAATATTTCGTAGCGTATGTGTGTCAACTCCATTAAATACAGCAAGAATATTACAATTATCCCTGATCACTTTTGGTATTTGAGTGTATCGTTGAGTGACATATATTACATCAGTATTTTTATGTCTACCTTTGGAAAATATCCAAGCAGGAGTCTTTTGATTGTCTAGCATCACATCATCATATACGACTAAATTGTTAATATTTCCATCAATAAAATCAATGCTTGGTGCTTCCTTGATATCAGTTATGAATTCAATAATATCCTCATCGATTTCTGATTTTGCTTTCTCGTTAAAATCCTTTAACACCTCATAACATCGCTGATCGTCTACACTCAAAATACTAAATACAACTTGTTCTATTTCATCCATCTCGTTATTAAATTAAGTAGCAACTGTGTCTTGCCACTTCCAGATGGTCCAGTTATAATCATGCGAATAGAATTTGGTAGCGCTGCATGATGCTTAACTGGTTCTCGTGTTTTAGTCACCAAAAATCAATTAAATTCATCTTATTATAAATAAATTATGGATCTATATTGTGTGAAATGTAGGACGCATACACCAACAATTGACCCAACACCTACTACAACTAAAAATAACAGAGAAGCTATCACTGGCAAGTGTGAACAATGTGGTATAATTTTTTTTAGATTTGTTATAAAAAAGGGGAGGTGATATTGCAGCCAAACTAGTAAATTTACCAGGAACACCATGGGCAAAATATCCAGGAGAAAAACATCTTCCAGGGTATAGTTATTGTGGACCTGGGACAGGACTTGACATCAGACTCGATGATCAAAACCAACCCAAACCCAGTGAATATCCGATAAACGCAATTGATAAGGCGTGTCATGCTCATGTCATTGCTTATAAAAGCAGTAAATTGCAACATAGACATATTGCAGATGTGAAATTGATTCATGCGTTGAATTCTATCATGATAAATCCTTCAAAGAAAAATTAGCTTCATGGTTGATAAAATCGGCAATGAAAAGTAAATTAATGCTGGGTGCTGGTTATTAATAACAACATGGAATCTATTTATTATTCCCCAAGAGGATACTGGAGGGGTAAATCAGCAATCAGTAAACTCGCTAGCGTTGCAAAGGTGAAAAATACTACAGCAAAGGATTGGTTATCTAAACAGGCGATATGGCAGATTTATCTACAACCACTAAACAAATTAACTTCTCATATTTTGATGTCAGCGCCCATAATGATGTTCGTTAGGCAGATATATTATTTCTGCCGCATGATGGTGTTTACAAGTATGCGCTAACCATAGTTGATGTTGCGAGTAGATACAAACAAGCAGAGCCATTAAAGACAAAGTCATCAACTGAAGTGGCTTCTGCGTTTAAAAGGATTTATCAGCGGGGTCCTCTGCATTGGCCAAATCTATTACGATTTGATCCTGGCAGGGAATTTCAGGGTGCAGTGTTATCAACAATGAAGCATCATAATGTCACCATCAGATGAGGACATACTGCACTACATCGCAATCAGCCAAGTAAACTAAATTTGACCACTCGATGCGATCATCTACGATCCAAACAATCATATCGGATATAGTCAATCCCTGCGAATAATGTATCGTTGCAGCATATCCTAGCTTCCATGGGGATTTATCAGCACACAATGCATCTTCGACAACACCGATATCAACCAACACATTATCATTTAACACAAGAACCTGCTTCTCAGTCTGTCCTGGAATGTCTTAGTGTATCTGTAGGCCTATAACACAGCAGCAATGGAAGTGTTGCAAATGTTTCTTTGTGTGTGTTAAATAACCTCATCTGAAGTGTGTCTCTGACTATTTTTCTACTTGCCACTATCAAATCGTTTGGTCTCCACGCTTCCCAGAAATCATTTAATGGGGTTTCTGAAATTATTTCACGTGCTATTTTACACTGTATTCTATCCAGTTGTAATCTGATTAGTTTCTTAAACTCATGTAATTTTGGATCAAGTGATCTGTGATCAGTACTAATTTTTTCATAATAGTCTACAAAATTCTTCAGCCAATTATGTGAGGATAAACCGACGAATGGTGGTAGTTGATCATGATTGCAGCACTTTATCACTTTTGTATTCGCTAACAATAACCAATCAAGAAACTTTTGTAATACATCTAACGACACTGTGCATATCTCATCCCAAAAAATAATTTCAGGAATATATTTCTCACCCATTCGATCAGGAGTCCATTTGTCACCTTTCCATCAAAAGAAACTGTGATAAGTGCAAGCATTAATTCCTCGCTGTTTCATCTCTCTTGCAAGTCTGTGTGTTGGTGTTAGCACAATCATGTTTTATTTCCCTCGAAATAATTCATTCGCATGAGTTGTATTCCCTGACCAACCACAACTGTTTAGGTAACTGGTTTTATATCTACATATTGGATCGGATATCGAAGGTGTATTAGATAGTTCTGATATCTGATTATTTTTCAAGTAATTGTTTTTAATCGTAACATCTGTTGATTTAGAATAATCACGCAGTATTTCCTTTTTAATTCTCCATGATCCCCAACTCTCGTTGGAATTTGTAAATTCGGCCACTGTTTCTGTATGTTTTACATCTATATAAAATGAATCAGTGGCGACTCTAACCGCGGTGTCAGGAAATCTATTTATCATCGAAAGTAAATTAATAGAAAAGCATAAGCCAGAATAGACGCCCTTAAGTACGTATACTGAGGATTATCTCCGTCGTTGTAAGTAACAATTGTACAGAATTTTGTTCCATCAGACAAGGAAGTGTCTTTATGATTGATATATATACCCTTGGATGTTGCATCTGCGAATATAAAATTGTATTCAACATCATCTATAATTAATCGTGAAGAATACCGTTTGTGGTCATATTTTCCACCCGGGGTGAATTTACCAATTATTTTTCTACCGAGATCTTTTGCGTGTTTATTTCTACTTATTATTATAATACTATACTATCTAGACTATTGGGTTGTGGTAATCAGACTTCAGTTTGTTTTCGATATGATATAATTGCTTCACTGACAATCAGCGTTATCAGTATTTTAGAATCAATCATATACCATAATAACACTATTGGCATCCAGTGTTTTTCAGAGATGTGTCTACCAAACCAAACATAACAGCATGGATGAAGTCCTTTAGCGATTTTGAATGATACCACACGAGCGAATCCGGTTAGATCAAAATCGGGCAGTGGCCCATTAATCGCAACACAGGTCATTTCGTGTGTAGGATGCCCAAATCTTTTAAAATACTCAGAGCATTCACCCATCCCGAGAAAACTCCCTGGATAACACGCAATCATATCAACCGAAATAACACTTTCAGAGTCATATTTTGTATTCCATAATCCGCCATGCCCATATTCGACGCAGCTTGATTGTACATTTGAAAGAAATTCGGCTCTTGTTGGTTTCCATAGATTTCTCTTTCTTGTGAAATGAGCTGCAACTGACGGTATTGTTAAACAGTTTGTTAGTAATTGTTTGTCGTGTTCCATTGAAAAATCACTTGCTTGTTTTCTCATCTCATTGTGAAGAGCTTCAGTACGATATATTTCGCCGTTTGGTTTTACAAATTGATCAAATTTACACTCTTCATTTTCAAAACTCTGAAATAACCACACTGACACAGGATCCTTTTTACTTAACTTGTAAATAAAATCAAATAATTTCTCCTCAGAGAATTCTCCCTGAGAGATTTCCACAGGTAGATATTTTATAGTTTTATCCAGCTAAAATAATGTTACTGCGGGGATCCAAGTGTGTGTATTATGGTGAATAATTTTTTTGAGATCCCCTTGATTTATATTTTGATTCATATAATACCTCTCCTGTTATCGTCATTACGGTTATTGGAAATTTTAGTATCTGCTCTAGTTCGGCTACATTTTGAATTGTTGCACCTCTCTCCCTATTAGTTAAACCCCATTCGTTTATTTTTTTGCGTCTTAGATCCGTTAATTTGTTTCCATGCAATGCATTTGTAAATTGCTCTATTATTGGTTCTGCTACACAATTCAGCGACGAATGTTTCATTAGTTTTAGTTTCTCAATACTCTGTTTATCATTTATTGGATAGATCCCATAAACAACCGCAGTTACAGGATAAGCTCTCTTGTAATATGGTTTGTCAATTCCAGTCAGCGTTCCTGGTTTGGAATCCTGACTCACAGTGACAGTTCTTTTTTTATCAATCAGGATGGGTTCAAATTTGTCACGTATAATCCAATTTCCCATTTCTGAGCGGATAATGAATTTCACTCTAAGAAAATACTTTTTCTGGTCAAGATGCGAAATTATCACTGCTGCTCTTTCGTCGTTCATGGTAGCATCAACACTAACATTGATTAATGTTGACCAATAGTGAGATGCTCCATCGCGTTTCAATTCATTAAATGCATCATTGATTTTACCTATCATGCTTCTATCACTTATTAGACCCTTTGGTACATCAACAGAGACTCTATAGAGATTGAATTTAGCATTTTTCCAAGGCGTAATTTTCGATAATCTCTCGAACTCCTCCATATTATAATTAAAACAAGTATTTAAATAAAGAATTATGTATATTATGAATCATTGCAAATGGCTTATGATAGGATCAGTAACCATTTGTAACAAATCATGCAGAAATGAATTCTTCGGATATCATTTACAAAGCGTACGACGTGGGAGTTTGGGCCCGTTACCTTGCACACGATGTGGGGTAGGTGTGTGGGGTAAGTCGCAGTTGTGTCTCAATTGTGGTGGTAAGCGATACAGAGAGCTTAAGTGCTATTATGATAAACGAGTCAAGAACTCTATCAAAGATTCCGTCAATGACCTTGACTCCGTCAAGGACGAAATCATAAGAACGACTCAAGACTACATTAATAGATTCCTAAGTAATAATTAAACCAAATAATGAATTAGACAAATAATATATTGTATATAAATGAACCAAGAATTTCAACCGCATCCTACGATCAACAGTTATGAAGCATCTCGTAATGGTATTGTCAGAAACTGCAGGCTGAAGAAACCAGTCGGGTGGGACAATGGTCTTGGGTATTTGATGTTTACTGTTACAAGGAAAAGGTATCTCAACCTTCGGATAGTATATGAATGTTACAATGGATTGATCGAAGATGGTTTTGTAATCGTTCATATTGGTTCCAATCCTATGAATACCGTATATACTCGCGTATAATCCCGTTCGCGTATAAGCCGACCCCCCCCAGACTGAATTGGTAAAAGCGGTATAAAGTGCATGACCCGCGTATAAGCCGACTCATAAATTTTATACAAACGGTACATCACAAGATGCACAAAGTGAGTTCTGAATACGTTTATTTAGGTAAATCACATTATTAAATAAAATAAAACTAAAAAATCTAGTTTATATGTTGAAATAAAAACAATTCTGAAGTATTAAGTCTTAATGGAAATTTAATTAATCTAAAATCATGAATTATTAAAGTTCGATCACTGTTACAATCCTTCAAAATTTGGCTCTGTATCAGACTCGCCAAGCAGTTCATGAAACTCGGCTTCTGTTACGGGCGTGCTTTCATCATATACGTCGTCCCCCCCCCCGTACTTGCTTCTCGTTCACAACAAATTCGCGTGCTGCAGCACAGTTGTTATTTGCTTCTGCATATTCAATAACTTTAAGTCTGAATGCTGCATCATAAGCAGAACGCTTTCTTTTACTTCCAAAACTATTCATTTTATCCAATTGAATTGAATATAAACTTCTAGAGAGATTAAACTGAAATAATTTCTTTCAGTAGTTGTAGTATACTATTTATATACCTTATCCTGTAATTATTTCTATGTGTGGTTGGTTTTCAATTTGTATTTGATAATTATTTATCATTGTTATTTGTGTTGTGTTTTTAAACTATGGGTAGTGTGATTCAATTGATCAAACTATGATTGGTTTCAGCGTGGACATTATTCAAGTATTGTGACAGTTTATAACTTTGAGCAGAAACCATGTCCACTACCATACCTCATTAAACAATACATCTGAGAGTTGGCATCTATTAGTTAAGTCATAGGCATTGTGCAACAAAACAAACATATTATCCCCGAGGCATTTACCACAGATTAAGCATATGGTAGCTATTGTACAACAATCTTCCGCTAACAAACCACTTTGCTTTACAAACATCTAAACAATAGTTGTATATAAACTGTGGCTCCCGATTACTTCTAAAACACCTGTCAAAGAAATCCAACAAATTATATTGTTTTACAATTATTCACGCTGACTCGTATATTGCACTGTTATTTACCGTTCCTAAGCGTGCGCGCAACAAACCCCTATGGAGCCTCTCGCTACTCTCGATCAAAATGTTTATGGTATATACCTTCAGTATCGTAATTCTTTTATTTTTTTACGTAGATTCTTTTCATATTTACACTGAAATAAACTAGCGTACATTTCTACGAAACCGTAGAGTTTAATGATTACTGATTAGCTGAGGGTTAAATACTTGAATAGAGATTACTAATATGGTGGTTCTTTTGGAAAATACACGTATTTGCGTGGTTCAAATAACACATATGGCTGTATTTTCTGGTGGATGGACATCTGTCAAATAGACGTCAAGTACGTTAAAACATGTTTTTCATTCATTATCCTACCACTTATGTTAGAAAAAAATATTTGTTTTACTTCATGACAGGACAAATCTTATTAGCCATGTGGCATCATTAGGCATGTGATCTCGTATTCGGCGATCGACGAAAACAATAAATATTGGAAATCGAGGGGAAAAAGCATTATAAATTTCAGATTTGGAACTTGACCCGCAGATAAGCCGACCCTCCTTCTTTCAGGCCTTATTTTTGTCATAAATTTCTCGGCTTATACGCGAGTATATACGGTAATTCTTTATCGAATTTACAGGCTATTACTCAGAGTGAATATACCAAAAAAGGGAGAACTGGAAAACATCCAAAAAATGCAAAATGTATAAAGTCACTGAATACAGAAACTAACAAAGAAAGAATATTTCAATCAATGAATGAAGCTGGAAAATATTTTGATATTTGTAGAGCCTCATTATGATATGTAGCAGAAGGAATATATAAATCAGCACTTTCAAATCATTTTACAAATAGTATTCAATTCAAGTACATCTAAAATTCCATTTTGTACTATTATATATAACACCAAAAGGGAATAACTCATGTAGGCTTGTATATAATTTCAGAAATAGAGACAACTCCCTTGTTGGATCTCAACTGAAAACCACTATACATCACGTCACGTGAATTGGTGGGTTTTTCTTCTTTGCGTGTATATAAACAGCTGTATCGCCCCTTGTGCCGTGCGTGTTCATTGGAATTCGCTAGCCTGTCAACAACAGGCTAGGTGTTCTGATGTACCGCTTATATACACTAATATGTATATCTCTAGGCGTGATAACATGCGAAGGCATTTTAGAGCAAATAGAGATTGTGCCGTCTATATATCATATATACTTTAATTAAGAAATGTATGTAAATGTGACGTCATACACCAAGTATACCTTCTGGGGTTATAAACCATTATTTGACAGGTTAGATCCTCACACGGAGACTATGCTTCGTGGTACCTCTGGGTCTGCTCAAATGTAAATAACACCTGAGAGGCCCACATGGAGTTGTGCTGTCTTATGAAAATGGGTCAAAATTGACCCCTAGTTTTGTTGTATTGATATATAAATATCGAAAATATGAATGACATTATAAATGAGATTTCAGATTTGAAATATCAAAAAATACAATTGTCAGATAAATTAGATTGTAATCAGATTCTCTCTGATTTTCAAGATCTTGATATCGTTCAGAATAATAGATACATCTTGCCTTCACAGTATTCATTAATAAAACGAATTCAGCATGGGGTAAATGACTCATTGATATTTTGTAATAATGTAAACAAATTCGCCCTTTATTTACAGCTGTCAAAAAGGTCAGGGCTGAATTTGGCAAACAATATCAAGTCAAACTCACAATAAACTCCAGAATTAAAACAATTAAAAATATCATCAAACAAAATAGTATACTTGAAAACACTGAATGATCATCACTTCCCCTCTCGGCTACCCCAACATCGTAGTGAACACACACTAATTAGTTTTGTACTATATTGTACATGTCAATTGAAACACATATACCTAGCGACTAGAAAGACAGGTATGCTTACTCGCACAGAACAAACATTTGTACAGGTGGAAATTCTATAATACCCTTCCAAGTATGTGTACTTTTTTTTTGCACTGGTAAATTTGTCACTGGCGATTTATCACCGAACAAGGAAGTAATGAAAAACACTGTCGTCATCAAAAGAGTGAGCGTCCATGGATTTTTCGCTTACAATTTAGATCATATACTAATTTATAATGATTGGGGAGGCTTTAGCAACTAGATTAGCTGTGAGCGATTAGCCGCAATAAATAGATTTATTCCAGTTCGTGACTCTGTTAGAAATAAGTTACAAGCGAGACAAGTATTTCAAACTGATTTTACAATGGGTACTGAACAATTATTTAAACCAGTAACCACTGCTACTAAGAAAGTCGCATCGACCACTGAAAAAGCTATATTGAGATATTACTGAGGAACAGCAAGGAAAAAAAGTTCTTCTTCCTGTACTTGAAAAAATAGCAAGGGAATCTGAACAAACATCAAAATTGTTACAAAAACCAACTCCTGGTCAGAAAAAGATCCAAGCTTTACGCGATAGATTTTCTCCTGAGTTTTTAGCGTATATCGATAGGATTACAGAGAGAGAGTTTCATGATTTTTTTGCTACTAGGTACGATAATAAAAATGATGTTGAAACCAGAACAAAGAGGATTTATTAAAACTATAGATCATTGGATAGATGTACTTTATAAAGTTTGAACAAATGAAAAATTAATTAAAAAAAGGATTCATATGCTAGATATATAAAAGATGTGCTTGAAATATCTAATCGGAATACAGCGGCTGAAGAGGAAATGCGGCTTATACGAGAAGAAAAGTTGAGAGAACTACAAGAAGAAGAACAACAACAAAAAAGGAGGAAGAACAATGAAAGGAAGAAGAAAAACAACGAAAACTACTTGAAAAACAGCAAAAAGACACCACAAACTAATATATTAAATATCACCGCGGACATCAAGGGTATTTATCGATTAACACTAGTGTCACTGACTCAGTTTAATATATTATCGACAAGTTCAACTGGGGTCAATAATACAATATCAACGATCATCGACAAGGGAACAACTGAACGATTCACAATAACATCCACCGATAATAATTTGGCTAGGACACCAATAACATGGTATGTGGAATTTAAAGTGGATTTGGGTAAACAACTTAATTGAAATCTATTGTAATAAATAAAATGTCATCACAGCAGTATCACTATGATCAGGTCAGAGAATTTCAAACTAAACTCAAAACACTCACCGAAGAGTACCAAGTACAAATAAAAAAAATATCGACGAAGAATTACCGCAGTTGATGTTACAGTGTACTCGGTATCAGGTGTAATTATTGGGGCTGGTATTATACTCTCTTCAGTAACAATGGTTGCTCCGATAGCTGTTCCAATTTGTATATCGGCGGCAACAACAATCGCGGGAATAATTTCAGTAATAACAAAAAAAAAATATATGTTGCGAGCGCAAACTACAAGACTGCATAGTTAAATTCCATATTTTGTCAAACGCATACTTGCAATTATCCTCGATGATATCATCCTCCCTCGATGACGCATTAATATCCGATAGTGAGTTTTCCGCGATGGTATGTGTTTATGATTCCGCGATGTCAAAAGTAGAAAAACAACACGAATATAATGGCAACAATGCAAGAACTACTTCAACGAATTGTAGAAAATACCACCCTGGTGAAAACCACCATGATCTCAATAACCTCAACCAACCCTGAATTCAGCGTGAATTTCCCCACTGTGATTCCAGTAAAGGAGATAGCACTAACAAAATTATGAGTATACCACAGTTATACCACAGTTATACCACAGTTGGCCTAACATTAGATCAGCACCATTTGGTGGTCAGCAACCAAATATATCCCTGGTGTTTGCGAGTAAAAATAAAAAAGATGGGACTCCAGACTGGAATGTTGTTTCCTTACCTTCTGGGTCCTACCATATCGAACAGATCAATAATGAATTACAATGCAGAATAAAATCCATTACTGGAAAGAATTGAAAATCGCTATTACAGTTCATGAACCAACACTATCATCAGCGATTGAGATAAACTCATCTGTGTATGTCGTAGATATCTAACTATAAGAACTATACTGGGATGGCCTGAAATCCCACCACTACCTGAACCAATGAAGTCTGAGTATACCACTGATAAACAATCATGCCATGAAATTACCACATCATATAAAGAACACCTCCTTGATATAAAAAAGTCATCAGTGCCGGGTAATTATTTTAATTTCGTTGATCAGGATTCCACCTTTTGGAGATTTAAGGTTGGACAGACTCCAGAATTAATTACATATATAAATATTTAACAAAAAAAATTATTGAATATTTTAGAGAGATCAATCAAAAATACAGTCAACAACTACAGCCACTACAGCAGGCTTTCCATGAGTCTAATCGGAGTGAAATCATTAAACGAATTGAAATATTAAATCAACTTGTATCCGACATGGAATATATCAACCAGCGAGTAATTCAAGTAATAATTGATCATAATGATGACAATATTAATAACTCTAAACAAAAATTCCTAACTGGTTATAATATCAAAGAAACTGATTTACCCAATTTCAAGTTTTCTGGGTATAACGCAAAGGAACTAAAAAAATCAGTTCATGATCTTATCTCGGAAAACTTTTCTCTGATACTTACTGCATGGAAGAAAATAACACAACCACAAACAACTATCCTCAAACATAATAATGACCCAGATGATGGTGGTAGGCATATTGCTCCTCAAAATGTGAATATATCCTCGGTGATTGCAGTAAATCTAGTATGTGATGCTATTGAAGGAAGTTACCAAATAAATCTTGAAAGATCAAATCAAGCCCAACAAGGATATATTTTATATTCATTTGCTCCAACAGCTCCACCCGGATTTCTAATAATTGAAGATCAAACTAATCCGGTCTGTATGCGATGTCATAATAATTCATTAACAAGAATTAATTTTAAACTCACTGATCAGTCCAATAATCTGATTGATTTACGAGGAGAGATTTTACAAATAAGTCTGTGAAATCGTAAAGACTTTTACCATAACACTAAAACAATGTCTCCACAACGCCATCAGTGACGGTTTTATTTACTCTGGAGACTCTGTCTCCATAGCGTGAGAAACTGAAACTATTTCTCTTTTTTTTTTGTCTACATAAAATAGTTTCGATTTGTCTGAAATAGTTTCGATTTGTCTGAAATAGTTTCAGTCTGTCCACCCTCCTTGCTGCTTTCACTTTTTCTTTATATAATAAATAACGATATATAAAGAAAACCACCCAACTCTTAGTATTTCCACATCAGTGACCTTGGAATTGAAGTTAAGGCCTATAAGCTTCAAATCTTATCCACAACATAAAAAGCCATATGTGTATCATCAAGAAAATGCATTATAAAAATGGCATCTTTTTAACAGTTGTTTTCAAGTAATATACTATAGTCTACATGCAATAATTGGTCAAATATATCTAATTTTTTTTAATGAAAAGAAAATATTCCTTGCTTGCTGAGGAGGGCTCATTAAATTTTTGCAGGTTCTAATCCTTTGTATATGTGAGTTGCAACAGATACTCATGATGCCTCGTCACTTTACTCAACACTTTACACATCACCAGTACACCATGTATCTCTTTTTAAAATAACACAGGCAAAAGGAAATTTTTTCATGTTAAAATGATGCTTAGATTACCAAAAGGTGTTACTGTGAATGTTTTTCTTTTTACATATTTATGTAAAAGATATGTATTACAAGAGTATTAAACCCAAAGCTTTAACTCTGAATGTAATATTTTTATGATTTAGATCCTTGTTAAAATAATGTTTGCACTAAATATTTGCATTAAAAACAAACAAAAAAAAGTTGACTCCCTTTGCAGCATATTCTGTACTGCTAACAAGAATGGGTGGGCAAATATATTTGATAATTGATGACTGCTTGCTATCAAACATTGGTGAATTAGTGCTTGTTAATGGTAGAGCATGCACATTGATTTATTCTGAAGGTGTGAATCTGTATCTACGTCTCCTAGGGACGAGGATGTAAAGTTTTCCTTTGTCACGGTCAAATTTTACCAGCTCAGGACTAGTTTTCTAAAGCCCTGCTGAGACAACTAGAACAGTGTTATACTATTGTTTTTATTCATTCTTGCCTTAATTAGCAGCGAGCAGGATACCGGTATAATTTGCCTGCAGCTACAACAGTGGCAGTGGTGGTGAGCATCACAGTTAATGGTTAGATCCTGGCTCTCTACCAGACATTGTAGTGCTATTTACATGAGAGATACATCATTTCTGCAGAACCTTTATTAATATTTATTGTCACTATTAAATACATTCAGCTCTATTTGGTAACTCATAGTTTTATTTTCTATATATTACTTAATCAAATCAAAAACAATTCTGGAATGTTTTTCTTTACTTTTTTAGGTTAGGTTTGAAAGGACAAGGACAAAATCAACAAAAATTTTGTTTCTGACTGAAGGTAAGCATTATCATTTAGAATCTTTGCATTTTTTTCATTGAAAGCATTGTAGAAAGTTGTTGAATAATTTAAGCTTTGGAACATCTTGTCATTTAGCTGCAAACTGAATAACTTACATGATGAATGGTCTCATAAAATGAAAGGTGTTGAAAATAACACTTGACAATACAGTGTAACCGCACTATAGCACACTCTATTATTACATAAATTCAGATATAACATGACCATGCAATGGCTTGCAAAATTTCTTATACATGTATATTTCTCATCCTCCTACAAAAATTCATGGGTGGGGCTTTTGGGGTTTCAGGTGGGGTTGAAGAAAACATGGTAGTGAAAATGTATTTTTTATCCATGTGTTGTCATTTAGTTTTAATTAGCATTCTGGCATTACATGTTATATTTGCATTTATTAGATATTGCCTGACTGGATACAGTTGTATTGAGACACCTAAACTGTGCTTATATTTTTACGCTTTAAGTTAAAATCAGCGCATTTGCAGTGGAGTCAATGATAGTGTGTGTACACTTGCAGTGGCAACTGTGACAATAGAGTGGGGTCAGTGGAGTCTATGATAGTGTGTGTACACTTGCAGTGGCAACTGTGACAATAGAGTGGGGTCAGTGGAGTCTGTGATAGTGTATGTACACTTGCAGTGGCAACTGTGACAATAGAGTGGGGTCAGTGGAGTCTATGATAGTGTGTGTACACTTGCAGTGGCAACTGTGACAATAGAGTGGGGTCAGTGGAGTCTATGATAGTTTGTGTACACTTGCAGTGGCAACTGTGACAATAGAGTGGGGTCAGTGGAGTCTATGATAGTGTGTGTACACTTGCAGTGGCAACTGTGACAATAGAGTGGGGTCAGTGGAGTCTGTGATAGTGTGTACACTTGCAGTGGCAACTGTGATAATAGAGTGGGGTCAGTGGAGTCTATGATAGTGTGTGTACACTTGCAGTGGCAACTGTGACAATAGATTGGGGTCAGTGGAGTCTATGATAGTGTGTGTACACTTGCAGTGGCGGCTGTGACAATAGAGTGGGGTCAGTGAAGTCTGTGATGGTGTGTGTACACTTGCAGATGTGATACAATGACTTAAACTTGTCCATAATGCTGATATCCAAATTAGAATTTTTATTTTTTCAGTATCAAAGAAATTTTAAAGGTTAAGTGCTGCAAAATGGTAAATTCACCGAAGTTAGGATTTAGAAATTGTAATACTTTTTGTTCTCTTGAGTAAAGTATATGAATTCTTTATAAACAGTTGAACATGTTCCTTCTTCAGATAAAAGAGAATATGTATTGAAGTGGAATCACATCATGGGAAATCATGTTATTCAGCTGAAGTTTTGTGGAATCTGCTTCCAATCCCACAATCCAGCCTTCATCCACTATTAATTATTTTATTTATAAACTAAAAATATTCATAAATGAATATGTTATTGAACTTGCTGTCATTGTTGTTGTTGTTGTAATGTTTAACGCCATTTTTCAGCACATGATAGGCTATACATGCGTCCAGTATTATTGGTGGAGAAACAACCTGGGAAAACCCACGGAAAGAACCACAGACCCATGAGAAGCTACTTGCAAGCTTTCTCACATAACTACATTAGCCAAATCTTAGACTCGAACCCATGCAGACAGAGGTGAGAAGTCAGTGATCCGTAACAGAGAGCACTTTAGACCACTTGGCCACTCTGGGCCCCTGCTGTCATTGTTATCATTTTATGCCAGTCGTGTAGGCAGTACAATGTAAACCATACATTGATCTCTCACAAAAAATGGTTCTGCCTTCACCTTGCAAGCAACCACCAAACTTTTCTATAGCCGGGATTTTTGGACACAGATGAGTTTATGTCCAAAATTACTCTTTATAATTTCTTTCATTTAGATTTCCAAATGTATATAAAAGGGTACCAGATCAAATGATGAATTTTCTTTCATTGTAACACAAGATGTTATTTAATAACTACCAACTAGTTTAACAGTAATATCATTGCCAGTGAAGATACATCTTTTGCAAGCACTCAAAATGACATCAGTTATTCCCAGAAGGAAAAGTGAAAAAAATATTCATTTAAGCAAAATGACTGCTGAGAAATTTGAGATCAGCAAGTTTAAAATATACATCAGTTATACATTCTACAGCAGTAGGGAAATGAAATGGATTTAGAATGATAGGTATAGTCAGATGTTTGTACTCTGATTTTATTGACAAGTTTTCCTAATGGTTTTGTATTGAGTTAGTGACTTTTCATATTTATTTTAAATTACATTAGTGTAAGTTTTATCACATGAATTCCAAAACATGCATGTGGTGATTAGCTAAAAAACAAAATATTTAAAAATTAGTTGTGCCTTTCCTACTTTATATGTAATTATTGGTCATATCTTTGTGATTCCCCTCAAGAAATTCCATCCTCATTAAAAGACCTCTTTCCAGCTGCAGAAGGGTTGTCATTCTAAGAGAGAGGCCACTCTGTGTACATTTGTTTTTTTTATGGTTATAGTTGTCTTTATACTGTTTTTATTGTATTCAATTGAGGGCCAGAGGGAACTTTATCATTAAGTGTGTTACCTTCATTTAAAGTATTGTTTATTATTATTAATATTTTGGTTTGTAGAAACTGGGATAAACTCTGGCTGTGCTGTATACAATCACCATAATCAGGAAATACTAATACATAAATGTAACAGTTTTATAAAAAATATTTTTTACATTTATGGGGATACAAAGGTATGTTACTTTTGATGGTTACCAACTAAAGATAAACATTATTTTTGTTATTAGTTTTATTGTTTTAAAATATGCATCATTTTTTCACAATTTTGAGTTGCATAATTTCTTTAAATATCCTTATTTTCAGGTCTGTTACTGAGACAGATGACCTCTGACCCCCTGCTGACAATGTACAATGTGATAGTGATAGATGAAGTCCATGAGCGTCACATTCACACAGATTTCTTGCTTGGGGTCCTCAAGTGCCTTCTCCATCATAGGAAAGACCTAAAAGTTGTTCTTATGTCTGCCACCATAAACATCAATCTGTTCAGTCATTACTTTGATGATGCTCCAGTTGTCAAGGTAACATTTTATGATTATTTTGTCTTCAATACCATTTCTCCCCAAATCCGCAAAAAAGCATCAATTAAGCTGACAAACTGATAAAAATAATTTATTAAAGTTTGAGTGATGTATAGCTTACAGATTAAAATAACATTCATACAATTAAATTTTATACCTTGAACCTGACTGTTACATAAATTAATATTCGTACAATTGTTGACTTTAATACAGCCTGGGAATATCGTGATCAACAATGTTACATAAATTAACATTCATACAGTGTTGAGTTTCATACAACCTGGGATCATGACTGCTTCATAAATTAACATTCATACAATTGTTGACTACTTTAATACAGCCTGGGGATATCGTGATCATGACTGCTTCATAAATTAACTTTCATACAATTGTTGAAGTTCATACATCCTGGGAATATCTTGATCAACACCGTTACATAAATTAACATTCATGCAATTGTTGAATTTCTTCACACAGCCTGGGAACATCGTGATCATCAATGTTACATAAATTAACATTTGTACAGTTGTTGAATTTCATACAACCTGGGGATATCTTCATCAACACTGTTACATAAATTAACATTCATGCAATTGTTAAATTTAATACAGCTTGGGAAAACACCATTGAAAAGCCAATCAATTTGGATTGAGAGCCCTTGAAAAGCCATGAATTTCACTAATATTTGCCTTATCATGATAATAAATGTTCAGTTTTACCTATTTATTTATTTATTTTGGGGAAAATAGAATTTTAACAATCATTCTTATCCTCTATGTTACTCATTTCTCATTCTGGTTGAAAGTATTGGTAATAGGTTGAATCTAATAGTAGACACAATTTTTGTTTTGTTATTGTTGACAAACATACACCAGCATAGTGCATAAGCGAGTTTCACCAATAGGTCAACATTTCACAGTTAATGTACCATTCCATTGGCCTAGTGATTAGAGCATCTGCATTGGAGCAGGAGGTTGAAGGTTCAAACCATGGCCGAGTCATAGCAAAGACTTATAAAAATGGTACTAACAGCTGCCCTGCTTGGAGCACAGTACATGTATTAAGAGGTTAGTTTTAGGACTGGATATCCTGGTGTCAGGATAATGGGAAATTATGCTACATGTCGGTTGCATGATGCCCCAGTGCAGGACTGCACTATAAACTAACACACTGGAGACATCTTAGAAATATGCCTGTAAAATTGTTAAAGCTACATTTGAAATCCAAAAACATAGACTGTGTGTGTGTGATTAGGATTATTTACATAGCTTTAACAATTTTTCAGTCATGTCACTACGATGTCTCCAGTGAGGCAGTTGATAATGATGTCTAGCACTGGGGCATCATGCTGCAGACATGTAACATGATGTCCCACCCAGTCACATTATCCTGACACCAGACCGACCAGTCCTAACACTTACCGCTTAATGCTGAGTGCCAAACATGTATTTTATCATACAAATATTAGTAACTATAACGTTTATGAGTGATAATTATTTTTTTCCTTCAGTTTTCACCATATTTACAGTGAAATTTCCTTGACCTCACACTACCTTGTATATTATTTATTCCATGTGCCTACTTTTAGGATGTAAACTATTATCAACTGTGATAGCACAGTGTAGACTTTGTAACTACTTTTATTCAAATTTAGTTTTCAACAGTAAAACTTGATGAAACTCTTTCATATTGAGACATTTTACATACTCCTGACAAAATGTTGTTACCACTGTATTCAAATTAGTTTTAGATCATTTCTCATGAATACAAGACATATTAGTCATGGGACCTCATGATTAAACTGCATGTATTGAGTCATGGGTTATTCATCATGATTAAATTACATGTATTGAGTCATGGGCCATTCACCATGATTAAATTACATGTTATCAGTCATGGGTCATTCATCATGATTAAACTGCATATATTGAGTCATGGCCATTCATCATGATTAAATTACATGTAATCAGTCATGTGTCATTCATCATGATTAAACTACGTGTTTTTAATCATGGGCTTTGTATCATGATTAAATTACATGTTAATAGTCATGGGTCATTCATCATGATTAAACTACATGTATTAGACATTGGTCAGTTATCATGATTAAACTATATGTATTAGTCATAGATCATTCATCATGATTAAACTACATGTACAGGGCTCGAAATTAGCATTAGTCCACTAGCCTGAGGCTAGTAGATTTCCTGTCGGACTAGTAACTATCATAATGTTATTAGTCCGAACGACTAGTAAGTTTCGTTTATCATCGTCAGTGTTTGTTTACACTTTTGATGTTAATATTTTAAAACAGTGTTTACAATAACCACTGGTTTGATCCTGCAGAACATCCGCTGAATTCAAGACTTTTTTTAGGGAGAGACCATTTATTGGGGGGGGGGGGCAAATACTCGTGTCTTGAAATGTGTTTCTTGCTCGGACTTTATTATATAAAAGACACTGTGCCATACCTTTTCTTACTTTAGAGTCAGCTATACTGTAACATCTTGTTTTTAATCATGGGCTTTGTATCATGATTAAATTACATGTAAATAGTCATGGGTCATTCATCATGATTAATCTACTGTATATGTATGTAGTCATGGGTCATTCATCAAATATTAAACTACATGTATTAGTCATGGGTCACTACATGTATATAGTCATGGGTCATTAATCATGATTAAACTACATGTATTAGTCATGAGTCATTCATCATGATTAAACTATGTGTAATCAGTCATGGGTCATTCATCATGATTAAACTACATGTATATAGTCATGGGTCATTCATCGTGATTAAACTATATGTATTAGTCATGGGACATTCATTATGATTAAACTACATATAATCAGTCATGGGTCATTCATCATGATTAAACTATGTGTTTTTAATCATGGGCTTTTTATCATGATTAAATTACATGTATATAGTCATGGGTCATTCATCATGATTAAACTACATGTACAGGGCTCGAAATTAGTGTTAGTCCACTAGCCTGAGGCTAGTAGATTTCCTGTCGGACTAGTAACTATCATAATGTTATTAGTCCGAATGGCTAGTAAGTTTCGTTTATCATCGTAAGTGTTTGTTTACACTTTTGATGTTAATATTTTATAACAGTGTTTACAATAACCACTGGTTTGATCCTGCAGAACATCCGCTGAATTCAAGACTTTTTTTTAGGGAGAGACCATTTATTGGGGGGGGGGGGGAAATGCTCGTGTTTTGAAATGTGTTTCTTGCTTGGACTTTCTTATATAAAAGACACTGTGTCATACCTTTTCTTACTTTAGAGTCAGCTATACTGTAACATCTCGTTTTTAATCATGGGCTTTGTATCATGATTAAATTACATGTAAATAGTCATGGGTCATTCATCATGATTAATCTACTGTATATACTATGTGTAATCAGTCATGGGTCATTCATCATGATTAAACTACATGTATTAGTCATGGGTCATTCATCATGATTAAGCTACATGTAAATAGTCATGGGTCATTCATCATGATTAATCTACTGTATATACTATGTGTAATCAGTCATGGGTCATTCATCATGATTAAACTACATGTATTAGTCATGGGTCATTCATCATGATTAAGCTACATGTATATAGTCATGGGTCATTCATCATGATTAAACTATATGTATTAGTCATGGGTCATTCATCATGATTAAACTATGTGTAATCAGTCATGGGTCATTAATCATGATTAAACTACATGTATTAGTCATGAGTCATTCATCATGATTAAACTGTGTAATCAGTCATGGGTCATTCATCATGATTAAACTACATCTATATAGTCATGGGTCATTCATCATGATTAAACTACATGTATTAGTCATTGGTCAGTCATCATGATTAAGCTACATGTATATAGTCATGGGTCATTCATCGTGATTAAACTATATGTATTAGTCATGGGACATTCATTATGATTAAACTACATATAATCAGTCATGGGTCATTCATCATGATTAAACTATGTGTTTTTCATCATGGGCTTTTTATCATGATTAAATTACATGTATATAGTCATGGGTCATTCATCATGATTAAACTACATGTACAGGGCTCGAAATTAGCATTAGTCCACTAGCCTGAGGCTAGTAGATTTCCTGTCGGACTAGTAACTATCATAATGTTATTAGTCCAAACGGCTAGTAAGTTTCGTTTATCATCGTAAGTGTTTGTTTACACTTTTGATGTTAATATTTTATAACAGTGTTTACAATAACCACTGGTTTGATCCTGCAGAACATCCGCTGAATTCAAGACTTTTTTTTAGGGAGAGACCATTTATGGGGGGGGGGGGCAAATGCTCGTGTTTTGAAATGTGTTTCTTGCTCGGACTTTCGTATATAAAAGACACAGTGTCATACCTTTTCTTACTTTAGCGTCAGCTATACTGTAACATCTCATATTTCAAAACAAGGCACAATTCCCGCCTTATAAGACAGGCAAAATGTGGCGTCTTATAGGTGTTCAGCCTCTGGCAAAATAACAAAAGTTGAATGAAAGTGATATAAAAGAGAGGAATGCAATAATAGTGTGTGACATTGTTTTGTCTACAGGACTAGTAAATGTTTGGCAGGACTAGTAAATTTCTCAGTACACTAGTCCTTCTGGCTACAAAGAAATTTGAGTTAAATTCAAGCCCTGATGTATGTAGTCATGGGTCATTCATCTAAATTCTTATCATAAGGTTAGGCATAATATTTCTTTTTAAATTTAAAGGTTCCTGGCCGTCTGTATCCTATCCAGCTAGAATATTGTCCGATCAAGAGGGGTGAACAGAATTCAAGATCAGAAAGATTGGATCCATCCCCTTACCTGCAGATAATGCAAAAAATAAACCACAAGGTAAGTTTAAAACTTTAGGGTATGTATTTACCCTTGAATTAAAACCCTTTGTTTAATGATAATTGCTGATATGTTATCACAATTGGCCTAGCTTGATATCAGTTTGTCTGCTGGCAGTCATGTTTCATGTTAGAGAGCACTTGTTATCAAGATTGTGCACTATTGAGAGTTTCTCTTTCTGACAGTCATTAGATTTTGCATTACCATCATTTAATGTCTAATATGACTTGTAACATAATTGATTTGAGAGCTAAAAGTTTGAACTTTTTTATAGTGCCTATCTTTAGAGAAACTGAGCTATAACAGTTTAGTTGTATGAACAATAAGTTAGTTTTATTCATCATAAAATTTGTAATTTACCTCTCTGTGTAGAGGTTGAGTAATCTTCCTACTGCTCATGTGGTCAAGTAAGTATTTTTGGAGATGTAATTAATTAAAAAAATTATTTCTCAATTATCTTACAATTTTCATTGTAACACATGTGTAACAGTTTTATAAAATATTTCCTGTTGTAAGTTAATTTATCAGTTGTAATAAATAATCTAAATATTTATTACCTGTAGTATCCACCATCAGAGAGAGGGGACCTACTGATTTTCTTGAGTGGGATGTCAGAGATTATGGCAGTAGTGGAGGCAGCCCGGATGTTGGCTCAAAAGACGAAGCAGTGGATTGTGATGCCACTGCATGGTGCATTGTCTGTAGAAGAGCAAGATAAGGTTTGATATAATCATGACAATATGCTTTTGACAGTCCAAAAGATGTGCAATATTTGGTCAGGAGAATTTATTTCAGATCACAAGGCTTTTCAGTGACCCTGATAGTTAGTGCAGGATAGAACAAAAAAAAATAAATGAATAAATGAATTTGAGCCATATAAAAATATCTCCCAAAATAGATCCCTGAATTTGAAAAAATTCCAATTTGGTTAATTAAACTTTGATGCATCACTTATTCAGCATTAAGAATGGTGGTTGGAAACTTGAATCAATTTCATGAAATTCACATATTTTAATAAGAAGCCTCATAATTTATTCAATTTGCTTTGAACAAAAAGTCCCATTCTTTTGTATCCAATGTTATAAAGCAGCTAAAATTTAAAAAGTGAAAAAAAGTCATGCAAATCTTACCTTTGTAAGAACTAGTATTCACTATCATATGTTGAATCAGCTCATTTTAATTGGGCAATCAGTTTTAAATATTATGTAAGTTGCATGATTATTTATTTATTATTAATGACTTGTTTATCCTACCCATTCATAGAAATGACCAATGAAAACAAGTGAACAAAGCAGTTCATTATAAACTTAGTTTCACAGATAGGGTTCATTATGGAGAAGCCAGTTCCAAAGTTGGTAGTGAACTTGATATTTCCAAATTGACACTCAGATTTACTTGGTCAACATAAATTTGGCTGTTACTCGCAATGAAATCACAGCATCAGTATTTTACCAATACATTTAAAAAAAACAGTATTGATGTTTTTGTTGTCTTGTTATAAATGTCCATAATTTTTTATGAAACAATCTTCATTTGGTCTGAGTCAGCGTACACATAAGAATAGATCCACATTTACATGAAAAATCAGTGATATAATACACAGTGTTTTCGCTGGTACACAAGAGGTGTGTTGAAATCTCTTAGTAATGTTTAAAAAATTGTCAGAGATTATGAAAATAAGGTAATTTATACAGAAAAGCAAACAACTTAATAAGAAGCTATTTATTGACAATTATTCCAAATGTAGATATGAAACAAAAATTCAACCATTTATCCCCAGCCCACTCAGCATCTCTTCTGTCCTCACCTACTTTGTTTATGTTTTTTTTTTACCCCATTGTGCATGTCTTGTTGAGGGAGAGGCATAAATAATTTAAGACAATAATGAAATGATCACAACTGCCCATACAAAGTAAAGCACATTTTTAGATATTGTACATTGTACTCAATATATAGCTTCACATCACCTATGCCATCATACTTCTGTCTTGTTAACTTCTTAACTATAAAAGCTCAACAATTTGCACAAAATGCTTTTCGGAATCACTAATGAGCTCTATATATATATATATATATATATATATATATATATATATATATATATATATATATATATATATATATTCGTACAGTGAAGTGATTTTGAATGACTGCTATGAACATGGCCTATACTTGTTGTTGTTGTACGGTTTAACGCCATTTGTCGGCACAATATAGGCTATACATGGCGGTCAGTATTAATGGTGGAGGAAGAACCCAGGAAAACCCCAGAAAGAACCACCAACCCACGAGAAGCTACTGGCAAGCTTTCTCACATACCTACATTAGCCGAATCCGAGACTTAAACCCACGCAGACAGAGGTGAGATGGCAGTGATCCATAACGAAGAGCGCTTTAGACCACTCGGCCACTCGGGGTCCTTGGCCTATACTATACTATGAGACCCAAATATTTTTTGTCTCCTTTTTTAAGTTACTTAAATTGG
Source organism: Unio pictorum (assembly GCA_030141615.1). NCBI lineage: Eukaryota > Metazoa > Mollusca > Bivalvia > Unionida > Unionidae > Unio > Unio pictorum. The sequence continues at coordinate 24,303,917 of JARLTB010000042.1, forward strand.
AGCTTTCAGAGATTGAGAGATAGGATGGAAGGTATTGCTGATGATGGGAGAATTGTTCTGCTCATTAGTATCACATATATTGTAAGGAAACACTGTTGTTCAATGTCATCAGTATAGAAAAGGTCATACTATAGACATAAGTGGTACTTCAAACTGTTAAAGTAAATTTGCCACAATTCATTAATAGTATTATGCTGTCATATCTGTTTGTGTAGCCTTTAATCATTTTCCCAAAGTGAATTACTCTTTGAAGTTGCCAATAACAATAGTCATTAAAAATTTGATACAAAATATTACACATAATTCTAAAGATTGAATTGATTGTGAAATCTAAAACAGAATGTCTGTAATTTAAACATGGGATGGGGGACCATTTAGACCTTTGAAGCATCTCTTTTTTTTAAGTATGGGACAAATGATCACAAATTTAAAACATATGGAAAAATTCAAGACAAAGGACATTATAATTTTTGGATCTTATAAAATTACTTAAATTTAGGAGATGAAACAGAATAAGTGGGAAAGTTTGTATTCTTGAAACTCATGTTGGTGCTAAAAGAGAAAACAGCATAAATTATATGGAGAATATTAAGACAATCAAAAGTCACTTAAATTTATCAAATAATAAATATCAGCAATGGTTTGGTACCTAAATGTATTTAAATTTCATACTCCTTGGCCATTGACTGTATACCATCCAACAACAAATATTAACAAAATGGAAGCAGTTTAAGGTTACTATGCACTGTACATTTAATTCATTTTTATCATTGTATTTTATAAGATTGCCCATTTACAGAAAAATAATAAAGCTTTAAAGTAAAATATATTTTTTCTTTCATTGCACACCTCTTCTTTCTAGTTCACTTTTTCTTTATGTAACCATCATTTTTCTTTTCTTTCTTACTTTTTGTATTAGATACTAATATAAACAGTTATCTCTTTTTTGCAGATATTTGACATTGCCCCGGAAGGAGTCAGAAAGTGTATAGTGTCCACAAATATTGCTGAGACCTCAGTGACCATTGATGGAGTCCGGTTTATTGTTGACTCTGGCAAGGTAGGTTTTTGCTTGCTTTAGACCTTGTAATTTCTTTATTGAGACAGTTCTGTCCAAATGTCACTATCTTTATCTTTCTTGATGCTAAATTTTGTGTTAAAGGTTGCATGCAAGATGTTGTGTTTCACAAAATCTTTGTTATATGGGGTGATGCCTTGCTTTGTGGAAGTTGAGGGATAAACTTTACTAGCAATTGTAGTTATGATTTTTAAAATTGTTGCTTTTTTGGATTTGATAATATTTATATGGACAGTTTTCAAATAGGATAGATAATACTTTTCACATTTGTTATGTTGGTTTGTTTAATGTCATATGGTTGAATTGTAATATCACTTTTTATCTAGGTGTACAATCACTTTTAACTTTTACTTTGTGTATTGCTAATTAGGAACCCATGATCTTTGATACATTTTTAAATACTCATTTAGCCATTTTTTTTTCTTTTGGCAGGACACTTTTTCCCCATGCTTTTCTACATAGTGACATGGAGTTAGATATTCAGCCAAGTGTTGTGCAAGAAATTGCACATAAGCCTAAAAACTGTTTTATGATTTTAGATTACTTGGCCACTTAGATCGGTAAAATTATCCATTTTTCAAATAATTAAATACTTTGTTTCAAAAGCAACCATCTTTAAACAACCATTCAGGCATTTTGGCTATACATGTACGAAGGAAATGAAAGATAAAAGAGATGGCTACTAAACAATGGTCATATACTAGACGTAAAAAGACAAAAATGAAAATGAATAACATAGTATCTGAATGTGACTGGTTCAAGGAGGTGGTAGTAATTTGTGGTTGGGTCTGTACATTATATTACATCTAAAAGGAATGATGAGAATAAAGCAATTTTAATTGAGTGAAAAAGATAAACTAACCAAGTAAGTTTTATTCGTGTTGCATTAAATAAGAAATGACTGGATTATAAAATGTGGTACACTATTTAAGTACAGATTAATTGTTGATAATCTATTGTAAATAATTTTCATGAAAATGTGTGATAAACTTTACTTCTAGAGTTAACATGTATTTTTGTAATTCACCACTGTTTGATTTTCCAAACTCATGTGTTGTTTGTCCGGTGATTCAGTGAGGTTCTCTCTAGTCATCCGAAGGATGGAGGGGCTGGTTCTGTTCTGTGCGTGCACAAGTGGTTGATGAGGCCAACCCTTGCACGGAATGTTTGTTTGCATAAGGGACAGGGGATGAGCGGGACATCTCCAGGAGGGTTGATGGCACATGCTTTTCTGGCTTGCTTCTTCAGCTCTACAGCTGCTGTCCTGCTAGATTCACACAACTTGGAGCCTTTGTGCACAGAGGAATGTCAAGTGACTTGATCGCTTGCTGTTTGCTCCCAGGAGTCAAGGTTTATGTTGAATGCTTTCAATGCAGTTTTTAGATTGTCTTTGTAGCTGCCTTGCAGCAAACACCATGTCAATGGTTCCACGTTCTTTTCAGAATCCACATTGGCTTTCTGGCAGTAGTCCCTGGTCAAGTTGTGTAGTGAGGTGGTTCAGTAGGATTCTGGCGAGTATCTTTCCTGCAATTGATAGTAAGGATATTCCCTGTTGGTTGTCATGGGCCTGCCAGTTCTCTTTGTTCTTATACAGGTGGATTATGGAAGCTCCTTTGAATTCCTGGGGGATCGTCTCTTGCTGCCACATCAGTAAAAGCAGTTTGTGGAGCCTTTCTATCAGGGCTGTGCCCCCTTCCTTGTAGACTTCATCTGGGATGGAGTATGAACCAGGTGCTTTGCAGACATATTGCTTTCTGGGTCTCCAGCAAGGTTGGAGGGTCATTCAGTGCTTCATTGATGGGTAATTGGGGGAGAAGGCTGATGGCTTCATTATTAATGGATGAAGGGCAATTCAGGACACTGTCAAAGTGTTCAGCCCATCATTGAAGAATCCTCACTTTGTCAGTAATTAGTGTGTTTCCATCTGTGCTAAGAAGGGAGGAGGGATGATCCAGAGGATGTAGTTCCAAACACTTCTTTCAGGGCATTGTAGAAGTTCTTCATGTCATGCTGGTCTGTGTAGCACTGGATCTCATCAGCTTTGTTGCTCAGCCATGTGTCTCAAATCTGACGGACCTTCTGCTGTACAGTTCTGCGTATTTTGCTGTACACATCTTGCCTAGAGGCAGATGTAAGTTGAAGGAGGCAGTGTTTCTCATCCAGCAACTGCTTGATCATGTCGCAGTTCTTTTCAAACCAGTCTTGATACTTTCTGGTTGATGGTCCTAGGATTGCCAAAGCTGTGCTGTAGACCAGCTCTCTGAATACCACCCAGTCGGTCTCCACATTCAGATTGTAAAGAGTGGTGGACTTAAGATGTTCTTCCAGGGCATACACTAGAGACCGTTTGGTACTGGTGCATTTTATGTTGGTGATGTTCAGTCACTTAGAAGCCTTTTGGGCTGAATATGTATGTTGAGCTTGGTGATAATGAGTCACGGCCTGTCCAGCTGTCAGTGCCGCACAAGGACTTGGTCACGTGCACATCCTGCCTGTCCCTTTTCCTGACAATAACATAGAGGATAAGGTGCCAGCGCTTAGAACACAGGTGCATCCATGACATCATCCGATTACAAGTAGGGAGGCAGAAGACTATTGGTGATCAGCAGTTCATGCTAGGTGCAAGTCTGGAGCAAATGGAGACTCTTGCTGTTACAATGACCCACTCTGTGCTTTCCTAGCAGTCCATCCCAGGCAACATGATCACGCATTGAAATTGCCAAGAATGACGAGTTTATATGCCATTGGTACATCAGCAATAATGGAGTGAAGATCCTCATAGATCTTGAACTTCACTTCATCTGGGTTGGTCATGGTTGGGGCATAGTAACTGATGATGGTAAGATGCTTTCTTCCAGACAAAAGGGGGAGTTTCATGGTCATGAGTCTGTCGTTTACTCCCTTGGGAGTATTAGCCAATTTGCAAATTAGTGCTGTCTTTACTGCAAAGCACCAGGGAGGTGAGCAGTGCATTCCTGAAGAGGGATGCTCGCTCACTCATGGGGCTGCCATTCTCTACATCTGCTCCATGTCGGTGGTGAATTACCCTAATGACCTGAGCTGCCTGTGTGCGGGTTTGTGGCTACAGCTGCCAGTGTATCCACACCTGCCACTTTGTTGTTTGCCAGTTGCCACAGGACATTAGTGGGTGATAAAATGGGATGGGTGGAAGAAAATAATGACTTGCACTGTGACTTTGTTTTAAGTGAGGAAGAGTTGCGCAGTTCATCGACCTCATTCTCATGTCCAAAACTCTCTTGCTTCAGCAGCCCAAGAACATCGAGATGGTCGGAGACTGAGTTGAGTGCAGTGGATGACCTGGACATCCTATATGTCTCGTCGTGCTCTTACTGCTCCATGGCGCTTTGCTGGGAATCGTCTTTCTGCCCATTGACCAGCTGGTTGTTCCTCCACGTGACCCGTTGGCTACCCTCAGCCTGGTTTAGCTGGCCAGTCTAGGCCGTTTTCAGGGTGTGGCCACTGCACATGCGACAGATTCTTGGAGCCACAGGTGAGAGCTGAGTGGCAAGTGTGGACCAAAGGTGGGTGAGCAACTCCTGAAGGAGTATGACTGTGTAGCCAACCAGAGGTGTTACCCCTCCCAGGACACTCATACACCCCAAACTCCTATTGTTGTATTAGAGCACAAACTGAATCAGTTGATGCTAAATTACTTTGATATAGGAGACACCAGTCTTCCTTATTTGATAAATGAAGAATGCTCCTGCTGATTTGAATATAAAATATTGAGTTTTACTGCTGAACTTTTGACATTTAACCAATCAGAAAGATGTTGCATTCACATTTTCATTTTCACCATTCTTAAAGCCTGTTACATTCATATTTTGATGTTGAACCAATCAGAAAGCATGTTACATTTACATTTTGAATGTTTAACCAGTTTGATAGAATGTTACATTTATATATATATATGTCTAAATAGACTGTATACAACATTTATAGTCACATTCGTTATATTTCTTCAGGTGAAAGAGATGAGTTTTGATCCCAAGTACAAAATGCAGAGACTGCAGGAATTCTGGATAAGTAGAGCTAGCGGTGAGCAGAGGAAGGGCAGAGCAGGTAAGGGGGTATAAAGTCTGATAGAGTTCTCCAAGTAGTTTAAATTGTTTTCTGCCTGTTTTCTGCCTGTGGGAACAATCAGATTGCTGACTGCCTGATAAATCTGCTCTTGACTCGTACTGTTTTGGATCAGATTTGGAAAGTTCTTTGGGAATCAGAATGTAGTCCAGAATTTATTCTTCCAGCACAGTTCTCACGCTCAGTATTAATATCCTGAACCTCTCAGATGGCTTTGCCACTGAAATAAGACAAAATTATAGTATCCTTTGGATCATTTCACTGATCTTTTAACAGCAGCACATGTCTCTCACTTTCTCATTACAATGAGGACCTCAAGCTTGGATTACAGTGTGAGTGATTTTTGTTCAATTGCTTGAGAATTTTCGTGCAATTTTCCAAGTTCAAAAACATTTATCTGACTAGATCCAAAAAAAATTCTGCTACTAGAAATGGGAGATAATATTTGGCTAAAAATTTGCTAATAGTGACTTGGCACATGTCACTTTATCCACACTCGATGCAGATGGAGTTTATTGATCCAAGCTGCTATTATTAGGCGAGGTATCTAGATACAGAATACACAGCTTTACAGGAAGAGCAGAGTTCATATTCATGTCCCCTTTAAATTTGATCGTAACCACTTAAGTTACTCCTTGCATCCATTTTTGCATTGCATATGATATTTTGGTTGGTTGGATTTTAGTATTTTGGATTGGAGAGATAACACACAGTTAGATGTTTAAAAAAACTTTAAACACCAAAGTGAAATTGATCCAATATTTAGTCACTTGAGCTCTTGAGTTATCCAACCATTATCATTTAACATCGTTAATACTGTCCAAATTTTGACCATAGATAGAATAAGTCTCCAGTCCACCTCAACAAATAAAGCCAGCTGACACTGTCATCAGGATAAACATTATAAAAGGATAAAATCAGCAACTACATTGTCTTGCCCTGCTCAAGCCAGTTTACATTCATGTGATCAAAGGTAATATTACTTAAAAAATACTACACTGGAGCCAAAATGTGAAAAAATTTAACGTTTTTAATTTTTTAATTTTGCATAAGCTGGAGATTTCAGTGATTGATGGAAGGGATGGGAGACAACAATTAAGTACTTAATGCTTCATCCTTCAGAAGATCTCATTTTTTGCCCTTTTCAGATAGTAAATACTTTGATACATGAAATCTACCATAAATTAATAACTTTAACAACCACCCATTTCTCTGTTATAGTTGCCTTGTAATGCAGACTCATTCACATTTATTTTCCTTTTTTCTACAGTTACTAATCCTTTTTTATGCAACACACCACATTATCAGCTATAGTTAATTGCATATAATCTAATACTTTCATGTCTCAGTGATAATTATGCATATGAGTTTATGTTTTAGCAATAAGCAAAACATATCAAAATTACATCACCATCACATTTTATTCATAAACTAAAAAAAAATAAAAATAGTCTTGAAGAAAGACAATAATGACGCACTTCATTCATGCTGTAACTGCTGGTTGCACTGCAAATATTTTAATTTGTTTTTGGTTTCACCATTGACTGAGACAACCATTGTAATTGGAAAAGGACTGGCCACCATTTTTGTGCTGGAATACATGGAAAACCTGTATATATCCAAATCATTCAGCATGATGGACTTTATCAGATTATGAATGTAACTTCTTACAGCGGTCATACTCAGATTGAAAGTTTGTTAAAACTATTAATGCTTGTTCACATAAAATTAAAAAATGTACTGGACATAAACTCATCTTTCATATCTTATTGTTATTGTACGTTATTTGCTAATCATCAGATTTAAAGTAACATTATATTTTATAATAATTATACAGTTTAATTTTCTTCATATTCTCAGTTTTATTGATGGTAACATGAAGTGTTCTTTGGGGATGAGGAAAACAGAGATCCTTGTAATAACAGAATGAAAAAAATCTGAAGTTTTTGTTTTAGGAACGCAGTATTATGTATTGCAGAGCTGGGTCTGTGCAGTTTGCAAGGTCTAAATAAATAGAACAAACAACATAAAGTGATGGCAAATCAGAGTCTGTGTTATTTGCAGTTGTCCTTACAGTATTGTTCTTACAGTTAAATCATTTTATAAACTAAAAAACAAAACAAACATCTTGATATGACATGAATTTATTCTTAAAGGTTGCACATGACCTGGTGTGAACTACATGTTGTTTAAATTTAATTTTAAAGGTAGAACAGGACTTTAATGTGCTATAATTAGCATGAATTTTATCTTAAGGTAGAACAGATTCTCAATGCTCCATGTAAATGTTTGGACCTATATCTCATGTAAAATTACAAATAATTAGGTGAAATTAGATTTTTATTAAACTGTGTAGGTATTTTTCAAGTTTAAATTCTAGTCATACTCTGTGATTTATGTGTATGTTCTGAAGAAAAATCAATTTCTCAGCACTGATATTATCCCTGGAGATACACTCTCTGCCAAGTATCTCTTTACATTGTGTATCTTACCAGATCAAACATATTTTACAATTGTATTTGGAGTGTGCTGCAGGTAATTTGAATTTTATCTTAAGATAGAACAGGAGTGTTCTTTATGTTGTATGAATTTAATCTTGCAGGTAGAACAGGTCATCAAGCATGCAACATGCTGTATGAATTTTATCTACCAGGACCCAGAAAGTGCCATAGCTTGTATACATTTTTTCTTAAAGGTAGAACAGGTCATGAAATGTGCTGCTGGTTGATTGTATGTTATCTTGTAGGTAGAACAGGTCATGGAGCATGCAACATGCTGTATGAATGCTATCTACCAGGACCCAGAATGTGCTATAGCTTGTATACATTTGTTTTCTTAAAGGTAGAATAGATCCTGGAGTGTGTTACAGGTTGATTGAATGTTATCTTGTAGGCAGAACAGGTCCTGGAGTGTGCTACAGGTTGTATGATGAGTCAGACTACGAGGCTTTTCAAGAGTATACAACACCAGAGATCCAGAGAGTGCCCCTCGACAGCCTTGTCTTGCAAATGATAGCTATGGGATTGCCTGATGCTAGAAAGTGAGTGTATTGAGTGAACTGTTGCTATCATTGTTTGGTTTAATAGATTTCCAGATCACGTTAACATGAAAATAAACTCACCTACCTCCCGAATTAAGCGCTTCCAAAATAAAAGTATAATTTTCTTCATATTCTATATCATTGTTTGCAAATCCATGTGCCACTGATCACAGGGAGGAGGCTGTGTAATTATTCCATGGATGTCACTGAGTTGTTCTAAATAGTATATATTTTCACAATTAATGGAGACTAAAAGTACAACTTTTAGCATGTGTGGGACTGTAAAATTTTACGAAGTTACAAAGTGGCCCTTATACTCAAAGGTACCATTGTTCTATATATTATATTGATGAAGGGAAGCAACTCTTATAATTACTTCCTGTTTCCTCTGCTAGGTGGTAACCCAATGTTGTTCTGTACATTATATTGATGAAGGGAAGGAACTTTTACAAATTAACTTCTGTTTTCCTCTGCTATGTGGACACCCATGTAATGGATGCCCACCAGTTTAAGCTCAAGACAGGCAATGATAGTTCTGTGTGCCTCCTGAAACCATATCAGTTTATAAAGTTTTTCCATTATCCACAAAGTATTATGATTAAAACAGGTTTAGTGTCATAACACTGTGTGTTTATGTTATTTGTGTAGGTTTGGTTAAATTTATTTATATTCATGCCATCATTGTCAAACATGTTGGCTATATTTGCTTTTCTGTTTATTAGATGGAATAGGTGTTTTCTGTTTGAGAGTTTCACCAAGTTTACTTTTATTACAATTGGTCTTTTTCTCAGTCATTGCAAGTTTAAATGACATAGAAATGCAGAAAGTGTAAGTGATTCAATGTCATTAATGAGATGTGTCTGGTGTGCACAAAATGCTTGTCATCAAACCCAAGCAGTGTTAACAACATGTTGTCTGGAGGGGTAAGGTACAGCATTTTGTACATCATGAGTGCAAGAATCTAAGTCATTGGACATGGATGTATTGAGCCTTCATACTCATTCAGAATCTGTGGCAAGAGTTGCAGGAAGTTTCCATGATGATATCTTCACCTCCCGGTACACCACTACCGACTATGACATCAAAGACACACTTATAATGAATCCTGCTTTCTTAAAATCACATCAAATAATCTAATAAACCAGCTATGAAATGTCAGCTTCCCAGGGATTTTGTTTGACCGCTGTATCCCTGAATATTTGCAGATGAGTTGGAGAATAGGTATCCCACAGGGCATAGGTGCTGTCACTTTCACTTGCCCACACATGATCTTAGTGCCTATAAAACTAACAGACATGTGGTTACAGTCTGTCTTTGCAAATCATTACCTTTCAGCAAATCAGTTTTATATCGACTGGTCAGACCATTTGTGTGTATTTTGATCGGCGATCTTGTACTGTTGGACCATCATCCTATCTATGCAATCAAGTCAACAGCTCTTATCTAACAGCCGTTCATGGTTTCTCAACTGTCTGTCCATACATCCATCCAGTCATTTTGTCATGGCAGACCACCCACAATCTTAATTTCAATCAGTTTTGATGTTGGTCTATTTCACACCCTCACAGAAATGATACAGCATCATCAATTTCTTGTAACAAAGTGCATCCAAACATGGCAGTCATTCAGGATAAGACAATCCATTTATGGGGGCAACCATAGTTTGTCTCAGTGTGCCAAACCAATGATGAAACTGACAGAATTTAGTGCCAGGGTGGCAATAGAAGAAACATCTTGATACTGTCAGAGTGCCATCCCCCCACCTGCAGTGAATTAGGTATATAACGTGAAGACTGCTTGACACTGATGAGGAAGATGAGCACCTGCCCATTAGACTGTGCAGTCATCTGCTTCAGGGTGACATTCTGTAGAAACATATGGAATGTTCATTTCTGATTCAGGACATGAACCACCTCCTCAGCCCCTTTACAGTTTAGGTCTTATAAAGAGAGAGGTTATATATTTTCCTTTCTCATCAATTTTGTTCATCTGGGTTTGAAGTGGCTAATTCCTTTCAAAATCTTCTAACTTCCATGCAAGCACATTGATCATTGATGCAACGTTCTTATAATTTGTCAAGCTGGTTTTTTTTTCCAAGTACTTGGCTTAAACAATGCAGTTGCAGACTTGTTCTGTCTTGGCTGCCTCAGTATGTTTTTTTGCAGATGGTATTCCTAGCATATCGGTGCCCTATATTGGTTCACTTAGTTCATATCATGATATCGATCAAAATATGACACTTTTGGTGCCAGCAAGAAGACAAGAGTGGTCAGCATCCAGAATGCCTCTGGAAGCTCACTGACCATGAGTTAAAGTTTATACAAGGTCTGTCAGTTATATTGGGGGATCCCATTTACTGACATGCTTCATCGTAGTCAACAGAAAGTAGACAGTGTAGGAAAAGGTACTTCATATTAACCTCTCTCAGATGAAGACCATTCTCTTTGCATTCTGCACCAAAAAAAAGGATGCATTTGAAGATGGACATGATAATGTTGAACAACTGTATGGTGGTGAATTGCTGCCTGAAGCAATGGGGCATAAAATCTTTGGAACTCTGTTTTATGGAATTTGGAGAGCCTCCATTGGTACTTAATGATACCATGTCTAAGTAAAGATCCAGCATATTCCAGGCAAGCTAAGTGTCTTGGGTGAATTCATTTATCAGGGAGAGGAGAGCTCAATTAATTTATTTGGAGTGATCTTTCTATCCATCTATCTTTAATAAAACTGCTCCCTTTGGGACTTCCTGATTGTTGACCTCTTTACAGCAAGATGGAAACAAACTGCATACCTTTGTCTCTCCATTCCCAGGCCCAGATATGTTGATGCCATATTTATGAGTTGGGGCTTAATGTTGGCTTTTGCTTTCATCCGATGATCCTGTTCCCAGATGTAAGTAGCATGACTTGCCTAATTGCTCTTTGTCGATGAGACCAATCCTGAGTCTGCAATCAACTTTGTTTCATAATAGGCATTTTCCAAGAAAATTATGGTGACCTCAGCATTTGATGAAGCTCTCAAGAATGCCAGAATTCCTTAAGTGTCCTGTGAAGCTCCTTAATTCCAGTGAAGTATTGTGTATTGCACTTCTGTATTGTAGCAATGCACTTCTGCACTCTCTCAGGACAAGGTCATTTCTAAATTTTGGTTATGTTTTAAAAAAAAAATACATATTGTCTCAGACCATCATGTATGGACTATTAAAGTAGGAATTTCAAACCTTTTGGTATTTCTAACCTTTTTTTGAACATCATTCAGAATCAAGAACATTCTTGTGCAAAACAATATGTGTATACATCAAGCACTGAGCAGATGAGACCTATAATTCATTAGAAATTCTCATGTTTAATGTATTTTTCCATTTTCACCAACCAGATATGGAGCACTTGTTAGCTGTACTGAATTTTATGATAATACAGTAACTGTCTCCAGTCATACATGTAGTTTGTCCATTTGTTCACATTTTCAATGATTTTATTATAAAGAATGTACATTACCTTATTAGTAACATGAAATGAACCTTTTTGGCATAGTGTTGTAGTGCCAGATGTGCAGATTGCCAAATTTTGGAATGTGGCACAAATATGTTGAATTATGTTGTTTAGAATACACAGCTTTTGATTACGCTGTGCTTTGCATGTAGAATATAAAGGTATTTGAAACATAAAATTCATCTAATTTTCAAGACAGCCCAAGTCAAGATCTCTGAATTTGCAAAATTGAAGGAATTGGTTTTGACATACATGTACTTGATGTACATATATCCTACTAATTGATTTAATATAAAATTTGTTTCTGTGATAAAAATGGGTAACTTGTAGACTTATGTAATCATTGTATAAGGTATTTGTTTTTGTATTTATCCCATAAGATTCCATATTTATCTTTTTCTCTTAAAGATTTCCATTTCTGGAACCACCATCTCTTCAGAGCATAGAGAATTCTATTACCTTTCTGAAAGACCAGGTATGTCAGGAGTTTGAAGATCGTTGCAGCCCATAAAGCTCTTGTAGTGGTGTCTAGCTTATGACCTATTATTGTTTAATTCTTATTGTCGCAGTCACTGAAACTTGTATCCTTTGCAGCCTTTATCCAATTATTTGGCTGCTTAGTTATAAAAGTAAATTTTATGCTACAAATATGTGACTTCATACCACTAGTGTTTACTGCTTTGTCTTAGGAACATATGTAATTTTAAACTTATGTTCAGATCTCCTTTGCCATATTAGATGGATTGTTATACAAATTATAAGTATTTTTTGCTTCTGATCTTAAACATTTGAGCTCCAGTTACTTTTTCCCTTTTCTACACAGGAGCTTCTTTAGATTGTAAATCATATTTGTTAGGAAACATGCAATTGTTAAAAATTTTAGCGAGTGAAATAGCTTTTGCTAGAATTTTGTCCATGATAAAATTTTAAGATGAATAATGCCAGAATTGAGGTTGAGTGCTGGATTTAGGGAGTCACATGATGAATGGAGAGTTACTAGCAGTTTAATAATCTCAATTTCTTGGAATAAAGCAATCACATTTCAAGTTCATGAGTCATTGTTATGTATGTTTAATTTGCATGGCTTGTTAGGTGTTTTTAAGTTCATTATATGCTGTGGGTTATATACAATTGTATCTATTAGCTGACCTTGTCTGAACTCTAGCTTATTCTCTACCTGACCAAAGCATTGATTTTAAAACAAATTCAATAAACATCTAATATGTCAATAATAAAAAGTGCAAAAAATATACTTTGTATTCTCAAAACTGTCAGTCTATATGCTGATGAATAGGATAATTATATTACTTTGATAATAAGGTTTACGGTAGTGTTTGATTGATCATTTGAAATGAACAGTCGTGATTAACAAATGTGACCAACAACTCTTACACTGATATGATAGCATTTCTTTTAACTTTTCTTGTATTCCACTCAATTTTTTTTGGTATGAAAAACATAATTAACATGATAATTGAAAGCAAGGTCTGCTTTAAACTGAGTGTAACAATACAACAAATATATCCGCAAATTGGTACTTAGTTTTCACATAGCTAGATGTTAGACTGACATTTTCCGATGCTTGAACACAAGAGGTCATATAGCATTTGTGATGTTTAAATTGAAATAAAATTAATCAATAAAGCAAGAACACAAATTTTACTTAACAAAACTTATTTTAATTGGTATTTATTTATTAAAGTGTTACCAACAGAAGACATTAATGATAGTTTGGTTGACTGAAATTTTGTTGAATATTGTTTTTTATATTCAACAAGGTATAAATAGGGCCTAACCAGAAATCGCCTCGGACATTCGCTTCGGCCGATTATCCAGTTTTTCGGTACTATTCAGAAGTATTCGCCTCTGCAAATAATATGTGCACAAATAGTTAAAAGTAAAATAATTCAATAAATATCGAACTTTTAAAAATAAAGTTTTTTAATACATAATAATTTTAGTTAATAATACAATTTTTCATCTTATAGGTGATATATATGGTATACAGTACACGAAAAGTTTAAGCTTTGCATACGATAATGAAACAAACAGTACTCTCCGGATTCGCACCTACTACTTGGTTCTTGCCCGGATCCGGCAAACAGTACATCCAAATACTCGGATTCGGTACTCGGCAAAAATTATCTACTCGGTTAGGCCCTAGGTATAAATTGCCCTATCTTTTCAACCCAACTATCCCATGCATCGTCTTATTGCCAGTGAGGTCTGTCTGTGTGGGAATGCAATTTGAATGTACCTGCTGGCTTTCCTCACACACCCAGCACTGTATGCTGTATTTCTACTGGCCACCCACCAACTAGACAGAATTCTGTTTAAAAGTGGCAATGGAAGAAATATTAGATTTTGCCACCTTCCGGTGCCTTCTGTCTTTGGCAGTTAATACCATGTACAAAGTGAAGGACTCTTTAAACGTTGATGCCATTGTTCTTTTTGAATTATGCCACAGTTTGCAAAGATTGCCAAAACTCCTGTGTGGCTTGGATAAGATTTGTGAATCTGGAAATCTGAAGGCCTTATTATCTGGTGAGTTGGTTGCCTGCAATTTTCTCACCACACAGGTATAAGGCACCTACAGACATGTACTATTTGGAGGTGTTTACTCCATGTTTTGTTGACTTACTTCCTACTGTACATCTGCAGAGTAGGGAAATCAGTGTGTTAGATAGCCATAATATTCAATAGAGCAATACATCGTATGGCAAATGTCCTAACTGCTTCTAGCAATCAAGATACGATTTGAAAAGAACAGTATATCATATGTCAATAGTCCTACTAATCAAGATGTGATTAGAAAAGAGCATTTCCAATCCTCTGTACTCAACTCTCACTATGTGGTAGCACTGCATTCTCATCCTTTTGGTTCCCACCTTGTGTTCAGGTTATATTGGGTAGATCAGAAAGCAGGTGACACAGAAGTTGAGATTTCAGTTCTCTCCTTGTCAGCCTGTTCCTCATTTTGACTTTATCAAAGTTCTGTACCAGAGTAGAACAGTCAGTAACAAAAACACTGCAGGAATATGCCAAAGAAGCATCATTCTTTTGTGGCCAGTTGTGTGTGTGTGTGTGTGTGTGTGTGTGTGTGTGTGTGTGTGTGTGTGTGTGTGTGTGTGTACATGCATGTGTGTGCAGCCACATGCCCTTAACATTTAGGAGATAAACCTTTCCCAAGTCCACTCTAACATGACACTGACCCTCTCACCTATTGGCAACCCTCCTGTGGTTGCCAGACTCTTTATCTTTTGCCAGACTTGAATGAACCTTTGCTTGCAATTGTATGAGCCAAATCATTTTGGCAGCTTTCTAGATCTCATTTATTATACTCCATTGCTTTCTACATCCAATTTCATGAAAAATATCTTGAGTAATTCATCAAAGGCAGACATTTTACAAAAGGAGATAAAACTTGTGCTCTTAATACTGGCATTGGAGGTAGACCAGTTATAGACCTGAGCTGGCTTATTGGGTTTATTGCTGCCTCTAAATTTCAAGATGGAGACAGCAATGTGTATACAGTGGTCATTTCACTGGCATGAATATTTGGCAATCTAACATGTACTGTCATATACACATGGTGTCTTGGCACTTCACTTTGGCTACCACTGGTCAGTATATCAATTCTACGCCCTTCCTTTTGCCCTGACTCTCAGCTCCAGGACCTTCACCAAAACATTAAACTATGCCCATCCCACTTTAATACATCTATCTCCATGACATGGTAGTTCAGTTGGACAAATGGACAAGTGTTGTTGTTTTATTACCTGTCCAGGTTGGGTGCATCTGTGTGGCCTTGGTAAAGGCAATGAGCTTCTATTTTCTGAGCTAGATATAGTTAATGATGTGTTTAAATTGCCATTAGAACAAATATAGGAAAGTTATGATGTAAGATAGTTGCAGTATGGTGGAATAATAAACTGCCCACCTTCTTCTCTCTGTTACAGGGCTATCAGCTCTGATGGGATGTGGGGAAATGCCTTCCCACAAGTATTCTTGATACCAAAACTATTTCAGAAGATGACAATCAAAGCTTTCAAATTAGTTCTGACTTTTTCTCTCCAAAGATATGTATCCTAGGTCAGCAATCTGCTCAGTCTTGTGTCAGCTATACCTAAGAAGATCTAAGCAACCTCATTGCTGCTCAATTAAACCAAGGTTTTGGCTGTTTGATCTACATCCAGAGAAATTCTTTCTTAATGCCTGGTTATTGTAAGTGATGGAAATAATCTTGACAGCTAGTAGGACCTCCATTTTGAAGGATATATACATTTTGAAGGGGATATGGCACATTTTCATTGACTGATATCAGAAAAACAAACTATGTTGGCAAACTTCTTTTTTTCTTGTCATCTTTGCAAAGTTGATGTTAGCTCCCATTACTGTCCAATGGTTCTGTTTCATGATACCAGAGACATTTGGATATCATGGTGGAGACAATATTGGTCACAACAAGGATCTTTCCAACCTTTTGTCCAATTTCACAACCTGTTGTCAAATTTAAACCAATCCAGACTTCACATGCTCACCTTTTTCCTCAAGTGGGACCTTTCCTGGGTCTTGATATGGCTCAGTTAACCCTAGTTTGATCCTCCGTTTACAACCTATCTGAAGCAGTTTTCTTACAAGTGTGCAGAGTGTGTGAGCTTCATATTGTGTCCTTTGATCCAAACTGCATACAGTTATGTTCTGACAGGTTATTTGTCCTAATGATGCAACTTAGTTTATCTCCAAGAACAGGTTGCTGTGTACAGGCAATAAAAAAATAATCATTCATCTCTTCCCTTTAATTGATCGATCAAGAGAGGCCAAGGTGAAGAACCTGGTTCACATGTTGAGATGCTATGTTAGGCTACCCTTGTAGGTGGGAAAGCCAAACATGATGCTGGTCACATGGGTTATTTGATTAGCATATTCTGGTCTCTCACAAGATAAGGTTATCCACATACAAATCTCTTCTGTACGATACATAGACTTAATTATGATATTCATCTTTTATGGAGGGCTGTATTCAGGTGGTAAACAATTATAATTTTCTAATGTTATTATAATTGTTGAAGTGTTTTAATAGCTCTTTTTAACACATTAATGGCTTTTGCATGCGAAGGAAATGAAAGTTAAATGCCTTTACAAGGGACACAACTAAGACACATGACCCAGAGTATAAAACATGTGACCTTTGGAATTTGATAATGTACCAACTGAGTTACCATGTAATATGATCGGGTAAAACTTCTCAATGAAACATATTTTACTTTAAAAGATGACCTTTCCAAAAATGCATCATTATTCGTTCGGTCATCAAATTCATGGTTTGTATTAAACACAAGATTCAGAACTTTATATTTTGGAAAAATAGTTAATTCATATTATTTTATATAATATATTTTTATTGATCTTAATTTGAATGTTACTTCGACCATTTCCTAGGGAGCCCTTACAGGACAAGAGACGCTGACCCCTATTGGTGAAATGCTGTCAAGACTGCCAGTTGATGTTGTCATAGGGAAGATGTTGATCATGGGATCAATCTTTCATGTAAGACACCACTTTTGATAACATTTTATTTCTTAATTAAAGTTTTTTAACATTAATATTTACATCTTAACTGAAAATGAAATAATATGCTTCATCACAGTTAGCTAGAGTGCCACATAATCCAGCTTTGTTAGATATTGTCAAATAATAGGCTTGAATCTAGAGGTAAATATGAATATTTCTACAATTTTCAACTCAGCTATCGAACATCTTGTCTTGACTTTATTTTTAAACACCTCCATGCCAAGTTTAGATTAATATCACTTGAGCCCAACATGCCATGTGTAGAACATATTACTTCAGCCCTCCATTTGTGTGTGATTTGGAATATTTTAACTTGGCTTTAACAATTTATCAGTCATATTGCTACAATGTCTGCAGTGTGGGAGTTTTTAATGATGTTCAGCACTGGGGTATAATGCTGCAGACATGTAGCATGATGTCCCACCCAGTCACATTATCCTGACACCAGGCCAACCATTCCTAACACTAACCTCTTAATGCTGAGCGCCAAGCAAGGCAGCTGTTTGTACCATTTTTGTAAGTCTTTGGTATGAATTGGACAGGGATAGAACCCATGACCTCCTGCATCTGATCAGCCCTCCATGCCATATGTAAAGTGATATCACTTCAACTCACCATGCCATATGTAAAGTGATGTCACTTCAACCCTCCATACCATTATTAGATGAATATCACTTCAACCCACCATGCCATATGTAAAGTGATATCACTTCAACCCACTATGCCATATGTAAAGTGATATCACTTCAATCCACTATGCCATATGTAAAGTGATATCACTTCAATCCACTATGCCATATGTAAAGTGATATCACTTCAACCCACTATGCCATATGTAAAGTGATATCACTTCAACCCACTATGCCATATGTAAAGTGATATCACTTCAACCCACTATGCCATATGTAAAGTGATATCACTTCAACCCACTATGCCATATGTAAAGTGATATCACTTCAACCCACTATGCCATATGTAAAGTGATATCACTTCAACCCACTATGCCATATGTAAAGTGATATCTCTTCAACCCACTATGCCATATGTAAAGTGATATCACTTCAATCCACTATGCCATATGTAAAGTGATATCACTTCAATCCACTATGCCATATGTAAAGTGATATCACTTCAACCCACTATGCCATATGTAAAGTGATATCACTTCAACCCACTATGCCATATGTAAAGTGATATCACTTCAACCCACTATGCCATATGTAAAGTGATATCTCTTCAATCCACTATGCCATATGTAAAGTGATATCACTTCAATCCACTATGCCATATGTAAAGTGATATCACTTCAACCCACTATGCCATATGTAAAGTGATATCACTTCAACCCACTATGCCATATGTAAAGTGATATCACTTCAACCCACTATGCCATATGTAAAGTGATATCTCTTCAACCCTTCATGCTGCCAGTGTTCATATTACTGCTTGGATTGCCTTTACATTCTTGGAATTTTGCTTTTAATTAGTGCTTTTTTGTGTAGAATTGCTGTTAACATACACACTTGTATTTATTTTCAGATGATAGATCCAGTGCTGTCAATTGCAGCAGCCATGAGTGTCCAGTCACCATTTACCAGTCGTGCCCACACTGACCATGATGCAGTTGTGAGTATCTTTTTTTCACTAGCTATTGAAAGGAAGCAAATATGTTAGAACCTTTTTCTTGTTTTAGACAATCAAACAAAATTTAATGTATATTAATTTCAGTTTTCATATTTTGTTAAGCATCAAGGACCTTTTCATCAATTATTTATTCAAGATTGCATGGTGTAGGAAAATGTGTCTTTTATTTTATTTCTCAGAGCAGTATTACTTTTGACTGATATGCTTTATGAAACAGCTGTTTATTCATAATTTTCATCAATTCTCTGAAATGTTAGATTTTATTGCAGTTAAATTTCTCTCTATCCTGTGTACAATGGTACAGATGGTCAAGAAAAAATATTCCAGTGATAATTTATAAAATATTTAACTGGGATTTTCATTATTGCCAAAAGGGACTTCTTGGACTCAAATTGGAAATGACATTAAGTCTGTGAAGAAAGAAAAGTGGGTTCCAAGATTTACTTCCCATTTAGATGGCAATCATAGTACACACACTCCTTTCATATACATATTTGGCAGACTTGTCTCCCTATATGAAGCTGGTTTCAATTTTATGTAATCAAAAGGTTGAGTAATTATTTGAGAAATGAAATAATTCTTGAAAATATTTTATTGAATAGAACCTTATATAACAATCTCAGATTACCTCCCTTTTCATAGTCTTGCTTTATGCACCAAAATTCATTTAACTTAGGATATACACTATATATTTACATAGGAACCAGATTAATTCATTTTCGTATATCAAGAAGTTTCAAAGGGTTGCTTGTATTCTTTTGTTGAAAATATTATCATTTTATCAATAAGAAAATTCGTTTTATATTCTAATATTGAAAATGAAAATGCGATGATCCATGTCTCATTTTTTAAATATAAGCCCTTATAGGCGCCCACTATTCAAATCCAGCCAGGTGAGCTTTCCCTATTTACACAAAGACACAGTGATCCTTTTAAAGAGTGCTCTTAAAACTCACCTTTTTTAACTGCAAGAACAAACTTAAAGACCTAATAATGTTTCCTACCTTAAATTTTCAGCATTTTTAAAGAATATTTTCTAATTTCATAGTTTTTTTGGTAGTCATATAATCATAGATGTTGTAAAGCGCTTTCATATAATCATAGATGTTGTAAAGCGCATTCATATAATTATAGATGTTGTAAAGCGCTTAGAACTTCTCAAGATTAGGCGCTATACAAGTCCTCATTATTATTATATTCAAAACAGTATTTGTGAGACAAAATATGTATTTGTTGAGGGTTTCAAGGAAAACTACTGTTGATTATGAATAATTATTATGGAAGTTAAATTTAATTTTAGGTCAAAGCAAACCAATTACAGAAGCATCCTATATGTTGTGGATGTTAAACAACTGTATTTCAAAGAATGAATGTTGCTGATTGGTTTAAAGTAATTACCAGAACAAAAATTAATACAATTTATCAGAAGAGGTTTATGTATGGAATAACTGTACTTCCGCCTTAAACAATTTTGATTTCATTGCTGTTTCCACACAGGTACTGATGGAGGTAAATAGGGAAAGCTCACCTGGCTGGATTTGAATAGTGGGCGCCTATAAGGGCTTATATTTAAAAAAAGAGACATGGATCATATCATTTTCATTATTTTGAATGTTTCCTCTTGGATAGAGCCTTCATAGGATGTAAGCATGATTTTGCCAGTCTTGCCATGAAAGCATAGTAATTTGGCCAAACATTAGTGTTACTGTAACAATATTTGGGAATGGAAGCAGCTGTTTTTGCCCAGATTTGAATATTGCTGGTCTCTGTTATCTAACATATTAGCTATCTTAACAATATTGTTATTGTTAATTGTTTTCATGAAGAGATTTTTGTGTTAATATTGAGTTTTACTACAACTCTTTTCACTTTTCAAATTGGTTTCAATGGAGGTCATCTTGATAATTTTGTTATTGCTACTCATTCTGAATAAATGGTTGTAATAAATGGTTGCATCAACATGGAGTTTCCACTTAAATATTTCTAGTGATATGTTGCTGGTTTAAAATTAAAATGATATTGATCAGGCCTAATAAATGGCTGCCACAGCAAACATCTTCAAAAGCTTGTAAATGGTTGTCCTGTTGAATAGATAGTCAAATCAACATGAAGTTAACAGTAAAACATTTTTCGCAGTAAGTAGTTGGTAGATAAAGATTTTGATTTTATCATATCTACATTGCTATAACAGTTGTTACTTAGCCCTATATTCAGAATTATAAAAAATATTGATTTTGCCTCCACTCTCAACCTTTAGTTTTCAAACAGTTTAGTTTGTTGTTCAGAGAATTATTTTTTTGATGTCCAAAAACACGGAGGAAAGGTGGTTGTTTTATTTCAGTAAACAAACGGATAGTCAGTACTTTGACATTGATGTCAGGGTTATGTTTTTGACTTGGGATTTCCATCTGTACTAGTTTGTGAGGATTATAATGCAAACAAGGATGAATTGATTTGAATCAAATCCAGTTTGTGGATATATCTACAGAAAGGTTTGAATGAAACCAGTTTAACAACTTTTCTTCTTCTAGAGACATGTATACCAGGGTACTCTGATTACCTGTAGAGTTCATATGAAAATGATGCAAAATTCTAAATTGCATCAGTGGGTGATTACACCACAATAAAAGTACCTTCCCTGGGTCCCAAGTATGTTTTGCTGAAACAGCCAAAATGGAAACATAAAACAAAATATATTCTTTGACCAGGTTTTGTTTGTTGGAATTTCTCAAGATTATCTTCAGTGGTGTCAGTACTTAACAGCTAAAAAAAAGAAAATGAGGGAAGAATGGACTTATAAAGTCCTAAAATTCTTTTGAGGCAAAGTTTAACTTTTATTAAACTAAATATTCATTTCAGGCTGCCAGAAAACCACTTGAGTCCGAACATGGAGATCCATTTACTCTTTTAAATGCATTCGACGAATGGATAAAGGTATATTTAAGTTAATGATAAAATTATTGGATAAGGTAACAAATTAATTGTATCAGTTTAAACACAAATCTTCAGGTAAGCGTTAACAAATTCATAATTAATATTTAGCTGTTTTAATAGTCTTTCATGAAATTATACACCTTGCTTTTTTTGTTGCATCTTTATTATCTTCGCTTGTGAACACTAATATCCATTCATTTTCCAGACTGTAACCTATTTAAATGAATCTAATGTATTAGGACTACAGACAAGTTTTATAAAAGTAGATTTTCTCCTACACACATTCTTTATTAGATTTTATCTGTTGATTGATTTTTAATTTGCAGTTTCAGATATCAACTTACTATGCTTTTGCATATATAAGATTTTTAATACTACTTCATTTTGAAAAAAGTCAAGAGTTAGATTAGATATTAGATATTGTCAGTGTGCAGGGGAATTGTAGCCAGGTTATCACTTAAAATTTCTTTCTTTTGGCTGTTGAACTTGATTGACCAATTGGAAACATTGAATCTGATCATGCTACTTGTATTTTCTTTTATTCAGGTCAAAGCAGATGGTCATGGGACAAGGAAATGGTGTAAGAGAAGAGGACTTGAAGAGCAAAGGTTTTATGAAATGGTCAAACTTAAGAAACAGTTCAAAGAACTTCTGCAGGTAATCAGGATGTGTAAAATTTTCTGTATCCTGTGCATCAGTTCAAATGCATTCTCATTATTCACAAAATTTACCTCATGTTCTGCTTTGTTGCTTTTTTAGCTTTTTAAACAGGAGAACTGCTTATCACCTTGTCATTGAATTTGTATGCCCCCGATGTTTCATTAAACATTTTAATTAGCAGATCCAAGGCCATTATAGGTTGTAATAATATATGCATACTTTCAAGGTGCAAATGGAGGTTTTCTTTAAAGAATCTCATATACATAGATTTCTCTTTCAGATACCTCCCAATCATGTTAGCATTTGGAGATATAAGCCTGCTATGTTTTAAATCCAGCACTTATAACAAGAAGAAAAGAAAATCATTTTCTGTCTATATTGTATAGACAAAGGGTCACTTGTCCTTTACGTCCCCACCATGTGTCACTTGTTTTTAAGCTTGGCTTTTGCCCAGTCAGCATTTTATGGGAAATTTCCTGTCTATCCATATTAATGTACAATTTAATGGGATAAATTATTTTAAAACATTTCCACTATATTTGTAAATTTGTGATTTTCTTGGGTGACAACATACTTTCATTGATGCATGTTGTCATTTATGTTTTAGTGTGCATGGCCTGTTGTTTTCTTGCTCATTAATGGGTATTCAGTGTGAATTATTAAAATATAACACACTGCATTGTTAATGTATGCAAGTTTGTATTTAAATTATTACAATATAACACACTGCATTGTTAATGTATGCAAGTTTGTATTTGAATTATTACAATATAACACACTGCATTGTTAATGTATGCAAGTTTGTATTTGAATTATTACAATATAAAACACTGCATTGTTAACGTATGCAAGATTGTATTTAAATTATTACAATATAACACACTGCATTGTTAATGTATGCAAGTTTGTATTTGAATTATTACAATATAAAACACTGCATTGTTAATGTATGCAAGTTTGTATTTGAATTATTACAATATAACACACTGCATTGTTAATGTATGCAAGTTTGTATTTGAATTATTACAATATAATGCACTGCATTGTTAATGTATGCAAGTTTGTATTGTGTCATTTGGTGGAAGATGTTTATGAAATGTAATAAATGCAAGAAATTTAAGACCAGGGAAGATTCATACGTCATGTCTGGAATGTACAGATTGTACTTCAGTCCTCACTTTGGAATATATGCACCATTTGATCTGAGGATGTATGGCTGCTGCCTTGCAAAAAGCAGTGAAAGGAAAATAAATGAGGGATCTTGCAAGAACAACACAGACATTTAAAGCATTCATCCAAAAACTGCAAACCTGGTGGCGATATTGCCCCATCTAAAGTGCAACATTTACAAAATGATGGAATTATTTAGTCATCCACCTACAAATTACTGATGTTTTGACTGGTTCAGGAACCAATGACACTGTAAATTCTGGGCATATTTTTCCCTTGTATCCCACTTTTCCACTGGTATTTATGACACACTGAGGGGAGTGTCCCCTCAGTTTTAGACAGCCAAGTTAACATAAGTAGCCCCACATGTCAAAGCGTGGCCTTTGGGCCTGTGAGTCTGAGAGCATAATATTTTGACAGATCCATTGGATCCATCCTGTTCTATGGTATTTCCATTTGAAGCCATACATCCAGCCAGACCTGCCAACTCTTAAGATTTTACACAAGTCTTATGGAAATGACCCCGTAAAATATGATATTTTTTGCAGTAAAATACAGATACTGTATTGTCTGTGCTTGATTCTCTGAAGGGTTTCATATCAGATTTCGTGGAATTGATCAGTGAAACAGATTAACTTTGCCAATTATCTCAGACACTTTAAACTGCATGCATTTTGAAATGCTAAATGCCTGCATGATCAAACTGTTACATCATTTTTTAAAAATATCATCTGATATGTGACATCTTGACAAAAGGACAATAAACTTCATCAAATGTTTGAATAGTACAGAAGAATTAAAGGAAATGTTTAGGTTTTTGTGGGAAAAGTCTTGAAGGGCAACATATATATTATTATTGTACATGATTTGCTGATTTCAGTATGTCACATGGCAGGAAAGAGGAATCGCATTTTCTGAAACTGTACTGGAGTTAGTTAAGGTTCAAGTAAACTTGACAAACTTTTGAGCTGAGTGCAATGTTTACCATTTATGCATCAGTCTTGAATCACACTTCTTGACTTTTAATACATGTTTTCCAACTTGACAATAAAAGTATGTGATATTTTTGTTACACGTTACTGAAAACTGGTTCTACTTATGGGAAACATTTGACTGCCTTACTGAGAAGGTCTTGTTGGGTTGTGCAGCTTAGGAATCTTTTTGATATCTCCAACATATGGGAAAAAAATTGACTGCCTTACTGAGAAGATCTTGTTGTGTTGGCAGGTCTGCATCTTAGAGATCTTATTGATATATCCATCTGTATAGACATGTCTCTCGTCAGCTATGGGGATCTAAGTAATAGATCCATCAGTCTTGCTGTACCTACAGCTAAACAGACATATTATGATTTAGGATTTTAGTGACAGATCTGTCCGTAGAGCTACACAGACATGATTCAGGATTTTAGTGAAAGATCTGTCCATAGAGCTACACAGACATATTATAATTTAGGATTTTATTGACAGATCTGTCCATACAGCTACACAGACATATTAAGATTTAGGATTTTAGTGACAGATCTGTCCATACAGCCTTGCCCATGGGATAGTTTGTATTGTTACCAATAAGAAAGCTTTCTGAACAGTTGGCAACCATGCTGACTCTACTCCTGGCAAACTATCTGTACTGGTATGACATCTTTATCTGACAGAGTCGACTCATTTTATTTTCATGACTTATCCACAGGGAAGTTGCTATGACTTGTATAGAGATGCCACTGGGGAATGTTTATCGAGATATGGAAGCAGAATCTGAATGGGATAGTACACACGGTGAGAGAGTGTACTCCTGAACTTCAGTCTTACTCAGATTCAATCATGGAGTAGATTTGGTAAACTTTAAGGCTGTCATTGAAGAGATATACCAATTGGTGTCAGCTTCAGAATGTTATTGCCCCCCACCCCCACTGCCATACATGACTATAAAGTCAAGGCTTTGGTAGATATCAGTGATGAGGCAGAGGCACCATCTTTCTAGATGCTTCCCCAGTTAGTGAAGATTAGAGATATTAATGACCATCTATTTGGAAGAATCTGTGAGCTGGGGAATGCTAAGGCTTTCTTTTCTGACAGCCAGGTACCAGCAATATATTCATCACACTGTTACAAAATGCACTTAGATGCCTTATAATAAACTCCTTTTTTATGCTTAAGATTTTAGCAAATGTCCAGATGTCTACCCATTCTTTTTATACAGTGGACAAGAACTTGTATGCTGCATTAGAGCTGGTTCAAAATATTGTTGTCTTTTTTATGTTAGACTTGGTTTCATTGATGATTTTCCATTCAGTGGATCTCAGCCTGAAACAATGTGACAAATGTTTTCATTCCAGGTAACTCAAGCCTTATCATGCCTTATTAGCTATACAGATGATACCATTAGTCTTTAATGCCAAAATTTAACAAGTTCAAAGGCATGAACTGCACCTCCATTATACCACCCAGCCAGCAAAGATTTTTAAACTTTCCCTGCCACAGCAGAGTGATCAGAAGAAAACGAATTCTTTGCATCACAGTTTTAGTTCTGATTCCAGCCTAATGCCAGGAGGCAACAGCCAAACCAGTTTAGAAGGCAACCTTATGGGTGAAGGGAGGTTGCAACCAAGAAAGCAATTTTTTCTTCCACGCAGATGACTTATCTTCAATTTCCAGTCTCATTAGAGCAACCTATTTATTCAAAATAAATGTGTAATATAAATAAGTTCAGAGGGGCTTTTAAATTTATTTATCCAATTCCCACCTCTTGCTTTCTGTCCCTGTCTAATGGACACACAATCAGATCATGAGAAGGATATTCTTCATGTATGACCAACTGCAGTTTTCACCAACAGACTTCAGATGACACTTAATTGGTAATAAATGTAAATGGTGCATTGATGACTGTCTTAAAAAAATCTTGTTCTCTGAATATATGATCAACATGGGGTTTTCACCAAAAGACTTCTAAATGATATCCACTTTATCCTAACTGAAAGTGGCACCAAACTGACAACCGCTATGTCCACCACTGCAGCTAATTTGAAAAAAAAAACTTTTATTGCAGAAGAATATTAGTTTCAACACTCAACAGTTAAAAGGAAGAAATAGTCTTATCATGAATTCTTGGAAATTCTTTTTACCCAGGAGAGCAACAGTCCCTTCAAGGAACTTGTTAAATAAATTATGTATCTCCAGAATACTCTCCCAGTAACATTACTTAAGAACCATGCAAGCATTCTTGTTGGTATTTCGCTCAGCTTAAAAACTAGCAATAAATGCTGGCAGCAGTGGTAGGTAATGAGGCAAGAGTTGTTGCCTGTTGTTTACATGATATAGACACAAAAGTCTTTTGTTATTTTTTCTTGTTAGGGCTTAATTTGGGAGGTAGTAGGCTGAAATATCCTAATGTTAATGTGATTTAGTAAATATTCTCAAAAAAATTATTAAATTTAACATTTTGCTTTTTACTTTCTAGTAAATTTCAAATAATGTACAAATGTAACCTGATTCTCTTAATCATTTTATTTTGTTTTTAGGATCATGGATTATTGGACAAAATTGTTGAAGATCAACAGTACTTGACAAGTGAGGAGAGGCGGCAAAAGCATGGAGAGAGAAAGAAGCTAGGAGAACTTAGAAAAGAAAAGGCTAAAGAATCACGCAAAAGAAAATTTCTTAAACTGGAGGAAGATGTAAATGTCTTATCTATTATAAATAAAAAATGCCCTATTAAAATTAACTCTAAACCATTATTGAATTTTCACTGATGGATTTAAGTTTCATAGCTATCCTGTAAGGATTTTGCAGTAGAATATGAACATATTTCTAATTATTTGTTTTGGTTTTTTTGTGTTTAATTAAAGTTTGTTTTTAAAAATTTATATTAGGTGAAGCTATATACGTATGCATACATGAGTATATTGATAATTTTCAGTGTATTTTGTGTACACATATGTAAAAATATATATACATTACACAAATAAATGCCTGCATACACAAATATCTGTTACACAACTAGTTGTTGAATAGCTGTCAATGCTCTTTTAGTCCATTTCCACAATCTTCTTATTTTTTTCTGGTTTTGCTGAGGAATGCAAGTATGTAAAACATAATTCAACTTCTTTATTTTTAAAAATTCTTCTATGCATGCCACAAAACATAGAAAACAATTTTTATCATAAACAATTATGACCCTTTTCTCTTGAAACTCAGTCTAAAGATCTCATCGCCATCTGTTGCTTACAGAATAGATAAGGCATTACTGTATATAATAAGTGAAACACAATCAGGTTGGGGTCAATATATTTGTGATTGTACAGGACTCATTGTTTATTCAGAGAAAAGTCTTTTATTGAGATGTCTGTAGAATGTGTCTGGTTTGGATTGTCTGTCTGTCTTTAAATGGTTTCAAGACTTTATGATGATATATCTAGCTGTGTGCAGCTAGACAATAGACACTTCCCTCAGTTTTTCCTTATGCAGTGTAGGTCTGACAGGATGACCTCCCTTTGCCACGTTTCACAATAGCCCTAGAGTTAGTAAATTCTGCTGTAAAAGAACAATTGAAATATAATTGGTATACATATAAGTAACTCTCATAGCTGATAAGTCAGTATGCTGATAATTCAGCACTCTTTTTAGCTGATGAAGACATTTCCCTCAACACTGCATTAGATACTCTACATAGCTTCTCCTGCTGCTCTGGAATGGGGATGAACTTGAGCAAATCCCTGATCATATTGCTTGATGCAAAACGGCGTTGTGATGAAGAATTACAAATAGCAAAAAATATTACATGAAATATGGGAGGTCTTGACCCAGTAGTAGGAATGTGGAAAAATATGATTAGAACTTCAAGGAAATTAGAATATGTACTACAGTTAAATATAAATTTTATCAGGTTTTATTAAGTTTTGTTAAATTGATGGCACAAGGTAAACTGTTTTTCTCTTTAACTGTATTTTAGAGTTAGCAAATTTTAGAAACTTGTTTCAATAGCAACAAGACTCCAGAAGTGTCTTTCGTGGATAAAATCCTGTGACGATTTATTCTCAACTGGAGGCCATTCATATTAGGAATATAGAAAGGGTGAGAAATAAATTTAGAACAGTGTCAGATTCGAAGGAAATTAAGGGTATAATGCCGTTCTTTATTCATCTTTAGATAAAACCAGTAATCCATAATAATATTTTTTAAAAGTAGTAAAAAGTGTACTTCAGTGATTTCCATGCATATTCTCCTTAAAAACGGGAAAAGATTGTTTAAACCGAGGAAGGAATAACAACTGAAAAATATGAATGTTTCCAGTTTAAGACATAATCTAATTACTGTGTAAAATGTACCTCTAATGTTACCTATATTAGACATCTAATGATTTCTGTATAAAATATACCTCTAATGTTACCTATATTAGACATCTAATGATTTCTGTAAAAACTATACCTCTAATGTTACCTTTATTAGACATCTAATGATTCTTGTATAAAATATAACTCTAATGTTACCTATATTAGACATCTGTATAGGCAGTTCATTAAATCATGAACATTTTGACAGACAATGGTTCTTCCCAAACATATAAAGTATATCTAAAGAAACTTATTAAAAGGATAATAACAGAAATGGGGAACATTTCCTACATTGCCACATTAATGTTAGTTGTTTTCTTAAAATTGACATTTTCATTGGTATTTAACTTCTTAGATTGGGGGAAGCATCATGTGTTTTCTACAGAACGACCACTGTTTGTTCTTTAAAATCAATGTTTGTAGTCCCAAATCAGTTCTGCAGGCCCAATTCTCCAATGTATTCTTGAACTTACAACTTTTAAGAGTTGTATCTTGCTACATATAAGTCCAGTCCCACTGATGCTTACATTTTCTGTGATCAGGACTATGAGGTCAGTGATGGTGAGGCTGATGATCAGGAATCAGATGTTAAGGACTTGGAGTTCAGACTGTCTCACAACCTCAACAAGCTACAGGTGAGTAACTTTCCATTGACATTTTATCTGCATGGATTATGTAGTCAGTGATGGTGATGCTGATGATCTGGAAGAAGATGTTAATGACAAGAGTTCTTGCTGTCATACAACTGGAACCTGCTACAGGTAGGTAATTATCTTTTACCTCAAGCATCTGCCTCAGATGCAGGAGGTCCCAGATTCAAACCCAGCCTGAGTCATACCAAGACTTACAAGAATGATACTAGCAGCTGCCTCACTTGATGCTCAATATTCAGAGGTTGGTGTTAGAACTGGACAGCCTTGTGTCAGGATAATGTGACTAGGTGGTGCCCAGTGCTGCATCACTTTAAACTATCATACTGCAGATATCATAGCAATATGACTGAAACTTTTTTAAAGCTATGTTAAAACTTCAAAACACATATGCACACACACACACTCTCTCTCTCTCTCTCTCTCTCTCTCTCTCTCTCTCTCTCTCTCTCTCTCTCTCTCTCTCTCTCTCTCTCTCTCTCTCTCTCTCTCTCTCTCTCATCTAAAGTTCACTGCTCTGGTGGCCTAGTGGTTAGAGCATCCACCGCAGAAGCAGGAGGTCGTGGGTTCAATCCCCAGCCAAGTCATACCATAGACTTAGAAAAATTGTACTAACAAACAGCTGCCTCACTTGATGCTCAGCATTAAGAGGTTAGTGTTAGCACTTGTGTCAGGATAATGTGACTGGGTGGGACATCATGCTTCATGTCTGCGGCATGTTGCCCCAGTGTTAGACATCACCATAAACTGCCACACTGCAGACATTGTTGCAATATAACTGATTTTTTTTTAAAGCTACATTAAAAATCCTAATTACACGTCTAGTTCCATTCAATCTATTCTCAAGTTACTTCCAATTGTCTCCCTTTATGACTGGCAATAAAAAGGTAACACTTTTCCAGTGCCAATATTTTCATTATAATCCACAATGCTACGGTTTAGTATTAAAGGGTTTAAAAGTGTCATCTATTTTACAATAGTTGTTGCATTCCAGTTAGTCTTTAGAGACTATATATTGCAAGATTGTTCTACCCATCTACGCTGTATGCTTGGTTATTCCATTTTTGCTTCCATAAGCAGACTATTGTGACAATAATAATAATAATATTTACAGGTGAGACACATGTTCATTGTAATAAATATCTTATGTTTTTAATTAAACTAAACAATTAATTTTGCTACATCATCATTTGGACTTTCTGACTCTACCCAACTTCAGCCCTAGAAGGAGATTGATCAAGTCTAGTTTTGAGATAAACTGGTCTTTACTCACATTCATCCATCTTATTTTGTTGTTGTTGTTGTAGGGTTTAATGCCATTTTCAGCACACAATAGGCTATACATGGCAGCCAGTATTATTGGTGAAGGAAGAACCTGGGAAAACACCTAGAAAAAACCACCGACCCGCGAGAAGCTGCTGGTGAGCTTTTTCACATAACTACATTAGCCAAATCTTAGACTCGAACCCACGCAGACAGAGGTGAGATGGCAGTGGTCCATAACAGAGAGCGCTTTAGACCACTCGGCCACTTGGGGCCCAAATCTTATTTTGTTCAATTACTGGTATTCCCAATTTTATTGAAATCTAATTTAGAACAAGTGATGTCCATTTTTAGTATAGGATATAAGGTGCCCCACTAGAGAAGTTTGAGAATTTTATTAAACTTGTATAAATATCTGTTTTACATAACTTTTAAATATTCACAGCATTGAAAAAAATGAATATTATATTCCTTTTTCACTCATGACATAATTTAGTAACAGCTTCATTGGAACACTTTGATTTGACATAATTTTCATAAATTTTGAAGTGCACCCAAAGAATTTTTTATGTTCTCACAAGATGTTAAGAGGTTTTGAAATAATTGAGGTCAAGTTCTTGAGAATAGCAATGGAGAAAATACTTTTTATGAAAATTACGAAATATATCATAGAGAAATAATACTGTATCAGATGTAGATGTCACTAGATGTAAAATAATAATTGATCATTAGAAAATATTTCATACAGAAAATAGAATTCAGAATTATGAGTCTGCCTTCTGCTGTAGTTTGATGCAAAAGTTTGAAAGTAATGTAACTCTTAAATTTATATCTTTTCATTTCAAAGAAAGCTATATTTTATTTAGACATTTGGTAGAAATATTCAAAGTTGAACAGACAAAAAGGCAAATTCATTCATATTTTTTAATCATGTTTTATGTATCATTTCAGGAAACTGCAAACAAAAGTCGCAACTTTACATTACGAGACATCAATTTGCTAAAAATTATACTTTGCAGTGGATTATATCCTCATGTTGCAATAGCAGATGATTGTAATTCCTATAAACGCGAGTCCGAGCAGGCCTTCCATACTAAGGTAGAGTTGCACAGCTTTTTTAATATACGACCTACAGTTTGACACTGCTATAACACGGTATTTGGGAACCATAGAATCCGACCATGTTATAGACCGAACCATGTTATAAACAACCAGATCAGTTAGCTGAAGAAAATGATGCATGTATCCCCCAAAAAATTGTGGGGGTGGGTGGGTTAGGTAATAAATGCAGGTGGTAATATACGGGCTTCATTGGCCTAGTTACCTTCATAAGATGATGCATTTTAAATGAGAAATACACCTGTAGTGTAACAGAGAAGGCATATATAATATTTTACTTTATTTTGAGAACCACGAATTGGTACATATATGTGAATACTGTTTATATATACATGTCTAATGTATAGTATGAATAGAGTATCAACACCTTGTACTCGCCTACAAACCTCATCATATACATTGAATCCACAATAATTCATTGAAAATATGCATACACACAGATTTAAAATATTCAGTAGTTTTTTCACAGGTCATATAGGTCTGAATTCAGTGGAAAAACATAGCACAATCACATAACGAATGACAAAGCACATGATTTTCTTTTCAGTACATCCCAAGTCGGTAAAAGTTAGTTTGTGTTTTAAGCCACCGTTGATAGCATTCATAAAGCATAAACGTTGTCCCCAAAAAAGGGAAACTTCACGGCACAGTTAATGTGTTTTACTCACATTTGAAAATGAAAAAATCCATCAGATTCCATTGCTTTTATTTAAGTTTGGTACTGATGTCTTTGAAGAAAAGTTCTTTGTTTTTATTGAAGATTGTAGTCGTCTTTCTTTGATGAAAGGTGCATGCGTTATTGAAGTCTCTGATAAAGACCAGCTTAGGATAACCAATCAAATGCCCATTTTTTATTGTGGCAGCAACATCAAATAATTGTAATGCATGATGGAGGAAGATTTTTTTTCCATTTGCTTAGATTGTTTTCATAACAATTGGTGCTTCAAAGGTAATCTGTTTTCTTTGAAATTTCAGCAAACTATTTTATCAGGGTACATTTTTGAAAAGGAATTGGCCATCGTTTGGTCTCTTCTATTTACTGTCCCTCTCTGCCTATTGAATAGACCAAAAAGTTATTTTTTTTTTACATTTGTGGTAGTGGAATGATGCTGCCTTCCTGCCTTTCATTACAGTTTACATTTAACACACATTCCTATCACAAGGCATATTTTATTAGCAAGCACAAGATAGCATAATAAGCTTGTTTTTAGACACAACACTGATATTAATGTACCATTTTACTCTTCAGTGTTCTTACCTTAAACAAGATTTGATGTTTAAAAGAAACAGCTAGGTATTCCTTACATCTAGTTATTTAGAAAAGAGCTTGTATGCCTTAAGTATTGTTAAAATAACTTTTAATTCCCATTATTGTGGTGCATGATTGATGGGTATAATTTGGAATTTTCTTAGATTTGCATGTCTCAAAAGACTGCTAGCTCCACTTTGTCATTTTCTCAACATGGACATCAGAGGTCATAGGAGGAAAAAAACTAGCCCCAAACTACTTTTAGTAGTCACACCTATCACCAGTGGTCACTCATTGGAAAAGGCAAATGATAGATATGCTCTAGTGAACACTTACGGCAAGGAATTTTTGTTTGTTTGATTAAAACACCTGGCTACAGACCACTGAAGGAAGTTGACTGTTACATACAGGACATTTATACAGGAAATATGCCAGGGGAAATTTGAATAACCAGTGTGCGCAGGTGACTGTTAAGTAAAGGTGATCATTAGGATAGGTTTGACTGTACTTTGTGATTCATTTATTGGACTTTAAAATGTTAGTATTGTCTGTTCTGGCAAAAATTCATTTTACCAATATTAATCACTGCTTAAGTTTGTGTACTTTGGACTAGATAGGTACATTTTTCAAACACATGACAACAGTCATTTTGATCAAAGGTGGGCAGAATATGACCAAGGGCTGGATCCAGCCAGTGACCTGATTTCATCCATTGATTTACATTATAGGGTTGGCTTTAAAAATCACTTTTCCACCCTGGAGAAAGTTGCCCATGCCAGATTTATATCATCTGTCTGCGTTGTTGCCCTATTGATGTAAAGTTATTTTTTCACTTTTGGAATGGCTGTGGTCTGTCAGGGGACATGGCAATTCTTCTGAAGAACTTTAATATTTTTGTTGTGTAGGAATTGTCATTTAAGAATATTAGTTATAATACATAAATCATTTTCATATTTTTAATAAGACAAGGGCTTTGTATAAAAAATATCCGTCTAAAATATAAATGTGATTTATGTGCCTTGATGGTGAATGAAAAGTTAAATGGCATGACATAATACAGACAGAATAGTACATATCATACTGTACAAATCATGTCCTATGATAAAATGCAAAATTAATAAATTAAAAGTTAAATGGCATGACAAAATACAAACAGAATAGTACATATACTGTACAAATCATGTCCTATGATAAAATGCAAAATTAATAAATTAAAAGTTAAATGGCATGACAAAATACAAACAGAATAGTACATATCATACTGTACAAATCATGTCCTATGATAAAATACAAAATTAATAAAATGCAAAATTAATAAATTAAAAGTTAAATGGCATGACAAAATACAAACAGAATAGTACATATCATACTGTACAGATCATGTCCTATGATAAAATGCAAAATTAATAAATTAAAAGTTAAATGGCATGACATAATACTGTACAATCATGTCCTATGATGAAATGCAAAATTAATAAATTAAAAGTTAAATGGCATGACAAAATACAAACAGAATAGCACATATCATACTGTACAAATCATGTCCTATGATAAAATGCAAAATTTATAAATTGAAAGTTAAATGGCATGACAAATACAAATAGAATAGTACATATCATACTGTACAAATCATGCCCTATGATAAAATGCAAAATTTATAAATTAAATGTTAAATGGCATGACAAAATACAAACAGAATAGTACATATCATACTGTACAGATCATGTCCTATGATAAAATGCAAAATTAATAAATTAAAAGTTAAATGGCATGATATAATACTGTACAATCATGTCCTATGATGAAATGCAAAATTAATAAATTAAAAGTTAAATGACATGACAAAATAAAAACAGAATAGTACATATCATACTGTACAAATCATATCCTATGATAAAATGCAAAATTTATAAATTGAAAGTTAAATGGTATGACAAAATACAAACAGAATAGTACATATCATACTGTACAAATCATGTCCTATGATAAAACACAAAATTAATAAATTAAAAGTTAAATTGTATGACAAAATACAAACAGAACAGTACATATCATACTGTACAAATCATGTCCTATGATAAAACGCAAAATTAATAAATTAAAAGTTTGATGGTATGACATAATACAGACAGCACAATGAATATCGTACTTATGTTGTGTGATAAATTGAATTACAGAGCAAGCCATTCTTGTTGCTTCATCCCACGGGTGTGTTTGCCAGTCATCCTGAGTTGCTGCAGCCTCCTGAGGATTTTAACAGCATGTCTGGCCCCTCAGCAACAAGTGAATTAAAGGGAAGATCCAGCAGTAAGCATGAACTTCTTGCCTATGTGTAAGTATTTTCTGCAAAATATGACGGTACATCCTATCTATATATAGGTATTGTAATAGCCTGCATTTACAGAGTGAGGTATGCATGCTTGTGTACAGTATAAACTATTCATACAAACCGTCCAATTCGGTCTCAAATTTTTAAAATAAATAAATCAGTGCATTACCAGTGACTTTCTCAAAAGAGTTGACATTGATAGTTTCTAGGATCCTCTGTTTTGTTTAATTCATCAATTAATTGTTAGCTGGTATAGTCTATATGTTTTGAGCTAGTGAAAATAGGGAGTATCAATGCCGACAGCTGGCATCCTTGATAATTTGATTAATGACTGTTTCTCGTTAACTGTTTAGAACTGTTTTTCTCTTCTTTATTTCTTTGGTACATACACATGTTGACTGCCCTGTCATGTGGTCGACATCGGTATTATTGCAACAGTGCATAACACAGTTTACAAGCCATTACCATGAGCGAAATACAAAACTGACATTTTTCTTTTCTTTTCTTGGGGCAATACATTTGCAGTGTAGCATATAATAAAATATTGAGTTGTTAATTTCTGTAAATAACCATTGTCAAAAATGACTAAATATACAAATGCAATGCTACTTCAAGCTTTTTTTAATATTCCAACAAAAATTGTGGGGTTTGAGTGGGCTCTGTTGGTTATGGGTTTTGTTAGAACTGTGGGATTTGTGGGCACTGTGGGATTTGTGTGTTTTGTGGGCTCTGTTGGTTGTGGGTTTTGTTAGAACTGTGGGATTTGTGGGTGCTGTGGGTTTTGTTGGATTTGTGGGCTTTGTAGGCTATGGTGGTTGTGGGTTTTGTTAGAACTGTGGGATTTGTGGGTGCTGTGGGTTTTGTTGGATTTGTAGGCTATGGTGGTTGTGGGTTTTGTTAGAACTGTGGGATTTGTGGGTGCTGTGGGTTTTGTTGGATTTGTGTTCTTTGTAGGCTATGGTGGTTGTGGGTTTTGTTAGAACTGGGGGATTTGTGGGTGCTGTGAGTTTTGTTGGATTTGTGTTCTTTGTAGGCTATGGTGGTTGTGGGTTTTGTTAGAACTGTGGGATTTGTGGGTGCTGTGGGTTTTGTTTGGATTTGTAGGCTATGGTGGTTGTGGGTTTTATTAGAACTGTGTGATTTGTGGGTGCTGTGGGTTTTGTTGGATTTGTAGGCTATGGTGGTTGTGGGTTTTGTCAGTAGTATACAAGGCTTTTTGGGCTGTTTGTGAGAGTTCTGTCAGCTAGCAGCAGTTTGTGGGAGTCCAGTCAGCTAGCAGCAGTCAACCTAATTACATCACAGTAATTGTTAGTTTAATTTTTTTAATTTTTTTAATTTTGTTTTGTTTAGTTTATTAGAGTTATGTAATTTTAGATAATATTTTGGACAATAAATTTTTGTTAAAGTTTATTTAGGAAAATTTCATTCAAATGAGTAATAGGCTGTAGTTGAAATATGAAGTCAAGCAAGTGTTTTCCTTGCAGATTTTACATTTTAAATATTAGAATCAAGTCATATTTTTTCTTCTTTAGAAAACTTTATTGCAGCTAAATCGAAATATGGGAAATCTTATTAATTTTCATTCGTTAAAAGAAGTAAAAATATAATGAACATATATTTTAGTGCTAATGTGTACCCTGGCCTCATGTGAAATTATCATATACCATACTGTACCTCAAGACAATCATAGTATTCTGACATAGTATACAAACAACAAGACTGTCCTGGTTAAGAACATACTTTATTCAATGTTTCTTAATAAATGAATGTTATGGTTGAAAAGAAATCAAGAGTTTAAGTTTACTCCATTCTCCCATCCTACGTCAGCTGATAATAAGCTTGCTTATCTCAGGTGCTATAATCCAATGTTGTATTATCAGGACCTAGTTTGGCGTTACAGCATTTTCTGCAAATGTGTAAGTACTTGCCTATATGTAAGTTGTTGCTGCATACAAGTTGGTACTTCCCTATATGTGGGTACTTTCTGCATAGGCGTAGGTACTTATCTATGTGTAGGTACTTTCTGCATATATGTAGGCAGATGTCTGTGTTACATAATTTCTGCATATGTGTAGCTACTTGCCTTGGTTCTTTCTGCACATGTGTATGTACTTGCCTATGTGTGGTTACTTTCTTCATATGTGTAAGTACTTGCCTATGCATAGGTACTTTCTGCATATGTGTATTCTGTATATATTTATATTATTTATCAACTTTGATAAATGTAAGGCTGGACTGTTAGAATGAGTCAGTATGACACAAATGGATATGGTTTTCTAACAACACATTAAAATACAGAGCAGGATATTTTCACTTTGGAAATATCTTACATCAGTTTTAGGTAATGTTTAAAATATTTTTTTCTAAATTTTAAATACATTAAATATCATTGTAATCTGGTTAAAATTAAATATTTTTTTTATTAGGTTAAACGTTTTGGAAAGAATTCAACTTCTCATGAAAATTTCCTCTTATAGGATACCACTGTAAATTCATTTAATTTTGTGTTTGGCAAGAAAATGGAATATTTGTCAGAACTTAAGTTTTGAGGAGGGGGGGTATTTTCCCAAATTGATCATTGTTTATTGGGTCTTGAAATTTTTGGTTTGTAGCACCATGAAATCCACGTAAATTATTACCCATGGAAATTAATTAATTCACATGTTATGCATAATTATAATTAAAATTTTTTTAATTATTTTTCCATGAATTCTCACATATTTTATCATCAGAAATGTTGTCAAAGGGGTCAGGCAACAAGTTCTCAGAACTTAGAATAAGCCTTTCCACTGCAATGATTAGATGTTTACATGGATAGTGGCACAAAAGTTAATATGGTGTCTTTCAGTTATATATAAACATTCATAATTCAGAAAAGAGAAAGAGAGATTACATGAATGAAATTATAGGTAATACTAAATAAATTGATAACCATGACAAATATTTGAAAAGAATACATACTACAGCAAGAATACACAAACTAATTGAATTCACTGAGGTTCCCTATTAATATTATTATTATTATTTTTTAAAAAATGAACTGTTTCTGTATTGTTATTTTTTTTAATTACAGCTGCAAACAATTGTGCTGGTGTTCAGAAGGCACTGATTATACACTCAGTGCAGCAGAGCATATTATTTCATAGATCATCACCCAGTGCCTAACTGACACCCAAATATACAAGTCTAGCCACCCAACAGAAGTTGATGCTACCATCCATGGAGTAGAGGTGCATTTCTGATGTGAAATCATGGATGACATGTAACAAGCTGCAAATGAATGATGATAAAACTGAGGCTATTCTGATCACAACACAAAGACTTTCTCATTCACATCCTTTACCTCAGACAATAAATATCAGCAACACCAACATTAATTTCTCACAGTCAGTACGAAACCTAGGTGTTACTCTAGACAGTAGTCTCACAATGCACCAACATGTCATGAACATATGCAAGGCTGCATATCTTGAATTGAGATGCATCAGCTCCATTCGCAAATATCTTTCAGTTGATGCCACTAAAACACTTGTGTGTTCATTAGTACTTTCAAGACTGGACTATTGTAATTCAATTCTGTCTGGTTCATCACAATATCTACTCCAGAAACTTCAAAAAGTTCAAAACACAGCTGCTCAGATCATTTTTAGAGTACCTTGATCAGAGCACACCTCAACACTCTGTACCCTACACTGGCTATCAATTCGATACAGAATCAAACACAAAATTTGTTCTCTGTGCTATGTTTCACTGACAGACTCCAGTCCAACATACCTATCCGGCCTCACCCATGTATATACACCAGCAAGATACTTACGCTCCTCTTCTGACAATCATATACTCATTGTTCCCACTATGAAAACGAAGTTATATGGACAACGTTCGTTTGCACACCAGGGTCCGGCGATGTGGAACGAATTGCCCATTAAAATTAGACACAAAGACACAGTGGACCCTTTTAAGAGTGCTCTTAAGACTCACCTGTTTCGACTGCAGGGACAAACGTAGCGACCTAATCATGTTTTGTTTCTTATATGTTTTCAGCATGTTTTTATGTTTTCCAATTTCATTGTTTTTGTCATTTGTTGTTCTGTAGTGTAGTCATATCATTATAGATGTTGTAAAACGCTTAGAGCTTCTAAAGATTAGGCACTATACAAAGGCCTCATTATTATTATTATTATTATTATTATTATTATTATTATGTCTGCTTATCGATTCATATGTTGTTTTTTGTTTTTTTTGGGGGGGGTGTTACCAGTTTCATTTATGTACATTAACTCTGGTTGTCCACAATTTACAGTGACCAGAATTTCTAGACAGCTTACACTTATGGAATGGAAGGAGCCTGTTAATGTTGGTGTCAAATAGTCAGAGGTCAAATTTACTTTAACAGAAAAAAATTAAAACAGTTTCAGCACAACACTAGTTTTACATCTTATGCCTGGACCAAAACTGTATGGATAATCTTTAGATAAGGAATTTTGTCAACTTATGGGGTCAGAAGGTCAGAGGCCATAATCACTGTGACTGGTCAAGGAAATAAAGATTTCTGTGCAGTAACATTAGTGCTGCATCAGAGACCTGGACCAAACTTTGTGAATGGCTTATACTTGGGTTTAGGAAGAAGCCTTTTGATTTTGGGGTCAAAAGGTCAAATTGTCCCTTTGATTGAAAGAAGTAAACCTGTTTTTAGACAAAAGTTTCAGTTAAATATGTAGAAGATTATTAAACATTGTTGGAACATATAAAGTGCCATTCATGGTGCTCCTTTATAATTTTCTATGGGTAGTAGAAGTTGGTTGGCTAATCAGAGTGTTCTGTGTGACCTGTCCAGTTAAGATCCAATGGTGGTGGACTTGTTGAAATAGTATCTTCTGATGTCAACCCCCTCCCCAGAACAGCCCTAATGAAAAAATTATGAATTCACAGCCTTTTGTTTTGTACTATTGTACTTAATATTATCTGATATTTCCTTGAATTTATTCAGAAAGCCTGTTATTTTTGTGGGTAATTTTTAACTGGTTTTGTATTTTGTATGACTATTTCATCAAAGAATAGTGTGCACTAGTATATATGGGTGTTAGTGGCAGATTAACTAATCAAACTGTTCTGTTTAGACCATGTCAGTTAAAATTTAATGGTAGTGGTAGACTATGTCAGTTAAAATTTAATGGTAGTGGTAGACCATGTCAGTTAAAATTTAATGGTAGTGGTAGACCATGTCAGTTAAAATTTAATGGTAGTGGTAGACCATGTCAGTTAAAATTTAATGGTAGTGGATCACTTTAAAAAGTGTGTTCTGAACTGGCCTATATTATTTATACCATGTCAGTTAAAATTTAATGGTAGTGGTAGACCATGTCAGTTAAAATTTAATGGTAGTGGTAGACCATGTCAGTTAAAATTTAATGGTAGTGGATCACTTTAAAAAGTGTGTTCTGAACTGGCCTATATTATTTATACCATGTCAGTTAAAATTTAATGGTAGTGGATCACTTTAAAAAGTGTGTTCTGAACTGGCCTATATTATTTATACCATGTCAGTTAAAATTTAATGGTAGTGGATCACTTTAAAAAGTGTGTTCTGAACTGGCCTATATTATTTATAAAAGAGTCTTATTTAGAGTTATAAATATTGATGAAAATAAATCATTTACAATTTACCTACCTCTTACAAAAGTAGTTAAACTTGCATTGAGGTCAGTTAAGCAGCCACCTGTCTTAAGATGCCAGTTTTCTCTCTTTTCATTGGTGGCTTGCTAATGCAGGTTAAGCTATAGGTTCATAGTTAACACATTTCTTTTTTTTTCCTTTATGGAGGTGGCATTGGTAATTTCAGCACAGTATAATAAGTAGTTTTTTTTTTCAAAGTCCATAACTCAAAGGTGACATACCAATAGCATTCTGCAGATCCACTGTTTCTATTTTCAGATCTCTCCTCGAAACCAATAAACCCTACCTTATGAACACAATGAGAGTGCCAGCCATGCAGACAGTTACATTATTTTCAAATTACCTTGATACTAGTGGAAACTGTACAAGGTATGTTAATATTTCTGTTCATGATTGGATGTTAACCTTCAAAAAACTAAAACTATAAGCTACAATTTATTTTCATTAGTAGTACTTCTAGTGTTACTGATTTCAATAGGAGGTTTATTTTTTAGTAGAGTGACTTATTTTGTACTCTTAAAATATCAATAGACTTTTACTGGTCATAGAATTGTTCCTAGAGCAACAAAACCTATTGAAGAATAAAAAAAAAATGTCAACAAATTTGTAATATTCATTATTTTCAAATCAACATTAATAAGGGCTATTACATTTGAACATTCTTGGTGCCATCGGAAGGCAGTTTATGAAAAAACACATGTCGGAGTGCAGGGGCCACCGAGTGGTCTAAAGCACTTTCTATTACAAATCACTGCCATCTCACCTGTCTGTGTGGGTTCGAGTCTCAGATTTGGCTAAAGTAGTTATGTGAGAAAGCTTGCCAATAGCTTCTTGTGGGTTGGTGGTTCTTTCCGGGGGTTTTCCCGGGTTCTTCCTCCACCAATAATACTTGCCGCCATGTATAGCCTATCGTGTGCTGAAAAATGGCGTTAAACCCTTAAACAAAACAAACAAAAAAACACATGTCAGGGTACTCTGATTACTCAAGAAGCTCATACGAACATGATGCAAACTTTGAAATTGCATCTATGTATTAATACTCCATGTTGAAAGTGCCTTCCCTGGGTTCCAAGTACGTTTTACTTGAACAGCCTGAGGAAAATGAACATGCATTTTCATTAATTTTATTATCATTTGCTTCCTTGATTGTCGCATAAAGTTGAGAATCTTACATTAATGAAAACGTATTTCCCTTTCTCCAGATTTTACATACATACAGAATATGAGTGAAATATATCGTAATATCTTGTTTATTTTTAAAAGTAAAACAATGAGAATGACTTGCTTTATTGTGAAATTCTAGATTATGATTTTACGATCTTTTGAAGAAAAGCCTTCTTTACTTGTACAGACTGTATAGATGAATTTACCAGTATGTATTATTACAAAAGCTTTACACCTAAGAACTAATGCAAGAAGCTAATCTTAACAGCAAAATGAATCAAATTATGTGGTTTTTTTATTACATGTTGTATACAGCTAAATTATGTGGTTATTTATTACCTGCTGTATACAGGATAATTTAGCTGTATACAACATGTAATAAATAACCACATAATTTAGCAGTATAAAGCATGTAAAAAAATCTACATAATTTAGCTGTATACAGCTAAATTATAGGCTGTTGATTACCTGCTGTATACAGCTAAATTAT
This sequence comes from Unio pictorum, assembly GCA_030141615.1. Taxonomy (NCBI): domain Eukaryota; kingdom Metazoa; phylum Mollusca; class Bivalvia; order Unionida; family Unionidae; genus Unio; species Unio pictorum. The sequence continues at coordinate 24,346,881 of JARLTB010000042.1, forward strand.
AGGCTATTGATTACCTGCTGTGTACAGCTAAATTATAGGCTATTGATTACCTGCTGTATACAGCTAAATTATAGGCTGTTGATTACCTGCTGTATACAGCTAAATTATAGGCTATTGATTACCTGCTGTATACAGCTAAATTATAGTCTATTGATTACCTGCTGTGTACAGCTAAATTATAGGCTATTGATTACCTGCTGTATACAGCTAAATTATAGGCTATTGATTACCTGCTGTATACAGCTAAATTATAGGCTATTGATTACCTACTGTATACAGCTAAATTATAGGCTGTTGATTACCTGCTGTATACAGCTAAATTATAGGCTATTGATTACCTGCTGTATACAGCTAAATTATAGGCTATTGATTACCTTCTGTATACAGCTAAATTATGCTGTTATTTATTACATGCTTTATGAAGCTGAATTATTTTGTTATGTATTACCTGCTGTATACAGCTAAATTATGTTGTTATTTATTACATGCTTTATGAAGCTGAATTATCTTGTTATGTATTTCATGCATTATGCAGTTAAACTTTTTGGTACTGCTTTATTTGACTTTATTCAGATGCCAATATGCACATTTGAAAGGGAGTCACAGTAGTTCAGTTGGTAGAGCATGGAAATCATAATCCAAGAATCATGGGCTAAATACCTACCCATGACTGCCTTGGTGTTTCCTTAGAAATGGCACTTAGCTCCCATTTCCACAGCATGATAATGCCAAAAATATGTTAAAGGTACCATTAAAACAAACAAAACAGTTAAGGAGCACAAGTAGATTTCATATAAATTGTTATTTTTGCATCACATACCAGGATTAAACTTTGTGGATGGTTTTAACTTGTGGTAAGGAAGAAACCCATTGATTTTACCATCAAAAGATAAAGGTCTAGATCAATGTAAATGGAAGCCAAGAAATGGCTTCTGTACAAAAGTCTTTTTAGCTTAAAGGAATATGAAATATTGGGTAGGACTTTTGATGTGACATTCACTGTACTATTATTATTCTTTCTTATCATTACCACAAAATAATGTCAGGCTGACCAAAAATCATGATTTTTTTTCCTCTCAAATGGTTAAATCTTTGATTCTTTTTCCAGGTATATGGAGTAAATTATATTTTTGCATGTTTCTGAGAAAATATGGACATAATTGATTCAAGTCATTTGTAACTGATATATCTGCATAGATTTGGTTCCATCACCATTAGCCATTTTTTAAAAAATGTTATGAAGATTCAACGAAAAAGAAATGAAACTGAACTGCCTTAAAAATGGCTCTTTTACCCTCAGAAGGAGATTAGGTTATTTGCAAAGTTTCAAATTTGTGTTTGATTTCTTTTTATCAGATTAGTTTGTGATGGATGGCTGGAGATTCAGTTTATGCAGGAGGAATTAGCTGAGCATGTAATATCCAGTGTCATACAGCTCCGAGCCACATGGCAAAATCTCATAAGGCTACGACTACAAGGTACTGTCAATCATAACACGTTAATAGCAGAAATACATTACCTGTATTATTACATTGCTATCACTTTTCCTGGTATTAGTCCTCAGTCTGAGGTGAATTCCCCCATTTTCATTCCTTGGACTTTTTGTGATGTAGCATGTCTCTGGACATTGAGAATTTTGCTGAGTCATGTATTCATACTTTTAATAAATTCTCTACCACATTAATGTTAGGACGATGCTTCACTACCACATAAATCCAGCAATCATGGAAAGAAAAAAATATTCTTCTTTCTGATCTCTATTTAATATAGACAAAGAGAAGACACTCCTTCCAATCTTCTCCCTTACCTCCCCTTTCCATTGCTAGGTGACTATTTACCAGTTTGTTGCTTGTAATTCACTAATAAGGCTCACATCGTCTGTTCACCTCACAATCTTGTGGATTTTACAACCATCTATTGAAACTTTTGCGATAGTATTGATGACAAATGTTTGTACTAAATATAGTAATCCACATTTTTGAAAATTTACTGATATTTGTGTGAATTTATTGTTGTAAAAAGGTAAATGACAATTACTTTCATCTTCTCTATTTCAACATACAGATACATTTCAAACCAGTGAGAAGGAAAAGAAAATTAATCCAAGAGCACTGAAACTGGAGAATGTACTAGCCAAAAAGCTTACAGAATTTTTGAGTAGTGATGTGCAGTACACAATCAGGAGAATTCTAGCTGCAGAAATGCAACATTTGTATATTGGACCGGACAGAAAAGGTATGTTTCTTGGATGTTGCTACATTCTTTAAACAATTTTCAATTTGCCTATTTTCTACATTTGGTTTGTCTTCTTGACATTCACAGGGGCAAAGGCTAAATTCAGTCTAACAAATGTTTATAGAGTCAGTTTCTGTTACATGGTTATTTCCACATTACGTTAAGTATATCTGATTTAATATGTATGTTCTAATTTAATTATTTGTTTGTCAGTTTTAAATTCTTTTATTATTTTTCATTACATGCTGATGTAATGTAAATTTATTCACTAGAGATGATGTTTTTCAGAAAACTGGTTGACCTGAATTATTCTGTGTAAACAAGTAATGCTAATCTAGATCCTGACCTTGATTCAGGGTTAGTGGCATCCACGAAAACATAAAATAGGATAATATAGCTCTAGCCTGATTAGAAATTATGCTAATACACAATTAAAAAACCATAGAATAACTTTTTCTATTTCTAGGAAATGATGGTTAAATTATGGCTCATTCTTGGACAAAAAATTTGATATGTATATAATAAATATATAGATGACCGCATTAGATTTTCAGACCATTACAGCAATTTGTTAAGTGTTTTTAAAAACATTTTTCAATGGTATGGACCTAGACTTTTTAACAAGTCAAGCAAAATCCACTAGAGTTGGACAAAGTAATTGTACTATGCATATCTGTATTAATGAATTGTCTTTTTGATGATTTCTAGGACCATTACACAATTTTCAATTATCTGACACAATTTTTTGAACCTTTTTATAAAAACATTGTTAACAGAGTTAAGCAAATATTTTTTAACATGCATCTTTGTGTTTATGTGTACATGATCTGATTGAAGTTTCTCCATTAATTTGCACATTTTTGTAAACCCAAGGAAAATCCACATAAGGCTAGAAAATTACACTTTGTTTGCAAATGTAGATGATATAATTAAATTTTCATCACAGTTTGTCACATTTTCTACCTTTTGGATAAATCTTTCTTTTATAGATTTAATCTTGTCCATAAAATTTGCATTTAATTTTGCATCATTTGGACCAGATTTGTATTTCAATCAATATATTGGGTTTTTTTTGGTACTCCCCATGGCTATATGTAATAATGTGGATTTTTAAATGGCAGACAGTAATGGTCTCATCTGAGTAATGGTTGAATGTATTACTTGTATTTGCAGCTGATAATATGGATAATAAAACTGAAGAAGAAAAAGAAGTACACATTTCCAAAATTACAGCTAGAGGAAAACCCCATCCTGTGAAAGGAGGTATACAGATCAATGAATACCTCACTCACAACTGGTAAGATGAACAAAATGGTGGTTTGAATAAAGTGCTCAAAAATCCATTTTGAAATGTATTTGAAAAGTAGTTGTTATTTTATGCATATAGAGAACTTCCATGGATTCATTCTTTGAAAATAACAAGTTTTGTGTGGGTGTACTTTTTAGATTTGTAAATTTTTTGCATTTAATCCATCTTTGTCTGCTTGTTTACCAGATGTAGTTTGTATTGCTAGTATTAATAACAAACCTTATTATGTTACTATAGCAACAAAGTATTGATCCACTGGCTTTTTGTCACTTTTTATGTCAAGTGAGGCAACTTAAGATAAATGATTCGACCTGATGGTAGTTATCTCACTTGCATATTTTCCCCTTTGGGCAATAGCAGAAACAATAGTCTAAATGCTTTTAAAAGGAAATCAGAATTATTTCTCATTTGTTTCAGATGTAATAAAAATATTTCAAATGACATATAGAGGAATATAAATGTAAAAAAGTGTTATTCAGAATTTTTACAGCAGCATATTTATGACAGTAGAATGGACTATGAATATCAGGATCTCTGGAATAAAGATTTTCAGTCTGATAATTTTAATTAGTATCAGTTCACCTCACTAAGCCATTAGTGTTCTCAAATACTTTGATTTTCTTCTCCAAAGATGGCATTTTCATCTGAAGTCATATCAGTTTTATACATGGAATCATCTGAAAAAGTGTTGCACTATCCTATAATGTTTTTTTTATTTTCCATTACATACTTTTAATTTCTTAAACCATTTTTGAGAATAGCTTGGCAGCTGTCGGTCATGTAGTTGTTAAGTTGATATTTTTGGTCAGGGCAAAAAACTAGCATATTTTGTTAATTTTTTTAGTCATGCTTCTAATTAATGTAATTAATATTCGTTTGACTCTTTATCCTCTATCCATTAAACTTTAAACACAAAAGTCATCTGGAATCTTTATAGGTACAATGCAGTAATTGGTTCACCACAACTGGCAATTTTATTTTTAGTCCTGCAAATGTTCAAATTTTGGACAGGAAAGAATTACCATATAAATTCACTTATATGTTGGCTCCAACTGCAAACAGCATAGACCCTGATCTGAAATCGAATTAAATGTAAACAGATCAGGGTATTTGTTGCTTGTTTTACTGATTCTTCTTTACAAACTGCACAGATCCAGATCTGCTAGCAGATTTTGTGATGGTAGATCTGAGTCAATTTACTTGTTGATCAATAAATCAATAATGACCTTCAGAACATAGAAATCAATATGGAGACAGATTTATGTCGGGTATAGTTTGACCAAACATGTAAGCAATACATTTGGTTTTTGAGATCTTTTTATTTATCAAATTGTTTGAACTTTATACCAAACATTGCCTCCTCAGTAAATAAACTTTATACCTAGAAGCCACTTGTGAAATACTAAGTTACCGTACCACAAGTCACCATGACCTGTATTTAGTGAAATTAAATTATATTTTATATCCGCACTTTTGTAGATGTAATATCAGCCATGTATGTTCATTAGTCTGTCTACAAGTTGCTATGATTATCCGTAAAAAGCCAATAGTAATTTAAGGAAATGCTGTATTGAAAATCACAAATAGACCAGTTGTAGATACTTTATGAACAGCTTCTATTCTGCTGTTGTTGTTGTAGTAGAGTTTAACACAATTTTTAAGCACATGATAGGCTATTCATGGCGGCCAGTATTATTGATGGAGGAAGAACCCAGGTAACCCCCTGGAAAGAACCACTGACCCACGAGAAACTACTGGCAGGCTTTCTCACATAAGTACATTAGCAGAATCTTAGACTCGAACCCACATATAGAGGTGAGATGGCAGTGATCCGTAACGGAAAGCGCTTTAGACCACTCGGCCACTTGGGGCCCGCGCTTCAATTCTGCAACATTATTGGTAATAAGAAATATTATGCTCATATCATTTTTTGTGTTATCAGGTTTTGCTGTGTTTCTTAATAAGTCATTTAAAATGGCCGAGCCATGTGACTGATTAGTATTTAAAACCCAAAGTTACACATGTGAAGTAGATTGATTACCTGAATTTTTTATTTCTAAGAGAAAACCATTAAATTATTCAATATATAATCTTATCCCAGTTAGACTGAATATCTCAAGCAAATGTTTGTTTGCTTTGATTTAGTTTAGTTGTTTTTCCATTCTTGTATCATCTTGGGTCTTACAAGTATTTTGTATAATATTTTATTCATTTCTCCACCCCTCATTGTAGCCTTCTTGATGACTCCACAGCCAGAGTATGGGGAGAATATACAGTGTGCATGCAGCGACATTGGACATGTCCACGTTGTAAAACCAGTATGATAGTATCATATGCAGAAAGACTTCAGCATGAGAGTGACTGTCAGGCTCAAAATATAACAGGTATAATTTACACAGAGATTTCAGCATGAGAGTGACTGTCAGGCTCAAAATATAAAAGGTATAATTTACAGAGAGACTTCAGCATGAGAGTGACTGTCAGGCTCAAAATATAATGGGTATAATTTACTGAGAGACTTCAGCATGAGAGCGATTGGAAGTGTTTGTGTACGAGAGAATGATATGTATAAAAAAGTGCATGTACACAGTTGTAATTTTTCAGTTTATTTGACAGAGGTGTATTTAGAATGTTTTATAAAACCTTAAAGGATAAGGAGAGTTGGATGCTGATAAATGCTCACAGTCATTTCTCTACAGAAGAAAATATAACACCTCTTGTCATTGACAAATCAAAAGTCCAAATTAGGATACAGTATCCCTGTCTGGAACTTGTTAAATGTTGTTATTTTTCTTTTTTGCTAAATAGCTAAACTAAATACATGTATCTTGGTAGCATACTACTGCTACTATAATAATAATGATGATACATGTGAAATAATAATAATAATAATAATAATAATAATAATAATAATAATAATGATGATACATGTGAAATAATGATAATACCACCATATTTGCCAGCCACTAATATGATACTTTTTTTAACCAGAAAATCATTGCTTTGTCTTATACTCCAAATCAACATATATATGTATTGTCATCCATTTTTTTTTGTATGTCAAATAATTTTTTTTATAAAAAAAAAGATTTCTTCAATAAGTACGACAATTTATGTGTAGAAAATAATTAATTTGGGGGAAGAGATGAAACAATAAAGGACCAAACATTAAGGATTTTAAACAATGCCTTGATCATCAGTATTAAAAATCAACATGCATCAGATGTAATTGCGCTAAAGCAGCATGCATTAGTAATGTACATTGTTTAAATTTGATTACATATATGTGGGTTAGATTTGAGAAGTTAGAAGTTGAATAACCATGGCAAAGACAGATATTCCATCACATGTTTCTCATTGCACCTTGCAATAAAACAAAAATTATGACCTTTTATGAGGGAGAGGAAATAGAGAGGAGGAATGTCTTGACAATTGTAATAAGTAATTTTCACTAACCTGATTGTAATCTTACTCATATACAAGTGCAGTACTATATTCTGTTATCAATTAATACGACTAGGTAAGCTTTAGTTACCACTTTCATTGTCCAAGCAGAATGAATATGGCTCTGTAGTATTATTTACATGCTAATTAAAAAATGCTACAGCTGTAGTCAGGTTTTCCAAGCTAACAGTGTTTAGTGAAACGAAGTGACAAAGCCGAAGCCGAGTTATTGATCTGGCCTAGTCTTATACTCAGCATTGACTTGTATATGGATCAAGGATGGAGAATGGGCCAAATTTGCTCATTTAACTTGTACTTCACATCAATTAATTGGCCAGTAATATTTATAATAATGCTAACGCTATTCAGTTCATAATATATAAATTTGTCATGGACCAAGTTTGAGAGCTAGACATGCCTGTAGAAGTCACCTCTCTACAAAGGCCACTTTTGCCTTTTCCCATGGATGGCTACTGTAGACTGGTTTGACTCGACCAGTGTGTATGATATTCATTCTTGATCAACACACAGGACAAATGCATACTTTCTGAGACATTAAAATGTAATTGAGGGTAATTTCTTGGATGCAGTTTGTAATTTTGATTATAAACAAAATCTTACAAAGTGGGCAAATGAGTAAATTTTAATATGAGTATGAATATGGGAGTGATTTTGTTTGACTATTCCAAGTATTGGTGGAATATTTGCCACTAGTTACCACTAACTCACTGATTTTGAAGTGTTACCTTTGAGGGCTTTAAAAAAGCACTCTTACACAATGCATTTTATTAATATATATAAGATGTATGACATTCAAGTAGTCTCATACAATCTGTACTAAAAGAATTCAATAACTCTTTTTATCTTGGGTGAATTGTGGCTCTTATATCGCCCTTGTTAAATAATACAGTTGTTGCCCTAGAATGAATTGTCAGCAGTAGAGATTTAATTTTGCAAGGTCACATGAATGAAGGAAATCTTCCTCAAGGGATAAGAATTAGTTAAATTGCTCAGAAAAAAAGCAGTAAATGTTTTATTATCCCAATTCACCCCTGGGAACAATTCTCCACCTTGCTTTTTGACTTCTATTTTCTTACAGTAATGCTTGATTTACACCAAAAATGCATTCTTGAGGTTATGGTATAAATTGAAAGTAACTTTTCCATTGTTACTTGTAAGTTAAGTAAGTTTTCTGGCAAATTATACCTCTAAGTTATCAAGTTCTGATTATTTGTGCATAATTTTCAAAACATATTAATACATATAATATTTATGTGAGCTGCGTACGAGTCACTACACTAGACGTGGCTCAGCAAAGCACAAAAATGAGCATGGTGGTGCAAAATGAAATGTTATATTTTCATTACATATGGCCTTAAAATGAAATTTGCATAAATAGATCTTGCAAGTAGTGTGTGTCACCTGTACTCACATACATGCACATATCGAAATATAGGTATAATATCAATACAAACATTTGTAACATTAGAGATGGATTGTAAAATGTATATGTCAGATGAAATTATTTTACCTTGCACAGGAGGGTAAGCTTCAGTTATCTCCCTGTGGAAATATTTATTACCCATTCTTAAAACTTATATCAAGCAGATGATTTGAAGGGGTAGGTTAGGGTGGTAAAACTAATGCAGAATACATACCTGTTACAATTGCATTGCTCTCCCAGTACGACTCCCAATTCCTCAGTCCAAGCTAATATTCCTTTTCTCCAATTAGCATTTGAGGGCTAGAATTGAAAAGAACGGTATGCTAGTCTGACTCCTTTGTCACAGCCAGCATATTGAAAATCATCCTCTTTTGACTTCGACCGAGATTACAGGATATCCGAGCAGGGTGGGAGAACTGAATCTTTGTAGTTGTAGTGAGATTGCAGACCTTTCAACCCTTTTGATTTTACTGTTAAGTCTTACAGTATCTATTCAGTACCAGATGTTATTGAAATAAGGTTGTTACAGTAGAATCTGCATACTGGCTTGTCCATGTTTGATTCTGAATTTAATATTATTGGTCATGGAACCAGATTAATGTTACAGGAGTATCTCATATGCTTTAAACAACATATTTGTTCATGCAAAATAACTGCATAATCAGGCTTTTGCTTTTAAAGTTTTCTAAAATTGATATTCAAGAATCAATACTTGTTCTAAAATGAAAGAGACACGAAGCCTCTTAAAAAGTTTAATTGGCACAGAATAATAAAAATATATTTCTTTGGGAGAAAAACAAGTAAGCGCAATATTTACATTTGTTGGACATAATGTACTGATTTGAGTACGTCTCATGACAGGGGAGCTGATTGCCATTTCCACATTAAATTGATTATAAAGAAAAAGAAATACATTCATAGATAGCAAAAAGCCATTGAGCTTCATAGGGTTTGGAACTGTTTGTGAAACTATACTGTTGGTAATTAAGGTCCAAGTGTACCTTTAAAAACTTCTAGTTAAATATAACGTTTACCATTGCTGCAACAATCTCTGAAACTCATTACACTTCTGAACTTTTAAATGCATGTTTGCCAACTTGACATCAGTACATGATATTCTATTACACAATACTCAAAACTGGTCAGACTTACAGAAAAAATATGGAATACCTTACAGAGGTCTTATTAGGGTTGGCAGGTCTAAATTGCTGCTCTTCACAATTCAGTCAGTTCTTTTACCAGAGCACAGACCTTTATAGGGCATGGCTTATCCATATCTGTTAGGCATGACTTGTGCTTTCGTTACCTTTGGAGGGGTCAAAGATTGATTTATCATCAGCACTGATGGCTTTGTAACAAGGGTCAGGGATTCTTGGCCTTTGGATGATCTCCAAACCACAGAGCTCCCACAAGGGGTGTTGATTTTCCCAATATGGAAAGAGATTCAGATCCATCTGGCAAAGGGGATGCACTTCTGTCATTATGGAGAATATGTGCACTCACTTTTCATGAAGTCCCACACTTGTTACTGTTTAGAGACAACAAATTACACATACATCTGTGCATGCACAACTAGTGCATAATATGCAGGTATTGTGGGTGACCCATGGGGCACTTACCCACATCCTTCAATATATTAAGCACTGAAAGAAAGAAAATCATACAAAACAAAAATTCCGGAAACACTAACAAGATAGGTAAAACTTACCCTAGCACCAAACTATCAAGGGGATTACAACTTCCTGAAGCAGTCTGTTCAGCAAAACAAAACCGCGTCATAATTAACAAAAGAAAACACTCATATAAAGCAAACACTCAACATAAAACGGTATGTGATTGATTTAAAATATGTTTAAAGACAAAACAATGAGGATGCATTTTGATGAGTGATCTGGCGGTGTGCACATGCACATGGTTTCAGGGAGAAAGAAAAAGAGGAAGATATTTTATATGTTGGTTCTTACTAAGGAGCCAGACTGGGCTCATTTTCCTTTCTATTCAGGCCCACCAATACTAATTGGAGGAGGGAATATTAAGCTTGGACTGGGGACTAGGGTGTCCTGGAAATTGACAGCAATGTATTACTGCTATTAAATCTATGGTTAAAATTGCTTTTTATGTGACATTTGAAGGATCAGTTAGAATGATTATAATATTTATATGATATGCAAGTTTTTAATGCAGTTTGTAATATTTTTGCATTATTAAAATGTTACTAATTCAATAAATTCATTATATAAACAATATTAAATATTTCAATATACCTATTCATAATACATTTGTTGTATAACTTTGCTGTTCAACTGAATTCACAAAAATTGTACACATAAGAAAACTGTTCTGTACAGTATTCATTAGCTTTGGGATATATTCTGTACAGTATTCATTAGCTTTGGGATATATTCTGTGCGGTATTCATTAGCTTTGGGATATATTCTGTACAGTATTCATTAGCTTTAGGATATATTCTGTACAGTATTCAGTAGCTTTGGGATATATATTCTGTACAGTATTCATTAGCTTTGGGATATATTCTGTACAGTATTCATTAGCTTTGGAATATATTCTGTACAGTATTCATTAGCTTTGGAATATATTCTGTACAGTATTCATTAGCTTTGGGATATATTTTGTACAGTATTCATTAGCTTTGGGATATATTCTGTACAGTATTCATTAGCTTTGGGATATATTCTGTACAGTATTCATTAGCTTTGGGATATATTTTGTACAGTATTCATTAGCTTTGGGATATATTCTGTACAGTATTCATTAGCTTTGGGATATATTCTGTACAGTATTCATTAGCTTTGGGATATATTTTGTACAGTATTCATTAGCTTTGGGATATATTCTGTACAGTATTCATTAGCTTTGGGATATATTCTGTACAGTATTCATTAGCTTTGGAATATATTCTCATGAATATATCTGATTTTCTTTTAGCCACAAAAGAGGAAGAAACTGAAGAGAGACAGGAAGAACTGCACACACAACTGAACCAATTCAGGAAGTCCTACCACTGTGATATCTGTGACAAGACGTTTATATTAACAACCACAGAAATATTAAAACATAAAAAGACTCATATCACATGATACTACCTGATAAAAAGTTGACACACAAGTTTATTACATACATTTTTACAATAGTGCATTTATTTGGTTTTTTAAACTAAAATCTTTCAAAAACTGTTGCCACAAAATGTCCTCCTCATTGCACAGTAAGTGAAATCAAAAGCAAACAATTTCCAAGCAAGGTTGATCTGTTAAAATTTGTTTTGTGAAAAGTTTGTTACCTCAGACCCCAGGATTGTACAAGACATCTCTTTCATAGTTGTAAATGTGCATTTCGATGAAGCAATCAAGCAGTGATAGGTCCAGTGGAGATGTATGCTATTTAAAAGGATTTGCTTCAAAGCAAAATTTTGATGAAGCAATCAAGCAGTGATAGGTCCAGTGGAGATGTATGCTATTTAAACTTGAAAAGGATTTGCTTCAAAGCAAAATTTCGAAGAAGCAATCAAGCAGTGATAGGTCCAGTGGAGATGTATGCTATTTAAACTTGAAAAGGATTTGCTTCAAAGCAAAATTTCGATGAAGCAATCAAGCAGTGATAGGTCCAGTGGAGATGTATGCTATTTAAACTTGTAAAGGATTCGCTTGTGATGAGTGCTAATTAATATAAAATTTTATTTTTGAAGAGGTTCAGTCTTATTCTTATTTCATCTTCTTGAATGAATTGTGAAATGAAACAAGTACTTTTAGGTAATGCACATAGAACATCTTATGTCTAACTTATCTTTTGAGTCATTATAATACAGACAGAACACTGAACATATTTATAATCTGCTATTAATTGTAATGCAAATAGAACACATAACATCTGTCTTTATAATTTGAAATTCAATGCAATACAGATAGTACATTTATCATCTAACTTGTGGATGGGCAAAATATGGCCCATGGCCTGGTTTTATGAATAATTTAGGGTCTGGCTTTACAAATAACTTATCCAGCCCATGCCCAAAAGTAAGTTGCCCATGCTTGATCTAACTGGATGTCTTTATAATATAGATGAAACACTTATAATCTGTGGGGCCCCGAGTGGCCGAGTGGTCTAAAGCGCTGTCCGTTACGGACCACTGCCATCTCACCTCTGTCTGCGTGGGTTCAAGTCTAAAATTCGGCTAATGTAGTTAAGTGAGAAGGCTTGCCAGTAGCTTCTCGTGGGTCGGTGGTTCTTTCCGGGGTTTTTCCGGTTTCTTCCTCCACCACTAATACTGGCCGCCATGTATAGCCTATATATTGTGCTGAAAAATGGCGTTAAACCATAAAAACAAAACAAAACTTATAATCTGTCTTTATAAACTGATATTCTTTGTAAGGTACATTTCAAATCTGTCTTCATAAACTGACATTCATTGTAATGTACACTTCAAATTTGTCTTCATAAACTGACCTTCATTGTAATGTATACTTCAAATCTGTCTTCATAAACTGACATTCATTGTAATGTACACTTCAAATTTGTCTTCATAAACTGATATTCATTGTACACTTAAAATCTGCCTTCATAAACTGACATTCTTTGTAATGTACACTTCAAAATCTGCCTTCATAAACTGATCTTCATTGTAATGTACACTTCAAATCTGCCTTTATAAACTGACATTCATTGTAATGTATACTTCAAATCTGTCTTCATAAACTGATCTTCATTGTAATGTACACTTCAAATCTGTCTTCATAAACTGACATTCATTGTAATGTACACTTCAAATCGGTCTTCATAAACTGACATTCATTGTAATGTACACTTCAAATCTGCCTTCATAAACTGACATTCATTGTAATGTACACTTTAAATCTGTCTTCATAAACTGACATTCTTTGTAATGTACACTTCAAATCTGTCTTCATAAACTGACATTCTTTGTAATGTACACTTCAAATCTGTCTTCATAAACTGACATTCTTTGTAATGTACACTTCAAATCTGCCTTCATAAACTGACATTCTTTGTAATGTACACTTCAAATCTGCCTTCATAAACTGACATTCTTTGTAATGTACACTTCAAATCTGCCTTTATAAACTGACATTCATTGTAATGTATACTTCAAATCTGCCTTCATAAACTGATCTTCATTGTAATGTACACTTCAAATCTGCCTTCATAAACTGACATTCATTGTAATGTACACTTAAAATCTGCCTTCATAAACTGATCTTCATTGTAATGTACACTTCAAATCTGCCTTCATAAACTGACATTCATTGTAATGTACACTTAAAATCTGCCTTCATAAACTGACATTCTTTGTAATGTACACTTCAAAATCTGCCTTCATAAACTGACATTCATTGTAATGTATACTTCAAATCTGTCTTCATAAACTGACATTCATTGTAATATACACTTCAAATCTGTCTTCATAAACTGATCTTCATTGTAATGTACACTTCAAATCTGCCTTCATAAACTGACATTCATTGTAATGTACACTTCAAATCTGCCTTCATAAACTGACATTCATTGTAATGTACACTTCAAATCTGTCTTCATAAACTGACATTCATTGTAATGTACTTAAAATCTGCCTTCATAAACTGACATTCTTTGTAATGTACACTTCAAAATCTGCCTTCATACACTGACATTCATTGTAATTTACACTTCAAATTTGCCTTCATAAACTGATATTCTTTGTAATGTACACTTCAGAACGGTCTTCAAAAACTGACATTCATTGTAATGTACGCTTCAAATTTGTCTTCATAAACTGATATTCTTTGTGATGTACACTTCAGATCTGTCTTCAAAAACTGACATTCATTGTAATGTGCACTTCAAACCTGTCTTCATAAACTGATCTTCATTGAAATGTATACTTAAAATCTGTTGTCATAAACTGACATTCTTTGTAATGTACACTTCAGATCCGTCTTCAAAATCTGACATTCATTGTAATGTACACTTCAAACCTGTCTTCATAAACTGACATTCATTGTACACTTAAAATCTGCATTCATAAACTGACATTCATTGTAATGTATACTTCAAATCAGTCTTCATAAACTGACATTCATTGTAATATACACTTCAAATCTGTCTTCATAAACTGATCTTCATTGTAATGTACACTTCAAATCTGCCTTCATAAACTGACATTCATTGTAATGTACACTTCAAATCTGCCTTCATAAACTGACATTCATTGTAATGTACACTTAAAATCTGCCTTCATAAATTGACATTCATTGTAATGTACACTTCAAATCTGTCTTCATAAACTGACATTCTTTGTAATGTACACTTCAAAATCTGTCTTCATAAACTGATCTTCATTGTAATGTACACTTCAAATCTGTCTTCAAAAACTGATTTTCATTCTAATGTATACTTCAAATCTGTCTTCATAAACTGACATTCATTGTAATGTACACTTCAAATTTGTCTTCATAAACTGATATTCTTTGTAATGTACACTTCAGATCGGTCTTCAAAAACTGACATTCATTGTAATGTACACTTCAAATATGTCTTCATAAACCGACATTCATTGTAATGTACACTTAAAATCTGTCTTCAAAAACTGACATTCATTGTAATGTACACTTCAAATCTGCCTTCATAAACTGACATTCATTGTAATGTACACTTCAAATCTGTCTTCATAAACTGACATTCATTGTAATGTACACTTAAAATCTGCCTTCATAAACTGACATTCTTTGTAATGTACACTTCAAAATCTGTCTTCATAAACTGATCTTCATTGTAATGTACACTTAAAATCTGCCTTCATAAACTGACATTCATTGTAATGTACACTTCAAAATCTGCCTTCATAAACTGACATTCATTGTAATGTACACTTCAAAATCTGCCTTCATACACTGACATTCATTGTAATTTACACTTCAAATTTGCCTTCATAAACTGATATTCTTTGTAATGTACACTTCAGAACTGTCTTCAAAAACTGACATTCATTGTAATGTACACTTTAAATCTGTCTTCATAAACTGACATTCATTGTATGAGGATGTACACTAGACATTTTTATGATGTAATATTTATTGTAATGCAGAACGAACACGTCATATGTCTGTAAACTGATACTCACTGTAATACAGATAGAACACACATGTGTCTGTATATTAAACTGGTTGGATTCAGCTTATTTCAGCCTATGTTTGTAATTCTGTTAATGACAAACTCATGAAAGGAGTTTAACTGGTAAATCTTTATTCATCACAGTAACTGTTTTATTACAAGTTATCAAGGAACTTGATCATAATGTACAATAAAACAATTATCATCATTCAATAAATTGATCATAAAAGATCACATAAAAGTTATATGAAAAGGTCAGGCATGTTTAATTTCTTCGATAAAATGACTGTCGACGATATGGTGTTTTGGGTAACAATTGTCGAGTTACTGGTTCATTTAATCTGTCTTCCAGAGGTGTTGGGGATATCAAGCCACCTTCCTTGAGGGATTTGGAAAGGCGCTTAAATATCAACTGTAACTCTTGGTTCTGTGTTTTGTTTACTGCCTCTTCTACCATATTTACCTGTGAAAAAGACAAGTGCTCCCAAGAGTATAAACTTTTTAACACTATATATCTATTTTATATAATACCATAAAAATCAAACATTTAGCATAAATGAAACTGAACTACTTTTGAATTACAGTCTGAAATGCTAACAAGTATTCAGAATGTTACATAATATTTCTTCTACTAGGAATTTGTTTACGGAGGGTGGACAAGGCCACTGTTATCAATATGGTACTTTTTTTTTTCAACCACAAGAGCACTTTTGATTTATCTTCAGACAATGATTCTAAACAGCAAATACTGGCTCATGTTACTTATGACAATATCTTGTACAGTTTTGAAGTATATCAGATTACTGGAACTGGGAAAAGTGTTGATGGATATACCTGTAGGTGATTTGAAGCCTGAAAATGGTGTTAAAAATATAAGTCTGATGTGTATGCCATTCATTCACCCCTTAAGCAAATGCAGAAATGACAGAATACCAAGCCATACAAAAATGCAGACAATTTAAATGAAGAATGTAATTTTCATTTCTTTCATCAAAACAATATAGCCCTGTAGGATCATGTCCTACAAAACTATATTTCCCAATTTGGGTTAAGATAAATAAATAAAAAAGAATTAAAAAAGGCAATTAACAAGATGTTTATTTGATCAAAATACCTCTTTCTGATGGCAAAAGCAAGTCCTGCATCTGACCAAATGGAGCAGCCATAAAGGCCTAAAATGTTGACTACAAATCATTAACAACCTACAGGTAGTCCATTTTAAATTACTGTTGTTGTCTTGTCATGGATGCAAATGGCATATACATAGATGCTAAGTATGCATCTGTAATCTGCATACAGTAGACTGTATTTCTCAACATACCATATGTACCAGGGTATACCGCAGTTATATTAATGACCAATAATTCATTCTGGAGCAGGAGCTGGACACTTTTTTTTTTTGTTTAATTCCCTGTCAATAACTGTACAAAATATCTAGCTGTGCTTTATAGCAAAATAACATTATATCCATGACATTATAAAGAAAAACATTATTTTGATATTTAAAAAAAGAAATTATTTCAGCCCAAATGACAGGCATAGCTGCCCACTGTAAATTAAATGATCAGTACCTTACTGTAGATGAATTTTCTGTGTGTAAATAGTTGTATAAGCTGCAATCTAAAAACTAATTAACAAGCAAATTCATTCTCAACACTGTATACAAATATTAGTTGACATACTAAAGGTGTTTTTTCTTTTTGCACTGGTAAGTTATATTTTATTGTATATATTTTCTTCAGCTTTAAATAAGATTAATCCCAAAAGTGAGTTATTTTTCTCATTTATAAAACTGGTTATATTGCAATTTATGAACCTTGTTTTCAATAAACATTTTCAAGAGGATGATATCTCTTCACAGCCTGTAATTCTCAATGGACCTGATCACCAGTTACTTCACTTGCTGAGTTATGCAAACTGCCATGTTGGCCTTCACTGTGGTAGCTATTCCAGTCAATCACATGCATAATTATCTAATTAGTATGTGTGGCTCTCACTCATTAATGAACCCATCCAGGATCTTGATTATTTAGACCACATTTCAAGTTTGATCAAAATCAGATCAGAATCACCTAAATAGAATGCATTATCCTTACTTAACTTGTCCAAGATCCCAATGATATAAGCTGTATTTAAGTTTGATAAAACTCGTACCAGAAATGAGGCCTTTAGATGGACAACAATCCCAGTCAATTAGATTCATGTTCAACTCGTTAATGAATGTGGATCTCGCAAATTATCAAACTCATTCAAAGCCTTAACATTATTAGCATATATTCCATGTTCGACCAAAATCGGATTTTTAAAAAAGGTTTACCAATCCGATTCAAAATTACTGATCTCATTTCAAAAACTCCTCTGACATATTGATGATATAAACCCTTATTCCAACTCTAACAGAAATTAAGAAATATCAACTCCACAGATGGAACAAACAATTTGTTATTTAATGGGCATACCTCACAGGCATTATAGCTGCTAATGAAATGTGATCACTAGACATGAAAATACTTACAGCATCTTGTGTAAAAAGATTCATTTTATGTACTGCATCAGTTCTTACAACAGACTGCAGTATTAGTATAGCATCATCCACTCGACCTAGCTTACACAGGGCAATGGTCTGAAAAAAATAAAATTAAAACAATAAAATGTTCTTCTTGGTGGAGGCCAGAGAAACCAGTATTTTAGGCTTTTTTACTTAGCTTCTTAAGTAGACAAACAGTTGACACTTCTATTAAAGTAAAAGAATTAAAAACAAAAATTTCTTTTTAAAAAAATTGTTACTCTTATTGTAAATCATACATACATAAATATTCAGAAAAGGTTTCCAGGATACAGAAATTACTCAACTTGTTACACAAATTTAAAGGGGGCCGAGTGGTCTAAAGCACTGTCCGTTACAGACCACTGCCATCTCACCTCTGTCTGCATGGGATCGAGTCTAAGATTCAGCAAATGTACTTATGTGAGAAAGCTTGCCAGTAGCTTCTCGTGGGTCGGTGGTTCTTTCCGGGAGTAGTCCGGTTCTTCCTCCACTATTAATACTGGCTGCCATGTATAGCCTATATTGTGCTAAAAATGGCGTTAAACCATAAAAAACAAACAAAAAACACAAATTTAGTTTTAAATTATCCTTCAAAGAAGAGTTTATTTTTACAGTCAGATTAATATTTAATGTTTTTAGACGATATCATCAGACTTGACTAATTAATTTCCAGGAAGCTGTATGCAGATGTGTTGATTGTGGCAAGGCAGTTTTAATTCTGTGTAGCAAGAGTATTTATGCAATTCCTTGTTTGCAACTATAAAATATATTCCATTACCAAGAAATAGTGAATGGCTTTGTTTTCCATAACAAAGAAGCAATGACCAATTGATAAACTAATAATTAGATTTTTACTGGTCTTGCACTTATTTTTATATTTCTACATGATCTTACTTTGAAATTGACATAGTTGTATGACAAATCTGAGATCCTGACGAACAGTTCCATCACTATCTCTGGACGATTCTGCAAAACATGTGGAAAACAAAATGTTATTCACAAAATGACATGGTTAAAGTTTACAACAACAGAAAAGAAAAAAAACAGTTGCAGCCCAACTATATGCATGACATCTCTACATGTGCCAGATAAACTGAAATGAATATGTCTGAAAGTGCAAACCACCCTTACACTGGTGTTGAATTAAAAGAGACAATTTACTAATTATTGCAAATTTTTCAAAAGCATCTTCTCTTGTTTGCAAATGATGACTTGTAAAAATTATACATACCCCTGTACAGGGCAAACAGTTGACGATAAAATAATTGTAAACTTAAGAATTTGAAATATGTTTTATAACAGCATGAAAATCTAGTTAGATCATCTGTATCTGTGTACTGTCATGCATACCAAATTTTATTTTGTTGAACTCTAGTCATATTTAACTGACTTACCAAAAAAATATTGTCCAAAAAGTTAAAAGAAATATGTCAACATTTTAAATTTTTTTTTGCTGCAATGGCCTGGTAATCTGTTCAGGTCATCTATATATTAATACAAATTTGCCAAATGAATTTTGTTTACCTCAAGTGGTATTTGCATATTCATGTTTTCAAGTATTTTCTTTTAAAATTGTTTAAACTTTAAAGTTCAAAAAATGTTTTTAAAAAAGATGAACAAGAGTTCCTCAAAAGGACAGACTCTACTAGCTGAAAAGAATTTCTATGAATCCAATATGATACAATGTCTTCCTTTTAACCACTGAGTTCTGAAACCACTTCTTAAAACTACATATATATGACCAAAAAAGCTAAAGACATAATTTAAAACTTGTTCCAACCAAAAATAAAACCAATCACTCATCTTACAAGAAATTAATGATTATATTATTTATCCTTTAATATTTTTACATGCCAATTATTCTACAATGCAATGTTTTCATAAACTTCACACACACACACACACACACACACACATATATATATATATATATATATATATATATATATATATATATATATATATATATATATATATATATAATGTAACAAAAAATGAACATTTTTCTGTAGCTGAATGATTATTGTGATGGAGATTGATACAAGAAAATATATATTATGTTATCTAATCATTAATGAGATATTCTTATAAAAGAAATATAGTTTTTTAAAATAAATAAAATACATAATGATGACATGCCTCACAATCCATCTACATCAGCAGAGATGGTAACTTGATGGTATTCACTGGATTTGGAACCAATCTGTGTGGAGATCACCCTATTTAACTGTCCTTGGTGGGCAGTCAACTTTTAACTTTCTTAGCTATGATGTTAAGCCAGGGTGTGTTGGATTTACAAGGCAGTAGTAGTTCTTCTAAGATACTATGAACAGGTAACATATTTGAAGAAGTGACCACATTTTTCTGGGTCATAATTTGAACATTTGTAGACATTTTCCCAGCAAAAATGGTACTTATTTTCTACTCAAATGAAATGTTGTCATTCAATTTTGGACAGTTTGGTGGCAGAACTTCCCAAATCTGGCCAAGTTTGGCACTAGTTATTTTATATTGTCAGTAATAAAAAAAAAAGTGCATTGTTTTGGGGTTCCAGGTTATTTCGGTGTGTGTACAGTGAGCTTGCAAATTATTCAAAGTAGTTAGCACAATATTTTCTACAAAAACACTGTATTTAAATGGAAGACTATAACATCTTTTCAAGGTAAAAACTTAAAGATAGCCATTGCATGCATGCTTCTAGCCCACTTTCTTGTGCTGTACCTATTTAGATCAGATATTTATTCCTGGGTGTTTGGTGGTGTTCACTAACTGATAGGAATGACTATTTGACTGGTCTCCATTCCCCATATCATACCCTGATCTTCAATATGCTTTTGTTTAACAAATGTTTTTATAAGCATTTTCTGTCTGCACACACTGATTTAAGGTGTTATAAATGATCAAATACATAGTTCTCAAAATGGGTTCCTCGGAGCATTTCATGTATTTGCAGTGGTGTGAAATAGTATACATGAATCAAGGTAAGTTCTCCACAAGGCTTCCTGGGAGTATTTCCTCTCTGCACATAATGATGCAAGATATATGTGACTGAAATTTAGATTCTCTACAAGGGATTCAGGCATTTCCTGTCTCCAACTCCAAACACTCCTAACATTGACATAAAATATTATATATGTATAACCTTCTGATATTTTAACACAAAACTGTCATCAACATTAATGAGGTCATCAACTTCACAGCATACCTACCATATCAGTTCTAATAATGGCCCTTGATTCCACAGTAACCCTTCCCCTTATTTACTCGCATAATTATCATTTAACTTATTTTTAAATGTTTTTTACATCCTCTAATACATGTTAATCCTAACAGAAACCTGGATACAAAAATGTATGTTATGAAACATGATAATAATTCAACAGTCATAGTTTTATGTAATTCTTCTCTGTTTATATATCCTTTCTTTAAAAAACAACCACAATCAAAGGTGCCTCAACTGCCAAGCCTTTCTCCAAAATTTAATTGTGTTTCTATAACAGTCTGTGCAGCTATGCAAACTGTTATGTTAGTTCTCTTTGAATGCAAATGCAGGCATGTTAAAATTAAAGTTTTACATAAAATGTACATGTAACCTACCTGTTTTAAAGCTAACATGGCAGCAAAAGCAAGCGCACGTGGAGATAAAGTTTTATTGTTTTCAACAACCTCTGCAACACTCTCTGTACACATCTTCAGTGCCTCTGGGGTGTTCTGATAAAGTACATAAGAAATTCTATCAGACATTAACCAAATCTGACAATACAATTCAAGCTAAGCATGACTTCCTTAAATATTTTACAACAAACATGAAACTGGACGCTGATGAATGACAGGTAGAAGTAAATCAATTAAAAATATCAAAACAATATTACTTTAAGTGTCCGACAGGGTTAAAAGGTTATGTTTTTGGGTGGGATTTTCAATAATCAGATTTTATTTATGTGAAAAGGAATGTGAAAGTTTTTTAGTAATGTGAAAATTAGGTTGGATTCCAAAGTATCCTATTATTAGTGGAGTAAAGTTTGGTCCAAAAAGGAATCACTGAATTTTACTGTCAGTCTTTGCTAGAAAAGAGTTAATTTGGAATTAGCAAATCCCTGCCTTTACTAGAACAGCCAAAATGACCCTTGAACTTGCACTTTTCTAATGCTAGCTGAGTACACTAATACTTCTGTTGTCTACCATATACATGTATACTCATGTATAAGCCAGATTTAATGGCAAACTGCATAGACCCTGATCTGTCATCACATAACATACTGGCAGAACAGGGCTAATGCAGTTTATCTAGATATCTGTAGAACAACACAGACCCTGATCTGATCATAAATTTATGCAAAGGCAAATCAGGATCTATGATGTCTGCAGTTTGCACTGAAATTTATACACAAGTCAATAAGATAAGTTGACATAGCTTATTACTACAGTGTACCCGACTCCCCCAGCCCTCCTTGAACATATTTACACATGTTACATGGATAAAAGAACCATCCATTTTTAGACTTAACAGATACAAGTTTTAATGTTTACTGTTTAAAGTTGTTAAACCATGTTCTACTACTAAATGACCCAGGGAGGAAAAATGGCAGTCAAATGAATCAAACAATGAAGTTTAATCATTCTACCTCTATGCTCTACCATCTGGGCTGACCTGTAACATTTTGGCATTGAGGACAGAAGGCAATACAGTGAGATATCTCCAGATTATTAACAAATTTACAATAATGAACAATGTCTCTGTGTGTGGGGGGGGGGTGTGTGGGTGGGTGGGTAACTTGGACTTGTAATGTAGCTTTACAAATTTTCAGTCATGTCACTATGATGTCAGTAGTGTGCCAGTTTATAGTGATGTCTAGCACTGGAGAAAATGCAGCAGACATGTAGCA
The DNA here is from genome assembly GCA_030141615.1 of Unio pictorum. Taxonomy (NCBI): domain Eukaryota; kingdom Metazoa; phylum Mollusca; class Bivalvia; order Unionida; family Unionidae; genus Unio; species Unio pictorum. The sequence continues at coordinate 24,369,869 of JARLTB010000042.1, forward strand.
TCATGTTCCACCCAGTCACATTATCCTAATAACAGGTCAACCAGATCTAGCACTAGCCTCTAAATTCTGAGTGCCAAGCAAGGCAGATGCTAGTACGATTTTTGTCTTTAGCATGACTTGACTGCAGTTCGAACCCATGACCTCCCACATCAGAGGCAGATGCTCTAACCACCTAGACCACTAGAACAGTAAACAATATCTCTAACATACTATAACATGTGAGTACAAATTTCCCAGATACTGTCATAGTTATTTATAACATTTTGCTCAGCAGATATGTTGTTGTAGTTGTTGTAGGGTTTAATGACATTTTCAGCACACAAGAGGCTATACAATGTGGCCAGTGTTATTGGTGAAGGAAGAACCCAGGACCCCCCCCCCCCAAAAAAAAAGAACCACCGACCCACGAGAAGCTACTGGCAAGCTTTCTCACATAACTACATTAGCTGAATCTTAGACTCGAACCCACGCAGACAGTAGTGAGATGGCAGTGATCAGTAAAGGAGAGCGCTTTAGACCACTCGGCCACTCGGAGGCCCCCTCAACAGATATATTTTGCAACCAAAATTTACATGTATGCAGAACTAGTAAAATTTTGAATGTTGATAAATGTTTAAGTGAAACAAAAATTTTGATAAACACCAGAAAATCATCTGCAATTTTCAGCTTCCAATGTTGCATTCATTTTGATTTGAAACAGAATCTTGTCCATATTAACATATAGGTTAAGGTCCATAAGAATATATAATTAAACATCTATTTGATGAATTTCTATCAATATTCCCTACAATAAATACTGGGAATTCATTTAGTTTTGTGGGTACCAATTTTTGGGGGGAAAACTGACAGTTTTTGTTGGTACTTACATTCTGGAATTGAAAACGGATCGTTCTATTTTCACAAAGAGAATCGTTTTAACATGCTTTTAAAATGTACAGTCAGAAGCAACCAAATATTCACGAAAACTTTTGCATTTTATATATGGAGTAAAATCCAAGTTCAAAGAAACAATTCTAATTTTCATTACTTGCCAATAATCCTTAGTAAAAATAGTTTAAACATAATTCTTAACTTTCATACTTCACCATGCATTTGTTCGATTTACCACCAACATCAAAAGAACTGGGTAATTTAATTTGGTAAAATTTACCTATGAAAACTAACCGAATAGGCTCTCTCTCATGAGTCCTCGAAGTACTCAACTCATCACTCTAGCTACTGTCAACGAGTTAATATATGAAATGGTGGTTGTTCAGACTTAATTACCTTACCGTTTAATTGCCTCTTTGACAATTAGTTATATAAACTGTGCCAATGATAGTATTTCATAATCTCTAAGCTGGGCATTTTACTATTTATAGTTACTACATCAAAAAGCATATAATGAAGTGGTCATTCATTTGTTTGTATTTCTTACCTCATAAGATTAATGAAAATGATGTTTTTCAAAAACAAAACAACTGTGGCAGTGGACTTTGGAGTAAAAAAAATTATGTTTTTGTATGACACCTCATGCTATTGCAGTTATGCACTCTGTAAGCAAAACAAAATGTTATTAAGAAAACCAGAAAAACAAGTGTCTATTCTAAGTGCCCAATTGCATGATTCAAGCAGATTTTTCAAATATCGTGCAGAAAAATCAATCAAAAGCGCAAATTTTGTGCTTCAAGTTTTCAACCCCTACCTTTATTTGTCAATTAAATCTTTTTTATATTTAGAAAATTCTTCTCTGGATTCAAATAGAGAGTGGATTTTCTCCCCTAAATTGTCAGACATAAAATAGATCTGTAAATAAATGTAATACCCATGAAAAGGTTACATGGATTTCTGATTGTATGATTGATTACTATGTTAAACTGATGTATGTCGATATCCAGCTGCACAAAGCACCTTCCTCCTGTTGCATACAACTGCATTCCTGCAATAATGATAATCTACTACAACGGTACCAATGAAAATGTAGGAAAACTCTTGTAACATATTGCTACACCGTACATGGTACCATATGAAAACTTTCCATATTATCCCATTACAAATTATTGTTCAAATGACAAACCCTGAAAAATCTCCAAGATTTGCCATCCAAGCAAACTTTGAGTGATTTTCCCCACAATTATAATCATAATACAAGATGGAATTTTGTGTTATTTCATGAAAAAGTCTGGGGAAAACCCCATATACTCAGCCATTAATCCATGCATATATTTTCCTATCCTAATAAAAGTTTGTTTACAAGCAATGAGATTTCATCAGTACAATGGATCACTATAAAAGGTCTTACACTGACATGGTTCATACTGCCCTGGAATATTATTCTTCAAGGAAATTTCATGGACCTTTCAAAGACTTCCAAAAGTTTTCAGGGAACAGTTGTCTTATGGAAATAAAACTTGAAGTTATTTTACTAACTAAGGTGTTTTGTGTCATTGGATCCAATATAATTTATCCAATTTTATTTATTTACTATTTTTTTTGTTGAATACTTAAATAACAAAAAAATTATAAATAGATATATTTGACCAAGTTTAAACATTTTGTTATTCGACTTATAAATTCAAATAGTTTTTAGCAAATTTTAAGGAATTTTTTTTATTCAATGTAATTTTATGGATAAAACAAACTTTTTTTTTGAAATTCACTGCAAAATTAAATCAACCATTCAAAATCAAGAATTTTTCAAAGTTGCATGAACCATGTCTGTATTACAACAGTGGTGGATAAGCATACCATTTTGCAGAGAGCTGCTAAATACAGAGTGTGATTGTCTATATGGAAGCCCTCTATTTTGCTCTGAAATGTATTGTACACTTTCACAACAGCTTCATACTGGCCATCTGTATATAACATGTCCATTAGCAGGGTGTAAGATAACACACTTGTTTGGAACAACTCATCAAAATCCTGAAAAATAAAATGAAAAATTAGATTCTAACATTGTTACCGTGTTACTCCCAGTAAAATGTAGGGTCTCAGATCAACAGTAACAAAATCCAATGACAGATTAGGCTATCCAATGTTCATGCTATGTTTGATTTCATATGAGCAGCTTTGATCATGACATGCCAGGAAAGTTATATAAGTGCAGATCTACTATAAATACTCATGTCGAAACCAACAGTAAACAGTACAGACTTAGATCTTCCATTGTATAATGCCCTAAATGTTCGCTAGGAGTAATCAGTAGAACAAACAACACAGACTCTGAATTGCTGATGGTTTATCTCAGACCCTTAATTACTGATGCAATATCTCAGACCCTTAATTACTGATGCAATATACTCAGACTCTGAATCACTGATGCACTGACACAGACTCTAAATCACTGATGCATTATCTCAAACCCTGAAATGATGATGCATCATCACATAGACTCTGAATAGCTGATGCATTATCTCAGATCCTGACTTGCTGATGCATTATACACAGACCCTGAATTTCTGATGCATTATCTCAGACCCCTTATTTCTGATGCATTATCTCAGACCCCCTATTACTGATGCATTATCTCAGACTCTGAATTGGTGATGCATTATACACAGACTCTGAATCACTGATGCATTATAACAGACCCTGAATGTCTGATGCAATATACACAGACTCTGAATCTCTGATGCATTATAACAGACCCTGAATGTCTGATGCAATATACTCAGACTCTGAATCACTGATGCACTGTCACAGACTCTGAATCACTGATACATTATCTCAGACTCTGAATTGCTGATGCAATATACACAGACCCTGAATCGCTGAAGCATTATCTCAGACCCTGAATTGCTGAAGCATTATCTCAGACCCTGAATTGCTGATACATTATCTCAAACTCTGAATATCTCAGACCCTGAATTTGCAGTTGGACCCGACTATACTTAATTTCCAACTTCAAATGTCTTGAGAATTAATGTGTGATCTATAAACAAAACTGGATACAAGTTTTGTTCTGAGTCAGCAGAAAAAGCATGTTTGATATGGCGTAGGAATACGTCATGGTAATCAAGCCATATCAGATTAGTTCTTTCCACCTGACTGTAAATTTATTACATACACCCATTTTTCTGCTTTCTAAATATTGTTAGCCTTATTATATGAATTAAATTCCCACAAAAAGAGACTGATAATAGTTATATTCAATGTATCAAAATATATGCACATGTAGACATCAAAGAAGGCACCTAAGTAGTTCAAATCTGGGTGTGTGACTGAACAGCTTCTCAAAGACCAAATCAAGTATGTAAGAATAAACGGGTATGTAATAAATGATTTTAGCGACAACTTATATCAGACTGAAACCCCTGGATGATGCATTGTTTTTTCTTCTTCTCCATCTGCTACGAATATAAAAACAATGAAGATCCCCACCTTTTTTCCACAATAACACTCACCAGGCATGAAAAAATAAATGTATACATTCAACTGAATGACCCCAGCAATTAACCGTACCCCCAAGTACTTAGAAAGTGTATACCTTAGCAATTACCCTTTTCCCTAGTACTTAGAAAGTGTAGACCTTAGCATTTACCCTTTTCCATGGTTCTTAGAAACTACAGACCCCAGCATTAAGCATTACCCCCTGTAATTGGAGAGTGTAGACCCCAGTATTCATCCCAACCTGCAGGTACTTAGAAGGTACAGACCCCAGCATTAAGCATTACCCCCTGTAATTGGAGAGTACAGACCCCAGTATTCATCCCAACCTGCAGGTACTTAGAAGGTACAGACCCCAGCATTCACCCCTACCCCTTATACTTATAAAGTACCCAACATTCACCCCTGTCCCCTTATACTTTGAAACAGTAGAATTTATCTGAAAATTTATTACTGATTTAGATTTTATATACATTTTGTTTTTACATATTTAAGTAATGGAATGAACATGGTACATGATTATATGTTCTGCATGCCAGTTAGAGGATAAACAGCCTGGATGATGTAGCGGTAGATCAGGGTCTATGCTATTTGCTACAAATCAATCAATATTAAGATGAATAGTGTAGACCCTGATCTGTCAGTGTATTCTATGCTATTTGCTTCAAATCAATCAATATTAGGATGAATAGTGTAGACCCTGATCTGTCAGTGTATTCTATGCTATTTGCTTCAAATCAATCAATATTAGGATGAATAGTGTAGACCCTGATCTGTCAGTGTATTCTATGCTATTTGCTACAAATCAATCAATATTAGGATGAATAGTGTAGAACCTGATCTGTCAGTGTATTCTATGCTATTTGCTACAAATCAATCAATATTAGGATGAATAGTGTAGACCCTGATCTGTCAGTGTATTCTATGCTATTTGCTACAAATCAATCAATATTAGGATGAATAGTGTAGACCCTGATCTGTCAGTGTATTCTATGCTATTTGCTACAAATCAATCAATATTAGGATGAATAGTGTAGAACCTGATCTGTCAGTGTATTCTATGCTATTTGCTACAAATCAATCAATATTAGGATGAATAGTGTAGACCCTGATCTGTCAGTGTATTCTATGCTATTTGCTACAAATCAATCAATATTAGGATGAATAGTGTAGAACCTGATCTGTCAGTGTATTCTATGTCAACAATTTTTTAAAGATGACTGTGTGTAATACTAGATCAAATACTGAGTATGTCATGACAGTCAATAAGGGGTTTAATATTTAAACATATAACTGACACGTTATATGTCAACATTATTTTGTAGTTGACTGTGCATTTTACAACAGCAAATAGAGGATCTGTCATTACTGTCAAAAAGGGCAAGACTGACATTTAGACATTATAAACAAATTATATATTAACAATATTTTGAAGTTGGCTGTGTCATCCAACAGCAGGAGAATGCAGATGACTGAGTAGTCTAAAGCACTTGCCTTTACCAATCACTGCAATCTCACCAATGACCAAGTTGTTCAAGTCTTGGGCTTAACCAGTGTGTGTGTGTGTGAAAAAGCTTGCCAGTAGATTTCTATGGATTAGTGGTTCTTGCCAGGATTTCACAAGTTTTTCTACCACCACTTACAATGGCTACCATACCTATTATTATAATGCTGAAAAATGGTGCTATACCAATAACAACAATACAGAATTTGTAATTACTGCTAACTATTGATAGACAATAATACAGAATTTGTAATTACAGAATTTATAGTTACTGCTAATTATGGATATACAACAATACCAAATTTTTGTAATTACCGCTAATTATTAATAGACAACAATACAGAATTTTTCATTACTACTAATTATTAATAGACAACAATACAGAATTTGTCATTACTGCTAACTATTGATAGAAAACTATACAGAATTTGTAATTACTGCTAACTATTGATTGAAAACTATACAGAATTTGTCATTACTGCTAATTATTAACATTAATAGACAATAATACAGAATTTGTCATTACTGCTAATTATTGATAGACAATACAGAATTTGTCATTACTGCTAATTATTAATAGACAACAATACCAAATTTGTAATTACTGCTAATTATTGAAAGACAACAATACAGAATTTGTCATTACTGCTAATTATTAATAGACAACAATACAGAATTTGTAATTACTGCTAACTATTGATAGACAACTAAAAAAGAATTTGTCATTACTGCTAATTATTAATAGACAACAATACAGAATTTGTCATTACTGCTAATTATTGATAGATTACACACATTATTCATACAAGATATAATTTAGTCAATATGACTGGAATTTACTGATGTGCAATGAAAAGACATTATCTCACAAGGTTATTAAACATCTTTATGGCCATAGTTGACGAGATAAGATCTCATTAAGTTATTCAAGATCTTCATGACCATATCTACAATAATGTTGCAATCCTAGTTACTGGATTATTAAACATCTTCATGGCCATACTGGATTATTAAACATCTTCATGACCATATCTACAATAATGTTGCAATCCTAGTTACTGGATTATTAAACATCTTCATGACCATATCTATAATAATGTTGCAATCCTAGTTACTGGATTATTAAACATCTTCATGACCATATCTATAATAATGTTGCATTGCTAGTTACTGGATTATTAAACATCTTCATGGCCATATCTACAATAATGTTGCAATCCTAGTTACTGGATTATGAAACATCTTCATGTCCATATCTATAATAATGTTGCAATCCTAGTTACTGGATTATTAAACATCTTCATGACCATATCTACAATAATGTTGCAATCCTAGTTACTGGATTATTAAACATCTTCATGACCATATCTATAATAATGTTGCAATCCTAGTTACTGGATTATTAAACATCTTCATGACCATATCTATAATAATGTTGCATTGCTAGTTACTGGATTATTAAACATCTTCATGGCCATATCTACAATAATGTTGCAATCCTAGTTACTGGATTATGAAACATCTTCATGACCATATCTACAATAATGTTGCAATCCTAGTTACTGGATTATTAAACATCTTCATGACCATATCAACAATAATGTTGCAATTCTAGTTACAGGATTATGAAACACCTTCATGACCATATCTACAATAATGTTGCAATCCTAGTTACTGGATTATTAAACATCTTCATGACCATATCTATAATAATGTTGCATTGCTAGTTACTGGATTATTAAACATCTTCATGGCCATATCTACAATAATGTTGCAATCCTAGTTACCGGATTATGAAACATCTTCATGACCATATCTACAATAATGTTGCAATCCTAGTTACTGGATTATTAAACATCTTCATGACCATATCTACAATAATGTTGCAATCCTAGTTACCGGATTATGAAGCATCTTCATGACCATATCTACAATAATGTTGCATTGCTAGTTACTGGATTATTAAACATCTTCATGGCCATATCTACAATAATGTTGCAATCCTAGTTACCGGATTATGAAGCATCTTCATGACCATATCTACAATAATGTTGCAATCCTAGTTACCGGATTATGAAGCATCTTCATGGCCATACTGGATTATTAAACATCTTCATGACCATATCTACAATAATGTTGCAATCCTAGTTACTGGATTATTAAACATCTTCATGACCATATCTACAATAATGTTGCAATCCTAGTTACCGGATTATGAAGCACCTTCATGACCATATCTACAATAATGTTGCAATCGTAGTTAATGGATTATTAAACATCTTCATGACCATATCTACAATAATGTTGCAATCCTAGTTACCGGATTATGAAGCATCTTCATGACCATATCTACAATAATGTTGCAATCCTAGTTACTGGATTATGAAGCATCTTCATGACCATATCTACAATAATGTTGCAATCCTAGTTACCGGATTATGAAGCATCTTCATGACCATATCTACAATAATGTTGCAATCCTAGTTACTGGATTATTAAACATCTTCATGACCATATCTACAATAATGTTGCAATTCTAGTTACTGGATTATTAAACATCTTCATGACCATATCTACAATAATGTTGCAATCCTAGTTACCGGATTATTAAACATCTTCATGACTATATCTACAATAATGTTGCAATCCTAGTTACCGGATTATGAAACATCTTCATGACCATATCTACAATAATGTTGCAATCCTAGTTACCGGATTATGAAGCATCTTCATGACCATATCTACAATAATGTTGCAATCCTAGTTACCGGATTATGAAGCATCTTCATGGCCATACTGGATTATTAAACATCTTCATGGCCATATCTACAATAATGTTGCAATCCTAGTTACTGGATTATGAAATATCTTCATGACCATATCTATAATAATGTTGCATTGCTAGTTACTGGATTATTAAACATCTTCATGACCATATCTATAATAATGTTGCATTGCTAGTTACTGGATTATTAAACATCTTCATGACCATATCTATAATAATGTTGCAATCATAGTTACTGGATTATTAAACATTTTCATGACCATATCTACAATAATGTTGCAATCCTAGTTACTGGATTATTAAACATCTTCATGACCATATCTACAATAATGTTGCAATCCTAGTTACTGGATTATTAAACATCTTCATGACCATATCTACAATAATGTTGCAATCCTAGTTACCGGATTATGAAGCATCTTCATGACCATATCTACAATAATGTTGCAATTCTAGTTACCGGACTATTAAACATCTTCATCGCCATATCTACAATAATATTGCAATCCTAGTTACCGGACTATGAAACATCTTCATGACCATATCTACAATAATGTTGCAATCCTAGTTACCGGATTATGAAGCATCTTCATGGCCATACTGGATTATTAAACATCTTCATGACCATATCTACAATAATGTTGCATTGCTAGTTACTGGATTATTAAACATCTTCATGGCCATATCTACAATAATGTTGCAATCCTAGTTACCGGATTATGAAGCATCTTCATGACCATATCTACAATAATGTTGCAATCCTAGTTACCGGATTATGAAGCATCTTCATGGCCATACTGGATTATTAAACATCTTCATGACCATATCTACAATAATGTTGCAATCCTAGTTACTGGATTATTAAACATCTTCATGACCATATCTACAATAATGTTGCAATCCTAGTTACCGGATTATGAAGCACCTTCATGACCATATCTACAATAATGTTGCAATCCTAGTTAATGGATTATTAAACATCTTCATGACCATATCTACAATAATGTTGCAATCTAGTTACCGGATTATGAAGCATCTTCATGACCATATCTACAATAATGTTGCAATCCTAGTTACTGGATTATTAAACATCTTCATGACTATATCTACAATAATGTTGCAATTCTAGTTACTGGATTATTAAACATCTTCATGACCATATCTACAATAATGTTGCAATCCTAGTTACCGGATTATTAAACATCTTCATGACTATATCTACAATAATGTTGCAATCCTAGTTACCGGATTATGAAACATCTTCATGACCATATCTACAATAATGTTGCAATCCTAGTTACCGGATTATGAAGCATCTTCATGACCATATCTACAATAATGTTGCAATCCTAGTTACCGGATTATGAAGCATCTTCATGGCCATACTGGATTATTAAACATCTTCATGGCCATATCTACAATAATGTTGCAATCCTAGTTACTGGATTATGAAATATCTTCATGACCATATCTATAATAATGTTGCATTGCTAGTTACTGGATTATTAAACATCTTCATGACCATATCTATAATAATGTTGCATTGCTAGTTACTGGATTATTAAACATCTTCATGACCATATCTATAATAATGTTGCAATCCTAGTTACTGGATTATTAAACATCTTCATGACCATATCTACAATAATGTTGCAATCCTAGTTACTGGATTATTAAACATCTTCATGACCATATCTACAATAATGTTGCAATCCTAGTTACTGGATTATTAAACATCTTCATGACCATATCTACAATAATGTTGCAATCCTAGTTACCGGATTATGAAACATCTTCATGACCATATCTACAATAATGTTGCAATCCTAGTTACCGGATTATGAAGCATCTTCATGACCATATCTACAATAATGTTGCAATTCTAGTTACCGGACTATTAAACATCTTCATCGCCATATCTACAATAATATTGCAATCCTAGTTACCGGACTATGAAATATCTTCATGACCATATCTACAATAATGTTGCAATCCTAGTTACCGGACTATGAAACATCTTCATGACCATATCTACAATAATGTTGCAATCCTAGTTACCGGATTATGAAGCATCTTCATGGCCATACTGGATTATTAAACATCTTCATGACCATATCTACAATAATGTTGCATTGCTAGTTACTGGATTATTAAACATCTTCATGGCCATATCTACAATAATGTTGCAATCCTAGTTACCGGATTATGAAGCATCTTCATGACCATATCTACAATAATGTTGCAATCCTAGTTACCGGATTATGAAGCATCTTCATGGCCATACTGGATTATTAAACATCTTCATGACCATATCTACAATAATGTTGCAATCCTAGTTACTGGATTATTAAACATCTTCATGACCATATCTACAATAATGTTGCAATCCTAGTTACCGGATTATGAAGCACCTTCATGACCATATCTACAATAATGTTGCAATCCTAGTTAATGGATTATTAAACATCTTCATGACCATATCTACAATAATGTTGCAATCCTAGTTACCGGATTATGAAGCATCTTCATGACCATATCTACAATAATGTTGCAATCCTAGTTACTGGATTATGATGCATCTTCATGACCATATCTACAATAATGTTGCAATCTAGTTACCGGATTATGAAGCATCTTCATGACCATATCTACAATAATGTTGCAATCCTAGTTACTGGATTATTAAACATCTTCATGACTATATCTACAATAATGTTGCAATTCTAGTTACTGGATTATTAAACATCTTCATGACCATATCTACAATAATGTTGCAATCCTAGTTACCGGATTATTAAACATCTTCATGACTATATCTACAATAATGTTGCAATCCTAGTTACCGGATTATGAAACATCTTCATGACCATATCTACAATAATGTTGCAATCCTAGTTACCGGATTATGAAGCATCTTCATGACCATATCTACAATAATGTTGCAATCCTAGTTACCGGATTATGAAGCATCTTCATGGCCATACTGGATTATTAAACATCTTCATGGCCATATCTACAATAATGTTGCAATCCTAGTTACTGGATTATGAAATATCTTCATGACCATATCTATAATAATGTTGCATTGCTAGTTACTGGATTATTAAACATCTTCATGACCATATCTATAATAATGTTGCATTGCTAGTTACTGGATTATTAAACATCTTCATGACCATATCTATAATAATGTTGCAATCCTAGTTACTGGATTATTAAACATCTTCATGACCATATCTACAATAATGTTGCAATCCTAGTTACTGGATTATTAAACATCTTCATGACCATATCTACAATAATGTTGCAATCCTAGTTACTGGATTATTAAACATCTTCATGACCATATCTACAATAATGTTGCAATCCTAGTTACCGGATTATGAAACATCTTCATGACCATATCTACAATAATGTTGCAATCCTAGTTACCGGATTATGAAGCATCTTCATGACCATATCTACAATAATGTTGCAATTCTAGTTACCGGACTATTAAACATCTTCATCGCCATATCTACAATAATATTGCAATCCTAGTTACCGGACTATGAAATATCTTCATGACCATATCTACAATAATGTTGCAATCCTAGTTACTGGATTATTAAACATCTTCATGACCATATCTACAATAATGTTGCAATCTTAGTTACCGGATTATGAAGCATCTTCATGACCATATCTACAATAATGTTGCAATCCTAGTTACTGGATTATTAAACATCTTCATGACTATATCTACAATAATGTTGCAATTCTAGTTACTGGATTATTAAACATCTTCATGACTATATCTACAATAATGTTGCAATCCTAGTTACTGGATTATTAAACATCTTCATGACTATATCTACAATAATGTTGTAATCCTAGTTATCGGATTATGAAACATCTTCATCACCATATCTACAATAATGTTGCAATCCTAGTTACCGGATTATTAAACATCTTTATGACTATATCTACAATAATGTTGCAATCCTAGTTACCGGATTATGAAACATCTTCATGACCATATCTACAATAATGTTGCAATCCTAGTTACTGGATTATTAAACATCTTCATGACCATATCTACAATAATGTTGCAATCCTAGTTACCGGATTATTAAACATCTTCATGACCATATCTAAAATAATGTTGCAATCCTAGTTACCAGATTATTCAAGATCTTCATGACTATGTCGACAATAATGTTGCAATTCTAGTTACCAGATTATTCAAGATCTTCATGACTATATCTACAATAATGTTGCAATTCTAGTTACCGGATTATTAAACATCTTCATGACCATATCTACAATAATGTTGCAATCCTAGTTACTGGATTATTAAACATCTTCATGACCATATCTAAAATAATGTTGCAATCCTAGTTACTGGATTATGAAACATCTTCATGACAATATCTACAATAATGGATTATTAAACATCTTCATGACCATATCTAAAATAATGTTGCAATCCTAGTTACCGGATTATGAAACATCTTCACGACTATATCTATAATAATGTTGCAATCCTAGTTACTGGATTATTAAACATCTTCATAACCATATCTACAATAATGTTGCAATCCTAGTTACCGGATTATTAAACATCTTCATGACCATATCTACAATAATGTTGCAATCCTAGTTACCAGATTATTCAAGATCTTCATGACTATATATACAATAATGTTGCAATTCTAGTTACCGGATTATTAAACATCTTCATGACCATATCTACAATAATGTTGCAATCCTAGTTACTGGATTATTAAACATCTTCATGACCATATCTACAATAATGTTGCAATCCTAGTTACCGGATTATGAAGCATCTTCATGACCATATCTACAATAATGTTGCAATCCTAGTTACTGGATTATTAAACATCTTCATGGCCATATCTACAATAATGTTGCAATCCTAGTTACCGGATTATGAAACATCTTCACGACTATATCTATAATAATGTTGCAATCCTAGTTACTGGATTATTAAACATCTTCATGACCATATCTACAATAATGTTGCAATCCTAGTTACCGGATTATTAAACATCTTCATGACCATATCTACAATAATGTTGCAATCCTAGTTACCAGATTATTCAAGATCTTCATGACTATATATACAATAATGTTGCAATTCTAGTTACCGGATTATTAAACATCTTCATGACCATATCTACAATAATGTTGCAATCCTAGTTACTGGATTATTAAACATCTTCATGACCATATCTATAATAATGTTGCAATCCTAGTTACTGGATTATGAAACATCTTCATGGCCATATCTACAATAATGTTGCAATTCTAGTTACTGGATTATTAAACATCTTCATGACCATATCTACAATAATTTTGCAATCCTAGTTACTGAATTATTAAACATCTTCATGACCATATCTACAATAATGTTGTAATCCTAGTTACCAGATTATTCAACATCTTCGTGACTATATCTACAATAATGTTGCAATTCTAGTTACCGGATTATTAAACATCTTCACGACCATATCTACAATAATGTTGCAATCCTAGTTACCGGATTATTAAACATCTTCATTGCCATATCTGCATCAAAATACTGGTGTAAAACTCTCAAAAGCATCGTGCTGATCAGGAATTTGCGTGAGCCAATGTGTTTGTCCTGTTCATGATATCTGAAAAAGAAATTATTACACAGTTTGTTTTAGCTTATCAATTATTATGAACTGGAGTTGTCTTTTAGAAAATAAACTGGGCTAAAGTGTCCTACTCTTGAGTTTAATGAGTAGTGGAGTTAAACATGTCTTTAGACATTACTCTTTCTGGCAATGAAAACTGGTTGCTTCAGACAAGTGGTCTCAGGTTTGTGGGCAGTATTCAAGGTCATAATTTAAATGGGTTTTAGAAGGAAAAAAACGTATCTTTAAAAAAATTTCAGTCATATTGCTATGATGTCTGCAGTGAGACAGTTTATAGTGATGTCTAGCACTAGGGCATCATGCCACATACATGTAGCATGATGTCCCACCCAGTCACATTATCCTGACACCAGGCCAACCAGTCCTAACTCTAACCTCTTAATGCTGAGCACCAAGCGAGGCAGCTGTTAGTACCATATTTGTAAGTCTTTGGTATGCCTCGGCCGGGGATCAAACCCATGACCACTCGCTTGTGTGGCAGATGCTCTAACCAATAGACCACTGGAGCAGTTGATCATAAGCATTTAAATGTTTACTTGAAGTTGACATCCAGCCTACTGGCATTATAGTATGTGAATTGCAGTTTACTATATGGTAACAGTAACTAATCCTGTATGTAAAATAATCAATTAGCTGTAACATTTTAACAATTATTTCTTTACAGCCAATAGACAAAACCTCAGTTCAAACAAAATGATCTAGCACACATACAAAGATGATGAGGTCTCTAAACTTGGCAACTGGAACTACTATGCAGGTTTCAATAACAGTAACATCGATAAAGCAACATATATTTTCTTAAAATTCAAGCAAAACAACCTCTAAATCAAAGATCATTTCCTCAAATGATGCAAACCATTTGCAAACATTTATGTTGATGGTTGAGCAAATCCTAAAGCATGTCATTCAAAACAAGCAAAATTCTTCGGTCTTTCTTGGGAGAATTTCAAAAGTACTATCTTAATAAGTCAGTTATTGCCAATGCAACCAGTCAGTCAAATGACTCAGATTTATAACCTGCATGTAAAATAATGTTTCTCAGCCAAACTGGCTGTTTTCTCAGTAAGTAGTTTCAAAAGAAGTTATACTAGGTCCATATTCTGCTAATGGCACTCAAAAAATATGTGTACAAGGACAGTCACAGCCTCACACCACTTCTACTGTAATGTGTATATATTAGACTCACCTGGTGGTAAGAATAAAAAAGGTCACTTGGCTACACACATTTATCCTTTGATACTTTACATAACAAAATACAGCTTATATACTGAAAGCTGTAGAGAGTGAAGACAATGCTAAAGTGTGTATCACAATGACCTGAAACTAACAACATCAAAGATAAAGATTTTGAAACTAGACATTGTACATGTCAGAGCCAGGCCTGACTATCAAAACAATCAGGAACACAACTCACTGACCAGGTGCTTATTCAGTCTGTTCATCAACAGAATAAAAGACCCAGTAGTTTCAGCCCATCGCACCAAGTGCTTTTAACAATATATTGTCATGGTGCATTTATACAGGCATGACACCAGTCCCTCTTACCAAGTGTTTTTAATGATATACTGTCATGATGCATTTATACAGGCACAACATCAGTTCCTCCTACCAAGAGTTTTTAATGATATACTGTCATGGTGCATTTATACAGGCACGACACCAGTCCCTCCTACCAAGCGTTTTTAATGATATACTGTCATGGTGCATTTATACAGGCATGACACCAGTCCCTCCTACCAAGCATTTTTAATGATATACTGTCATGGTGCATTTATACAGGCATGACACCAGTCCCTCCTACCAAGCGTTTTTAATGATATACTGTCATGGTGCATTTATACAGGCATGACACCAGTCCCTCCTACCATGTATTTTTAATGATATACTGTCATGGTGCATTTATACAGGCATGACACCAGTCCCTCCTACCAAGCATTTTTAATGATATACTGTCATTGTGCATTTATACAGGCATGACACCAGTCCATCCTACCAAGTGTTTTTAATGATATACTGTCATGGTGCATTTATACAGGCATGACACCAGTCCCTCCTACAAAGTGTTTTTAATGATATATTTTTTCATGTTATAAAAATGTTGGACAATCAGTGAAGGTGTTGCCAGCTAAATTCTATTCAAGATATTAAGGTCTAGTTTGCACGTTTTTTTCATCGGGTAATCAACTAAGGTGTTAATGACTATGCTAAGGTGTTAATGACTATGCTAAGGTGTTAATGACTATGCTGTTAGATCTCAATTGCATCAAGGCTTTACTGCTCAGTTAGCTGACTGAATCTGGTAAACGTTAAAGATCGGCTTCTCATTAGAGATTATGTTGTCATTCAAACGTTCATTGTTGGCATTTTTCAATCAATAGGCTTATATAAGCATAGATGAGTCATTAATTAGTATCATTTTACTGACTGAATGAACACTACTCACCATGTCAAAGCATAAACATAATAAGGATGAACATTGTAACCC
Organism: Unio pictorum; assembly: GCA_030141615.1. Lineage (NCBI taxonomy): Eukaryota > Metazoa > Mollusca > Bivalvia > Unionida > Unionidae > Unio > Unio pictorum. Next base: position 24,386,692 of record JARLTB010000042.1, read on the forward strand.
TTAGCAGGTGTTTGAAGAACACAGATTTGTTGTACAGTACCATGCAGCAACATACTGATGGACTTTTGATGACACCAGAAGCTGGTTACCTCTGAGATAAGACCCTTTTTGAGGTTCCTCTGCAATGAGTTTCTTATTGCCAAATGTGACGGTGGTCACTTCAAACTGAAATACATGTCAACAGCTTCCCAGTCAATGCAGTAGAGCAAAAAGTAAAACCCATTATTCATGCTAAAATAAGCAGGATTCCTGGATCAATTGATTTTGAAATCATTCAGTGTGTTTGAGTCCAACACTTTTTCCAACAAACGCTTCATTACATGCCATGACTTGGTTATGAGCACCTTGCTTATAGTGGACATCCAAGAGTGACAACTCAGTGCTGACAAAGTATAAGTGTGGATTCTGAAGTACATAGCGTAAAACAATAATAGACAAATGTCAGGAGTTGAATTATTGACAAACAAGTTTTAAGTTTCAATGGAACTGCTTCGATGGTCTAGTGGCTAGTGTTTCAACCTTGGATGTGAGAAGTCACAGGTTTGAACCCAGCCGAGTCATATCAAAGACTTATAAAAATGGTACTAGCAGCTGCCTTGCTTGGAGCTCAGAATTAACATGTCAGTGCTAGGACTGGTTAACCTGGTGTCAGGATAATGTGATTGGGTGGGACATGATACTACATGTTTACAGCATGATGCCCAGCACTAGACATTACCATAAACTGCCACACGTCAGACATTGTAGTGATATGACTGAAAAACTGTTAAAGCTACATTAAAAATCCAAATTACACACACACACACACACACACACACACACACACACACACACAGAGTTTCAATGAAATGGTAGTAATTGGATGTGATCAATCTGATATAAATTTCTAAGGAAATTTCATAGTTAAGTGCTAAGTGTCAGCGCATATTTTTGCATCTAAATTAATAAAACAGAGCAGCTGTGCTGGCTGAGTGTTGACACTCTTGACAAACGTATGATAATAAATCTGGATGGCACTGATATAAAACTTTGATCCAATGTCAGCATTCAAGAAGTGGAAAGGAATTGCAACAGACATGTGTATAAAAACCCAAGGAGAATGCTTTGCAAAACTGATAGACTTGGAATGAATTTTCCATAATACAAAACTGATAGACTTGGAATGAATTTTCCATAATGCAAAACTGATAGACTTGGAATGAATTTTCCATAATGCAAAACTGATAGACTTGGAATGAATTTTCCATAATACAAAACTGATAGACTTGGAATGTATTTTCCATAATGCAAAACTGATTGACTTGGAATCAATTTTCCATAATGCAAAACTGATAGACTTGGAATCAATTTTCCATAATGCAAAACTGATAGACTTGGAATCAATTTTCCATAATGCAAAACTGATAGACTTGGAATCAATTTTCTATAATGCAAATGTGGCAACATAATGATTGGTTACAAGAATACTGTCATAGTGTGAATTCATTCTGCTAAAATTATCATAAAGAAAACACCTATGCAGAAATCCATAGCAAATTATAAGGGTAAAGACAAGGTTTGCCTATTCCAACTGATGAGTCGAATGGTGAGATCAAGACAGTTTCTTAATGAATATATATATATATATATATATATATATATATATATATATATATATATATATATATATATATATATATATATATATATATATATGTACACACACACATATACACACACATATATAATCTGCTGTTCTTAGTATATATATGGTCTGAGAGTTACAATTTATTCCAGGAAGGAAAGCAGAACTAACACGCACACATGTACCAGCAACCCCAACTCAACCCAAATGACCATGACCTCATTCCCCAAAAGGATCAAACAAGGTCAAAGGTAAGATGCGTCAGAACAAATTTGTCATACAAACAGAATTTAACACTTGGGTACATACACAAAGTTTTGGTATTTACTTTGATGTCATTACTGGATGCACAATACGGGAAAGAATATTTCTATAAATTCATTTAAGTTTGTTTTGTAAAATTTAAACATTAAATATTATAAGAAAAGAATGTATTTTTAACAACTGTAAATAGCAAATATCCTTTCTGCTTTTTAAATCCACAGACATGTGACAAATTCTGCACGACAACTGATTTTTCAAAATTTATTTATCCTCGACAAATGAATACCAAAAACAAATTTATTCCTGTGATTTTATCTATTCGTAATCATCAGAATTCTCATTAATTTAAAAAAAATATTACAATTTTATTTTATAACATCATCAGCATCCATAACAAACCTCATAATGGCCTGAATAAATAGGTCTAGGTCTTCCTTCGTTTCTGTGATGTAAGCAAGAGTAGTTAAGTCCTCCGTGAAGATGGGAGAGTTCTCATGTTCTATCTCCTGTTTCATTCGCTTCTTAAACACATCTGAAATGAGCATCTGACAAAGTCTATTCTTCGAAGATGTACAACTGTGTAATTCATACTAATTTATAAAAATCTTGCTCAACAAATTTAATTTATTTCTACACAAGACACACATATTATTAGCTGGAATGGATTTTATTTTTTCTCCCCATAAATTTCCTTTTATTTAGAAATTCTACACCCCTTGTCAAATGGATAAGTGGAAGGGGATTTACATTATGATCTATAATTTTCTCTCTAGTTATAAATATCTGCAACTGAAAAATGTTTTGCCAAAAGTAAATCTTACATCAAGGCTGCACTCAAGAAGAATAACACTACAGTAGGCAGTGCTAGGAAAGACAGTCAGGGCTTACTTTCTGGGCAAAACAAAGTTCAGTCTATGTACATCTTCATTTTATTATAAATGCTGTCATAAAGTTAATAGCTATAAAAAAAACATGACTCCCAGGCAATGATGATAAAAACATGACTCCCAGGCAATGATGATAAAAAGATGACTCCCAGGCAATGATGATAAAAACATGACTTCCAGGCAATGATGATAAAAACATGACTCGCATGCAATGATGATAAAAAGATGACTCACATGCAATGATGATAAAAACATGACTCCCAGGCAATGATGATAAAAACATGACTCGCATGCAATGATGATAAAAAGATGACTCACATGCAATGATGATAAAAAGATGACTCACATGCAATGATGATAAAAACAGGACTCCCAGGCAATGATGACAAAAAGATGACTCCCAGGAAATCATGATAAAAACATGAATCCCAGGCAATGATGATAAAAAGATGACTCACATGCAATGATGATAAAAAGATGACTCACATGCAATGATGATAAAAAGATGACTCACATGCAATGATAAAAAGATGACTCCCAGGCAATGATGATAAAAAGATGACTCCCAGGCAATGATGATAAAAAGATGACTCACATGCAATGATGATAAAAAGATGACTCACATACAATGATGATAAAAACATGACTCCCAGGCAATGATGATAAAAACTGGCTTGATATATCATGCATGTGAGGAATAAAGGTGTCCCAACATTTGTTTTCTTTAAATGAATTGACAACTTCTTACAAATATGACCACTCCGTTGGCCTAGTGGTTAAAGCATCCACATCAGATGTGGGAGTTCGTGGGTTCAATCCCCAGCCTAGTCATACCAAAGACTTACAAAAATGGTACTAACAGTTGCCTCACTTGACACTCAGCATTAAGAGGTTAGTGTTTAGACTGGTCAGTCTGGTGTCTGGATAATGTGACTGAGTGGGACATCACTATATACTGCCACACTGCAGACACTGTAGTGATATTACTGAATTTTTTTAAAGCTACATTAAAAGTCAAAATCAAGTATGTTAAAACCCAGGATTGGTTTCATTTGGAAATAGAGTGAGGGATTATGGTCACTTGAGACCAAAACGATATACAAGATATGATAGGTCTATATCATGAAGCAGTAGCCTTTGATAGAGATGGGGTCAATTGTTTCTCCTCAAAAAGCCAGAGAGAAAAAGTTAGCTAGTTGAGGGATTGAGGCATGCAGAGAATCAATGTTGCTGATATGGAACCAGTCCCTAAAAAAACATGCCACTTTCATAAGCCTTCAGAGTGGAGCATTTCACAGTCCCTATTGTGGAGTCATTTAAGTAATGGTAAATGTTAAGAAAATAATTTCAGGATCTACAAAAGCAATAAAAAGCTATTTGATTGATTCACAATATTCATTATAAAAATGGGCAAATATTTCCAATGCATTCCTTTTATAAGACATTTTGCCCTTAAGATCACATCAAAGCAGTGTACCCATTTTTAAATGTTCCAAGTCCATCATGATAGTACAAACTTAAAGATGGTAGCAAAAGGCAATGGAATCACACCTTTGTTTAAGTATGTTTCATGCAGAAACCAGTTTTAATGACGCTTTACAATGAAGACAACACAACAAAAACAAAATCGCACTTCCACACCTGGCATGCTAATCAGGCTATATAGATCATGAGGGAAAAGTAAGATGTCACAAAAGATCAGTGCACTATATTTTTGTACCTTAAAACCTCAAGCTGGTTCATGCAAAAATGCATGAAAGATTGGACCTGATTATCCACGGCTAACTGGGATTGTTTAATTCAAAACAGTTTCCAAATTAATTTACCTGACAAAACATTTGCGAGTATCAGTAGACCTGACTAAAACAAAATGGATTCAGTAGTTTTGTCAAACATTCAGGTGTTTGAGCTTCAAATCCCTGCTGTAATCATGTATATACATTGTTTCATTAGCAATTCTGCTTCAAGTAATAGTTTAAAATACATAAAATGCTTCCTTCCACAAGGATCTAAATTTTTTTAGAACAATTCCACTTGAATGAAAAATAAATTTTAATAAGTATTCAATCTGATTTTCATGTACAAGTATCACTTATTATTCTTTCTCTCATTTTCAGTAATACAAGTGAGGTTATTTTTCTTGCCTACCTCTGTCTTTACTTAATTCAACGCTTTAATGATCTCTATGAATGTTTCATTAAGAAAAATGGAAGGTTTGGACTTTCTTCATCACATGTGGCAGACTTTTCATTGGGTCTTTAATTCTCGAACCTCACAGCAACAATGAAATCCACCAAAACATTTATCCCACGAAAATTAGTGAAAACACAGGCACTAATGCACAAACAACTTTTCATTTCTAGTCACAGTGACTTTGAACAAAAGTTGAACAAAAGGGGGTTGTGGAGTATGTTTTAGAGACAAAACCGCACTTCATCACATCTTTAAACAAAACATAAATGAATGATGATGTAAAGGTGGAATAAGAATCATTCTTGTCCTTGGAGTTAACATCTAAATTTTACATAACCTTTGCTAAATCCTATCCATGTGTTTTTAAGCAAGTAATCTGCTCAGGTTTCAAAACTTCTAGAGAATATCATTTGATAAAAATTATGGAGAAATTTCTGAAAATTGTCTCATGTAAATTAGCAATAAACTATATATCTCAGGAAAATACATCAACATAGAACTAAGCTCCGATAATATAGCAATCTTTACTAAACCGTATAACATGTTAGAAACTTTTGTATCTAGCTAACTGGTCAAAGAAGTCCTTGACAGCACAGCAGTAGTGTACTCACTTTGCACCGATGCACAGCGCTCAAAGAAAAATAAATTAAGACACACGCCCCAGGCTGGTGACTGTAAAAAAGCACAAGCACTGAGTCAAATTCTACAAATGCGGACTACAATTAAACACCTATGTCCAGTGCGGGTGGTAATGCTTAATCAATACAAATCAATTATGCAAACACGAACATGTGCTTGTTTTTGTCTTTCATTCGGTTAAACTCTTTCATGGCTAAAAATCATTATGAAAAACATAGATCAATTAAGAATATTTTAAAAAGGTTAAGATCACAAATAATAATAAAGAAAACTAATATGAATGTTAAATTCAGCATATCAAATATGTTACATATATGTGGTGTACCTATTTCAACTGACATGGTACACATAAGAATGATATATGTTGATGTGTTGTTTGCTATATATGCAAAGAATTAAATGACCACCATCACCCTTTTCTTAATGGCATGCTTCACAGAGTATAACTCTCTTAACCATGAGTTCTGAAATTTAGTTTTGCTTGATTTGCTTACTAAATCCCCATCAAATATGAATGACACTTGAAAATTATTCCAACGACTTAAATAATCATGCAATCTGTTTTATATATTGGGTAAATTAAAAAAAACATTGCTGCTGTTCACTAGCTTGTCAATAATCTTGAATACAGATGGCTTAAACATTATCATTCAAGTCAATTATATGCAATAACCTTTGTTCCCCTTCTAGCATCTGTTTGATTTTTCTATATAGACTTGTTCCACTTCATATTTTTATCTATCCAAAATATCACATGGACTCACCCACTGCAGTCTTTAAATTCATCACACTATTTATCGTGAGCCATTTAAGTAATACATGAAGTGGTGGTTATAACTGAGTGCTTTGCCTTTTAATTTCCTGTATTTTAACTGTCAAAAAGGATAGTTTTACATCAGCCTCGACAGGACTGTTTACCATTATACATGCTACATTTAGCAAGTATATATCTTGGACGGTTTTGGGGGGGGGGGTTCAAAGACTACTGAAAGCCTTATATTTGGAAATAAGTCCATGTCAGGGGTTTTCAAAGCAAAAAATGTGTTTTTAGCATGTCACGCCATGTTTTGGCATGTCAACATCTTGAAAATAAATTTCCAAATTGCATCAGTGGGATTAAAGTCTTCTCTGATAAATTTGATTTTTTGGACAAACCTAACAAGCACCTCACTTTGAATACAGGAGGGGCCCAATATGAAATTAGAGGGGCCATGGGAGTCGGACTATCAGACTTTTTGAACACTATGAAATCATGAGATTGACTCATTTTTGGTATGTAGTCACCCATAAAAAATTTGTGGTTACTTCGGCATTTTCAGATTTCCTCCACTACAAAAACCACATGATGTCCTTTTCTGAAAAAATCATCTGCAAGAAACATGTTGTTCTATGTAAAAAAAATAAAGTTTAAACTGGTGAAAAATGGACCATAATGCATGAGACTTCTGTGTTGCCAAAGATCCAATATTTATGCTTACCTTTGTTGCTGCCCAGTCTATCTAGGACCCCAGTCTTTTCTCTCTGAAATCTGTCAAGGCCCAATAATGACATTGACATCAGGTTCCTCTGCACTGAAAAGAAGCATCTGTATCTAATTAAATTTATTAATCAGAAGTATATTTTTTTTATTTGAAAGTTTCAGTCGGATGGAAAATAACAAAGATTATCAGAAAATAGGTCATATAAAGTACAGCCAATATAATTAGTAGAAGACCTAACCTGAAAGCTTTCTTGGGGAAATCTAATAGTTATGATTTCAAAATTTACCTAACAGATTCTTCAAATTTATTTTACTGAGTTTATTTTTTTAAAATGTATTTTATCTAATTATTCTTCCATATGTAATCCTGATATTTTCTCAATAGCTCTTGACATGTTTGCATGCCACATCAAACTTTGCTATAAAAACTTATGGCAGGATTGAATGATGATATAGTTAAAGAAAAAAAAGAGATAATAATTTTGTGGGCTCAATGACCTTCAAAAGTATGCTACTATCATCTATTGTCCATCTAAAGTATACTGTCATCTAGTGTCCATCTAAAGTATACTGTCGTCTAGTGTCCATCTAACATATACCAGTGTCCATCTAAAATATGCTACTATCATCTAGTGTCCATCTAAAATATGCTACTATCATCATGTGTCCATCCAAAGTATTACTGTCATCTAGTGTCCATCTAACATATCCTAGTATCATCTAGTGTTCATCTAACATATGCCAATGTCATCTAGTGTCCATCTAAAATATGCTACTATCATCTAGTGTCCATATAAAGAATACTATTGTCATCTAATATCCATCTAGAATATTCCATATAATGAATACTATTGTCATCTAATATCCATCTAGAATATACTACTGTCATCTAGTATCCATCTAGAATATACTACTATCATCTAGTGTCCATTTAAAGTATCATACTGTCATCTAATGTCTATCTAAAAGTATTACAGTCATCTAGTATCCATCTAACATATACTAGTGTCATCTAGTTTCCATCTAGAATATACTCCTATCATTTAGTATCCATTTAATATGTACTACTATCATCTAGTGTCCAACTAAAGTATTCTATTGTCATCTAGTGTCCATCTAATATATACTAGTCATCAAGTGTCCATCCAAAATATACTAGTCATGTAGTGTCCATCTAAAATATACCAGTCATCTAGTGTCCATCTAAAGTATTACTATCATCTAGTGTACATCTAACATATACTAGTGATTTCTAGTGTCCATCTAAAGTATACTACTATCATCTAGTGTCCAACTAAAGTATTCTATTGTCATCCAGTGTCCATCTAAAGCATACTACTCTCATCAAGGTGGTTGACAATGTCATTGTAAAGGAATTTTAAACTGCAAGTAATTTTATTGCCAGGCACATGTGAAATATAGGATAATTAAAGCCACATTGGCCTGTACAGTATGTATCACTTACTTTCACTTTACATGCTGCTATGTCATAATTTAGAGGTATTCAATTATATAAATCTCACTGATACACGTTCACATTAAATTTCATATAAATCTCAACCCATACACTTTCACATTAAATTTCATCTAAATCTCAACCCATACACTTTAATAAATGCTCCAATGGCCTAATTGTTAGTGAATTGACTGCGGAAGCGGGAGGTTGTGGGTTCAATCCCCGGTCAAGTCATACCAAAAGACTTACAAAAATGGTACCAACAGCTGCCTCATTTGGCGCTCAGCATTAAGAGGTTAGTGTTAGGACTGGTCAGCCTGGTGTCAGGATAATGTGATTGGGTGGGACATCAATAAACTGCCTCACTGCAAACATCGTAGTGATATGACTGAAAAATTGTTAAAGCGACATTAAAAATCCTAATCACACACACACACAAGCAAAACATACACTTTCACATTAAATTTCATATAAATCTCAACCTGCACACTTTCACATTAAATTTCTTCTACATCTCAGCTCATACTTTCACATTAAATTTCATTTAAATCTCAACCCATACACTTTCACAATAAATTTCAACAAAATCTCAACCCATATACTTTCACATTGAAGTTCAGATTCTTCATGTTCCTTTGAAAAAAGAGGATCTTGGACAAGAATAGACAGGACAGCACCACCTAAAGTAAATATTAGGTCTTATCTATATATAAGTTTTATGGATTTTTGAATGAACCAGTATTGTATTCCCTGTTGAATAAGACAAGCTTCTATACGTACAACTGTATCCCAACATCTTTGTCATATTTATTTTGAATAGAACAGTACTTTTAAAAATTTGTAGAGGGTTAAGAGCTTGGGTGGGTGATTCTGAACTAAGGATATTAAAACTATTTTATCACATGCTGAGTGCCTGATGTGTACAGTTAAGGAACAGTAGGAAATAAACTCTATCAGATTGATATATGCAAAATCACTGGTCATTATAAGTATTTGACTAATTTCATGACATTGTATGTGGTACCACTAACTGCATTGTTTTGTCTAATACCTTGACAGTATATATGGTACTACTAACAGCAGTGTTTTTACTAATACCATGACCATGTATGTGGTACCACTAACTGCAATGTTTGACTAATACCTTCACAGTGTACGTGGTACCACTTACCTGCCTTTTTCTAATACCTTGACAGTAATATATGGTACCATTAACTGCAGTGGTTCGACTAATACGTTGACAGTGTATGTGATACCACTAACTGCGGTGGTTTGACTAATACGTTGACAGTGTATGTGATACCACTAACTGCAGTGTTAGTATCACTAACTGGAGTGTTTTGACCTTTTTTTTGCTAATACAGAGTCAGTGTATATGGTATAACTAACTGCAGTGTTGTGGCTAACACCCTGACTGTGTATGTGGTTCCACTAACTGTAGTGGTCACAAATCAAGGCAAGATTAGAATCAGATCTGAACCACAACTTCCACATGGGTAGTCTGGACCAGGATTCAACATCTACAGTGTTATAAGACACAAACTTAGAGCATTCATGCTATTGCAAGTTTGTTTACTTTTTTTTATAACTTAACAAGCCAACTGTAGATGGTAAGTTGTCCTTGATCCTCGACAAGTTTCTTAATTGTAAAAACTAATTGAGAGATCTGCTGAGTATAGAAATATAATGAATTGAATTAATTCATAAATTTTGTAACATCCCAGTTTCATTGTTTAGAAAATAAGCTTAATTTAGTATTGAACTATGATAATTATTATTATACAATTTATGGTACACAGATTATGTGTACGTAAATAAAATTATTAATATATTCAAAACAACATTTATACATATAGATGGGAAAATGTTACTGAATAGATCTTGTTTTGACAAGCTGTTTCAATTTTAGTACCTGTGGTACCACTACCTGTATTACTTTTCAATATTTCTGCAAAGAAGTAAACTTGTAACTTTGAAATAGTTTCCCCATTAACGGGTAATTCTACACAAAGAGTCTCACATTATTTTGTTTCATTTGTGTTATTATAACTCTGTAGTATTAAAATAAATAAGAGAAAAGAATGAAAACCAAAACGTTTTGTAAAATTTAATATATAATTATTTCCTCAAATAGAAAGTGACAAATGAAAAATAACTTCAAGTATGGTCAATGAAATCAGTAAAAATAATCATCATCGTCATCATCATCATCATCATCATCCATTTTGATTATCCATGCTGTCAAGTGCCAAATTTTTCGTCAGTGAAATCCATTAATTAATTCTTAGTCTAGCCGACAATTAACTGTCTTGGAGTAGAGTTTGGACGAAGGAATGTTTGCCTAACTTGGTCACACTGTTACAATGTTTATAGTAAAAACGGACTAGTGGTATGACAGGTTAAAAAAGAGGGAAATTCTCACGTAAAGCTGTCAAAGTGATTTGAAACAAATGGTAGGTGTTATTTCGACCCCAGGTGGCATTTTTGGCACCTTGATAGGCATTTTCCAAATGTCGGTAGGAATAGTATTTATTCTGATTGGTCAAATGTGGAATCAGGGGGGTGGGTCGAACCCTGAAATTGGGGGAAATATATTCTCTGAGCAAATGAATTTCAATCAGTCTAGGAATTACCTCTGCAAGAGAGGGTCAGTATCATTAATTCCTGAAATACGCAGTAGAAGACTCCGGATGCACTTTAGGAAAAGACGTTTGTTAATTTGGGTTCCAGGAAAAAACTGAATTTGGAACAATTGTAAGACGCCAAAAACACAAGGTATTTAACTCAAATTCACATTTATCATGATGTAATTTATATGATGTTTTCTTCGTTACAGATGCATGATCTGTTGATTTTGTAGGAATCGTTCACATTTATCATTATAATTTATATGATGTTTCGTCATTACAGATGCATGATGTGTTGATTTTTGAATGAATAGTTCGGTTATTACAGTGATTTAGTAATGTACTTTTGAATTCTGAATTAGCATTTTCACCTTATATACATGTACTTAGGTAGGTTAATGGGTGGTGTAGAAAACCCGCCGTGTACATTTATGATTGGAAAGTATTACATTAATTTGAATTTATCATATTAGTGAATATTGATTGTGGGCTATGATATATTAATCGGAAGACTTGTGTATTATTTGTTAGCCGTAGAAATGTTAACACTGATAGTAAGATCGGATTGTTCGAATCAGAAAGACGGACGAACAATCTCAACTCTCAAAACCTAACGAGATACTTAGGGCGTTTTACCCTTTTCTTTTCAAAGGAAAATAGTTTGTTTGAAGAGAGAGAAATAGCGAGGAGGTCGAGATTCAAAGGAGGGAAAAGAAGTTAGAAGTAAGAGTTGTGGAATCCCACGTTCAACCAAATGGCAAGTTAAAGTCGTGACGCACGCAGAAAAAAAAAGTCGTCGAACAGGTCATTGTGAATTTACCAAGCGGTCCAATGTTAATGAACACTCGATTTCGTGATGAAATTTGTTATCAGCTATTAACGGCTAAATTTTGTTTATTTCATTAGTGTTTGAAATTTAATTAATGTATCTATTATTTTAAACTTCGGTTTTTAAAGTGCTTCTGAACTAAAAGTATTCAGAAGGAAAGGAAATCGTAATTTACTGTGTCTTTTATTCTCTTGATTTTTTATTAAATTCTTATTTTATCTTTATGGGGCCTCGTGTGTTGTCTTTGTTCAAGATACCGACTCAGATTACCATATCCATTCTAACCGGGCAAATCACACCGTAGAGGTCATCCTTTAAATAACGAGTATTAGCGGGAGGCGGTGTCGAGTGTTGTTTTTTCCAAGTTGCGCAATACCTCTGACCAGGGGCGTGTGCAATATTGTACTAATAGCGCTTGATACCGAAACGCCCATTACACAGGCCTTTTATTAATCCTCTAACGAGGGTAGGCCTGTCTGTTTCGTCATGTGAATATTCAAAGCTTTCTTCCAGGCTCTACGGTCCTGTGGATTGATTCCGCTCAGCCCCAACGTCTTTCTGTCTCTTTTTGTCAACTCTTCCCATGTTAGCTTAGGTCTGCCTGGAGCTCGACTTCCAGTAACTTTGAAGGAACGGACCTTGGATATCCACCCTTTACTACGCTCAACATGGCCCAGCCATCGCATCCTATTTGATTGGATAATGTAAGAAATGTTTCTGATGTTGAACTGGGTGAGGAGAGACTCAAATGGGACATTCGCCTCAGGAATTACATGGCAGATCCATCGTATCATGACTTGATCAATGCGATGTATCTTCCTGAGAGTTGTAGCAGTGACAGCCCAGGTTTCAGAGCTGTATAACAGCACAGGTCTGATGTATGTTGAGTAAAGACAACCCCTTGTAATGTGTTGATGCCAGTTCATATCCTCCTCCTGCTGATATGGTGTCTCCTAGGTAACAGAAGTCAGCTATGACATCAAGCTTTTCTTCACCTACAGTTACTTCTGTCACAGGCCTTCCATCAATAGGTCGAGCAAGTCCACTACATCTGGGGACTTGTAGCTTGGATCAGGTTTGAGAGGTCCATTGATTCCACTACATTTCTTGTGAACCCAATGTGAACAGCTGATGCAAAAGATTGAGTTTCTACCTGCGCCTTTTAGGCAGATGGCACATGGATACTTTCCTGTGCTTTTCAGTGTTTCCCTATTCAGGCCAGAAATCAATACCTTGGATTTACCCATGTTGACCCTGAGACCTTTTTCTTCCATGCCCTTCTTCCATTCTGTCACACGTTCAACCAGAGCCTCGAGTGTGGAGTCAATGACTGCTAGATCATCAGCATACAGGAGCTAATATTAATAATAACAATAATAATAATAATAATATTAATGATGAGGATTTAGCATAACGCCTAATCATTAGAAGTCTAATCGTTTTACAACATGACACAGCACCTCCCCTCATAAAGAAAAAAAGAAAGATTTATTCAATAAAGCTTTCTTTTTTACATATTAATAAATTTTAAAAAAATACATATAATTAAAACATCTTAAGAATGGTACAATATACATACAGTGTTACCCGTTAATCTCGATATCTGAAAGTATGGCGTAATACTGTCAGCATAAGCAGTTGTTGAGATAAGTGTTTATAGTGAAGTGGGTGAAAAAAATATAAATTTAGCATTTAAATGTACCGGGTACGTGAAATTAGTTAATAAGATTAGTTAATTAGTTAGTTAATTAGTTAATTAGTCACTATTCATCAGTGTGTATGATCTACAGTTTGTGAATATAAACAATTTATAACCTAATTAAATGAAGGCTAAAGACAAAACCTGTTTGAAAAACACTTGTATATTGACAACTTACGTTTGTGTTACCTTTGCGATATACTGTACTGTACAATCCACTGTCAACCAACATGCTAGCAGCATATACAAAAATTCGTTGAGATTTTAGGCTGCCTCAGACAACAAAGATCAACTTATGAGGCTGCCATGGGAAAGAGGTTACTCAAAGAAATATGAAAAAATATTTCCAGGTTTTGAATTAAACTTGTATTTTTGAAAAACACTCACAATTCCGGAATAGAGTAATGCATGCAATTAAGATTATCTATAGCATATTCAATACATTCCATTAAAATTGAAGTTAATTACACTTTAAGGTATTCAAAATAGACCATTTTAGAATAATGGGCAGAAATGGGGGGAAACAATAGTTCTAAATTTTATGCATGCTTCTTTGGTTTCAGCCTTGATAGTTGTACTCTAATTAGGAGATGCTGTAACTTTTCCAAATGTCTATGTGCTTAATTTGATATTCAAATGAGCTTGATTAAGAAAAAAAATCTAGTCAAACTGTCGCTCATCAAAAATGCCTCTCTGCATGAAATAAATTGAAAAAGCATCCTTCAGACACTTCAACAACATCGTTCTCCAGTATGTTGTCTTCCTTGCCTTCTGAAGTTCTGTTGAAACAAATTTCATTTCAAACAAAGCAATAATCTCATGATCTGCTAAAGATGCTCGGCACTGTTCTGTGGCAACAGCCATCCGAATTAACTAGTCTTTCTGAATTCCAATAGCTTCATATAAACCTTCTTCACAAGACTACATGAGATTCCTTGTTTTCAAGAAAATTACATGCACAAAGCAGTTTTATATGGTCTTAGGTTTCACTAATCCATGAGCTTTCCTAAAAATGTACAGAGCTCCAAGCAAATCTTCCTTAAATTCTTATTGCTGATCAATCACTGCCAGCTTTTTGTGGGTGAGAAGTTTACACTATTTCAGTTTTAGGATGATTCTTTGAAACAAGGGTTGTATGAGTGGCAAAGTATTAGGTGGGACAAAAATTATCTAAACATATTGGAAACCATCCACATGTGGATGAATTAAACAATTATATACAAACAAGGCAATTTTTCTTCCTTGTACTTTCATCTTTTGGTCGAGTTTCCTTATCACACCATAAAAATATCAGATATCCAACCTTTCATGTTTGAATGGTAATCCACAGGAAGATGGTGTACAGTCTAAAAACAGTGAGATCTCTTAAGTTTCCTAATAACAAGAAGAGGCAATTTGTTATTGCAAGTCATATGGACAACGTTCGTTTGCATACCAGGGCCTGGCGACGTGGAATGAATCGCCCATTGAAATTAGGCACAAAGACGCAGTGGTCCCTTTTAAGAGTGCTCTTAAAACTCACCTGTTTTGACTGCTGGGACAAAATTTTAGACCTAATTGTGTTTTGTATCTTATAAGTTTTCAGCATGTTTTAATGTTTTCCAATTTCATTGTTTTTGTCATTTGTTTTTCTGTAGCGTAGTCATATTATTATTGATGGTGTAAAGCGCTTAGAAAGATTAGATGCTATACAAAGTCCTCATTATTATTATTATTATTATTATTATTATTATTATTATTATATTGGATGTGGCAAGACAGAGATGCGGTCTTGCGGCTGCTTCCTACCAGCACATGGTTGATGTTTGATACATTAAGTCTTTTCCAGAGTGCACTTTAAAAAAAAAGCTGTTTCCACTGCATTGTATATATCCTCAGATTTGTTATTCTAAATAATATCTTTAATTTGGCTTTCCAGGTTTCAAGCTGTGATGTGTCTGCAGACTTGGATGCTCAACAAATCCTTTGGTAAGCAATGTTGTGATGAAATTGGAATCAACCACTTGTTGCAGTGACGTTCTCCACACCAAGTATTTTAGCAAATTCTTTGACTTTTCAATGATCATGTCACATTCTAATGGGATGATATGATTTAAAGTGCATGTTTCATGAAACCATTTTGCTGTGGCCTCCTCCACATCTCCAAACTTAGCAGTCTTTCACTTCTTCTTATTGGGAGTGCAGTTGCCTTCAATATAGTCTTTTTTTATTGACTCGGCAGCTTTCAGCCTTATTGACAGTGTTGTGTTTCACTAAAAATATTTTATATACATCTTTGCAAGATGCCCCTCCTTTAATTTCATTCATATTTAGTTTCAATAGAATGTAAATTTACTTTGTGTTTCAAGCAACAGCTGTTAGCCATCATATGCATAAGTTACTTTTTACAAGCAGAAAATGAAATTTGCACAAAAACAGCTACTGTTCCAATCTCCGATTCGCTTTAAAAATGCAACAATTTATCAGATTTCACTGCCTTTAAGAAGGGTATGTGTTGTTTTTATAATTCCTTTAATCTGGCTTTTGTTCATGAAGGGTACCTCATTTTCATAATAGACTGTAACCGACTTATTTTCATGGTGAGTGCAATGTTTCATAAAAGAGTGTAGCTGGCTTTTTATGAAGGTTGCAATGTTTTAATATAAGATTTTATCTGGCTTATTTTTATGATTCTTGCACATGCTACATATTGAAGTTGCAGATACAATACCAACATGCCTGAAGTAGTAACTGAATATATTAACACTGATATTGACAGTTTTACCTACTCAAACATTAGTTACACTGCAAAATACTATTTTTGGACCAAACAAATCAGCACACAGTATAACAATTTTAAAGGATGCACTTAACTGGAAGAAGAATAAGACCCTTGTAAATCCATAACAGTTATTGTCACTAGTGTAAATTGCATTTTTCAAAATACGTTCATCATAGTGCTATTGCATTTGGTCGCGAAAACCCATGACACTTAGCGCGTGGGTGTAATATGACAGTTCCGTCAGATTTTGTGCGAATTCAACAAATAATACATAACTGCATTAAAGGTATATACATTGCAAACATACGTGGAAACTTTGATTGGTTGACTCTACAGAAATTTAATGAACTGCTCGTCTTTCTCAATGCCCACCGCGAAACATGCCTCAAGGACGCCGCCATTTTGTTTATACCGGCTCTACTAGATAGCGCAAAGACGGATAAAGACAGCGAAAGACGTGGCAAAGATGGAACGTATACATTTAAACTGTCAATGCTGGAAATTATTTAATATTGGTATAATTTTTTTATTTAAAAAATATATAAATAAATAAATTGTTTGTCTATGTATTGAACATTATTGTTTCAAATATCTCTTTTTAATGCATGATGTTAAATATTTAAAAAAATACATTTTGTCACACAAAAAAGGAATCTTCTCATTATTTGTTTTTGAAAAAAATATATTATTTAAAACATATAGAAAATCCATCGTGTGTATATATTTTATATATACATATAGTAAGTAATTGAAAAGGAACGTCAACAAAGACAGGACAGAAGCCTTTTATATGTTGATATATGCATAAATATATAAAAAAAATATAATTTAAAAATTTATAAGAATTATAAAATTTTGCTTTGTCTGTATGTTGATTTTTCTTTTCTTCAGCTAATTATTTTTTTTTAAAAAAAGATGTTATTTCTATTCTCTCTTTTCTAACTGACCATGAAATATCTTCGTATAACTTTCCATAAATATTTAATTACGCTACGCAGGTGTTAAGTAAAGGAAAAAGACACGCACAGAGACATTAGATACTAACAGCACTAGAAACTATTTAATGTTGATGCATAAGTTATATAAAATAATATATAAGAATTAAAATTTGATGATTGTGTCTGTTTTTAGCGTTCTTTCTTTATATAATTCAATATTTTCACACATAAACTTGTCCTTATTCAACTTTAATTTTCATTCTCTCTTCTCTTCTCTTCTCTTCTCTTCTCTTCTCTTCTCTTCTCTTCTCTTCTCTTCTCTCTCTCTCTCTCTCTCTCTCTCTCTCTCTCTCTCTCTCTCTCTCTCTCTCTCTCTCTCTCTCTCTCTCTCTCTCTCTCTCATGAAATGTCATTGTGTAAATTTATACAAATATTAAATCACGATGAGTGTTGGGAGAAGATATCGACAGGGTAAAAACTAAAGTTGCGAGGGTACATTCAAATGGTTATAAATACAAATTACTATATATACAGTCTAATGTGATAGCTTGGTTTTGAAGAAGCTGGCGTCTTCTGTGCTAAGTATGGTGAATTTTCTTGCGTGTGGACAATTCAAGTGGCATCTGATGAACTAAGTAAACAGATGAAACAAACCAACAAGGAAAGAAAACGCCACTGAATCTCACATGGACAAAGATTCGTTGCGTCAGAACATGGATACAAAATCCTTTTGCTTCATTGATCTGATTGAATGACGGCATACAAATATATTGATTACAGTAAACCACAAGTACTTCTCCAATATCCGTTTGCTTCAATTACGAATACAGAATCGTATCCACCGTATGAAGCGGAGTGTGATCATGCAAGCAAAGAATGTTCATTGTTTGTGAACTCGTACATGTCAGTCAATTCAAAATCGGAAAACTCAAGAAAACAACTGTAATGATGGAAAATGCATGCGCTTGAGTGTGGCAAGCAGTTGTTGCCAGCGGATATACTAAAATAAGTATCGTTGTTGGGATTCCTCCTCAAAAGCGATTACCACCTGTTGAATAATGAAAAGAAGACCAACAAGTAAGGTTCAAGTAACAAAAATGATTATTTTGACGACAGTGGTGCTTGGTATAATAAGAAAACAAACAGCTAATAATGTCTTTGAACTCTCTTTGCGTGTCTTTGCCCGTCATTGTCATGTCATCGCCCGTCTTTGCGGTGTCCTCTACAAACTATTATATACATATATCTTATATTTCTTTAGATGAAATATTTAACAATAACAAAAACGTTTTAGTTAAGTCAAATGTAACGTTTTTGTCATGTCTTTGCGTGTCTTTACCCGTCTATTAACATCTTTGCGGTGTAAGCTAGCTATAAAACTATCAACACTTAGATTATATAAATATTTCCTATATTTCTTTGGTCGAAATATTAGGACAGAATATTTAATAAAAGTGATCAGAGTGAAATTTTCTCTAAATTTTGATAAAAGTAATTTTTAATTTTCTACTAAATCATATTGAGATGATTTCATTTAATTCTATATATCGCAATTATTATTATAAAGATTAGGCCCTTATGAACTAAGGCAAAACTCTTTAGCACTGGAGCTTTTTATCAAGTTAGTTGTTTAAAAAAAGTAGTGTTAGAAGAAAAGGATTGTGACTCTAAAACAAATCAGCAAACACGAACAAATACTTTCTTGTTTGTTTAAGTGATTCAGTACAATAAACTGATATGCCAACTATACATGTTTTTAACTATATTTGTTGGCTATATGTATAATGTTGGCATTTTAGATTAAATTCAGTAAAATATATTCCTACTAAATGATTGCAGTGTTAGTCTGAACTATTGAATTTTAGATTCTTTATACAATCGTGAATTTATACGATTCTTAATTACTTGTATCATATTCAAAAAGGCAGTATTCATAAAAATATATGATGTTGGTAAGTGATGGAATATCGTAGTTTTATATGTATCTCTTTTATCTGTAATTTAAGTTTATGTAGATTGGTGTTTGAATTTAGTGTTTTATACTGAGTATTTCAATAAAGAACCGTTTCGTCAGAACGCAGAGGAGACTTGTACCTGTACAGCATCCCTGGACTTCTCGCATTGCCAAATTCCCCAAGATGTAGCCGTATCAAAAACATTATGTGTGACGCCCTTCTTTTTGAGAGAGCCTGAACTCTTCTTCTCTCTTTCCGTCTACTTCCCTCTATTCATGGAAAACAGCATTGCTAATAGATTATTGGGGGAAAAATGCTTCCATAAATACGGCAGAAAAACTCATTGCATAACAGAAACATACCAATAACCGGAAATTTTGATCAAGTACATTACAAGTCTGAATGCAGATAGACATTATTAAACGTGAATAAGACATGGACAATATAAACATTTCTATTTTTATAAAATTGGAATTAAGATTTAGTATTTCAACTATTGTTAATTTAAAATGTCTATGTGACGTCTTTGTTATGTCTATGCGGGTCTTTACCATACCGTACCCGCCCCCGAAAAAGAATATTGGCTCACACGTCATATTACTGACGAAGAAAAAAATAAAACACTCGCTCACTGATCTCTTCAACTAACTCATGGTCCAATACTACAACTAACAAATCTTGCATGCATTTCTCTAAAAAAAAAGGTATTTGGGATTAACCATTTCATATATATATATATATATATATATATATATATATATATATATATATATATATATATATATATATATATATATATATATATATATATATATATATATATATATATATATATATTTCCAGCATGTCAGGGTCAACGCAATGCGGCACACCTGAAAATCTTAAAACCCTAGAAAATAGATATGACACGGAACGATTAGAAAACACATCTAGGCTCAAAAAGTAGACAGCGTATAGTGTTGAAAAACACTAACCATCGGGCCCAGCCAACAAATGTGTCTCTAATTGAATTAAATTGTAACACATTCCACAACCAAAAGCGAGAAAGGAGAAGATGGACCAAACAGAAAGGTTAACGTGCTTACAAAAGTTAGGAAAAATATTATATTAATGCTGGGCATTATCAGATACACAGTATAATTCATTCATCTTTACTTCTACTAACCTAACAAAACTGCCAAAATTATAAGTGATATATTCAAACTTCAGGTCCATGATGACACCATTTATTTTCGGAAAAGCCTCAGTTTTGTTATTTATCTTTAATTAATTTACTTCATTAGCAACATAAACAACAAGCCAGATAAAATAAATAAGGATACGATTATTTACCAAATACATTAGTATTTTGTGCATAGAATTTTTTTTTTCATTATCATGAAAAAGTTCTCCAGCAGCTTTGAAATTGATTTTTTAAAATTATTTACTGAAATAAAACACTTAGATTATTACTGTACGAACTTGAAATACAAATATAAATATTGCCTTCTGCAGTATAGTTTTAGTAACTTTGTAATTTTACATTTTTAAGAATAATACAAATCATTTTTAAGAAATATATCACTCAAACTGAAAGATATTTCTGTGTCCAATACTGCATGTTTGTCGGAAGTTAACAGGTTGTCAAGTCATGTGATTGGTAGGCAGATTAATCTATTATCTGGCGTAAGGTCAAGTAATAAGTGTGCGTTGTCTACAGTTAAGACTATGTATGCTTAGCTCTCATTTGACGAATATTAAGGTAGTACGATGACAATACGATGGAACAAAAGTTAAGTACAAAATTAAGAAAAAAGATTTCTCTTTCTCCTTCAAAACAATACGTCCCTTTGCTACAGTGAAATCCATGGTGAGACGTGACCATTTTGCCAGATGTTAAAAACAAGGAACGTTCACCCGAAGAAAAGATTCTTTCTGGTCAACCTACATATATAGTAAGGAGTGATACAAATCATTTTGCAAAACACTTGAGTTGTATGTTTGTGTACGATTGTGTATATCTTTGTTTTTCGCAGCAAATTGTTTAAAACCCCATTACTTAATAAAACGTGTTTCTCGTGTGTGTGTGTGTGTGTGTGTGTGTGTGTGTGTGTGTGTGCGTGTGTGTGTGTGTGTGTTTAGATATAATATGTCTATAAGTACTCTCTTTCACTGTAAATCTATGCTATATAAATTAGAAAAAATGTTGCCTCTCATCACCAGCCAACTACTCAATAGAAGGATGTCAATAGCTTTTTTATGTATACATGGCAGTATGATACAACTAATGACCAACCTATCCCTCCCACATCACCGTTGTCGAGGAGTATTAAGGGCAGGACAATTTACAGGGCCACCCAAATATATAGAAAATAGAAATGCTAATTCTTTTTGCCAGATATTTGTTTGTTTGTTTATGTCTATTTTGTGTATGTTTGTGTATATATGTCTTTACAACTAACACTCAAATTTTACCTTATGCGTGTTGACTGCTCCGGTGGCCTAGTGGTTAGAGCGTCCGTCTCAGATTGGGGAGGTTGTGGGTACGAACCCCGACTGAGTCATACCAAAGACTTAAAAAAATGGTACTAACAAAAGCCTCGCTAGGCGCTCAGCAGTAAGAGTTTAGTGTTACGACTGGTTGACCTGATGTCAGGTTAATGTGACTAGGTTTGACATAGTGCTACATGTCTACGGCATAATGCCGCAGTGCTAAACATCACTATAAACTGCCACACTGAGGACATCGTAGCGATATGAATAAAAAAAAATGTTAAAGCTACATTACAAATTCTAACCATACACATCGTATGTGTGTTTGTATGTGTGACATGATTGAGTAGTGTGTCTATAAATACTTCAAACACCATGTGTGATAGCTACGCATGTCTGAACGTGTGTAAAAACTTCTTTTTTGTTGGATTGTAGTCGTGTGTGTTTAAATATCAATCAAAAAGCTGGCGCTGGAATATAGGCTGTATCTATGGATAGCAGATACAATTTTTTTTAGATAACTGCGGAAAAGATCAATCGTATCTTAAATTCCCCTTGTTCCAAGTAAACCTATAGATAATTTTAATACAGTATTTCTCCTCGCCTTTAAGAGTGTACCACAATGTAAACCTAAGGGCTCATATTAGTTCCAGTATGTCCCTATAGTACCCTCACATATATTGTTCCGATATGGCGCTTTCGCGTATCCTTCCGGATCGTGTTGTTATCGGATCGGTTATTTTTACTGCACAGCGCCTGCATGACCATGATTACTTACAATTGTATTTGTTGCTTGAATATTGTTTGGAACCATAATCTGGATGTCATTGTTTGGCTGCAATATAAACTGAACAAAACTATTACTTGCGGAGGTAGAAAGAACAAAAATTTGACTTTGTCATAAAAAAGAAACGCAGACTAAAGTATAATTCAGGTGATATCAACGGAGATAATACTAATTTGTCAGGAGAAAGGAACTCTACAAACTATTAAACCATTAACGTTATGTATCATCACAGGAGTCTGACGTTTTATCAATAAAGTACGGCGAAATCTCTGACATCATGAATTCCTCTTATCAGTAATAGTGTTTATTTATATTACCAATAAGGGGAATTTATGTTGTCAGAGATTTCACCGTACCTTATTGATAAAATGTCAGACTCCTGTGTTCCTAACACCAGCTTTTTGTTTGATATAATGATGCATATTTTCTAGTTTAAACTCAGTATCGCAGGTAGTACCTGAATTTTTAGACGTCTGTCCTGATATTTATTTTTGGGTTTTTTTTGTGTGGGTCGACACAACATAAATAACGGGTCATAATATTTTAACATTTACCGGAACATGTGGAATAGCCTGGAAATATTGATAATACAGGAATAAAAGTTTAAATTACAAAAAATTGTATAACCATGCTTCTCCTTTTATTGTGTTTGAATACAGTTTTAAAATAATAAATAATGCATATTTTATTGCTGGGCATGTTTGAATTGACAGGCAAAGCAATGCAAAATTAATATTTTAAGAACTGTGTATTCAACTCAGAAAGTGATAAAATTGAAAGGAATACAAATTATAGCTACTAGGCTATTATTTCAAATGGAAACAGTATAAAAAATAGCAGATTAAAATACTTTGATTAAAGGAATGATTTGCCTATTGACTGACACCATTCACAGTGAAAGCGAGTTGTCACATTGAGATTAAGAGATCCATGTTTTATGCAGGTATTTTTTTAGGTCTTAATTCATCGTCACTGTCAGTGTCACCATCTGTATTTGACATTTTGTCATGCAGTCTTGATTAAAATTCTATCTCTACTGTCTACTGTCTACTATGTGAAGTAGGACAGTGGAGATTTGATATGAATCAGGTTACCCATTCGTGTTCGTTTGTTCACAGTCATTTTTCTTTGACCATGTTTTTTTCCTCTTTGGTGCCACATAGGTGGTTGTCGGATGCCATTTTGGATCTTTTTGTATGAATCTGTTTAACTTTGCAGAATGTTTTTTATGTTCATTTTCAGTTTTGGCTGCCCATATGGCTTTAGATATCAGGAAATGTCTCTCTTTACTAGTCTGTACTATCTGAAACTTACGAGTCCTTCGTAAGCATCAGCCATTTCATATTAAAGTCCAGCAAAGGTCTAAATTTCCAGTCTCTTTGTTTCAACATATGGTTGACAGATTCAGTTATTGTTTGACCCTTATGTTTTTCAATATGTCCCGCTCAGCAGTGTTCATTTACCTTGGATTTAATTTGATCTTTGAGTATTTGAAAATATTTTCAAAATTTATTTTAAAAAAACGTATGTTTTTGCTGTTTCTTTCATCATTAGATTAACACAGATGCTGTAGTCTCCAAAGAGCTTATTTAGAATCCTATCTCAGTCTTTTTAACTGCATCATACTAGTTTCCTTTTGCATTTTGTCATCAACTATGAGTAAATAAAACAAGTGGCATTTGGAAATGTGTTTTATTTTTCCTTCATCATTGCATTTTTGCTGTCACTTCCGATCACTGAGTCATGCCAACAGCAATCAGTGAAACTTCTTAATGATGGAGAATAAAATGAATAAGATTCAAAGTCATTATTGTCATGAATAAAAATTGGGCTAATAAATAATGGGATTTAGCCATTCTAGTCATGGTCAACTGCTTATAATGGGTCATAATCATGTGCATGAGGCATCGATTGAATGTTTTGTCTGTACCATTGTCCTGAACAGCACAGATTATTTTTCAAGTCTGATAATTGTTGTGCTTCAAGTTTTCATTTTGAGCTAGACATGAAGTTTAAAAAATATAGTGATATAAAGACAGACTGTCATCAGAAGTTAGCCTTATAACTCATTTCTTATAGTTGGCATCAAGATTCATAGTAGTGTAGTATCTGTGAAGGATTAATATATTGTCAGAAGATGGTTGAATAGACTTGTTCTTCATTAATGATTGCTACATATACCCCATTTCTGAGAAATATTTTCTTCAGGTTCCCAGGTGCTATAATCTGGTAATTGGTGGTAGGTGAGGTACATTTTGACTCCCAGTCATCTGGAAAATTGCTTGTTTTTGTTTGATTTCTTTGGTTATATGGACAGCTTTATTTTTTACCAGAAAGTAAACATTTTCTTTCAGGCTGTGAGGTACATATATAAATTTTGGAATAACTTGCCTTAATACTTCTTTATGATTAATTATAATTAACAAATATGTCATGATGCTACATGTCTGCAACATAATGTCCCAGTTCTAGGTATCATTATAAACTGCCAATCTGCAGACATCATAGCAATATGACTGAAAAATTGTTAAAGCTACATTAAAAATCCAAATCAAACACACACACGAATATGTCACAAGACAATAAATTAATGAGTATTTATGACTTTATCTATTTTGTTCCAGTAATTTTGGTTTGTTCTGGAAGTTTCAGTTTGCTCCTGTAAATAGATGGATTGCAAATAGCAGGGTATACATCTTACATTGTAGGATGATATCATAGATTATATATGTTTTTTTGTGTGTGACATAATGTGCTATTATTTGTTGTCTACATTACAAGGACTTCTCCATCGATGCCATGAATGATTCAATCTTTATCAGTTAGATGAATCCCAATTTTTAAAGATAATTCATGTCTATATATTTAATCTTTATGATGGAATTGAAAAACAAGGTCCTAAAATTGATGACTCCATGAAGTAGAAAGACTTAATTTTCATCCCAATCAAATCAGATCCTTTCAAAATACCCAAATGTAAAAAAATGTCTTATACCTGCATGATAGGACCTGGGCATAATGTAGAATTCAGAAACGATGTTCTATATCTTGCCATGTACATTACTTTTTACTGCCATCCTACAATTCATGCATTGGATCAGAAAGTTTAGTTATAGTCCTCAGAATTATCATTGAACTCTAAAGCTGTATACTGGTAATGCAATTTTAGTTTTTATAATTTGACTTTAGTCACGTTGGTAACAATATAATTTTCTGTTTTAAATAGTCATTTGGGGCAGAAGAAATTTCAGTTAACAGACATGTTTGAAATGAAAGAATATTGTCAATTTTTAAGATAGTGAACAATCTTTAACTTAAAATTTATTCCCTAATCTGTTTTGTTTAAATACAGATCAGCTTTTGTGTCTGAAGATTTGTACCTTGTCTAATAGTACATCTGAGGTGACAATGTCAGTCAACTATGCAGAGGGCCTGTCTCCCTATGAACACAAAGGAAAATGTGGTCATCCTGAAAAGTTTGACACTCCAGAGGAGCTAGAAGAAAAACTTAGGGAGTTCTCCAGGTTGGTTTTGCAGAGCAGACACATGGTTGTTATCACAGGGGCTGGCATAAGTACCTCTGCTGGAATACCAGACTTCAGGGGACCTAATGGTAAGGTAGCTGCTTGTTGACTCTGTCACCTCTTTTTTTTTTTTATCTGGGTCTGTTTTTATGCCATTTTTCCAAAGCAGAAAGGGGCATATTGCTTTGCTGCTGTTTGTACATCCTTTAGTCCATACTTTCCTCCTGAATCCATTTAATGCAGTAGATGGTTGTGTTTCATAATACACTGTATTTAGTTTGATATATTTTTGGCATTATAATCCATTTGATTGCAGTTATTACCTAGTTGTCTAGTTTTATCAAAGTCCATTTGTATTATTAAACTGTAGTCATTTTCTGTATAATTGCTATTGGTATTCATAACTAGTCAAAATGGTTTAGATTTTTTTGTTTCCTTTGCTGTCTATATTTTGCAGAGCAGTTTGTGCCATCACTTTGTATAGGTAGCTCTGTTGGTAGAGCATTGAACTTGAAATTCAAGGGTTGCAGGTTTAATACCAGCATAGGTTGGCTGCTTCAATGTGTCCTTGGGAAAGTCATTTAACTCCCATTTTCTCAGCATGATACAGGCAATAATATCTTAAAAGTGTTGTTAAAACTAGTAAAGCAAACAAAAGGTAAAGGTCACCTCCACTTGTAGGTTTTTGTGCCAAGGTTAGGGAAGTACATCTACATTTCTGTAGGAAAGGATTATTTCAGAATGGTAAAGATAGTTAAAAACAGACAATAATAAACAATAATAAAAACTACTTTAAATTAAAAGCTGATATAGTCAGATTGACAATTTATGATTTGCATATACAAATTGATACAATAAAATATTGCTCATAAAAGAATAGAAGACATTTTGGCTAAGTACAGATCACTGCAAAAATCCAATTACCTTTGATTATTCCACCTTTAAAATACGAGTACCGGTAGTACACAACCAGTTCACGACATAGGTGTCATGTCCTCATTGCAGATCAGTTAAAGGTGAAGGTTGGTAAACAATAGTATCTATATACAAAAAGAATAAAATAGCAAGAGTAACACAGTGTATGAAAGATAATTCCTTCCTAGGCAGGATGAGATAAACCTGATGATGCATTATCTGAAGACTGAAATTTGTATTTATGTGGTAAGTAAAATTCCTTTTCTTTTCACTCATAATGAAATCCTTCAAAACACTCACATTTTCTGTATTAATCCCTGTCATCAGACCAGAACACCTGCATCTCTATTGACTGTTGCCCCCTTTTTTTAAAAATCTGATGTTTGTGTGGAAGGCAGCATCACTCTGCTACCACAAATGTAGTCAGTACCAAACTTAAATAAAAGCAATGGAATCTGATGGATTGTTTTATTTTCCAATGTGACTGGAACACATTTACTGTGCCATGAAAGTTTCCATTTTGCAGGAAAAATGTTTGTGCGTATGAACACTACCAATGGCAGCTTAAAAAGCAAACAATCTAATCAACTTGGTACATACTGAAAAGTAAATGTGCTTCATCAATTGTTACATGACTGTACTATATTTTTCCACTGAATTCATACATATATGACCTGTGAAAAAATTAATTGAATATTTTAAATCTGTGTGTGTAAATTTTAATGGAATTATATGTAGATTCAATGTATGTGGGTGAATACACGCTATTGATACTCAGTTTATGCTGTACTTTAGACATGTTCAAATTAACAGTATACATGTATATGTACCAAATAAAGTAAAATATTATATATGCCTTCTCTTTTTTCACTAAAAATGTATTTCTCATTTAATATGCATCAATTTAAGATGGTAATTGTGCCAGTTTTTGGGGGAATATGCATAATTTTGCTAACTGACCTGGTTTCTTATAACACAGTCTATAATACGGTTGGGTTCATTGGCTCCCAACTACCATGTTATAGTGGCATCACACTGTATGTAATCTTGAAGGTACTCTGTCAGTAAAGAAATAATGTACATGGAGAAATCTACATTGTAATCCAGCTTAAATTTCTAGATGTTGTAAATACAGTTGGAGAAGCTTTTGTAGTAAGAATCATACCACTGCTGCAAGTGAGCCAAAGAGTTCACTATCATAACTGAATATCACAGATGAGCAAGAGGGCATGACTCTGGCAAAGGACACCCAATAACTCAATAAGGTGTCACTGTAGAGACTTGGATACTTGAAAAGATACATTCTGCAAGTACCAATTCCAATCGAACTGTGAAGAAAAGTATATTCAATTTTATAATCTATTTATAGTTGGAATGAATAAAAAAAAAATATTTTTTATGTACGAAGAATTTAAACAACAACCCTTCTCTTTGGTAAGTTACTAACAGAGAGGTGCTTTTGGGCTATCCATTTGTAGAGGAAAGTCTTATTGGATGCAAGTACTTAGAACCTGCTTATGTTGTGCATAAATTGAGCTGATGCAGGAGTCTGGTTAAACAAACAGTTTATTCTGCATGGTGAGATATGATGTATAATGCCTGGGAATTTGTGTAAATAGTATGAAACATATAGCATTCTAGATAACTCATGTAAATAATATGAAACATATACCATTCTAGGCAATTCATATAAACAGTATGAAACATATACCTTTCTTGGTAATTCATGTAAACAGTACATCATACACCTGTTGAAAATGTAATCACTGAATGACTAATTAACAAGTTTATACTATTGATCCTTGTTCAGAATTACATTTTGAGACCAAATTTGCATCCATCCTTCGTTTACATGGAGCACTTTGCCCATTTATAAACCAATAAAAAAGGATGTGAAGTGCATACAAATTAGGAGATTTCATTTGTATGTAAATGAATTAAACTGTCGTTAAGTGGCATTAAAACTTTGTTTAAGCTGGTAGATTCTGAGTAAAAGTGAGAGAAAAAAACTGGGTTATTAGACTATGTAACTGCTTTTAAATGTCACATGTGAATATATATTTTAAAAAACTGCAAAGTTAAATAAGCTTTTGCATGTTGTAGGTTTTAGTGATGATGTGATCCTTATGTAGGAACATCAGTATGAAAACTTTTATATTAAACATAATCACATACATATCAACATATATGGCATTGAACATATATGGCATTGAACATTTAGTATAAAAGTTTTCCTTACCAAAACTGTATAATCATGAGATTTTTTCCCCTACTATTCATTTTGTAATGTTTGAGCTCTAATATTGGAGACAACCTGTAATTTTACAACAAGATTTATTATGCATGGATCAAATTTGTTAAAAATATATGATGATCTCTATTCAGGGACTTTTGGTCTGGTGAGAGACTATTTCTGGTTGACAGTAAGGATGATCTCCACTCAAGACAGATTGTACTGTACCAGATTGTTTGAAAAAGAATAAGAACATTTTCACCTCATTGGATTTTAATATCTATGCTAAATTCTTGTACAAGTTTTGTGTTATTTGATTTGCTTATTTAAATATTATGTTAATTGGGGAGGAGGCACTTGGATATTGCATAATACCAAAAGATAAAGGATGTCATATTCAGATGCGGAATGATCATGATGCAGTAAGTTGTGTAAAACATACCAACATGTACGTTTCTCATATATAGCAATATATATTAATTCTTTTTTATTTATTACAGGAGTTTGGACACTGGAACAGAAAGGCCAGACACCAAATGTTAGTGTTACTTTTGAGACGGCAATTCCAACAGTCACACACAGAGCTCTGGTAGCATTGGAAAGGCATGGTAAAGTAACTAAACTAAAGTCATTGGGCTTGATTTCATTTATGGGTTGTGTTCTTTATATCATTCATATTCCTTTCTTCTATGGGAAAGAATTGTAAATTCCTTATTTATTAGACAACTATAATGTTACCAATATTATATTTGTCCATATTACACACATGTATTAGCATCTCATGATGTCAGAGATGACTCCATGATGTCATGTAAGGAGAAAGTATAATCTCTGAGGCATCCAGATGTATAATGTTAACATTACTATTTGCTTTCTGCCTGTCATTAATAGGACTAAATGCAAACAGCTCAAATCTCCATTTATTTTCCTGGTGTAGTTAAATGTGCAGAATAATCATATAAAGTTTTCATGTATTTATAATGAAAAATTGAGTTCATGGATTGCATAGTTCTGTTATATACTTAAGTGAGGGCATTTGATTTACTATTCCAAATTAACTGATCGCCATTGTTTTAATACATGTTGGAACAAATTCTGTTTCTGACAGTTTTTTACGATTCCATTAAGGAGATGTTATGTGAAGTGTAGTGATGTAACAAAGTGGCAGAAAGTGAGAATGAATATTCATTTACAATAATAAAAATATAATTATTTATTTAATATATTACTTAAAACTTCACCAAACAAATTGTCTTTAAATACGATGGTACAAAAATGTAAACTATTGAGTGAGAAAAGTTGCAGATATTTAGCATTATATTTCCCAAACAGAATCAAGAGGTTAGTGATCCTACTACTCACTTAAGTTGATCTAAAGATAACAGAGTTCAATAACTTAAAGATTGTTGCGGACTCTGATCTAAAGATAACAGAGTTCAATAACTTAAAGAGTGTTGGGACCACCTCCAGACTTGTACCCATTCAACTTGTGTCTTTGGTTTGGTTTTTCTATTTCATTGTTAACATTGTTCATGATGTTATGCAATTAATATTCTTCTGTAAATTTGCAACTGGGACCCACATGGTATAAAATTAGCCGTGAATGTATAAAGACTTCCCACTCATCCTGTCCATTATTGGGACCCACATGGTATTAAATTAGATGTGAACTATAAAGACTTCCAACTCATCCTATCCGCTATTGGGAGAAATGGTTGTGAGAGGGATGAATATCTCAACTTTGGTCAATAAATGTAGCATTTTGCAATTCACCCCAAATTCAGGGTGTAAAACCAGTGCTGAAAAATCTGATAGTTCCATGCCTGGGGACCATCTAATCTTTGATCGAGCCTGTCCTGTATTCAAAATGAGGTGCCGGTTGGGCTTGTCAAATGTTTTTATAATTTGCCTGGGGAAACTTTGGTTTCACTGATGAAATGTGAAAGTGTATTTTCTAGATGTTGACATACCTACCATATCATGGTGCAGTCTAAATCAGATCACCACTGTCTTATATAAAACTGAGATCTGATTTTTATTAGATTGAATCATGGCTTATCTAGCTAAAAATACTATTTTGTACTCCTAATCCCCTTTACCAGGTTGTGTTTTAAGAAAACACATTTTTCAGTAATCTTTCAAACATAATGTAGCATTTATAAACAGTAAACTGTCATGATTGAGTCAGGGTGTAAACCACCATTTCACATAGTACTTAATTGACCGATGAGTTTGAAGTCTGCAGTGGGTGAGCCCATTGTTCTAATTTGCATAAGTATGATCAAGAAGTGGAACAACCCATTAAAGGTAAATCAATGAGATACTAGATGTGTACAACAACAAAAGTTATTACATACTGTCTTCAATGAAAATGTTACAGCCATATATATTATACTTTTGACAACTTTGTGAACTGCGGTACATTTCTTTGAAGTTGGATTTTGCTGCATATATAGAATGCAAAGCATGATCATTTCAGTTTTCAGAATAGCGTTCAAGTGAAATTCATTTTTGAAGCTAATTTAGGAAGCAATTAGCTATCAGCATACATGCCAACCATTATGCTTTTGGCATAATCATTACGCATTTTTTCACTAAATTACGCCATATGTGTAAACGTATATGGATTATACTTTTTCGGTTTATCCACTTTTAAAAAAAATTAATTATTTGTTTTCTCATTTTTATTAAAATTCCATTGATCTCACAGATCGTATTTTAGAAAAAACAGCTTCCACATACGCTTGTCTGTGGACTTGCATGCACTTTCCTAACAGTATCATGTTCTATTTTTAGCAACTATCCTCTTACCAAGAAACATCCTGGTTCTGGATTAGGATTAGGAAAAGGCAAAAACATAATGAAAAAAATAGCAGAATCCTCCAAATATAAAGACATGAGGGCAGCATCATGTGATGTCTATTACAGGCCATGTGGAAAGAATTTTAATATTTGGCTCTAAAAGTCTTCAGACTGCTTCTAGTCGATGTGTGTGTAAAGCTAAAGTTGTTGTTGTTGTTTTAGAGTTTAACGCCATTTTTCAGCACATGATAGGCTATACATGGCGGCCAGTATTATTGGTGGAGGAAGAACCCGAGAAAATCCCCAGAAAGAACCATTGACCCACGAGAAGCACTGACTAGCTTTCTCACATAACTGCATTAGCCGAATCTTAGACTCGAACCCACACAGACAGAGGTGAGATGGCAGTGATCCATAAAGGAAAGTGCTTTAGACCTCTGGGCCCCTAAAGCTAAAGTTGATACATATGAAAACGTGAAGCAGTAAAGGATGTTAAAATACAAGAGGGACAAATAAGTCATTGTTGATTCAGATTTTAACATGTTATATGGGGATTACGCTTTTTCTGCCAGGATTCCACTTTTTGATCACATGGATTACGCTTTTTCCTCATCAGGGGTTGGCATATATGTATCAGCAATGCCCAACCAAAAATTTCAGAACTCTTCATTGACTGAAATTTACTTTGTAAAATATGCCAACATAATTGATGAACACTAGTACCACATGCATCACCTTCATACACCTTTGAATTTATATTGGAATTGTAGCTATTGCAGTGTTGTGTGACAATATTAAGGAAGGGGATATTTTTGGGTATGTGGAAATTGGAGTCTGGGTCTGTGGAAATTCAGTCAGGGTTTGTGAGTTTATTTAAATCACTAGCCCGGGACAGGTGTCTAAAACAAATTTCATGAGGTTTGGAAACTGAGGATGAGTTTGATACACAAATTGTCATTTGATAAAAGAATTTATTTGAAAAGAAAAAGTAATTCAGGTAATAGAGTAGAACCTGTCTTGAGAGACCACTTCTTTTGGCAAAAAGATATGGCCTCTCATGACATGGTCTCTCATAACAGGTCATACTGCTATATAATCATTAAATTTGTGCATTGAGAGAGTGGTCTCTCAAGACAGGTGGTCTCACATAGCAGTGGTCCTTCAAGACAGGTTTTACTGTAATCAGAATCATAAAATATATCCTGGTAGTTTATAGATAATTTGTGAAGACTAATTGATCCAGAATGAAATATTCCATAGTGCACCTCATTTCTCCTTTGTTATTTTTTTAATGAGTTGCTAGAGCACTTGACAAAAGGCTTCTTATAAAATGTAATTGTCCAGTGACATGCAGCAAGTGGTACTGTTATTTTCAATTATCTTTTTTAAAATGTTGTATGTCCTCCAAATTTTGGAGGACAGGGGACACTGCATACCTTGCCCTTACGATCACAGATGCAACATTGGAAAAGTGGTTCATGTCTTTAAACTTTCTTGGCAAAAAATATTTTTCAGCATGAGCTACAAAAAGCATGGATATAACCTCTTACTATTATTATTTGCATTTCTTGATCCAGACATGATTTCTATATTGACTAAATTATTGTTTTTTCCCTTTAGAATTCATTTATCAAAATGCTATATTTCAGAGCTGATTTTCTCTTTGAGAATAAATTTACAATGCCATTCTGTAATACAAAGTCACAGTAAAATCAATACTAAATGAGACATGCAAGTTTCACAGTTCTGACACTTTCCTTGCTAATATTTTTAATTTACACATTCTTTAAACACAATATCATTTATTTTTCTGATATTATCTCACCATTGTGTGACTGCATGTACATGATTTAATTGATTTACAAACCTTTGACAGGTTTCCTGAAGTATTTAATTAGCCAGAATGTGGATGGCCTTCACCTTCGATCTGGTTTCCCTCGAAACAAACTAGCAGAGCTCCATGGCAGCATGTTTGTTGAGGAATGTGACAAATGTCATACACAGGTAATACTGTAGTGTACATTTACAGATGTTTCAGTAAAAGCTGATAACCATTGAAATTTTGCTATTTTTACAAGAGTGTCAAAAATTTAACTTTATTTTGATAGTTGTATAATTCATTACTCTCTTCAATCAGAGGTTATAAATCTAGCTGAGAGTTGTGCCATCTTCCATTCAATACAATCGAAGTCTAGAAGACATGTTTTAGTAGTCACATGTTAGTAAGCAGATCAATACAGATCAGTCACTCTAGAAGGCTTTGACACTCATATTAGTATGAAGCAGGATATAAATTGCTATTCTGCCATTGGTTGCAATGCTATCAACAACAGTTATTAATTTTTTCTGTCTTTTTCATTATCTAATGCATATTAAAACTGCACTATCACTGGCTTTCCAACTATTCCAACATAAGGACTTTTATCCAGCCAACTATGATTGACAGGGATCTTAGTGACAGATCCGTCCATCCAACCATATCGTCGATCCTTTCTATGATGGAGATTTCAATGAGAAATCCGTTCAGCCAGGCCTTTGAAGCAGCCAGTACTTGTGATAGACGGACTGTCTTCTATACCGCCATTTTCCAGGCTGAGTAATTGCTGGGCAGACCGTATGTTCACTGCTTATACACAAGGAAAGGCTAGTTATATTTTCATAGGAATTCATAGAATTGAGTATTCATACCAAGTTTTATATCTTGCAAGTAGACCCAGTTGGGCCATGATGCACAGTGAGTGCAACATTAACTCCTTTATTATGCCTTCCACCCCCTACCTCTATTAAAAAGAATCAGTAGATCTCAATGAGGAGGAAGAGATGGGCTTAAGGCAACAAAATATATTAGCTGTTTATTTGTCTGTTTTATAGGGTGGACAAATTTGTTCCATGCCTGTCAGAACTGGTTTGCAATATCGTTGCAGACACTCAGTAATAGCCATGCTTGGGAGGCAATGGCCAGGATTGCTAGGGTCAATGACCAGGGCTGCTCATCATTCCATGGCCAATACTTGGACGGATTCAGCTAATCTATTCTTGAGACAATTTTTCGCATGTCTGCGATCCATGTATTTTAAACATTTTCATAATCTCCCTTTGCGGACGACCCCGTTTGGGTCACCATTGATTTGGAGGAAGAATAGAGGCAGTTTGAACACAGGAAGTTCACTCCACCTTGCCTCTCATCCCGCATTTGTCTTTGGAACCCCTCTGCTGCTTCCACCCATGTGAAGGACAGGTGATCTTTTCAGTCACGTGCACCAGCATTGATTTCTAGAAAGCAGTCATACAGAAGAAACTGATTTGAGCTCTATAGATTTCCCTGTTTTCATAGAATAGGCAGGGGGGTAGTGATTCATGTCATTCAGAGGGGTTTCGGGTTTCAATATCCCTTCTCCCTTCTCTCCCCGCTTAGTGAATAAACTATCAGTTTAGGAGACAGATGGATTTCTAAAACAGAAGATACAGCTGCTCATAAAAAAATGTTGGAGCAAAGGCCACAATAATTTGGGTTTTACTCAAGGCTGTTTCTATTTTGGAAAGCAGACAGTAAAAGTTAAGACCTGCCATCAACTGGAGTTGCCTCAATCAATTTTGAGATAGAGACAGTGACCTCAATTTGCCTCTCCAATCTGCTGAGTATGCTGTCAGTTTCAATCTGACTGACACATATTTTCACATCTCTATCTACTCTTTGTCACGAACATTTTCTCCATTATTTTTTGCCTATCGCAACAGTTTTACAGTTCACCATTCATCCCTTTGGCCTCAGAGTCAGCCCTGGGCTTTTTCTCAGTTTATGGACATTATCAGCTATTTGTTCAGGTTGATGTCATCTGCAATGACTGCATCATACCTGGATGACATCCTACAGAAGCACAAGGTATTTTCTGTCCTGCTCCAAGGCAGGAATGATCTGCTTTCTCTTCTGGATCTAGGCTTTTTAGTGAATTGAGAAAGTCTGCTCTCCAACTGGAATCTGGTGCGGCTTCCTTGTGTTCATGTTACCAGAATCATTGAACTCATCTAGTCTGTTTCCAACAAAACATGGATATCAGTGCAAGAATTATCATAACTCCTTGGTTTATTCAGTGAGGCAGTGCTTGCAGTCCTTTATTTATGCAGACCTTGCCAGCACAATGGTGCCCCTTTTTGCGTCCCCTTGATCAAACAGCCATCACTGCACATGAGATTTGATCATTTCTGTGTAAGTGGGGCAACCCAGGTTGGCTTACCATGGGAATCCCGCTGGAGAAGCCCCAAGCTGAAATAACTATGTACCGATGTCAGTGTGCATGGTGGGGGTGCTGACTTTCACTACCATCACTGACATGTGGGAGCCAGGGGATTGGCCTCAACATATCAAAATCCTAGAAATAAAGGCTGTCATCAATGCATTCACTTCTGAAAAGATTGACTCTAAGGCAAAACAGTCCTCAAACAGGGAGGCACCAAATCACCCAACCAGTAATGTTCTGATTTAACTGATTTTTACAAAACTTAAATCCTCACTTAAATTGAAAATTACTCCCGGCATAGGTTTAATATTTACAAGATTTTCATGGAAAGAAAATACATAATTAACAGACATATCTAAGTGTTTTTATACATTCAAATCTCGTTTATTTCAATGATTTTTTTAAAGTATCAAAATATGAGTTTTATTGTACACTCAGGTTGAGTTTCATGAATGCAAGGAATGGACACTTTAGCTAGGTAGACATTTCATTGCCCATTTTCTTCTTCATTTCAGTATGTAAGGAGCACAGTTGTACCAACAATGGCTCTCAGGCCAACTGGGAACCCATGCACACAGCAAAAGTCCAGAGGAGTCTGCAGGTTAAATTTAGTTACATTATTACATTTCTAGGGCTTAAAATTTACTGAATATAGTATGGGATAAATAATGTCATTCCAAACGTGTTGTCAGTAGTACCCATTTGGTTATACAGCACACATTGTTGTCAGTAAGCAGTTAGGAAGATTTTGCATTCAGAATTAGCAGAATTTATTAAGTTCACAAAGGATTATTATTATTATTATTATTATTATTATTATTATTTAAAGTCATAACTCAGAGCATATTTGGTTCCTCTTTCTTCTTTGACAAAAATTTCTGTACCACTACACCATGATAAGTTGCTGCTACCCCACCCCAGTATAAGAAGAAGAAGAAGAAGAAGAACCACTAAATATACCTGTGTGCAATGAACTGCATGCACCCAGATCTGCTGTTGTACAATGTGCCCACTGTTCATTGTATAGTACACTGTTCATTGTATAGTACACTGTTCATGGCATAGTACACTGTTCATGGCATAATACACTGTTTATTGTATGTACTTGAGATTTCCAGCAAAAAAGTATTATGAAGGTGTCTGTAACAGTTACTTCACAGAACCATTTATAGAATGATTATTCATTACTCATAACTCTATTCAAAACATTGGTCTCTCCCTGGTAAGCATGATGAGAAATACTCATCATCATTACCAATGTTGTAGTTTTGTCTCATCTTAGTAAGCATGGTGAGATACAACACTTTTCCCCATCATCAGTGACTGTATTATAATTTTGTATTAAAGTTTATGAAAGTCAGATGTTATTCTGACAAACCTATGGATACAAGATATGCCATGGACCTTGTTTTTAGTTGCAAACACAAAATTAATTGTATATTGTATTTTATTGCTCCACTCTGAGAGTTCAATATAAACTACACCAAGTCAAGAATAAGTAATGATTGTGTGGCCGCTGATGCAGGCTGTCTACAGCATACCTTGTGTCTAGACTATGTGCATTATACACAGGTAGCTATTTTAAATACTTTATTGGTATTTACAGTAAATGCTTCAGCTGGTAACAATAAGAAATGCTTCTGTCAATAATTAGATTCTTTTCTCAATAGCTATAGTACATGCTCCTGTTGGTAAATATATCATATGCTCCTTTCAGTAAATTCTGTCAGTAATTATAGTTAATACTTCTGTTGGTAATTGTAGTAAATGGTTGTGCTGGTAACTATATGTTCCTGTCAATAATTAAAGTGAATGCTCTTGTCAGTAGCTATAATACATGCCCTCTTCATAAATACAGTACATGCTCCTGCTGGTAACTACAGTAAATCTTTCTGTCAGTAATTATAGTAAATGCTTCTGTTGGTAATTATAGTAAGTACCGCTACTGGCAACTATAGTAAATGTGTCTGTCAATAATTCCAGTGAATGCTCTTATCAGAAGCTATAATACATGCTACAGTAAATGTTTCTGATAGTAATTATAGTAAATGCTTCTATTGGTAATTATAGTAAGTACCGCTACTGGCAACTATAGTAAATGCTTCGGTCAATAATCACAGTTCATGCTTCTGCCAGCAGTAACCATGTTGTTTATTCTTGTTGTGGAGGTAAGTTAAATCTTGTACATGTGTACAATGTGTAAGTATAACATAAGATTAAAACTTACATGGCAGAGTCAGCTGTCAAGATCTTAATTCTTGAAAATACTTTGATATTTTCAGAATTGTATAATAATACAGACGTGCATAACAAACTACATAAACCCAGATCTGCCAGCACATTATGCAATGGTGGATCTGGGTTAGTGTAGTTTGAAGTTGAATCTGACTTATAAACAAGTACCATTGCTTATAAAATGAATCCAACTGCACACTGGACAAAACCAGATATGCTGTCACATAAAGTGACAGTGGATCTGGTTCTGTGCATTTTGTTAGGAGTAATCAGTTGAACAAACAACATTGACCCTGATCCTCATGCATGTTTTGCTATGGCAGATCTTGATCTTTGTTGTTTGTAATTTGACTCAGCTTCTAAAACCAGTATATACGGTGTATATGAACTGATTTTTTAAATCTTTTCTCATCAGGGGAAAGCTTCATGATACCATATTAGACTGGGAAGATGCTTTGCCCGACTTGGAACTTGAGCTCTCAAGCCAACACTGCAGGTAGGTGAAGTTTACTGATATTT
This sequence comes from Unio pictorum, assembly GCA_030141615.1. Classification (NCBI taxonomy): domain Eukaryota; kingdom Metazoa; phylum Mollusca; class Bivalvia; order Unionida; family Unionidae; genus Unio; species Unio pictorum. Next base: position 24,425,769 of record JARLTB010000042.1, read on the forward strand.
TTTATTCATAACAATCTGTCAGTGATTCTTGTCAGTAAATTTCCATGTAATGGATAAATTTAAAACCATCTGTCAGTAATTATGTCAGGGAAACTTCATGCAAAGGGTAAAATTCTGAAAATTAACAGCAATATATATATTTTGATAATTGTCTTTAATGATTATTTCTTTGAGAGGTAGCATGTTCTGATGTTGTTCTTTACAGAGAGGCAGCATGTTCTAATGGTTTTTTTTAAACTGATAGGCAGCATGCTCTGAAGTTTTATTTTTATTTTACTGAGAGGTAGCATGTTCTAATGTTTTTTTTACTGAGAAGCAGCATGCTCTAATGTTTCTTACTGAGAGGCAGCATGCTCTAATGTTGTTTTTACTGAGAAGCAGCATGCTCTAATGTTGTTTTTACTGAGAGGCAGCATGCTCTAATGTTGTTTTTACTGAGAAGCAGCATGCTCTAATGTTTTTTTACTGAGATGCAGTATGCTCTAATGTTTCTTACTGAGAGGCAGCATGCTCTAATGTTGTTTTTACTGAGAAGCAGCATGCTCTAATGTTGTTTTTACTGAGAGGCAGCATGCTCTAATATTGTTTTTACTGAGAAGCAGCATGCTCTAATGTTTTTTTACTGAGAAGCAGCATATTCTAATTTTTTTTTTACTGAGAAGCAGCATATTCTAATTTTTTTTTTACTGAGAAGCAGCATATTCTAATTTTTTTTTTACTGAGAAGCAGCATGCTCTAATGTTTTTTACTGAGATGCAGCATGCTCTAATGTTTTTTACTGAGATGCAGTATGCTCTAATGTTTTTTTACTGAGATGCAGCATGCTCTAATGTTTTTTACTGAGATGCAGCATGCTCTAATGTTTTTTACTGAGATGCAGCATGCTCTAATGTTTTTTCCTGAGATGCAGCATGCTCTAATGTTTTTTTACTGAGATGCAGCATGCTCTAATGTTTTTTACTGAGATGCAGCATGCTCTAATGTTTTTTACTGAGATGCAGCATGCTCTAATGTTTTTTTACTGAGATGCAGCATGCTCTAATGTTTTTTACTGAGATGCAGCATGCTCTAATGTTTTTTACTGAGATGCAGCATGCTCTAATGTTTTTTACTGAGAAGCAGCATATTCTAATTTTTTTACTGAGATGCAGCATGCTCTAATGTTTTTTACTGAGAAGCAGCGTGCTCAAATGTTTTTTTACTTAGAAGCAACATATTCTAATTTTTTTACTGAGATGCAGCATGCTCTAATGTTTTTTTTACTGAGAGGCAGCATGCTCTAATGTTTTTTACTGAGATGCAGCATGCTCTAATGTTTTTTACTGAGATGCAGCATGCTCTAATGTTTTTTTACTTAGAAGCAACATATTCTAATTTTTTTACTGAGAGGCAGCATGCTCTAATGTTGTTTTTACTGAGAAGCAGCATGCTCTAATGTTTTTTTACTGAGATGCAGCATGCTCTAATGTTTTTTACTGAGAAGCAGCATGCTCTAATGTTTTTTACTGAGAAGCAGCATGCTCTAATGTTTTTTACTGGGAAGCAGCATGCTTTAATGTTTTTTACTGAGAAGCAAACCGCTCCAGTGGTCTAGTGGTTAGAGTGTCCGCCTTGGAAGCGGGAGGTCGTCGGTTCGATCCCCGGCTGAGTCATACCAAAGACTTACAAAAATGGTACTAACAGCTGCCTCGCTTGACGCTCAGCATAAAGAGGTTAGTGTTAGGACTGGTCGGCCTGGTGTCAGGATAATGTGACTGGGTGAGACATCATGCTACATGTCTGCAGCATGATCTCTCAGTGCTAGACATCACTATAAACTACCTCACTGCAGACATCGTAGCGATATGACTGAAAAATTGTTAAAGCTACGTTAAAAATCCTAATCAAACAAACAAACAAACAAACTGAGAAGCAGCATGCTCTAATGTTTTTTACTGAGAAGCAGCATATTCTAATTTTTTTTTACTGAGAGGCAGCATGCTCTAATGTTTTTTACTGAGATGCAGCATGCTCTAATGTTTTTTACTGAGAAGCAGCATGCTCTAATTTTTTTTACTGAGATGCAGCATGCTCTAATGTTTTTTACTGAGAAGCAGCATGCTCTAATGTTTTTTACTGAGAGGCAGCATATTCTAATTTTTTTTTACTGAGAAGCAGCATGCTCTAATGTTGTTTTTACTGAGATGCAGCATGCTCTAATGTTTTTTTTACTGAGAAGCAGCATGCTCTAATGTTTTTTACTGAGAAGCAGCATGCTCTAATGTTTTTTACTGAGAAGCAGCATGCTCTAATGTTGTTTTTACTGAGAAGCAGCATATTCTAATTTTTTTTTTACTGAGAGGTAGCATATTCTAATCGCTTTTTTTAAAATGATATGCAGCATTTTCTAATGGCTTTTTTAAAATGATATGCAGCATGTTCTAATGTTTGTTTTACACTGACAAGCAGCATATTCTAATGGCTTTTTTTTTTACTGAATGGCAGCCTGTTCCAATGGGTTTATTACAGAGATGCAGCATGTTCTAATGGTTTTATTATATACTGAGAGGCAGCATATTCTAATGGGTTTATTACTGAGAGGCAGCATGTTCTAATGGGTTTATTACTGAGAGGCAGCATGTTCTAATGGGTTTATTACTGAGAGGCAGCATGTTCTATTGGGTTTTATATACTGAGAGGCAGCATGTTCTATTGGGTTTTTTATATTGAGAGGCAGCATGTTCTATTGGGTTTTTTATACTGAGAGGCAGCATGTTCTAATGGGTTTTTTATACTGAGAGGCAGCATGTTCTAATGGGTTTTTTATACTGACAGGCAGCATGTTCTAATGGGTTTTTTTATACTGACAGGCAGCATGTTCTAATGGGTTTATTACTAACAGGCAGCATGTTCTATTGGGTTTTTTATACTGAGAGGCAGCATGTTCTATTGGGTTTTTTATACTGAGAGGCAGCATGTTCTAATGGGTTTTTTATACTGCCAGGCAGCATGTTCTAATGGGTTTTTTATACTGACAGGCAGCATGTTCTAATGGGTTTATTACTAACAGGCAGCATGTTCTAATGGGTTTTTTATACTGAGAGGCAGCATGTTCTAATGGGCTTTTTATACTGACAGGCAGCATGTTCTAATGGGTTTATTACTAACAGGCAGCATGTTCTAATGGGTTTTTTATACTGACAGGCAGCATGTTCTAATGGGCTTTTTATACTGACAGGCAGCATGTTCTAATGGGTTTTTTATACTGAGAGGCAGCATGTTCTAATGGGCTTTTTATACTGACAGGCAGCATGTTCTAATGGGTTTATTACTAACAGGCAGCATGTTCTAATGGGTTTTTTATACTGAGAGGCAGCATGTTCTAATGGGTTTTTTATACTGAGAGGCAGCATGTTCTAATGGTGTTTTTTTTATACTGACAGACAACATGTTCTAATGGGTTTTTTATACTGACAGGCAGCATGTTCTAATGGGTTTATTACTAACAGGCAGCATGTTCTATTGGGTTTTTTATACTGAGAGGCAGCATGTTCTATTGGGTTTTTTATACTGAGAGGCAGCATGTTCTAATGGGTTTATTACTGACAGGCAGCATGTTCTATTGGGTTTTTTATACTGACAGACAACATGTTCTAATGGGTTTTTTATACTGACAGACAACATGTTCTAATGGGTTTTTTATACTGACAGGCAGCATGTTCTAATGGGTTTATTACTAACAGGCAGCATGTTCTATTGGGTTTTTTATACTGAGAGGCAGCATGTTCTATTGGGTTTTTTATACTGAGAGGCAGCATGTTCTAATGGGTTTATTACTAACAGGCAGCATGTTCTATTGGGTTTTTTATACTGAGAGGCAGCATGTTCTAATGGGTTTATTACTAACAGGCAGCATGTTCTATTGGGTTTATTACTGACAGGCAGCATGTTCTAATGGGTTTTTTATACTGACAGGCAGCATGTTCTAATGGGTTTATTACTAACACGCAGCATGTTCTAATGGGTTTTTTATACTGACAGGCAGCATGTTCTATTGGGTTTTTTATACTGAGAGGCAGCATGTTCTAATGGGTTTATTACTGACAGGCAGCATGTTCTAATGGGTTTTTTTTATACTGACAGGCAGCATGTTCTAATGGGTTTATTACTGACAGGCAGCATGTTCTAATGGGTTTATTACTGACAGGCAGCATGTTCTAATGGGTTTATTACTGACAGGCAGCATGTTCTATTGGGTTTTTTATACTGAGAGGCAGCATGTTCTAATGGGTTTATTACTGACAGGCAGCATGTTCTAATGGGTTTTTTATACTGACAGGCAGCATGTTCTAATGGTTTTTTTATACTGAGAGGCAGCATGTTCTAATGGGTTTTTTTATACTGACAGACAACATGTTCTAATGGGTTTTTTATACTGACAGGCAGCATGTTCTAATGGGTTTATTACCAACAGGCAGCATGTTCTTTTGGGTTTTTTATACTGAGAGGCAGCATGTTCTATTGGGTTTTTTATACTGAGAGGCAGCATGTTCTAATGGGTTTTTTATACTGAGAGGCAGCATGTTCTATTGGGTTTTTTATACTGAGAGGCAGCATGTTCTAATGGGTTTTTTATACTGAGAGGCAGCATGTTCTATTGGGTTTTTTATACTGAGAGGTAGCATGTTCTAATGGGTTTATTACTGACAGGCAGCATGTTCTAATGGATTTTTTTTTTACTGAGAGGCAGCATGTTCTAATGTTTTTTTTTTTTACTGAGTGGCATCATGTTCTAATGTTTTTTTTCGTATTGAAATGCAGTATGTTGGAATGTTTTTTTTCGTATTGAAAGGCAGCATGTTCTGATGAGGCTCTTTTTAATACTGAGAAGCAGCATGTTCTAATTTTTCTTTTTTACTGAGAGGTGGCATGTTCTAAAAATTTAGAATATGCTTAGGATTCGAAAATGCTGGGTAATGCTGTTTTTCCTTGGAGTATATAATGTATCTAGTTTCTCTTTCTCTAGTGAATTCAACTGCAAATAATTACCATAACTCAATAGATGGTTATCTTGAGATGACCTGACATGCATTTCAGGGCAAGTAATGTCCTCTTAGTCTAATTTGTCTTTAGCAGGCTGTAGATAACTAAAAAACAGTTTGACAGTTGTCCTTTCAGTATGCAGACTTAATACTCTCATTATAACACTTTTCCTTATCTAACACTTGATCTTTTATTTAAACCTACTCAGTTTATAATGCGTTCCCTGTTATAACATAATGGGTACCTCACTTTAATAACCCTTGTTATAAAACTGCCCATGATAATGCAGGTATGTGTATAGATCCTATTAATTTTCATGTTTGTTACAAACCACAAAACGCGTTTATGGCCTAGTGGTTAGATTGTCCACCTCGGATTCTGGAGGTCATGGGTTTGATCCCTGTCTGAGTCATTCAAAAATCTTACAAATATGGTACTAGCTGCCTCGCTTGGCACTCAGTATTAAAAGGTTAGTGTTAGGACTGGTTGGCCTCGTGTTAGGATAATGTGACTGGGTGGGACATTATGCTACTTGTCTGTGGCATGATGCCCTAGTGCTAGACATCACTATAAACTGTCACACTGCAGACATTGTAATGATATGACTGAAAAATTGTTAAAGCTATGTTAAGAAACCAAATCACACACACACACACACATTTAAATTTAATAGCCATCTTAGAAAATCAGTAACCATTGGCTGTTATGGCAAGGTTCCCAATTTAATTTAATAGTCATCTTGGAAAATCATAAGTCATTGGCTGTTATGGCAAGGTTTCCATCTAAATTAAATTAAATGTCTTTTAGCAGTCAGAATTATTCATTGTTCTAAATTTTGTTACTAATCACAACACATCTCTCTTATTTTCAATAGATAAAGACATAAAAATCATTAACCATAAAAGATGATTTTGTAAGATTAAATAGACATCTTGAAAAATCAGAAGACTTTGCCTATTTGGGTTTCCACTATTGGGAACATAGATAATGTGCTTAATCATGAGATACTTTATGGCTCCAATGTGATAGAGTTATTTATGTGGGCACACTATTATATATCATATCACATTCATATCATTATAATGCTGGCATACTGTCATTTATCATATCATATTCATGGCATTATAATGCTGGCATACTGTCATTTATCATATCACATTCATAGCGTTATAATTTGGGTATACTGTCATTTATCATATCACATTCATAGCATTATAATGCTGGCATACTGTCATTTATCATATCACATTCACAGCATTATAATGTGGGTATACTGTCATTTATCATATCATATTCATAGCATTATAATGCTGGCATACTGTCATTTATCATATATTCATAGCATTATAATCCTGGCATACTGTCATTTATCATATCATATTCACAGCATTATAATGTGGGCATACTGTCATTTATCATTTTACATTCATAGCAATTATATTGTTGGCATGCTGTCATTTATCATATCACATTTGTAAGCATGATAATGTAGGCACACTGTCATCATATCACATATGTAAGCAACAATAAATGGAAACTCAGTTTTTTTAAATATTTTTTACTGTTGATTACTTTATACTGATTTGAAATTGATAACATGCAAAATATTTTTCAGTCTCAGGGCTCAGAATTAGTGGAGGTTGGTTAACCTGAAACTAGGCAAATTTCCTGTTGGGATGTACAATAGCTAGTTAAGTTGTTGCCAATTAGCTAGTGAAGCAGCACTAATGAAGATTCAGAATCGACTTGTAAATGTCTCAGTCTAATAGCCCTTCTGACTGCAAAGAAATTTTTAAACTTACAGACCTGCTAATTGATGTAAAAGTAACTTATGGAAGGTCATATACATGATATATTACCTTAAATGGCATATAAAATTCAGTATCAAAGATTATGTATCCTAATTGTTTTTGCCATTATTTGTTTTACAACAGATATCTTTGTTTTAAACTGCTACATAAGTGCCATAACCAGCCTGACAGATTGACAGGAAGACAATGTTAACAATTATTTTTTGTTTATTACCTTTTTCAGGAAAGCTGATCTTTGTCTTTGCCTTGGTACCTCCTTACAAATAGTGCCGTGTGGAAACTTGCCCTTAGCAACCAAACGTAACCAAGGCAAAATTGTGATAGTAAACCTCCAGCCAACCAAGCATGACAAAAAGGCTGACCTCAGAATATATGCATATGTGGATGAGGTTATGACCCAAGTGTGTAAAAGATTAAATATCCAAATTCCTGAGTACTATGGACCAACATGTGTCTTAAAATCCATTCATACACAAGAGGGAGAAGTAACCATGAATGTTGTGTTAAAAGACAATGAACTTTTATCAGGATATAGGTCAGAGGTCAAGGAGGTAAAGATCAAACTTGAAACTCCAGAAAACCACTCAGATGGGAAAAACCTTGAAGTTCATGGATCAAAGATAAAGGATGAAAATGTTAAGATTGAATCTAGTGGGTTGAATATCCAAGCAGACCAAAGTGACAATATTCATATTGAAAAAAGTCAAAGCATGGACAGCATCCTGGAAAAGTCCGTTTCGGAAACCAACAGGTGTAATGCAGAAAGAACAGAACAATTTAAATCTGATTCTGTTGGTAGGTTTGAGGTCACTGTAGACAAAGGTGCAGTTAAAAGACAGAAGTGTCTTTCTCAAAAAGAAAAACATGAGGATGTGAACTCCACATCAAAGAAAGTTAAGACTGAAAAGTACAAAGGTTAGATGATAGAAACATGTGACTGTTGCACATCCAATGTCCAAAATGTGCAAAAAAACAAAAGCCATTAGAAATTCAATACACGATCAAGGAAAAGATCATGAAAATTTTTTTAAGGATATGTCTCTGTTAATGATGCAAAGATATCAGATTTTAGCTCTAGGCGATAAAAATGCATCCAGAAAAGTTGACAATCATCTTAACGATTAGCATTATTGAGGCATATTTAGACATTGGCCAGAATTATGCAGACAGTTTAATATGTAATCTAGGTACTACAAGTCACACAAGCCAGACTCTGGAAATGGCATTTGACTTTTCTAGTAATACTTACAGCATGAGTATAGATGGAAGTAGTATGGAACCACTAACAAAGCAAACTGAGCAGAATATCTAGTTATGTCATGCTCTAGCAAAAGTATTTTATATGATATATTGTATGTATATTGTATGTTTTTGTTTAGGGAAGGTAAATATATTAGTTTTAATGGGATTAACAGTCTTGAAATACTTGTTCACGAAAATAACAGATCATCTGCATACAAAAGCAAACATAACTTAAGAAAATTTTCAACATCAGCAGTGTCCAAAGCATTATTAACTATGAAATTTAAAGAAACTGCTTGATCTAAAGTGGAGGCTTTCCCTCCCATCTGCTGTGGTGGTCTTGTCATACCATTCTTGACAGTTTTGAGAACGCTACCTGATTGCATATGTAGGTTTTACCATACAACTGGTATAGTCACCTTATAATAGACTGCTTGTTCAGTTCATCAAATGTATTAGATGTAAAATATGTTATGTCATTATAGAAAAGTAAGAAAGGAATTGGTGACATATCCCATTGTGACTTTGAAAGAATTTAATGATTTTACCATTCATGTTTACACAAGGTTTAGCTTGGTTATACATGTCTCTATTAAGAACAAATACTTTTCCATTATTAGAGTTCCTCAACAGTTTGTGCCGCTTACAGTCAAAAGCCAGTCAGTACTAGAGGTGTGTGGTATTACTGATATACCACAGTATATTTTTGTTGTTATGTATGATGGTACTTTTTTGATATACTGATACATTGTTAGATTTGTCAGTTCTAAATGTAACAAAAATTCCCAAGTAATCTTGTTATGAATTAAATGCTATTAATATTTACCAGCATATTTTCATTTTACATGGCAAAATAATTAGAAAATTACTATTTTTATTTACAAAACAAATGTTATTTTAACAAATTAATTTTTATTATTACATATACAGTCTTACCTGTTTATATCGACATCGCTTATCTTGACAAGCCGTCTATGTCAACAAAAAAGCAAAGCCCCGATCCCATGGTCTACTATTACTATCAAATTGTCATGCTTATATCGACATCGAGATAAAAGAAAAACGTATATGTCGACACAGAAGCCCTTGGTCCCAGCTTGAACAAATAATTTGTTTTCAAAACGTTTATTTTGACAAGCTGCCAATTAAGACCAATACTTTGTTCAACAATTAGTTGATCTTGCCGCCAGGCTTTTGATGTCGCGGTCGGATAAAAAAAACATAGCACATTTTCTCACCACTCTGCAGCTAGTTAAGTCTTTGATCTTGCCGCCTAGCTTGTGGGTCATGTTCTTCAGATGTACTCTTACAATGACATGTACATTTGTCGGTCTTTCAGGCACTGAATTTTCTGATTGTAAATATCAGCACAGCTAAAAGGATCAATTGATGAACACAATTTTCCAATTAAGAGGTGGTCGAAGCAGGACTAGCAACCGTCCAGGAAATTGATGCGTACAGAAGACTCCTGTATACGTAATTTTCTGAATCCCATATATAAAAATTGCGTGAAAATATGGATTACGCGTTTTCGAGACCTTTGAAAGTGATCGGTGATTAAAACAAGTTTTTTTTGCTGTGAAAGTTTCGTTTTTATCTTTATTTACATTTACGACGGCTACCGACAGCAGGGTAAAACGCAAATTAAATTTACAGTCTTTTGGAAACTAAATATCTGACTGTTAAGGAAGTTAAGGGATGAACATCTTGCAAAGAGGTCTGTGAAATGTTTTCACTAAAAAATAACACATGTCCAGGAAGGATGAAAGCTGCTGAGTCTATAAAGAAAGACTAAGTTGAAGGTAACTGTGCTTCCCAAAGGAAGAAGCAAGACTGCTACATTTGAAGACGTGGAGGAAGCATCAAAATGGCTCAATGAAGCATTATCAAAAAAACTTAGTGTGGAGAACTTCGCTGCAACAAGTGGTTGGTTCATTCGCTTTAATATTCGTCATAACATCGGATGCAAAAGTATTTGTGGAGAATAGTTTTCACTTCCCTGTGAATAGCCTTATCCCCTTGGTAGCCTCAATAAGATGGGTACAGACTGACCAAAATTGAGGCCAATTTAAGTACATGTACATGAAGCCTGTAACTGACAACTTCCCAACCATGTGCTAATGCCGACGTTGAATATCGTAATGTTGTTCGTATCAGGATGTGATCAATGCAATATTTTAATTTGGATTTTATTACACAAAGGTAATCAAAATGTAATTTGTCAATATACAAGTGTATTTCACACTGATTCTGTCTTCATGAACTCAAAATTTCCTTTTTTTTTCTTTCTCAAAGTGTAAATGCTATTCATTGACGACGGGTCTCCCTTTGCTGATGAATTTTAAATTAGTGTTTTATTATAGATAGTAGATTGCTTGCTTTTGTGTTAACACTTCCTATTTTTATTGACAAGCTCTCTTATGTCAGCACAATGTCTTTTGAAGGGTGTCTGTTGTAAGCTTCCTCATCTTGCTTTAGTTACAGCTTTTAGATTACAACTTCTGCAACAATTAACATACACATTGCAAATTCCTCTACAATAGGTACTCACCATTTAATTTTTGGTGGAGATGAGGATGGTTGCAATATTTTCTTTTTTCAAGATAATTCTTCTTAAATAATATAGAAGGTATGATGTTATTTTGTTATAAAGCAGAGCCTGATATTTTCTCAGCTATGACATATGGAATTTTTCCTTAAAATAGTGTCAGGCCAATGTCACCGATCATTAATGTTTTGATCTTGTGGTATATTGTTGTATATATTGTGGTATATCCAGAAATACAGCAGTGACATCATTTTTGTGGTACCTAATTCCAGGCAGCACAGTCAAGTTTACTTTTACTGCGAAGGTACACATCAATGAGACATTTCAAGTTCAAGTTACACTATAGTGCTTCAGAACCCGTCTTGTTTTCACAAAATGAACCATATTATAAAAATTCATCTAAATAATTATTCAGAACTGAGTTTAAAATAACTCATAAACAGTAGAACAGCAACACTCGTGTTATCAGGATTTTTAAGAAGACCTCAGTTCTTAAAATTTGAAACAATGTGCCTACATGCTGGGATTTTTAACAAGACCTCAGTTCTTAAAATTTGGAGCAATGTGCCCACATGCTGGGATTTTTAACAAGACCTCAGTTCTTAAAATTTGGAGCAATGTGCTCACATGCTAGTATTAGAGCAGTATAAAAATAAGATTTAATAATTTTGTGACCGGAGATAATATATGGAATAATAAGCTTTTATTGTAATGAAGTCCTGTTTCATGTAATTGAATACATGGTGGTCTCACTTTAAGGCAGTGCATTCTGTGGCTACCATATCATTATAATTAGGGTATACTGTAATATGTATTTCATTATGAGGCAGTCTTAACATGATGAGAAAATACCATATCATCTACTTCATTATAATGCATTATATTTTATGGTTCTCTTTGAAATTTGTAACAAAGAAGGAATACTGTATACAGTTTGTAGAATCTTTCTACCTCATCTGAACACCAATGGGAATGACCGTTTTACTACCATTTTCCACATATAAAAAAGTATTTGCATAACTTATGCAGAGTTTCACTGCATCTCCACATTTTTACATGTACAACCCGAGTTCTCTTAACCCCCTCTAGAAGACATAATGAAACTGGTTTACCCACTTCAAACCGTTTTAAAGGTTTTTATTTACTGTGATGTAGCATGTTCTGATGTTTTCTACTGAAAGGCAGCATGTTCTGATGGTGTACGTCTTTTATTAGTTGTACTTAGTATGAGTTGTAGTAAATAAATGTGTGGGAAATACATATAAACTGTTTTGTTGTCATACGACCACCATCCGAGGTGTTTTTTTTATATGTTAAGTATGTCTACCTGTCACATTTCATCCTTGCGTCACAAACTGTTTCTTCTTTAAATACATCACACAATCATACTACCTAAGGGTAACTACTGCTGCATCATAAATCCTGCCTCCCAGATAACACTTAGCTAAAAGTTTTCTGCCCATCTAGGTGGCAGTCAGGCAGAGTGATCTACCCATGTTATTGGGATTGGCAGCAAATCCCATTAATATCTAAATTACAACTTTCACTCGTGCTAAGAAGCCTTCCTACAGCAGTATTGGAGATATATTATACTTGGATGTAATATGGTTGGTTGTTTTAACTAATTCCAGATTGAACATTATCAGACAGCTCTGCACCAACATTGCAAGGCTACACAGATTTATACGTTCTGCTCTATTTGTCTTACAGATTAGACTACGGGCAAAGCACAAAAAAACACAGATAAGGACAATGCTATATGCCGACAGGGCAACTTGTTCTCAGTGCTGGAATTTCTAATGGACATGAGAGATATATAAACAAATGGCACTTCATTTACAAAATGCTGAAAATGTACACAGAAACAGCCCAGCCACCCATGTCACCACAACATGACTTATAATTATTGGCGATACCTATAAGCTTTGCTTGCTCAGGGTTTGGCTCTTAACAGCTAAAAGTCTCACAGCTGACAAATGGACTGGTTACATGGACTAAACATCGTGTAACCTGTCCAATCATGATGAATTTGGTGATATCTTTGACACAAAGATGGATTACTTCCATTACGACCAAATAAAACATATGCTAGAGCTCATAAGGGACCACGACCACTACAAATACATAAATCCTCAGAACATAATCTGTTGTGCAGCGTGTCAAACCCAGTCTATCCAGGTAATCACAGAGACGACTCTAACCTACATACTGCCTCAAAACCCTAATATTCCACGATGCCATGCTTACTTTCTACTTTAGATGTTCGCAATTTTCTCAACATTTTACCGCTATAAGGTTACTCAGCAACCGCTTAAAAGTCATAGTATCAAATTCAGATGCTCCGCAAGTTTAGTGAATGGCAAACCTCGAAACTCTTCGCCAGATGCTTGCTTCGCCTCCTGAAAACACAGACGATGATGCTTGGTGTCAAGTTACATGGTTGTTTCTAGACTATATGATGTTGTGGGAAGGCTCAGCCTTCAGAGCTGCGATCGCAGCAGTTTTCTGCATCCCCCCCAATGAGTACTGTCCTCCTCCTCCCACTCAATGGCCTATCTGTACTTGAGCTTCAGCATCAGTTTACGAGAAAGGAAGAATCCAACTTCAAATTACATCCGCAGTCTGGCAGAATTACAGACAATTTGAACTGCCTACATCATTAATAAAAAGATCCAAAGTCAACCGACTATTTTTCTCACAAAAGCGCCTACCACCTAACGTTTGTTGGCTGTTATACAATTGGCATACATGAGTATTTCAATTTTGATACCCCCGCAGTTAGCCATGATATTTCAGCTTTTGGGATGATAAAGGCATACTTCATACGTATAGATTGGATGGCGTTTAATGACACTGAGCAGTTGGTACGCAATATCGTAGCATGGGTTGTCTGTCTATGGCTATCTTCTAACATACTGAGCATACCATTTATTCTCCCACCTCTAATTCTACAAGACATGCATGGGAATCAGTCTCTAGAATAACCGAAGTATTGAACAAAGACCCCTTGGCCAATATCGTAACAGCAGCCACAAATGTACAACAGGCAGAACTTGATGCAGTACTCAATACCTCCACCTTCCTTAAGATCATAAAAAGGCCAAACTAGTATCACAGCCTTTATTCTTTAAAATACCTTTTAACGGCCAGATTGGACCATATATATATAGGGACATTCTGGGAAATAACAAAAGGAAACTAGGGACCAACCTGGGACACAAACCTCAGAGCTTTTTTTATATACTAAATTTCCACCCATAAAAAAACAGTTCTCGTGCACCAAAACGAATAAAAAACAGAAGGAACTATCGCTAGTGTCAATGACATGTCTACTCCGCCCTTCCCACAGATGCTGGCAGGAGGATGGCTTCAATTCTTTGTTGCAAATGGGACAAGATTTGTCAGAACTATCAATGGACTCGACAAGTGGTTTCCGAGGGCCTTTTGCTTTACTTTAAGGACACATCCATCTCTGTCCAAAGTCCCATCATCTACAAACGTCCCAACAGACCCATTTAAAGCCGCCACATTTCAGCAAGAAATAAACGACCTTCTCCATAAGGGGAGGGGTATAAATCGTTAAAAATATAAATTCTCTGGGGATTTATTCCAGACTTTTCTTGGTCATAAAGGCAAAAGGTACTCTGCGCCATGTCATCGACTTAGGTGCTCTCAATCCATTCACGCTCCATGGTTATAGATGGAAACTCCACTGCGCATTTTGAATGCCGTCCAGGATGGACATCACAATCAGCGTGGACCTAAAAAAAGGCCCATCTTCATATTCCTATTGACAAAACTTTCCGGAAATTCCTGCGATTTGCCTACAATGAGGTGTATCAGCTCATAGCTCTATTTGGACTCGACAACAGTCCTCAAATGTCAATGTAGAACCAAACTCCATAAATTTGCATCCTCGTGTGGGAATTTCTAAAGTGGTGTCGTCAACAACAAATCCACGTCCACGTTTATCATATTCTGATACGAATAAACGTAATAGCAGATTATTTGTCCCGAAACAATCAGCTACTAAATACAATGTATCTACATCGCTTGGTTTCACTCAAATGTGTGCCCGACCATTGGTGGACCTGTTTGCGACAAGGTGGAATACCAAGCTACCAACCTTTTTCTCATCAATCCTGAAGCTAAATGCATGGGCAATCGACGCGATATCTCTAGATTGGAATGGTCTGGGCTAGTACGCCTACCCTTCAACACCTCTGATTCCAAAGACGATACAGAAATCAAGAGAATCAAAGTGTCGCCTGATCCTTATTGTACGGCTCAGATGAGAGAAGTCTGGGATCAGTCTCGCTATTTTTCCATCGCCTCAAATTAGAGTTACTGAACATGCAAGTCTGGACCATATTAAACATGCTCTCAGAAATAAACAATTTTCACAACTAATCGTGGAGAGAACCACTGAAGCAAGAAGGCAATTCACTCTGATAGCATATGAAGGCAAATAGCAAATTTTATCCCGTCTTTTCGAAGAGGGAACGTTGGCACCGACTACAATGAAAGGTTACCACGCCACGATGGCTGATACCTATCGTCGTCATGGAAGAGAGGATATCGGACAAAACAGTGGCGACATTAGAATTATTATTACTCAGTGTGGTAGCTGATGGTGTCACCCCCATGGAGTTCCTTCCTGCACAAAAATTGATTTTTTTCATATAGACAATCATTTTTGTGTCATTCGGTGCGGTCCGCACCCACCCACTCCTTAGTGGGACAAAACAAAGCCTTATCAGACCTTCTCTCCAACTTTGCTTATACACTGCCTAAAACGTTGGCTCTGTGTCCAAATTGGAACCTATCATTAGTACTTACCTGGTTGAACAAGAGACCATTTAAACCGCTTTTAAAAGGCATATCTGGCTCACCTTTCAGACAAGACCTGCTTCCTCATTGCATTAGGGTGACTGGCTGAATCGGTAAAATGCGTTCTCTATCGGTTGACTCGAATTACATGCAGTTCGAATAAGACTGACCAATTACAATCATGACATGACCCTCTTTAATACCCAAGAACAGGCTCCCGTCCATGGGTAACCAGACGTTTGTAATGAAACCACTATTTATTCTGGACGCTTCACCTCAAGGCTATCTACAAGACCCAGTTGGAGCTTTTAAATGAAATCTTATGAGAAAATCGTTGGGTCGTGTTAGATCAGACATATGTTTAGCTTTTAAACAGGAATACGAAGATATATAAGCACATACTCTTTCTTTCTGGATATAGTGGGTTATGTGTTCTGCATATCGAGAAATAACCCCAGCTCCATTGAAATTCTTACGCATTTCCGGTCACGCGGCTCTAGAAGTTGTCACCAACATATCATTTGACGCAATAGTTATCTAACTGACATTTTTAAACCAGTGGAATGGAGATTAGAATTCACATCCTCCAGCTTTTATCTCAGAGATATTTCATCCCAATGGACTCAACTCGATCTGGTGTAACCTATATCCGTGGCACCTTCCCAGGTTGCTTGACAGCTTCTTAAGACACAGCAACACGACTTCCGCTGGACTTGAGAGGGTAAATATTTCCATTTGAATCAGCCCCACGACAGATGGTGTCTTCTCCAGTCGGGTTATGTAGAGGCTGTATCACATACCTTAGGATACTAGAGATGGCATATCCGGGATAAATGGATGTATCTTCCTCCACATATATTCTCTGAAGATATTATTGTTGAATAACGTATTTAAAGAATAAACCAATAAAGTTTCCTTGAGAATACCAAACCAGTCATAATACACATACACCCTCCATTCATCCCCTCAGATACATGAACAGAGATGTTCATTGGATTTGCCGCCAATCCCTGTAACTAGGGAGATCACTATGTCCGACCGCCAGCTAAGTGGGCAGATAACATTTAGCTTCTTTGAACTAAAAGTGTTATCTGGAATGGATGGATTTGCTATGTAGTTAGATTTCTCCTAAGGTATCATCATTGGGTAAGCATTCTCGAAGAAACATGTTTTACTAGAAAAAAATTGTTTTTTCAAAAAATAGTTAAGCACTTGACTAATAGGAACCAAAGTTGTTATGATGTACAATATAAGTACGACTTGGGTAATTGTGATTTTCACCGCCTTCTGGCACAATTCTATTTGAGTTAGTTTGAAAATTTCCATTTGCATCTTTGAATTCGTTTACGCCAATACTCCCAAAATATCAGCAATTGTTTGGTCCTAATAATTTGTTTTCTTCAAGTTATCAGCGATAGTCATTTCATAAGCGTCTCAAAGATATAGCTTTTACTGACGTATTCCAAAAGTGACGTCACGCGACACGTAACATTGTCGTGAGTAACGTTTTCAGTCATTGCCTTAGATAAGAAGATTGCCTATCTTGAGAAACACATTATGTTTCTGTTATCTGTTAAAAATTAGCATGCTAAAATGGGTGATTTCGAACTATTTAAAGGAATGCCAGAGTCGTATATGTCCCTAACGTAAGTAATTATTCTTTCACAAAATATACTTGCCTAATGTTCACGGCTGGCGTCTGTTATACCGATCTCCGTTGCTATCATTGGATGTGAAGTATTTATTCATCTATCTATTTTTATTAGTAATAGCAGTTTATTTTCTTCTTTGAAGGTCGGGGCTGGGTGTTTCGGTGTGTGTGTGGGTGGGGTGGGGTGTGTGATCGGGTAGAGCTATATCTCAGCAATTGCAGCCCGTAATGACTCATCTCGAAGGATCGGCTTAAGATAATTTCGTGTTCTGAGATGAAATGTTTTCTTCTAATGTATAATATTTAATAAGTTTATTATAAATTGTTGGGGCAGCCACACATAGACCTCTGCTTAACAAAAAGAATATCCAGCTGAGCCAGCTAAAACTGGGGTATAGCCAGTGTCTTAATACACCCTTTTTTCCATGGATGTCAGCAGAAAGCAACAAAATAACAGAAGTCATATATAGTGGAAAAGACTATCTTGTGGAAGTTTGACAGGAGTCCTTTGTTATATTATTGAAGGAAGGGGAATTGGGGATTTAGTTTGCTTTGATTTAGTGTTTTATGCAAACCAACACAACTCGGTTATTCGTTGCCGAGGCAAATGGAGCAAAGTGGATTGTCCAAAGACACAATGCGATAGACTTCCTTGGGTGGTTCCATAGCAGCATTCGGGTCAGCATCATTTTAGTTACGAGAAATATATCAGTAATGGATGTATGTAACAGTCTTTAGTCATGCTATACGTTATAACGTCAGTATGGATGTCTATATCAGCCTGTATTCAAGCTATCCGTTATAACGTCAGCATTGATGTCTATTGAAGTCTTTATTTAGGCTATCTACAATCTTTATTCAATGTATCCATTATAACGCCAGTATGGATGTCTATGTTTATTTAATGTATCCATTATAAAGTCAGTATGGATGTCTATAATAGTCTGTATTCAAGCTATCCATTATAACGTCAGTATGGATGTCTATAACAGTCTTTATTCAAGGTATCCATTATAAAATCAGTATGGATGTCTATAATAGTCGGTATTCAAGGTATCCATTATAAAGTCAGTATGGATGTCTATAACAGTCTTTATTCAAGGTATCCATTATAAAGTCAGTATGGATGTCTATAACAGTCTTTATTCATGCTATCCATTATAAAGTCAGTATGGATGTCTATAATAGTCGGTATTCAAGCTATCCATTATAACGTTAGTATGGATGTCTATAACAGTCTTTATTCAAGGTATCCATTATAAAATAAGTATGGACGTCTATAATAGTCGGTATTCAAGGTATCCATTATAAAGTCAGTATGGATGTCTATAACAGTCTTTATTCAAGGTATCCATTATAAAGTCAGTATGGATGTCTATAACAGTCTTTATTCAAGCTATCCATTATAAAGTCAGTATGGATGTCTACAACAGTCATTATTCAAGCTATCCATTATAACGTCAGTATGGATAATATTAATAACAATATTAAACCTTTAATAATAATAATAATAATAATAATAATAATTATTATTATTATTATTATTATTATTATTATTATTATTTCTATATAACAGTCTTTATTCATGCTATCCATTATAACGCCAGTATGGATGTCTGTAACAGTCTTTATTCAAGTTATTCATTATTATGTCACTACAGATGTATATAAATAGAGGATCTTAAATGGGTAATGATGTAATATTGAATTTATGAAACGAGTTGAACAATGACCAGCTTTTGCAAGCTTTGGCGAACACATGCTGGACATCATTCATCGAGTTTCATAAATTTAATATTAACTCTTTACCCATCTGAGATTCTTTTTATCACATTGTTTTTATTTCAGTGGAAATAATTTAGGTAGAAGGAAGTGCGAATAATTTCATTCTGACAGACGATGCACCTTTCATTTGTTATACATAAAATATAGTCCCAAGCAAACTCGAACTAGTAAATGTAGATTGTATGCTTTTACAAACTTTAAATCAAAGTAACAAAGCCCCCGTCCCAATAAATAGAACATTTAATAACGACAAAGTCATTTTTCAAAACAGAATGAGCAATGCGACTAGATGCCACATTGTTGGAAACGGTACACAGTAAACCTAGAATACATGTTTACTCTAAACAAAACTTTCAAAACTAAACATTACATTGTTCCGATTTCCATGTGAAATAGGAATAATGAATGTGGAAATTCCCACATTTACTACATTGCATTTGTTACCGAATATTTACAGTATTTGATTGGAACAATAGACGGCACATCAGACGTGCACAAATTTCCTTTAGAGTCGGATTTGCATCCCATATATACTGCGTAAAGAAGCTGTGGTTGGATTAAGTTCTGTCGTTAGGAGACCCATTTATGTCTAACTGCTACTGTGAACAGATGTGAGTTTATTTACATCTGTAAGTTAACATTTAAACCACTTTTGTAAATATATAGTGGAATCTATATCTATGTTACAGATGTAAAGCCCCTAAATCTACCACGCCATCAAATAAGCATTGCCCTTAGTTTACTTTTATTGTTGTTCTTGTAGTTTTACGCCATTTTTCTCAATATAATATTGTTATACATGACATAAAAACACACCAGGGGATAACATATCCGTATCCAAACAAACGAGATAATCTTTCCTCAATTTCCTTTCGCGAGTCGAGTTCAAATATGGCCGTCAAAATAGTTCATTTAAAAAAAAAACATTCCAGAAGGCGGGTTTAAAAATGTTTTCTCACGATCCCAGTCAATCACTAAAGAAGATCCTGCACATTAATATCATGTGTTTTTTTTTTTTTTTGACCAATCAGAATCACATGATATTTTGACACGTGGTAATATCACAAATATAAAACTGCTCACACTAAAGGAAAACTGTACCGACTGTATGATAGCAGACTTTATTCAAGTTATCCATTATAACTTCAGTATGGATGTCTATAACAGTCTTTATTCATGCTATTCATTATAACGTCAGTATGGATGTCTATAGTAATCTGTATTCAAGCTATCTATTATAACGTAAAGCAGAGAGACTTTGGCTCGTAAAGCAGAGATGCTTTGGCTTTCTACCAGATTCACTATTCATAAATAAATCTATGAAGCTGCTAAGATGAACGTCACAAACATAGTCCATTTAGCCAAATTGCCCCACTAGAGTACTAAGATCACGGAAAGTTCCAGCTGCAAAGAGCTCTTCGAAATAAATTAGAATTTGATGTCAAGGAACAAATGTACACCACTTCCAACTACTTTCTCTCCAGTAGACCTTCCGGACCTATTTGCCAATTTGTTCCGTGACAAAGTACAAAGCATCAGAGATACATTGACAACACAATTTCAATTGACTCGTCGTCCCCATACAGTTACGATACATAATTTCAGCGAGAACCATTAGGAGCATTTGAACCTGTCTCAATGGATTTAGTACGGAAAATCGTGATGTAGAAGGCACCAAAGTTATGTGAACTTGATCCAATTCCAACATCACTGCTGCTTGAGTGCTTAGACCCAATAGTCCTTCACTAACTGATGCTATTAATATCTCTCTCTTTCTCATATGGGGAATTCCCTTCATTTTTCAAAACTGCCATAGCAGTAAAATTACAGTCCTCATCCCCCCTGATTTGTCTGCAGTATTTGACACAATAGACCATGATATATTACTTCGCCGTCTTCAGCATGTATTTGGAATTCACAATACAACCTTACAGTGGTTAAAATCTTACTTAGTCAACAGGACACAAATTGTATCTGCAAATGGAATACACTCCCTCGCAGTTGATCTATGTTATTGTGTTCCACGGGGATCTGTTCGTGGACCTGTTCACTTCATTCTATACACTCAGCCGCTCTCAAGTGTCATAGATCATCACCCAGTGTCTCACCAATTGTACGCTGATATACAATTCTAGCCAACCGATTGAAGTTGATGCTATCATCCAAGGAGTGGAGAGGTGCATTTCTGATGTGAAATCATGGATGACATGTAACAAGCTGCAGATGAATGATGATAAAACCGAGGCCATTCTGATAACAACACAAAGACTTTCTCATTCACATCCTTTACCTCAAACAATAAATATCAATAACACCAACATTACATTCACACAGTCAGTATGAATCCTAGGTGTTACTCTAGACAGTACTCTCACATTGCACCAACATGTCATGAACATATGCAAGGCTGCATATCTTGAGCTGAGACGCATCAGCTCCATTCACACATATCTTTCAGTTGATGTCACTAAAACACTTGTGTGTTCATTAGTACTTTCAAGACTGGACTATTGTAATTCAATTATGTCTGGTTCGTCTCAATATCTACTCCAGACATTTTCAAAAAGTTAAAAACACTGCTGCTCTGATTATCTTAAGAGTACCACGATCTGAGCACACTTTCCCACTGCTCTGTATCATACACTGGCTATCCATTCGATCCTGAATCAAACACAAAATTTGTTCTCTGTGCTGCGTTTCACTGACGGAATCCAGTCCATAATACCTATCCGACCTCACCAGCAAGATACTTACGCTCCTCTTCTTAAACTCGCATACTCATTATTCCCACTATGAAAACGAATTCATATGGGCAACGTTTTTTTTCAAACCAGGGCATAGCAGCGGGGAATGAAATGTCCACTGAAATTAGACACAAAGACACAGTGATCCCTTTCACAATTGCTCTTAAAACTCACCTTTTTCGACTGCAAGAGCAAACGTAAAGACCTAATAATGTTTCCTACCTTAAATATTTTCAGCATATTTTGTTTTCCAATTTCATGGTGTTGTTTTTAGTTTTTTGTTTCTATTCTTATCATTATAGATTTTGTAAAGCTCATAGAGCTTCTAAAGATTGGGCATTATACAAAGTCCTCATTAATATTATTATAATGTCAGTATGATTGTCTATAGCAGTCTTTTTTTCTATCCGTTATAAAGTCAGTATGGATCTTTAAATTAGTCTGTATTCACCCTATCCATTATAACGTCAGTATGGATGTCTATAGCAGTATTTATTCAATGTATCCATTATAACGTAATTGGATTACACCTGCTGATTACGTTTTTTTCCAAGTTTCTGAAAACAGTTGCTAATTGTGATTAGTTGGTGCACATTTTTATCGTGAAGTAAACATAAATCTGACTTAGTATGCTTGAAAGATAAAAAAATCCCATGTATATAAATATATTAACACTCATGCTATTTTTAGACATAGTATGTGCGGTGCATGGGATAGATTTGTGGTCCAGTTATAAATATCTCCAACATTGTAAAATTAAAGTTCATGAGAATAAGAAATAAATTAAAAGTTTTATTCCCCCCTTTAGGTACCATTACAGAAGTAACAAAAAGAAGTATAAAATGATGAATCTTTTAGAATAAGAAATAATTTCTTTTTACGACAAAAAAGAAGCAATTTATTAGTAAGTGTACGTTATGATGCCAACTCTTATTCCCACTGCTATCAACGTAATTTTTAAATATTGCAGTGACATAGGGTGGGGCGATGTGTTTGCCCTTTTTGATTCCCCACTAAATTCTTTTTTTATCTGCCAGACCATCAAATAAAGAAATCTGAAAATATTTTATGTATGTGTCTCTTGAATTAATGATTTAAGAAAACAAAACAAATCATATGAAATTATATTACTTCGACAATGACTCCAGTATCTTGCAATCTTTCTGAATCAGAAAAGAACGAATACTATCATCAGTTGTGAGCTGTTATATCTCGCTGACTTTTCTATTGAAGATGGCAAATTCGTTTTTTCTCTGAAAAACTTGAATAATATGGATTTATTTTAGAATTTAATTCGCATTTGTTTCTCCCTTTTCAGGGACTTTACTTTTTGGGTGGAAACCCTAATGGAAAGAGCCCTGGCTTGCCAGGATTGGTGTGATGCAAAGGCGGTCAACTGGGCCCAGAAACTTCAAACACGTCTTGACAGTGTCAAGGGTCAGCCTTTTTTTATATATCTTGAATTATAAAGGGGTCAGACAACCAGAAACATATAATTGGTTCTTTCATGAATGAGACATAACAAATACAATAAAACAGAATGTTGTCACAGTATTAACACAATAATCAGACGATGATATTGCTAATTTGTCAGACTTTTTTGATAATTATATATTAATTAATTATCTTCTTCTTCGAATATTATTTTTATATATTAAATGTCACAATTTACCAAACACTTATCACAAGGACTATACCGTTTTCAATCTTAAAACAAACACAACAATTATTGTGCAAGAAAAGTTATGATTATTCAACTTGCAAATTAGAAGTAAAAAATAATACATTAATTTTTACTTCAGAATACCCAGCTATGTCGAGAGCATTTGGACCTTTCTTGGATGCGGTTGCCAAGCAACGGTCAGATTTTGAAATTGACACCATTATTTGCTTGAATGTTGGCACGGACCTACTGCGGTAAGTACGTATGGTAATAAGTCGGCTAGTTGACGTAATACTTGTTTATGTAAGTTAACATTTGTCCACTATCATCTAACATACAGAGAAGCCGTTTGTTTCAACGTGCACATTGATCTGGCTTGTGAATCCGGTAAAGCTTGGACATAAGTGAGATCAATTTACTTATTCCTTATTCATGATTCAATCAGAAATAAGTAATCATTTCAATAAGAAATAAGTGACCAGTTACACATTCCCGATACAAAGGTTTTGCCATAGAGTTGTTCATTTATTTCTTATTCCAGATTCAATAAGGAATATACTTACTTATTCTAGATTCAAAAATGTTACATAAAATATTTACTCTTAAGGGCATTTGTAGCTAGTGGTCCACGTAGACCCTTATACTATGTTGAGACGAAACAATTAGTCGAACTACATTTTAGAAACACGAGACTCAGTGTTCTTTTGGTATCAGCTTTTTTTAAAGAGGTTGGTGGGTGGGCCACCATAATTAAGTTTCGGGGTGGGGTCCGAATTTATTATTTACACTGCTGCTGAGATGATGCTGACTTCAACGCTAGAAAGAAAAAGAGTTTCTAAAAAAATTACATTAATCATTTTATATATTTCGTACCAATATATATGCTTAACCTACTACCAAAAAGTATTGATGAAGTTCGTCGAGAAGAAACAGGGAAATCGGTGTTCTTATGGATATAGGCGATATTAAACCCGTACAGTGTAGATTGAAATTTGCAATGCGTAAACTCCTACTTAAAGATATTGTTTTCAACTCCTGTTTGATACGTCTAGTTAGAGGTCTGTTCCAATATACAATTATTTTTTAATAAAAAAAAATCAGAATTAATTCGTCCAGTCGATTCGAGAAATAAGGGACCATGGTGTATGGGGGAGACAATACAGCTGTAAGGGGACTAAAGGGGAATAAATCTTACGTATACATGTAGGTCGTAACACGCCTTCCTTAAAGAATGTTGACCACCGTTTGAAATTTATCTTAAAGCATATTTTGACTCACATGGCATCATGGTGACATTGTGCTATCCACATCATTATTACCATGGTATTATCCACATCATCAATACCATGGTACTATCCACATCATCAATACCATGATACTATCCACATCATTAATACCATGATACTATCCACATCATTAATACCATGATACTATCCACATCATTAATACCATGATACTATCCACATCATTAATACCATGATACTATCCACATCATTAATACCATGATACTATCCACATCATTAATACCACGATACTATCCACATCATTAATACCATGATACTATCCATATCATTAATACCATGATACTATCCACATCATTAATACCATGATACTCTCCACATGATTAATGATATGGTACTATCCATATTATTAGTGTCATGGTATTATTCACATCATTAATACCTAGGGCTATCCAAATCATCAATACACAGTTATTTCTCACATCATTAATACCAAGGGCTATCCAAATCATCAATACACAGTTATTTCTCACATCATTAATACCAAGGGCTATCCAAATCATCAATACATAGATATTTCTCACATCATTAATACCAAGGGCTATCCAAATCATCAATACATAGATATTTCTCACATCATTAATACCAAGGGCTATCCAAATCATCAATACATAGATATTTCTCACATCAATAATACCAAGGGCTATCCAAATCATCAATATCCAGGTATTATTCACATGATTAATACCAAGGACTATGTTCAACCGTTCCGGTGGCCTAGTGGTTAGAGCGTCCTCTGCGGAAGCAGGAGGTCGTGGGTTCGATCCCTGGCCGATTCATACACAAATGGTGTATCATGGTGTGATTCATACACAAATGGTACTATCAGCTGTCTCGCTTCGCGCTCAGCATTAGGAGGTTAGTGTAAGGACTAGTCGGCCTGGTGTCAGGATAATGTGACTACATGTTTGCTGCATGATGTCCAGTGTTATACATCACTATAAATTGCCTCACTGGAGACATCGTAGCGATATGACTGAAAAATTGTTAAAGATACGTTAAAATCCTAACCAACCAAACAAACAAACCAAGGGCTATGCAAAACATCAATACCGAGGTATTATTCACATCATTAATGCCAACGGCTATCCAAATCATGAATACACACGTATTATTCACATCATTAATACCAATTGAAGGACTATCCAAATCATCAATACACAGATATTTATTACATCATTAATACCAAGGACTATCCAAATCATCAATACCCAGGTAGTAATGGTACTATTTGCATTATTTGTTTTATGGTACTGTCAACATACATAATTAATACCATAGTGCTATCAAAATCATCAATACCCAGGTATTGTATTATTCTCATCATTAATAACATGGTACTATCCACATTATTTGCGTGATGGTACTATCCACACGATTATTACCATTGCACTGTTTTCATGATTAATACCATAGTGCTATCAAAATCATCAATACTCGGGTAGTATCCACATCATTAATACCATGGTACTATCCACATCATTAATACCATGGTACTATCCACATCATTAACTCATAATAAAAAGATGAATCCTCTTTTGCCTGCCTCAGATTCTCACAACGTTTTGAGAAGGACGAGATGTTGATCATTTTGAGAAAATGTCAGCAAAGTACTCAAGATACATACATAGAGTCATACAGACGGGCTGAAACCTGCTGGAAGGTGAGACTTTCACAAATTTACAGAATAAAGTTTGTTTGTATATGCCACGCAAGAGTATTAAAACCACTCTTTGTTATTATTGTTGATCGTG
Source organism: Unio pictorum (assembly GCA_030141615.1). Classification (NCBI taxonomy): domain Eukaryota; kingdom Metazoa; phylum Mollusca; class Bivalvia; order Unionida; family Unionidae; genus Unio; species Unio pictorum. Next base: position 24,452,120 of record JARLTB010000042.1, read on the forward strand.
TAATTTGATGTATGTGAAATAAGATACAGAATACACACGCACGCACACACACACACACACACACATACACACACACACACACACACACACACACACACACACACACACACACACACACACAAACACACACAGGTCTACTATTGGCGCTCGTAGTTCTTCAATCATGATATTCAAACACTTAACCTGCAACATGATTGGTATCTTGCATATTTTTCTTCATCTCAAACAATATTATTTAATACCAATAGGTTGATTACTTTTACTTTGTAGATAATTATTCAATATCAAGAGATTAATTACTTTTACTTGGTAGATAATTATTTAATATCAAGAGATTGATTACTTTTACTTGGTAGATAATTATTTAATGCCAAGAGATTGATTACATTTTGGTAGATAATTATTCAATACCAAGAGGTTGATTACTTTTACTTGGTATATAATTATTCAATGCCGAGAGGTTGATTACTTTTATTTGGTAGATAACTTTTTAATATCAAGAGGTTGATGACGTTTACTTGGTAGATAATTATTTAATACCAAGAGGTTGATTACTTTTACTTGGTATATAATTATTTAATACCAAGAGATTGATTACTTTTATTTGGTAGATAACTTTTTAATATCAAGAGATTGATTACTTTTTGGTAGATAATTATTTAATTCCAAGAGGTTGATTACTTTTACTTGGTAGATAATTATTCAATATCAAGAGATTGATTACTTTTACTTGGTAGATAATTATTCAATATCAAGAGATTGATTAATTTTACTTGGTAGATAACTATTTAATATCAAGAGGTTGATGACTATTACTTGATATGGGCAGCGTTTCTTTTTCTCTGTATTTGTTGTTATAAGTGTAATGAGTAGAGGAGTTGTTATGCTCCTTCCATCTTAATAATAGACGTGCACTTTGACACAGATCTATAAGGACTCCCTGCTGCGTCTAAAGTCATTCCTTGGGAGCAAGGGGGTTCAAGCTACTTACTTAAAACTTATCCACCGTGCGATAGCCAGGGACGCCGCCAAAGTGTTAGTAAGAGCTTTGGAAATAGAGCAGGCATTGAGGATCAACATGACCACAGTAAGTCGTTCACCATCTTAACTGCACAGTGTTAAGACCCTTTGGTCTTAAACTATAAAACACAAAGAAACAAAACCAACACGTTAAGTAACACCCCAAATAATTTTTTTCTTAAGTTACAAAGTGAAAATTTAAGAACGCACATTATTGTGAATTAAATTTTAAATAATCCTAAATGTCCAATTAAAGGTCGACAGGTATAAAATGTTCAGAATGAACATAGTTGGATCTAAAATTATCTAATGCACAAAGCTGATGCATCCAAAATTTTGCTGAATGAATTCCTAATAAATCCAAAATAATGTATTCATCCTCCAAAACCAATGACCACTTAATAATTCCGATGAATAATTTGAGTAAATTTTATTTGAACGCAAAAAATGCAAAGACTGATAATAAAACGGGAAATGAATAATTTATTATCAATCCCTTCTGATACAGAATTCAATGCAAGACAAAATATAATGTTATTCGGAAAACCCCACTTACCCGTAAATAAAGTCAGGTCTTTAGCTCAAATTCAATTAAACATATGACAAAACCTCAGGTTGGCAGTACTTCCACAACCTTGAATCACGACACAAGTTAAGAATAAAATATAAAGATACATAACAATAATGTCTATTTGAGTTATGTGCATGGCTGATAGGAGTTGTTTGAATCTGGGAGTTACGTGTTAGTATTTATCTGATCTCTTACGTCTAGATGAATTACGTTCACAGTTGTGTAGTATCATAAATAATATCGCATTTGTTACCAATAGACACAAAATCTTTCACTTAAACGTAATACCTAATCAACAAACAATATACTATTGCCGTTTCTTTGCATTCGTTTGTATCATGCTCAGATTCTGAGAGGAGCTTTAACTTCTCTTCTTAATCATTGTTTTTGTCTTTAGCAAATGACATTTGCTCGAAGCCTTCGTTATCGGCTTAGATCAATCTGTATATATGGAAAACTATTTAGTGTTTGAGTCTGTACGAATGAAATCATGAGCACACCACGTCGAACCAGCTCCAGTCGGCTATCTTTGTGTCCCCAGACAAGACATTTTATTTAAGTTATATCGACACAATTATCTTTTAAATAAATTTTTAAAGAGCCAAAAGATTAAATAATCTTTTATATAATGACCTGTTTTTAAACATCTACTATCCATTAAATCATTATTTTTTTTCTTACCGATGCTTGTTCTTCGTCTCTAATAAAATACTACTAATTAAAAAAACCAAGTTGTTTCTAACATATTCTATCTATTACCGTATTTTCGTGTATTTCTATCTCAATTATTTTTTCTTCCATTATCGTCTGTTAGGTCTCTGTTTCACATGAATCTATAGTTAAACAAACAGCTGTGAAGAAAGTTCAATACTTGCTTAACACATGGAAATCGCAGTTCTCTCAGCATAGCAACCGTTTCTCTACTTCGCTGACAGAGAGCACTGGGTAAGAATGCCAATACTGGTTGATAACTAAACTCTATCAGTTGTTCAGATAAGATTTATGTTTTTGAGCTTTTTACTGATCAGACCGGAGGGGTTGGGAGCATGAGTATTATTTTTAGATCTCCAAACTGAAATAATTATGTCCTTTATTCTTATGTAAATTTAAGAAATTTCAATTTATCTCTAAGAAGAGCGAAAAACTTGGATTTGTCATTTAACGGACTTTTGCTTTTACGTACTCTTATTTATTGTATTCTCGCGTATTTGAACATTCTTTTACAACTTAAGAACCCAAAGAAAATTATATATATTTTTTTTAAATTCTGCACTGAGAGTAAATCCTATTTTAAGAGACATGCTTTCAATATTCTTGTATGTATTTCAAGTTTTTTGCTTTTCATGAACGCGTTGGATTTTTTTTTTCTCATAAGGCAGTTTGAATATTTCGTAGCACTTCATTTGAGTTTTCTATTTATATTTTGTCTTTTTGTTTTGCTATGCTGTTTTTATGTCTCGTCTCGTTTATTATGTTGAGTCTTTAACATCTTTAAATTCTCTTGCATACAAAACTGATATGCTAACCATATTCGAGATCAATTTATTTCAGTTCAGAATTGAAAAAAATAGAGCAGTATTTTCCACTAACATTTAGAACACACATTTTATAAATCTTACACAAAAGCAAACCAATAATATTTGTCCACACATTTTTAACATCGTGTCATTGCTGGATCGTACAGTTATTTAATTTTAAAGTGCCATGAAACCTAAGATTTTACTCTCTCAGTGTTATCAGTTTTGTTTCGCAACAATATTGTGTAAACAAGAGAACTGTTGTATTATACCGTTTTTTTTTCTCAAAGTTTATTACTGTTATGTGAAAAACAGAGATTTTGTATGCATCCAATCTTCGATTTCTGTGCTATTAAAGACTACTTGCTACGAAACGTAATTTTAATATCTATTAGATGACGATGATGATGATGATATGATGTTGATGATTATTGTTATCATTATTGTTTATATTATTTATTTATTATTCATATTATTCATATTATTCATATTATTATTGCAGCAACCCTTATTTTGAGACCTATTAGATGATGATGATGATGATGATGATGATGATGATGATGATGATGATGATGATGATATGATGATGATTGTTCTCATTATTATTATTATTATTATTATTATTATTATTATTATTGCAGCAACCCTTATTTTGAGACCTTCAAGAGAATGATCGGTATTGATACACACGATGTAGTCAACAAACTCTTTGAGCACAGCTTGGAAACATGCAAAATTACAATGTTCAGTGTAAGAATAATTCATAGCATTATTAACAACATCTGAGCACCAAGTTTTATTTAATCGTGTACTCATCTCTAAATTACAATTAATATATTGTCGTTGATTAAAAGAATATTATTTTTCTTCTTTATCGTTCTTACAAACCGACTTTAAACATTTAACGCTTTGTCCAGCTAAACTGGCCGTTCTTGTATTATTTGGAATTGTTCGAAAATACTAAGACGATGCTAAACATCTTTAAACACGAAGATCTAATTTGCTTGAAATTATTTAATTTTAATTTTCATGTACATAACGATTTGTTTTACTTACAGTTGATAGGTTTTAAATATAAGGAAGGCCAAGATAAGCTCAATAATTTGCAATATTTTTACCATGTATGATATAAATGAAAAAAGGGCTCAATAGAATGAATAATTTGCATACATTGTTAATAGTAACCGATTGTACGTAAAATTTAACAAACTTGTATAAATTCGATTGCAGGATAATACATGCTGGAGTGCAGAATTTAAGACGAGTTGGGAACTTTTGATTGATTTTTTTTACATGTTTTTTTTTTTACAGGTGAACATTGATGTTGGCATTGATTTAAGGACACTGCTTGGTTTTACACCAAAAGTCAGACATTTGGCAGCTGAAAGAAACAAAGGAAAAAAGTCATATTTTGGTATGTAAGAACCTAACGTTTATCTTAAAATGTGTTTGGGTACTAACGAAAATAATAAAACCCGCGTATGTAAACTTTATAAAGCTAAAACAAAAACTTTAAACAGAGGATGCAATATCATCTTTTTTTATTATATTGATTCCGTATGCCTTGATGTAAGTTAATAAAGAATACCGTCAGTACCATTCTCCTCAATTAATCAGTTACTGAATATAATTTCTTTAGTTTTTTCTTTATAAACTTATTTTGCGCATGTTGCTTTTGTTGACTGGGTGACAGGTAAGAACGTTGTAAAGACGTATATCAATAAGAATTTATAAACGCACAAGGACACGATGCATTATACATCTGGATAAACTCTCAAGGAAACAATGCATTATATATTGGTATAACACCAAAGGAAACAATGCAATATATTTTGGGATAAACACCAAAGGAAACAGTGTTTATTGGCATAAACTCCCAAGGAAACAATGCATTATATATTGGTATAACACTAAAGGAAACAATGCATTATATATTAGTATAACACCAAAGGAAACAATGCATTATATTTTGGGATAAATACCAAAGGAAACAGCGTTTATTGGCATAAACTCCCAAAGAAAGAATGCATTATATATTGGTGTTACACGCACAGGGGTATTCACTTGACCGAGCGGTGTCAAAACCCTGGCGCGAGTCACGCTGGAAGTCATATGTTTTCCCCAAATTTCCAAAGACCTCCATACAACTTGCGTTGTAAAATGGAAAGAGAGACGTCTCTGCTATAATTAATAATCTTTGCTCTAATCAATTGGCGACCCGAGGAGACAACTTGCCCAAGAGTCCATTAACCGCACCTTAGCATGGTTTTTCTTCTTTATCATCCTAATTCCGTACCGCAGCTTGTCATGCCATAGAAATTACACTAGTATTCCCTTACTAACTGGGAAATATTTAACTGCGCGACCCTAGGCCAGTCAATCCTCATAATTTCCGGCGTATCACGCTCATATACATACGCCCATTTTCCACTATGGACACATAAACGGTACCTACTAAATTCCAACTTATTGATTCCATTATATTCCTCCCCATAAATACTGCCATTTCAATCACATCACTTTTATACACCGCGGAATTTTAATATGGACTATGTTACTTCAGCCAGGGACAGTCATTCGGCTTGTACCCAAATTCACTACTAACGACACCAGCATGGTTCAAATTCACTAACACTCGGCTCTGTGATGTTTACTCCTACTAACTGGCTAACTATTTCGGGCTAGTAATGTTTCCATGGCACCGAAGACCAAATACTCGCACAAATTAAAAACGGGATGCTGTCAAATACACATACTCCAAATTTATTACATTGGTATAACGCCAAAGGAAACAATGTATTATATATTAGTATAACACCAAAGGAAACAATGCATTATATTTTGGGATAAACACCAAAGGAAACAGCGTTTATTGGCATAAACACTCAAAGGAAACAATGCATTATATATTGGTATAACACCAAAGGAAACAATGCATTATATATTAGTATAACACCAAAGGAAACAATGCATTATATTTTGGGATAAACACCAATGGAAACAGCGTTTATTGGCATAAACTCATAAGGAAACAATGCATTATATATTGGTATAACACCAAAGGAAACAATGCATTATATATTGGTAAAAACTACCAAGGAATCAATGCATAAACTGATAATAAAAACGCCAAAAGGAAATAATACTACAAGCCAGTGGTCTTTACTTGACCAAGCGGTTGTCAAACCCTGTCAAACATTATCGCTAGAAGTCATACGTTTACCCCAAATTTCCATAGACTTCCATGCAACGTAAGTTGTACATTAGAAAGCCCGACGATGTGTCCGTTCTATACATAATTTTTACTCTAATCAGTGCAAGACCACATATCTCTAGCCTGCCAAATATCTATAAATCACACATCTGCATGGTTTCGCTTAATCAGGTTTCCGTACCGTCAGCAGTTAACGCCGTAGAAACTATACAACTCTCCCCATAACAAGGAACTATTTTAACTCCGATACCTTAGGTCAGTCAAAATATGCTTTCCAGGCACATTTCTCCAATATAACTGCATCAATTTGCCTCCATGGCAACGCGACATAAACGGTATCTGCAGAGTCCTTTCTTATTTATTCCTTTGCGTAATTTACCGGTTTTTTTCTACCGTAAATACTGCCACTGCAGTCCCACCACCGATGTACACCACTAAATTTTAATATGGACTACGTTACGACAGGGACATTCTATTCCGTTTTGGCATGACTTCACTACTAGTCAACTATGGCATCATGGAAACTCACTAACACTTTACTAGGTGACGGTTGCTCATAGTACTTGGCTAATTATTTCGGATTTAGGATATTTCCATTGTACCGAATTCTAACAATCAGACAAATAATCACACAAATCTAAAAATTCCTTAAAACGGGACGCTATCAAATGCGCATGCTCCAACTTTATTACTATATATATATATATATATATATATATATATATATATATATATATATATATATATATATATATATATATATATATATACCCAAGCAAAATATATTGTATATTAATATAATTACCCAAGTAAAAATACATGATATGTTAGTAAAAACACCCCAGGAAATAATATACTTAATATATTAGTATAAGCACCGGAAGAAAAAATACATATATTAGTATAAGTACCCAATGAAAAATACATTTAATGTAAATATATATACCCAAGTAAAACCTTTACTTTCTTCAGATATTTTAACGCCCGCCAAGAGACTAGTGGTTGTTGTACGTGATCATTCAGCGAGGGGAAAACACGAGATAACCATCAGGAAAGGTAATTTTCTTCCTCTTTCAGTATGAAATTATAAAATTAGTCTATAAAATGAATATATCCTTATTACAACAAAGATCGTTCAAGGATGGACTAGAATGAGGCCAGCATACAGGTAGAGTAATTTCTTAATTTTACCAATTGCAAAATAGGCAACTATTATTTGCAAGCGAAATCGTTATCCTTCATTCACACAAGGTTTCATGAGCAACGTTATGCAAATTGTCTTTGTGAATTGATTGAAGATTGTACGGTTACCAGGTGGTATTCATTTTATTCTACGCCTCAGTCATGCATTCTGAAGCCATTAAGTGAAATGTGTTAGGATACACGCTTGTAGCATAGAGCGTACTTATTCAGTCCAATATCGTGTATGATTATATCCTTTAGAAAATGGTCAAAACCAAGCACGCAGTAAAATTGTTTTTAACTGGTTTCCTGGTGAGTACTTATCATGATTTACGTTAAGAACGAATCAAAACAAATTTAAATATACTTTTTAAGTACTGCTAATAAAAGAGTCAAATGAATAAAAAGTGATGTTATATGTACTTGTACACATCGAAAACGATCTATATTGCATTTTTGCCATGTATTGATATAAATTATTTGTATGTCAACAGGAATGCTGATCCAGCAATTAACTGAAGCAAACGAACTTGGACTGGCTCTCGGGTGCTTCAGAAGCCTTTTTCCTTTCAAGGAAATCAAAGGTGGGTTTTTCCCCGTCATGTGTGTGAACCCTGAATCTCGACATGTTCCTAAGAATAGTTCGAGACAACGTTAAAACTAAACAAAACACTTTTCCTAAATACATTTTAGAATATATCTAGGGAGAGGATGCTTTTTCAAACAGTGCATAAGTATGATGTAAAGGAACATCGTGAGAGAAGGGGGGGGGGAGGGTTTAAGGGAGAGAAATTAATTTGTTCTTTCATATCATAGGTCTCTAAATTGAAATGTTTATTTATGAATAAATGAAGCAACTTTCATCAGCGATTGTTTGGGGGCTTTTTGGGTGTGTGGGTTTGTTGTTTCTTTGTATTTTGTCTTCGTTGTCCATGCAGATTCTAGTACCAACGATTTAATGCATATTCGTAACAAACTCATTTGAGAATGTTAGCAAACTTGATAAGTTTAATGCAATGGAAAGACAATGAAAACTTTGTCACATTAATCAAACACAGAAACCTGTCTCTTTTGCAGATTATAAGCCAAAGAGTCTAGGTTGTTACATTTTCGCCTGTATGTTGTATCAAATGGTAAATTGTCCTATGAACACATATTTGCCATTTTTGGCAAATTAAGATCATGGAGACAATACAAAAGACATATATTGCTTAATCTATATTACAACACAAACTTATTTTATAAATCTTGTATTGATGTATATTTCAAATATTTTATTCTCAGATTTAAAGAGTTTTTTTGACCATGACACTCCCTACGTAATAAGCAGGAGAATTCGTCTGTTGTAATCTAGTATGTCCGCTAATGGGACGTGTATCATTATATGAAAGGGTCTATAAAGACATTATAATTGACTCCTTCATCGGCTTTATATCATCTCCATTTGAATAATTACATGCATAACATAAACAAATACAAACTACTTGGTGATAGGGATAAATCTTTGATTGAAGATATTACATTTATTGATTTTATGCAACTCTCAATATGATAAAATTGTCTTTTGACTGGTATCATCTGCAATAATGGAGAAAAAATAACATTTATGTGTTTTATATCGTTAATAAGTTCAGTGACACTGTCAATCTTGCTGAAGTATTTTGGCCATTCATTCAGCAATGAAAGAAAAATCGTTTGATTTGTTACAGAAGAGAAACCGTGCTGTGATGCTAAGCGTCTTTCATGATTGAGTGTACGGCAAAAGATTTGGAAATTGTTATGGGCAGTAATGAATTAAGCTTAATATTTTAACAAGGAAAGCAATTTTCACGTGTTCAATTATGTTGTCAAAAAGGATCGTTCGAAAAAGTTCATTCGTTTGGATACATTTGAGTTATAATATGTTTTGTCTATTGAGTCAGTCATAATTCTGATACTCAGGGTCTTAACGGAATGTCAAGTCACCTACCCATGTCACGTTGTGAGTGAAAGGGTTTATTCGTGTCGAACAAGAAAGAAAACTCGTACGATCATATCTCCTTTTATGCGACGTAATGAAACCAAAACAGGTATATATTAAGTGGAAGGTGATGAATGGAGAGACTCAGTTTCAATTTGTCACTTGTCATGAATGAAACTATTATATGCTTTTATTTACTGTATCAGTTATGAAAAGAAGCCTTGATTGATGACACTAAGAGAGACCACGAAGAAATATGTTTATGTTAAAGGAATAATAAACACATAATTTTTATTATGAAAGAAAGATCAGAAAGAATTAGAGATATTACAGTTATCAGCTCATTAGACAATGTTCGGTTTGTTAAACATTTGATTATCAAACAGTGTTAATGCTTGCAAAAGGTAACGATAATTTTTACAATAATTAAGAAAGACTAACTATATATATATATATATATATATATATATATATATATATATATATATATATATATATATATATATATATATATATATATATATATATATATAATTATAAAAAAGTAGCTGATGTTTGCAATAAGTAAGAATTATCACAGAGTAACAGTAATACGTTTTGGAATAACATTATTAGTCTTTGCAATAACAGTATTAGTCTTTGCAATAACAGTATTAGATTTGCAATAACATTAATGCTTTTTGCAATAACAGTATTAGTATTTTCAATATCAGTATTAGTCTTTGCAATAAGTTATCAAGCAGTATTAATCTTTTATTATAGCATAATGACTTTCCAAAGTTGATTATCTTTGCAAAGCCTAAGTATCTAACGTAGCATCTTAAGTGACAATTTACTGAGGTTTCTGACATTTACCAATTTACCAACCTTTAAAGTATAACACCACTGCCGTTACTTAGTAATTCTGGTGTCAAATTGATGCTTGAAGAAAAACGTACGTTTTGATTTAGATAACATTAATGCAGTCTTTTTGATCTAAGGGTTTTAGTGCAGAATGCTAATAATTTGTCTCATACATAGAAGGAAAAGTCAAGGAATCCGTTTTCGTCCAGATATTGAGCACATGGTTGACTACATTACAAGTAGCACACGTTAGACGTTATAATTTACACGTTATAATTTACCTGTAACGTCACAGTGAAGCGGACATACATCTACAGGTGTTTACACTTCGTTTTTTGTTTTTATTGCAACCAAGTACTGAATAAACTGCTGAAGTTCTAGAAAGGGTCCGCTCTTTCTCAAATGTGTACGTTATATTATCCAGTTTTGCTAAGTATTATTTTCAAGGGTTTTGTAATATAAAAATTTTACTCTGTAACTTAGAGAATAAAATGGTGATCTTTTGAAGCAGGTCGAGACTAATAGATGAGATATTTTGCAATAAAAATTCAAACTGAATTAGTTTTTTCAATCTCTCATTTCAAAATAAAACACTTCGTTCAGAAATCGTAATGTTTAGCATATATTTCTTTATTCATACATTAAAGGATTTCTAAAACTCTACACTAACTAGTGTTACGGCTATTGGATTTAAATTTATTTATTTTTTTAATTATTAAGTCCAAATTTGTCATTTAGGGTTTATTATTCATTAAATGGGAAATTTTTCTAGAAAATTCAGTTGACCTGTACTTTACTGATAAACAGGCTGACCTTGGCTTGGATACTTCTTTATTTGACCTTGTTTTGGACATTGTCAACAGGTCTTCAATTCCATTGGTTGGTTTCGGGGACAACATTTTATTAGTGGCTGATTTTTCCTTCTGGTTCATTCTATCTCTACGTGACTTGAAGAAGGTACTTTTTCCATGACCTTCCAGACTCACATGATTTCTCTTGTTTACGAGGGAATTACAATATATATAGCTGTGTTTTAGAAGCTAACTTTAGTAGAATTATTGGGCTGTAAGTTATTGGTTGTGTATTTATGTTTGAGTGTTAATATTATTCTGGACTTGTATCAATTCGTTGGAAAAGAAGAATTATTCTATTTATCTGGAAAAGGACATATGTTTATGATATTCATTTGGATGATTAAAAACAAGAACTGTACCACGTGACATTGTCAGCCATTTTGGATTACATCGTCAAGATTCGAACCTGGAACTATTAGAACATTTATTTATTAGGACTTGCAATTCCATTAGTGGATTGTTTTAGTGAATTCTATATTGGATTAATGTTGGATTTGATTCTCTAAAACTGTAAGTTTATTTATTTTATGAAAATAATTGTACTTAATAAATTCATTGTTAAAGTTATACAAGCTTGTTAGTTTTCACTCTTTCTGTGTTGCTGCTTATTCGAGCCTAAGCACGTAACACTAGGCAATCATGAAAAAAGTTTTCGATAAGTTTCAATTTCTTATGTAAACAAATACATGTATCGTACATGAATCGGCATCACTGAAATTTGTTTTAAAAAAATTGATTTAAAAAATAATAATTCTGTGAATAAATATGTACTAAAAGGCGATAAGGTTTGTATCTTTGGTGCATTTCTTCGTTCAAATTAAAGATTCGTTCTGGGTTTGATCACTTATTTTACATTTAATGTCCTGACAATGCCTTGTGTTTCCATAAGGCATGTCTGTTTTGGTATTGACCAAATCATTATATACATATTTGTAATTCTTATGTGTACAGAGTACGCTTGTTTGCTGAAATGACATTTGTAAAGGTGTTTGCTCTGTTCACATAATAATTTGCTTGTGATTTCCAGTGGCTAGTTATGTTTGAAATAACTGAGAAATATTTAGTGAAATCATTGGTGGAAGCCTGTTGACGCAATACGTCAAAATGTAATAATGGTATGTGATTATCATGACGATGTAGGACACATGTTGTTCTATTTTGTATAGGTTGGAAAGTTACTAACATTAACAAAAGTCAGAATATCCTGATACAAGTTATTCTTCCACTGACGAGGGCTCCTTTTTAACAAATTGATGGATACTTAAATGTATTACTAATACATGTAATAATCTGTCTCCTTATTTTATCATCTGGATACCTGCCTCCACATTTTGTTAGAACCTGTTGTGTTACCATTCTGCCAAAGACATTCTTAATATGTAATCAGGCTTTTAATCTAGGAGATCTTCATTAATTGTAAAAATAATGGTGCACATGAGCTTTGCCCTAGACCACTGTCTGTAGCTTGGGTATTTATCCTTTCAATAATTATTATTTCATTTGAAATAACCATGCATGTCAGATTTTATTCATCACACGACTTACTCCCCAATTTTTACTCCTAGTTGTTTTAAATAAAACGCAAACACTGAAATAACTATTAAACGCATTTGGATGCTTCGAACATTACGACATTGGCTTATGTGACGTCATGGGATGATATTATATGTGTTCGTATGCAAAATGATGTGGGTTCTGGAAGCCTAACCAACACATAAGTCAGAATTAATATAGGTGTGTTGTGCTATCGTTCCGAAGTCCTAATTTAACGTGGACTGATCCATATTTTTAGCTCCCGGATTTGCTAAAATGTCGATGTCTGGCATACGTGTAATTATTAAGTGTTCAATTTGATTTGCACACAAACGCAACTTCTATTGGATGTGTACCGACTGTACCTACAAGCATTCTGTATTTTAAACGGTATACCATATAACCAGGCCTTCTAAACAATACCGACACATTATTTCAGATGCCGGTCAGTTAGTTCGTACATAAATTAGAAAAATGGTGGTGAGCATATCGTATGGTAAAATTACATTATTGCTGTCAATTGCATGATGCGTGATGCATGTTTTTATTATTATACGTTGAACGTTCTCCACGTTACTGAATGATTGCGGCTCCTTGCGAAAAGTATGAAATTTGTTTTATTGTATTGCTTTCAGTGTTTAAATATCAAACTGATAATATATATATATATATATATATATATATATATATATATATATATATATATATATATATATATATATATATATATATATAAGAAAACACTGATGTTCTTATCAATCAATCAATCAATGAGTTAATGAACAGAACTGGGTACTTAATTAAGAAAGTTAAATCACAGTTTCTTTGTTTGCATATTAAATTGTGTTCAGTCATGGGAAATAATCAATCAAACATGATTTTTAAAATTTGTTTTAATGACAATAAAATATATTATTGGAGTTAGTAGAACATTTTTTATATTTAAAGAAAGAAATGCTAAACGTCGAGCATCATGAGCCATTTACTTATTTAGAAATATATGTTATGTTAGATTTAACAATATTACATTTGGGGTAAAGCAATCAATGGTATTTAACACTCATCGAAACTGACTTCAAATTTATGACATTCAAATAAATTTCATTCATTATGAGTGGATTTAGTTGCTTGCATCAGTTAATCAAAATTGAAAATATGAATGCATAAGACGTACATATTACTTGATTTAAGATATAAGTATTGGGCTTTGAGGTAAGATTAATATTGATTCATGTCGCAGTTCATTGAAACTGACGGTTGATGTTCTCTTTCCACGATGGATCAACCAGGAAAAAAAGGTTTTAAAGCTGAAAAAAGGATAAATTTAATTAGAACACATGAGAGCACCTCTTTTAACATTTGCAAATGCACATATCATTCATTTCTTTTATTCATATGTATGTTTCGTTTTAGTCATAATATGTTTGTCATTTAAATGTTTTATTGTGATTACAATACGTATGACCTGTTTTACAGTCCACCAGCCAGCCAGGGTAGCATAGACATATGTATACATCTACACATCCATCCACAAATTGATACATACATACATACATACATACATACATACATACATACATACATACATACATACATACATACATACATACATACACGCGTTCTATCGTCCACACATGTACGTATATGCTAATGCACTTATGACCTGTTAATGTTATGTTTTGTAACATCATCTGCAGTGAATTTCATGTGGTTCTTAAGAGCACATTTGTTTCGTGTTTAGAATATGCTTTTCTTGGTAACTGTTATACTGTATATATATATATATATATATATATATATATATATATATATATATATATATATATATATATATATATATATATATATATATATATATATATATATATATATTGATGGCGTTAAAAAAATAAAAACGCTTGGTTTCCAGTGTGCAGCCGATTGCACACAACAAATTGTGTATGATGCTGATATTCTCTATCACAAACATGCATACATAAACACACCAAAAAGGACGTCTTTACCCCTTCTTCTAGTAGATGAATTAGCTGTCTCCCTATCTCAAATTGTGTGGCTATCCTACACACATTGATGTCACAACCTCTGCAAACTTCTCCATCATAGTACCGGACGGTCGGAATTATACAGGAGAACGGTCTCATCACCCGTTCACATGAAAATGGACACAAGGGTAAACGGTGGATAAGGCGACTTCTAATGCTATCCAGTGAAACTGAAATAAAATCAAGATTTGACAGTTGGAAAGCTACACTGTAATGGGAGTCTTTACACCAATCTCAGATGTGGGTACAAAAATGTTGTTGTTGTTGTTCGTTTTTAAGGGTTGGGATTATTTAACCCAGTTTGCAGGAAAATGTTTTGGTTGTTTTACGATCACTTTTCTGGGGAGTTCATTCCCCATCCCCATATTTTCCTAAATTCTTTAATTTTAATGTCATGCATCATAACTATCTGACTATTATTTATTAATGATGTTAATGAGATTGAGACAACAATTTATCCACCCCTTTGAAAATTATATTCACCGGGGATCACATATTGGAGAAAGTCCCTTGCCTACGGATTTACCACGATAACCGACTAAGGCTGACCGAAATGTATTTCGAGTTTGTAAGATCATCGAAAATAAACTTGCACCTTTAATTTACATATTTTGAAAATTACAAGATAATTTTTTAATGCAACGAGGTGTGTGTGTGTGTGTGTGTGTGTGTGTGTGTGTGTGTGTGTGTGTGTGTCCTATGATATTTATGGTTCAGATAATGATTTTTCTTCGTGCCTATATCAAAGATCACGTTATGTGATTTGTACTGATAAGTAAGAAATGCACACGCCGCTTTTGTTAAACACGCACGCACGCACACACACACACTCACACTATATATATATATATATATATATATATATATATATATATATATATATATATATATATATATATATCATATATGTGTGTGTGTGTGTGTGTGTATTTTGAGGTGTATTATACCAGATCATCTTTGTACTTTCACTGTGTATTGCTGACGAAAGAAAAGAAAAGAAAACGTGTTTAATGTCATGCTATATTTAGAGTCCGTATCATCAATTTTCATTTAACGTGTAATTTTATTAATGACTCGTCATTTATTATCCTCCGCAATTTTTTATGAGGTATGTGGAAGTGTAAACATAAAAGATGGCATAAATAGTCACTGCCCTCAACTGCATGATTCATGTATTTCCGGGAAGAATTTTTGGAATAAAATATATACATATAAAACAAAAGCTTTCTAAGAGAATTTATACAACGCTTCACGACAGTTGGATAAATCACAATATCATTTTCAATCCGCGAAACTATTTCTTTATTTTATGTTCAGAGAAAAAATGCAAAGCCATCGAGGAACTGTCAACATCGTACAAATGTCGCAACGCCATTACATATATGGAATATCTCGAAATTTAGACGAGTTTACAAAATAGTTTTGGTTTGATAATGGTAATGTTATAGGAAGATCATTAAATTGTGGCTTACTTTCAATAATACATATAAAATCAAAGAATAATAATTTGCATACCAAATAAAGGAAAATCTAAATTATTGCTGATAGCTGGCGTGCAATTTCTCATTTCATTACAGATGCCAACCGTACTAAGAAATATATTTATTAACGACAATCAGTGAATACCAATCTAGTTATGTACAAGACAGACATATGGGTGAATGTATCATCTTATCTTTCATCTCGTTGAGCAAGCCATTTCATAGTTAAATTTATTCTTATATTAGTTTTTAAGTTATTTTGTAAATTAGAATAATATACAATTATTATAAACAATTGATATAAATAAGAAAGAAAGAGAAAAAAAAAGAAAAAGATAAAAGATTACTGAATGTAGTACAGTGTTTTGGAATTTAGACCTTTTGGATATATAGTATTTAGACGGTGTATCCAGTAGGTTTCCATTAGCAGACGTTCCATCTCAGAATCAACTAACAGGTGGAAAGGAGAAATCTTGCACAGTATGGCGAGTCTGATGAAGCAATAAAGCGAAACTCGTCACATATTATTCTACCTTGTATATATAAAGGTATAAAATTTTATATAGAATTTGCTAAAAAAAAAGTTAAATATGTATCAGTTCCTAATATTACACTTTAGGGAAGGGTCCATCAAACATTGTTCGACGAGTCTTTAATTTGGCGATGCAATTTGAAACACAATTTACAAAAGCTGGTACCCTATTTATAAGCAATAGGAGTTTTCTCATATGTCTGTTTCAAAATAAGTAGTATTTTTTCCTCAACTATTTTTGTTTTGTGATGGGTACAGCTGTAGACTGAAACCATCAGAAACAGTAATTTGTCTATACCGGGAAAAGATTTTTGTTTGTTTCTTGTATTCCTTTTAAATAGCTTGAAGGGATATCCCTCATTTTAAAACTGATTATTTGTAAGACACACACACACACACACACACACACACGAATTACAGATAATCTTGCATCACAATATCTAATGGCGCTTTTATCACAACTTTGTATTTCAACTCAAGCCCAAGAGAGAGCGCTCATCTGGTCGCTTCATGCGAGGTGAAAAGACGATTTCGTCTAATCCCACAGCAAAATGGTTACATTAAAGTATGGGTCGGCTCAATGCAAAGGACAAATAGAACTCGCATATTGGGTATCGGCATATATTTCGGGCCAGACTTTGATAGATTATTTGAATGAAACATTCCATATACTGTATAAGGCTGTTTAAATAGACATCGCTGTAACATCACCCCTAAGGTAAGGATGTAACAATCCGCTTCAATTTAGGTGACACGGGCTTTACGTACACTATTCCTTTAACAAATAATTATGCTTTAAGAAATATAATTTTAAGATATGGTATACAGAATGTAAACAATGAGTGAAAGATGTATACAATATCTTGATTAGTATAAAATCTGTAAATGTTGGCCAGTGTCTATTTTCATCAACGTAGATGAAATAAACACAAAACGAGTGCAATTAACCTGTCTTTACTTTCTTTGTAAATATAGCTTCAGATGTCTCATTGCCTGTACGTTGTTGGCTCCAGTCTATTTCACACCGTATCAGCAGAGTGAGTAGAACATGGCAGCCTTTGATACGACTTAATGGCATGATGACCTTTGATACGACTTAATAGCCTGACGGCTATTGATACGACTTAATGGCCTGATGACCTTTGATACGACTTAATGGTCTGATGGCCTTTGGTACGAATTAATGGCCTGACGGCTATTGATACGACTTAATGGCCTGATGGCCTTTGATACGACTTAATGGCCTGACGGCTATTGATAAGACTTAATGGCCTGATAGCCTTTGATACGAATTAATGGCCTGACGGCTATTGATAAGACTTAATGGCCTGATGGCCTTTGATACGAATTAATGGCCTGACGGCTATTGATACGACTTAATGGCCTGATGACCTTTGATATGACTTAATGGTCTGATGGCCTTTGGTACGAATTAATGGCCTGACGGCTATTGATACGACTTAATGGCCTGATGGCCTTTGATACGAATTAATGGCCTGACGGCTATTGATAAGACTTAATGGCCTGATGGCCTTTGATACGAATTAATGGCCTGACGGCTATTGATAAGACTTAATGGCCTGATGGCCTTTGATACGACTTAATGGCCTGACGGCTATTGATACGACGTCATGGCCTGGCAACCATTGATCCGACATATTGGCCTGGCAGCCATTTATAGATACGACATAATGGCCTGGCAACCGTTGAGACGACTTAATGGCCTGGCAGCTATTTATCCAAAATAATGGCCTTGAGACAAAAACGTGGAACTGTGGAAACAAAATCGGATACATTGGGAACAAACACAAAAAATAAATTTAATGTTCAAAGTTTACCTTTGTTTCTGTTCTTGTAACTCTGTGTGTGTGTGTGTGTGTGTGTGTGTGTGTGTGTGTGTGTGTGTTTAGATTTTTAACGTAACTTTATAAAAAAGAGTCGGTCATATCACTACGATGTCTGCAGTGCGGCAGCTTATAGTGATGTCTAACACTGTCACATTATTCTGACACCAGGCCAACCAGTCCTGACACTAACCTCTTAATGATGATGCCCAAACGACCAGCTGTTAGTACACTTAATTTAAGTCTATGGTATGAATCGGCCGGGAATCGAACCAATGACCTCTCGCATCTGAGGCGCACCTTCTAACTACTAGGCCACCGAAGCGGTCTATTTGTTAGTATGTTATTAAATATTGTATATATAAGAGTACTATTATAAGTACACAAACATGACTAATGTGTATTATGAAAAATTATTTAAAGTATTTTTTTTTTAAAAAAAAGCCAGTGAAAGTAAGTGCAGTCAGTTAAAGCGATGTGTACGGCTTTTAATACAATATACTGCTAGGTGGTTAAACCGCTGGCAGATCAAAGCTGGTGTTGTGAAAAAAAAGAATATGTCAACGACGTTCTGATTGATGTCTTCTATTCTATATTCCATCCCATACAAGGATAATGTGCTTTTTTTCTTGAGGGTTTGATTAACCAGTTATGGGGAGATTCAACCAGGAAATTACATTATTGACCTTTGGCAAAGAATATGTTTGTTTTTTTATATTAGTCACTTTTGATTTGATGATGATCATAGACATGACATCTTACCAATACAAATGTACAACACATGTAGTTTTATTATTGTTCTTATGGATACAACATAAAGAAAAAACGTGAAAGAAACAAATATACGTAAGTAAATTGTTATCCGGCTGATTGACACAGAAAGTGAAATGTTTTATGTAATTTAAAGGATGGATGGGTCCGGAATTATCTGATCACAGACAATTTAATCCATTGAGTAAGACATGTTCCAATTTTAGCATAACTGTGGACGAGTTTAAACTAGATATTCAGTAATCAGTTAATGTGTTATCATTAAACTTGTACAACTGATTATTTATTTGATTCATTTACGGCACATTAACTTAAAAATCAAAGGACGTAAACGTATTGTCAAGACCTATACCACGGCAACTTCCTGGCTGGGCAGGATTCGATTCGATAGCGCACTGATTGTGAACTTAGCATGATGCGCACTGAATCACTGCTGATCCGGTCTGGTACGAGATAGGGATGTAACTTGCTGTAAGATTGATGTAGCCTATATTGCCCCCCCCCCCCTCCGAATAAAGTCCCCCCCCCCTCCTCGAAAAAACTGAAATGACGTCCCTGGTACAAGGGAACACCTTTCTAATTGGCCTGGTTAACAATTAACAATATTTAAAGTTAGAATATATGAAGGAAGAACAAATAGGAATGGTGATAACACACACACACGAGAGAGAGAGAGAGAGAGAGAGAGAGAGAGAGAGAGAGAGAGAGAGAGAGAGAGAGAGAGAGATTGTATGTATGCATTCTTTCAATTTTCACAAAAACATTTTTATTAATATATAATTTTCGATATTTTCATTTACCGATGAATTGTTGGCCAAAGTTTCAGACTGCATACACGTATATGCATCATATTATTTTATTGCCTAACAGTTTCTTTCAAATAAAAGTTGCTTCATGTTTTTACTGAGTAAACGATATACATGGTCACTCCGAACTTACCTTGGCATGTAGATAAAGAGAAGTTCAAAACTAGTATCTCTAACACCAACAGTCGTAACTCCATGACAACAGAAATATCAATATATCAGCGAGGTCCTCTGTGTGTTTACGTTTCCTACTTTCACCACATTCGAGAAAACTAATATATTCGGGACTATTTATTACCTGGTTCACCTGTGCGTTGTCATGTAAATAAAAGCTGAAAAGACAAGACTGAGACCTTTACTTAATCAGAAAAAGCTACCAACAAAAGCAGGCCAGGTATTCCTAGTTTTTTTTTCGCCTACAGTAAATCATCGTTTTTTCCCCGCAGGTGTATATTCATATTTACTTTATAAATATCAGAAAGAACATGATACTAAATTCGGTGGATTGAAATGATATTAAATTTTGTACACTAATTGTATTTTGCTTTTTCGTATGTATGCACACCTGTCTTAGGATTCGAATTAGACAATGCGTCTTGGAAATATGCAAAATCTAGATTTTAGACGATGTAAAGCAAATATATTTGCTCCTTTCTTTAATATATAATACATATAACACTTTTAAAATATGTGTTAAATTTGTTAAAAGAAAAATTGCAAATATTTTATTGGTATAGACCAGTGTTCTTATTATTTATTTACAGCATCCATTATAATTTCGTAGGTAGAAATTCTTTTCTAAGTATGGAAAAATCATTTGACGGGGCCAATGTTTCAAAAACCAGAATACAAGTTCATCTTTGATTTTTTTCCTTCTATAAATAAAAGATGTTTTTATGCATGTACAGTATGGATGCAAACTGCTATACATGTTAACTGGTTGATATAAAAACAACATTATTATAAAATGACGGTCAAACAAAAGGTAAAAATATATACAATTTATACTGATATAGGTGGCCGTGTAGCGGGGAATGAAAACGAAAGGGAAATAGGAAAATAATATTGTTAGTTTCATTAGATTCATACAAAATATGCATGATACAATTACGACTTCATAAGGAAACATCGTCCACCATTATATTACATGAAATTCAGACTTGCTGAAATCTCTAATTTATTAAATGGGACCATAATGATTTCAATTGACAGGTTACATGGGAATCCGTTTACATGGGGATCCAAAGCATTTCAATCATCAATCATGGGAATCAGACTGATTTACATCATCCATTTACATAGGAATCAAAATCATTTCAATCATCAATAATCAGACTGATTTACATCATCCATTTACATAGGAATCAAAATCATTTAAATCATCACCAATGGGAATCAGACTGATTTACATCATCAGTTTACATAGGAATCAAAATCATTTCAATAATCAATACTCAGACTGCATTACATCATCAGTTTATATGGGAATAAAAATGATTTACTTCAGCAGTTTAAACGGACAATCCGAATAATATAAATCATTATTTTTTACCCGAATGAAAATGATTTAATTATCAGTTTATATTATACGGATATCAGAATAATGTAAGTCTTCAGTCTACTCATGAATCATGATGATTTAAGAAATTCAATTTTGCATGAAAATCGGTTCCAGCCGGTTCCAAATTTATTAAGTCATCTCTTACATGCAAATCATCACTTTACATGGAAATTAGAATGAACAAAGTTACTGGTTTGGTCGGGAATCGGGACTATTTAAGCTATTCATTTACATGTGAATCAAACTGAGTTAAGCCATCATTATTTTTATATGTATACATGTATATCAAAATGATTTAAGTCATCCACTTACATGGGAATCAGAATGATTTAAGTCATCCATTTACATTGGAATCAGGATGATTCAAGCCATCCATTTACATATGAATCAGAATGATTTATTTAAGTCATTCATTTGCATGGGAATCATAATGATTTAAGTCATCCATTTACATGAGAATCAGGATGATTCAAGCCATCCATTTAAATGGGAATCAAAATGATTTAAGTCGTCCAATTACATTGGAATCATAATGATTTAAGTCATCCATTTTTACATGGAAATCAGATTCATTTAAGTCATCCATTTAGATGGGGATGATTTAAGTTATCCATCTAGATGGGATTCATAATGATTTAAGTCATCCATTTAGATGGAATTCATAATGGTTTAAGTCATCCATTTACATGGGGATAATAATGATTTAAGTCATATATTTACATGGGGATCATCATGATTTAAGTCGTATATTTACATGAGAATCAGGATACTTTAAGTCATTTATTTACATGGAAATCATAATATAGGAAGGCGTCCATTTACATGGAAAATATAATAATGTAAGGCGTCTGTTTACAAGGGAATCGGAATGATCTGAGTCAACAGTTTATACGGAAATCAACATTAATGTAAATCATCTGAATGTATGGAAATAAGTTTATTAATTAGTGTACGCAAGAATGATTGAAATCAGCCATTTAGATTGGAATCAGACTAATTTAAATCGTCAGCTTATACAGGAATAATCATGATTAAAATCATATGTTTATATGCGAGTGATAATGATTAAAGTCATATGTTTATATGCAAGTGATACTGATTAAAGTCATCATTTACATGGGGATAATAATGATTAAAGTCATCATTTACACGCGTGTCTTAAAGGATTGAAGTTATCCATTTATACGTGGATCATAATTGTTGAAGTCATCCGTTTATGGGGGAGTCATAATTACTTAAATCCTAAGTTTATGCAGTAAACATAATTATATAAAATATATAAACTTGTGCAATGTAACACGTACTTTAATATTAAATAATATTTAACTACTCAGTAAACATAATTGTGTTTACATTTGTCAGATACTTATAATGGCTTAATCATTTTTGGGAGTTTCACAAAATGTGGATATTTTAAATGTAAAATTCATCATTGATGTCTTATCTATTTTCTTTCATTGAAACCCAGTGTAACTTTCAAAAAGAAGTATATGAAGCCCAGTAAGAACTTTAGTTAAGGTTATTATATATTTTAAGAGTTAAGTGTTAAGCGTGGTTCAAAATGTAAGGGTAAATTAAATATCCAGTACGTTGTTCTTTCAGAAATTCCAATACAGTAGAATGTCATGTACCGATGTGTTCAGTCGCACCATGATTGGTTTATTGTTTTTTCTTCAACTAGGCTATAGAAGGAAATGTTACTCAAGTCGATGTTGCAAAAACTGGAAAGCCATTAATAATTATTTTTTTTATATGTAACAACATCATATAATAAGCACTAATACCAATTTCAAGATAAGGTCACGACGAACAGCTGATATAGGTCGATCAACGCACCACACACTGAGATAAATACAAGTACTTAATCTGACAGGCGTGGATCAGGTGAACAAAATCGTTGATACAAATCCAAATTAACGAGCAAAGTAACTGAATTAATTGGAATGGCATATTTGGTTTGATATTTACTTCTGTCATCATTGTACTTATTTAAATTTATATTAATACTAACGCGCTTAGTTATGGGAGTTAGGGGGAGATACTCTAGAATTTCTGATTCACGGTATCACCCATGGTCTTAAAACTGACAGGATTTTAAATTCGAAAACCTATTCACGTACTTGTCACATGCTAAATGTAGAAGGCATTACTCCACAAACCTGCTGATCGTAAAGTTTTGATTTTTATGCAAACAATTTCATCTTCAGACATTTCATGGCAGCTATGCATTTATTTAATGTAAACTCAATGTTGAGCTAGATCATACATTTGCGATGGTAAACCGAAGACGATCAAGGAAACACCTTTATATCTGAGATAATGACCCAATCAAGTACATATGACTCAAGAAAATCATACATATAAACATATCCCCAAGATTACGAATGCATCTAAACGGACAGGATATCAACATACTGAGTCGATGTCCCTGGTAGTGAGAATATGTACACAATTAACAATGAGCTGATTCGTTAACGTGGAAACCCAGTCTTGTTTTTTAGAGCTGCCTTTCATCGAGAAAGTTATTGGAAGACAAAAGTACTCTGAGTCATCAATGTATTGTAACTTCTATCCAACAAATATGGAATGTGCTTGGTTCAAGATTTCACATATAAACTGTAAATGGCTAAACTGCAAATGGGACAATTTGTCTTTCACTTTTCTTTGCTGGCATACTTCTTAAATCAAGCGTGACAGAACTCTAGATGCAACAAAACTGTGTGAGTAAAATCATCGAATCTTTAAAAGTGATCCATTTCCAATTTTTGCCTCCATTAAACCTGTTAGGACAGAAGTTTTAGTAAAAATAATAATATTTAAATTTTCTCTACATTGTATTAAAATATTTACTTTCCTAACTCTTGATTAATACCCAATTATTACGCCATTCTCTTCGCAACCATTTTCACTTCGATGTTACTTGTATTTCTTTGTTGATATTTTTTATGCAATAGGAAGATAAACTCAATATCAGATTACTAGCAAAATCCATGAGAGGGATCTCGAGTGGCCGAGTCGTCTAAAGCGCTCACCTTTACGGATCACAGCATCTCACCTCTGTCTGCGTGGTTTCGAGTCTCAGGCTCGGCTAATGTGGGTATGTGAGAAAGCTTGCCAGTAGCTTCTCGTGGGTCGGTGGTTCTTTCCTGGGTTTTCCTGGGTTATTCCTCCACCAATAATACCGGACGCCATGTAAAACCTATCTTGTGCTGAAAAATGGCGTTAAACCCTATTACAACATTACAACTATCCATAAGAACAAGTAATCTTTCAACACACTTTTCTGAAGCAAAAACAAATAACCTTAGTCACCTATAAAAATGTTATGTCGATGTTACATACATTAAATACATAATACATTAAAAACATAAGAAAGAGTAAACTAAAATAGAATGAAAACTATAAACAAACCAAGAACTGCATGCTAATATTTTGTGTTATAGTCGTCTGACAAGCTTAGTTGTAGAAATAGATTACGCATATATTTATCAAAATATTTTAAAACTCCTTTTTGTCATTGTATTTTTTCTATTTTTATCGTATGTCGTACAATGCTCTTTTCATTATATTTAGAATTTTATTGAATTTCGTGAAATGTTCTTTTCATTGTATTTTTGGGGAATTTTACCAAATATTTTGCTTTTGTAATCTTTATTCTATTATTTGCTTTTACTGAGTATTTTACAATGTACTTTTAATTGTAATTTTTGTATCTTACTTATTATTTTGCATGTGTTTCTCATTGTATTTTTGAACTTTAAAATATGCCTCGCAATGTTGTTTATCATTGTATTTGTTATTTTTCACCTTTTACATTGTTTTGTTGAATGTAATTTCGTTTTCCTCTCGAGCATCTAGGACTCGGCTCAAATGACCCGGAGGGTATTATTCGGAATAATTAATTTTAGTAAAAGTAAGGAGACTGAAATTTTCTCTAACTTGTATTAAAAGTCAGTTTTCACTAATTTATATTGAAAGTAATTTTCTACTGAAATATATTAAGATTAATTTCGTTTATGTATATATCACAACTCTATTCTATGATAATAAAGTTTTTGCTCTTATAAGCAAAGTCGAAACCCCCTTGCATTTTTACATTTCTCTTGAATTGTAAAGTCAGCAAATGAAATACTCCCGGTACACTACAAAGGTTACGGACTACACATTCTTAGAAGTTTCATTGAATGAGTAAATTGGTAGTGTAGCAAACTTTCTGTCAAATGAGGTGAAAACATGGGCGATCCAGTGTATTAGAGATGAGAGCCTCTTTCTGGCTAGAATGAAATGAACAATAGAATCTTGACGAATAACTATATTTGGTAGTGTAGTTACGTCCTGACTGCATATAAAAGAAGAAGAAGCCGCGCGCCATCAGTTCATTAATTCTGAAGTCAGGTAAGAATCGTCTATGTTCGTAAACTTCTATAAAGAATATGTACTTTTTAATGTTTGAGACTTTAACGGTATAGTTCATATTTTTGCAACATGTTTTACTAAATTTTTATTTTTTATATATAATGTAATGGAATGTTTAATGATTTTAAAGAATTCGTATTCATTTATATTTATGGTAATTATTATTGTAAAAGACGAATTCGCTACCAACTTCATGTTTTGATTCAATGTTGAAATAAAATATTCTTTAAGTAAGAAAGAATAATATTTAGTAACATATTCCAAATTAGTATTCTATTTTAAAATTAGTAAAATACATTTCTTCAAAATGATTGATGCATTAATCGCGACTATTAAATGTTATACTCTTTGGCTATCATGAAATTCATCGAGATTTAACTATTTGTATTATATTCTAAAGTGTAGAAATTATACAAATGAATGAAGTTGGTAACCTCGAAAGGAAAGTATAATTTTATATGTATTTCAGTATTTCATGTATTTTAAATATTTAGTATTATAGATGTATCTCTTAGTAATATATATATATATATATATATATATATATATATATATATATATATATATATATATATATATACATCTATAATATATATATATATATATACATCTATATATATATATATATATATATATATATATATATATATATATATATATATATATATATATATATATATATACCTATTTTATATAGGTTGGGGTGGGGTGCTCGCAATATTATGTAAATAATACAGAGGACCCACACTGGTTCCTTTTTGTCAGAAATTGAAGTAGTGATAGAGAGATGCAAAGCTCCGGGCCTCCAGTCAGCGGTGTCGACATTTAAATTATTAAATACACAAAAAGTGAAATTCAAATAACAACATTTTAATATAATTCAATAACAGTCATCTCTCAAAATTCAAATTAAACCCCTACCACTCGTTTTTGACTCGACGAAGTGTCGGCCTATTTCAACATTTGAACTAGTGCGATAGATTTTCATCCTGTTCTGTATTCCTACTCATCTGTATGATTCTTCATTCTCTTTGCCTTTTTCTCCCATAGACTCGGAACAACTTTACTGGGGTAATTCCCTCTGTTCACTAAAACTTCCTTCTAACTTCTCCCTCCGTTCTTCCTTCTCGTTTGTCTCCCAGAGACTCGGATCAACTGCACTGGGGTAATTCCCTCTGGTCCCTAAAAGCTTCCTGTACTGAAGCTCCTTGTATTTCCGGAATATACAAGTTTCTCGCCAATATCGAATGACGTCGGAGTAGCTTATCTTTACTTATACGTTCCGAAAAATGATTTTAGCAACTACTCACGTTTAGTTCTCAAGATAATATATTTCAACTTGCGATTCTAATGTTAGCCACGCTTTTCTCAATTTAGAGTGGAGGTTGATTCAGATAATTATCAGACTCTCCCCCCTACCAACAGTCCGTCAAAGCTGAATTTTACGACCCCGCAATTGATGTTCGTTTGATCCGAACAAAAAATTTTGTCACTTACCTGTGAACGCAGTTATTATGTAACGAGCTTGGCCATGTCAGTTAACTGGGGTGCCACCTTTTGCTTGCTGAACTGACCTCCATACATGTTGACGGCGCGAAATTATAGCCTCAGGGTCTAACATTTACATGTTGAAATCTCGTTAATTCTTACAACGTGACAATTATCATCATCATCAGTCTCTTGACCTAGTGTGGTTGTTGAGGCACTGTGCTGCTGAACATCTTACCAGTTACCTCCAACTGTTTCGATCATATGCCTATGCCTGTGTCTCCGCAAGACTTTTCCTGGTCCATTCTGTGATTTTGTCAGTCCACCTTTTTCTCTGTCTACCTCTCCTTCTGTCACACTGGATACTGACCTGCAGTACTGTTGTGGATAGACTGTTGGCTCTAGTGACATGGTCACACCATTTCAGCTTTCTCTTTTTGACAGTTCGTCTTCACTGCCTGCTAGCCCATCAATATAATCTGCAAAGCGTAGGTTGGTGATGTTACGTCCTCCAATGCTGACTGTCCCACAGTGGTTTTCCAGGACTTCGCTCATGATGCGCTCAAATTAGATGTTGAAAAGCGCGGGTGACAAGATACAGCCTTGACGTACTCCAACTGTAGTCTTGAACCAGTCCCCCAATTATTTTAAATCAAGTTTATTCATTCTGAAGTCAGAAAGACTCACGTCTCACATTACCGATTCCTGTACCTCATTCCTCAGATGTAGCTGTATTTCATCATCTATCTATCAATATATATATTGCTTCCTGTATACATAAGATGGGACCACACTATTCCTTGTAGCGACGAGACTTATTTCATATTTCTGTATAACTAGATAGATAGGTATACATACATACATACATACATACATACATACATATGTGACCCAGGACTCGTGTCGTGTACCAATGTGCGTGTTTGTCGTGATTGAGTGAGCGAGCGATCGATGTGCCTGAGTCCCGTTCTTCAATTACCCGCCATACTAGCAAAAATCTTCTGGCATTCCTACTCCAGTTCTTGAGACAGACAACGATCTTCTTTCTATCCCACGTCCCACGGTGGGCGTCAAATGTGAGATCTGTCTCGCTTAGGGTTTGAATATATTTGTAAACATCATACCCTTTGAGTCTGTTAAGGTATCATTTGTATTTGTCTGTGATAAAATTATAAAATGCCGGTGTTTGGGTTGTGCGGTGCATTGTATTTGTGTCGGTTATATTCTTTTTTGTATTTGACTTGTATTCTAAGTATGCGCTTTGTAATGTTCTAAGTTTAAAGCTTATATCGTACCATTTCATCTCGAAATAAATCTCGCAATCGACATGCGAGTGTTATCATTTCAACCCTAAATGAGACAGAGCTCATACATACATACATACATACGTACGTACGTACGTACGTACGTACATACATACATACATACATACATACATACATACATATATATATACGCTATATAGATAGAAATAGATATATAGAGAGACATACATACACAATGGGGTATGCTGATATTAAGAAGAGAACACTTTATTGTCTAATTCAGAGAATCTTCCTCCATTACACAGTAAAGAACCATTTACCCAAATGACCCTTCAATGTTATCAGTTGAAAGTTATGTTTTATCGTAACATTACTTAAATACCGGCATTTTTAAAAAATGTATTTCTCTACTTTAATTATTTCTTTTCTCCAAACGTTTCCTATCAATTATCAGCTATCATTCCCAGTTGACGACTATATATAATGTATTTGAATGTACTTGTTACTAAGCTACATCAAATGAAAATAATTAATGTTGC
Source organism: Unio pictorum (assembly GCA_030141615.1). Lineage (NCBI taxonomy): Eukaryota > Metazoa > Mollusca > Bivalvia > Unionida > Unionidae > Unio > Unio pictorum. The sequence goes on from JARLTB010000042.1 coordinate 24,481,559, forward strand.
AATAGTTATCACCATGCCAAAAGTTTAAAACGAGTATTTAATGAGATGTAGTCACGACATTTACTGTAGTTCTCAAGTCACCTCGACAGCTATCTCAAGGATAACTAAGTTACAGTGTCTGACAGAAATGTGTTAATGTCTCGTGCATAACACTTGGACAGAATGGTCTACAATTGTGTTACACAAAGGGACACATACTTACATAACCTGGCCTCATATTTCATTAAGGCACTTACAACAGAAGCATGGTATTACGCAGTAACCTACAAAAGCGTCTAAATATCTAGTGCATTGCACATGCCATATTTAAGATCGTAAATAATTAATTTTGTTCTTATACCATTTTAATTCCATTATATACCCTAATGTACATTAGTACATATCTTTTATCTCGCTGTGTCATTAGAGGAATGAGATTCGTATAGATGCTGATCCATTATGTTATTGCTTATTTTTTTCTTCATTGAAATATTTCGTCAAATGTGTTATATCAAAACAGTTTTCAGAATGGATGTTGACTTTTTTGAAGAAAGGTATGCAAGAAGAATAAAACATTAACAGAAATGTGCATTGCTCCGTTTATTGTTAAAGCCAACACAAAAACCTAACATATTTTAAAAAAAAAAAAACACCCGTAATAAACAATTTAATCACACAAATGATTATTCTCTCTCTCTCTCTCTCTCTCTCTCTCTCTCTCTCTCTCTCTCTCTCTCTCTCTCTCTGAACATATTTTGCTGCAGATTAGGTCACTGTTATGTACAGTTTGAAGTAACAATGTGTACTAAGCCTTGTTCTCACGTGTGATGGAAGCTTTCTTTATATCAATGTCTCAAAGATGCATGAAGTTAGTTAATGCCGTCTCGAACTTTTCTTTAGTTTCAGCCGTGCTTCAGAGCTCACACATTTTACGGGGAAAAACCCGGTCTTAATTTTTCGACAAGGAAAACCACTCCTGTAGAAACCGAGGGACACTCCAAGTTCGTTGGGTTCCGTTAGTTGCTGGATCACCTTTTCTGTTGGCATAGAAACAATTTATGTGTTGTCAATAAGTGGATTGTTTCCAAGAGATGCATGCTGCAGCAGCGCTGTCAATCATTTCAATTAGTAACATTTTCATTTTATTAAAACATATTTTCGTATAAATGTACCGTAATTAAATATAAAGGAAATTGTAAAATGGTATCGTAAACATAAGTCATATGTCCTAGAATATTTTTTTTAGATTTCATGTTATTAAGTAATATTACCTTTTAAACAGTAGGAACGCACATGTTGTCCAACATAATTACACTTATACTTTTAAACAATTTTAATTTTCGAAAAAAGGAAGAAGTTAGAACAATAGCATAATTCTTAACCCCCACCCCGTCCCGAATAAATCCGTTAAAAGCTACCTAACTAAAAGATAAATAAAAACTACCACTACTACTACTACTACTACAGGTGTGCTGCTTCGTGAACAACATTTCAGAAAATTTGCAGAATAAATTGGGATAATTGAATTTCTCCTGCATCTGTAATTACGAGCATTTTATGCTATTTTTGTTTTGGTTTTAGATTTTAATATTATTTTCTTTTAGCTTCACATTATTAGGAGGGATGGGGGCACCATATTATTTTCTGTGTTAAAGGCCATGGACGGACTTAATATGTGCGGAACTTGTAAACCTTATAGTATGATACCTTATTCTGTCGAAACTCGTTTTTTGATGGTTATGAAATATGCTGTATAAAACACTTGAGGATGGATATGAATTTTGTTAATATATACATATCTCCTTTCTCCTCAATATCCATCTCCCCCAATAATAATAATACTACTACTACTACTACTACTACTACTACTACTACTACTACTACTAATAATAATAATAATAATAATAATAATAATAATAAATGAATGCACCGTATTGTACTATGAATATTACAAATAATGTGCACCTTTCTTTAGGGTCATCTCGTGTTTTCCCCTGGCAACATGGTTGTGTACTACCACCACTTGTTGCTTGACAAAATGTGTCGAATCTGAAATGAAAAATGATATGATATACTTTCATTACATGCTTTTTATTAATTAAATAATGATTCTAACGTTTGTATTTGAACAAGGTTTTGGTGAGTAGTTTGGATTCTCTCTCTCTCTCTCTCTCTCTCTCTCTCTCTGTGGCGCGCGCACACACACACACACACACACACACACATACACACACACACACTATTTAATATCTGTCTTGTGTTCGTGGAATTTTGAAACTGTTGCACAAAATAATATGTATATGCTACCAATACTTGTGCACGGAATTTAGAAACTGCAGCGCGGCATTTTGTATTGAGCTGCGCGGCCGAGCACCTTAGAGGGAACACACACACACACACACACACACACACACACACACACACACAACCTCGAGTTATCAGTCAGTCTTAATACATTTTGGAAAATAATTGTTGTCTTTTACTGACTGAAACGGTCATGTGGCTATTTTCCCTTGCATCAAAGTTGGCCGTTTTGATATGTGTCCTCGTATTGAGAAAGGGATGGTCCACTTGGGAATAGACTCGTCGTGTAACGCAATAGGTAGACTCGTCGTGTAACGCAATAGGTCACGTGGTACAAGTGTACATCCGATGGAACACCACTTCGTGGTTTGCATGTCTATCCTCCTCATAGAGAGGATATATAAAAATAATAACATAGGAATAACTTTTAAAATTGCCTAAAATCTAAAATAAAAGAGAAATCTTTCTCCATAGAAGATTCACCTTTTAAAAAAATTAACAAGAATACAGACCCTCCTAATCTCCCAACGTCATTTGATAAACACAGACCACAGGAGAAGACAAATGAAAAAAAAAAACAACAAATGCACTAAAATACCTAGCTATAATTTGGAAAAAAAATACTGTCAAAATTGCCCATTACACAATTTAATTTAAAATAATAACACCACTAATCTAGGCAAACGACCCTTAGTGGGAAATTCATATGAAAAAAACCACCAAACACAACATCGCCTAAATCAGATAGATAACTTAAAACTCTCAAGATATGATCTAGATAGTGCCAGTCCTTACAGAAAAATATACAATAACACAACATACACCAATAACACCACACCAGGAAAATAACGACTAGCACGTTCCTCAAACCAAATAATGGAAATCAACTGGGATGGGATCGGAAACTGAAACCCTGGACATGTGTCCTGGCGAAAGGGAGTACGATCATAAGTTTTATGCATGTAAGCTTCCAGGTCAAGAAAGCACTCGCAAAGCTCTATTGAGTTGCAAGTACTGACCTGAGAATAGAAACCGATCTATGACACTTCTTATAATCTAACCATAAACACGCAAACACAAACCAAATATTCAAGCTACCAGACGCATTAACTTTTTATTTACTTATTTATCTACTTACCGATATAATGCTAAAGAATTACTTTTCGAAATTGTCAGAATGACTTTGGATTGTATCTAAAAATTTCCCAAATGACCCAAATACTACTAATTACACGTAAGATAATATTTTTTGAAATTTCTTACACGGAACTCGGATAATATATATATATATATATATATATATATATATATATATATATATATATATATATATATATATATATATATATATATAGAATATATGTATAGTATGTACGCTGTATCAATGATATACCACGAGATGTATAAATTTTTCATTAAAAGGAAACGAGGCTTGCCCGAGTTTCCTTTTAATGAAAAATTTATACAACGAGTGGTATATCATTGATACAGCGTACATACTATACATATATTTTATTTATACCACATCAAAGTTTTCATTTTATATGGGAGATAAAACTGACGGCCACAAACAGCGTACTTTAGGGGAGTGAACTCTTCACAACCCCTCGCATGTATGTACGCACAAAAAAGAAGTTCTGTAGTTATTCATAATTTCGTGTACACTTCATTCATATTAATTTATATATGTTTACTTTAGCAATATTAATCAAATGAAAACACAAGGCTGATAGTTAAAATTCAAAATATTTTTAATAATGTGCATGCAAACATTTAATTTGCAGCGTTCGTTGCCATGAACAGTAACAGTGCGGCCATTTTCATCGGTAGCAACCGTACGATTCGAGCCGGAAATGTCAAAATAATGAAGGAACAATAGGTAATTAAACAATTTAACCTTAACCACATTTCATTGATATCGTTTATGTCCATATTTCGCTATTTCTACTGACTGTCAGTGTCACTTTCAATAATTCTCCTACGTTTCCGCTGTGTGGGCCCTGTTTGAGAATTCGCCTGTTGAAAGTTGACCCAGTTAGGGATCTCGTTCATAACAAACATATTTTGTACGGTGATGTTTGATCCGTAGAATGGGTTGCTGATAATCTTATTCTCCTGAATATTACACGTTTGGGAACTTGATATACTGAAGTCTGCAGCTGTGCAGCTGGAAATTTCTTTGTTGTGGGGGTGGGGGTTAACATCATCATTACTTGGGTTGCCGGTGTTGCTCAGGTAATTGGAGTACGTCTGTTGTTGTTTTTCACTAATGTTTGAGTAGCTGTTTATAGACTGCACGTTTTTGTGGCCAGAAATTTGCATGATATCAGTTGGGGGAATGTTTTTGTCTCTTAACTTCTGAATTAAATACTTGCGGCTACTTGTGTTTGTTAATTTCTTTCTTTCTGTAATATTTGCCTTCTCTTTCATTTTTTTCATGATGCTTCCAAGTTTGTTAATTCCAACGACTTGTTTCCTAAACCATTTTGGGTTTGTAGCTGAGATTGGCATAGTGTTGGGCGCAATATAGAAAGGATCTTCACGTTGACAAAAGTCTGCTGGTCTTAGCTCAGCATACCGTTTGTAGATAGCAAGTGGATCTCTCTCTTTGTTGTTTTTGTTTTCATACATCTTAGGATTAATATCCCTGATGTCCTTGACATTGTCTCCTGTTCTTGTTTTTGTCTGCCTTTCATTGAGTTCAAGATATACCAGGCCATTCACATCTTTCTTTAGTGTAACATCCCCCCATTTCAAATTGTAATGTTCAGTCACTCCCCTCAAACCAAAATGTACAGAGTTGTTAAACCACAATGTGTTAACAATGGCATCAGGTGTTTCCATCCCCATTAGTTTTTTACTATACAAGGCATTTATTTCTTCATCTGTGATAGGTTGACTCCGATTAGGTTTATTTCCTTTTCCTTTAGATTTTAAATCTTTTTGCTTAGCCCGAAGAGCTTCCCTTGTTAATGCAAAATTTGTGTCTGTTCCTCTCATGATTGTACTTGCATATTTCTTGATTTTAAGGTGGCGATTGATGGAGCTGATGATGCTTCTTAAGCTGTTCGGTTCAAACTCAGATCCATCTTTTCTCCTAACACTGAGTATAAAACAAGCCAGGTGCTGATCCAATTCAGATGGGTTTATCTTGTCTAACTTTCTGAATTCATTTTTTGACTGCAAGAATTCTGTCACTAGCCTTACATCAAAAAGTGTCTTTTTTAAAGTGTTTGCATTCTGATTACTTTCTATAAATTTTAGTATATCATCAGGCTCATGGTGTACAAATCTGTCTTCCCTAACACAATGATCATTTTCATTTACAAATGTCTCAGCCATGTTTCTATCAAACTCTTCAATTAACTCACAGTTTAGTAGATTAAATGTTGCTTCTTGATCTTGCTCCGTATCTGATGTCATTGTTTTCTTTTTTCCACAGAGTTGCAGTGTTTGATTTTTGCCAGAGGGAGAGACTTGAAACGGCAGTGTTGACAGAGATGACAGCAGACGACACAGAGCAGAGCTCAATAATATTTATTTCCTGAATTGAGTATTGTTGTGTTTTTTTTTATATAAAAATGTTAGTTTTTATAAAATATTTTACAAGAAAATCATTATTTTGTTATTTTTTCCTTTTGAAATGTAATATTATAAGAAATTCATATCCATGTTTAGAGAGTATAATAGCTATAAAAACATCTTCATTATGCGTATTCATACGCCATGGGCAAATCACAATTTGATATACCAATACTATTGGTATATCAAATTGCTTTATACCAACACTTCAAAGGCCATGTTATTTTTAATGTATGTGGTATAAATATATATATATATATATATATATATATATATATATATATATATATATATATATATATATATATATATATATAGTGCCAACCTTTACATGAAAATCGGGGAGCAAAACAAATAATACAAACACATCTTTACCATCTGAGGACAAAAGGATAATTGGCAATAGTTACTCTATTACTAATGAACGCGACAAACATGGAAGCGGAAACTTGATCTCTAGACATATGTCAAGGGGTGAAGTGAGTACGAACCCAAGTTCAAGCCTACAAGGTATGGGACATGGAAACTATTCCATGGCTTATATGAAGAAAACTAGCTAAGGATGCCAGCCCAATCTCTTCTGACCTGCTTGATAACAGAAGTAAAATTTGGAGAGAGAAACTGACCCGCTTTTCGAGGATTGGGGTGCGGAGGAAGTATAGTTCCAAAGAAACTTCATGGTATGTTAGATAGTTCAAGGGAAATACCCTAAGATTTTGGTAATGGAGGGAAACTCTTATCTGCGACTGTATGAGGAAGTACAACTTAAGAGTGTGTGACCCTAACCGAACCAGAATAGAGTTTTTAACCGGGAAACAATAATGAAAGAACGAGTTAAGACAATTTTCTCCCTCTCATCATCGTGGACAGGTAGAAGGGACCTTAGTTTCTTAGTAAGGAAATCAATCTTATGTCTCTCGTGAGATGGGAGTACATGTCCAAACCAAACAGGCATGAAAAACTTAAAACCTGAACAGAACAAACCACTGAGAAGTCCTGACTAAATGTACTTATCTTCACTAATATGTATTTAATATAAACACTGAACAAGTAAAGAAAAACACATACTTAGATAAACAGGGTGTCATCTCCTAATTCCAAACCAAGATATATGCTGGGGAGAATAGATGAGGTGTCAACAAAACGAGAAGTGGTAAATCAAGAAAATAACCGTGAAGTAATTATTGCAATTAAATGAATTGCCTGAAGAAGGCTTTCTAAGACTCTAGCAATATTAAAGGCGTTACATGGAATCGTTGCTTTTATTTCGTTCGCGTTTTGTCACATTGCAGAACATATGTGTGCCACAGACTGGTTCTTTGTTCATTGCTTTGGACTGAATTTCCATGCTTGGCAAGTGAAGCAAGGTACAATTCAGCAATTCTTTGTCAAGTACTAATACTCGAAGATAGACTATGAGTAACATGACCCAGAGGCAAAACAACCTTGCTATGTCACAACCTCATAAAAGACAAAAGCGTAATATCTTAGGGATATTATGCTATTTAAAGCCAAGTGACTACTCTGTGAAAGGAACTATCGCTTCTCGGCAAACGTCTCTGTTACCGGAAGTGTATATCTGGAAAAATGTTGCAGAGCAACCTGCTCTAGATTTTATTGAATTTTCCGTAAATTTCCAGCCCCACCCAACTCCTAAGCAAAACAAAATAAACGCGTTTTAAGTTGCCTGTGAAGCACACATATACACACATACACTGTGAAAAAAATAATTCATGTCACATGTATAAAGAATATTTCCACTTACCAGATGCCTTTTGATTCTGCTCTTTATCTTCGTCAACGCCATGCCATTTGAAACCAGGTGGTAGGAACACGCATTCAGCTAGACCCGAAAAATCTATAAAAATAAGATACTAATAGAAAAATCTATCACAGAATTTTTTAGTGATAAAACAAAATTATGCACACATGCGCATGTTCTGAAGTATTCGGTGCACCCTTTTCTATAATAAAGTTGTTATGCTCACGCGAGTTTTATAACTTGTGGCAGTGTAGGAAAAGAAAAGTGGCAAAACATTAGCCCCCCCCCCCCACTCACCGTAGGATAGTCCTGGTCATTGGTCATATACTGGTTGTTGTTGTTGTTGTTGTTTGGAGTTTAACGCCATTTATCGGCGCATGATAGACTATACATGGCGGCCAGTATCACTAGTGGAAAATGAACCCCGGATAAACCCGGTAAGAACGAATGACCCATGGAAGCTACTGGCAAGCTTTCTCAGTTAAGTTACCCATGTTGTCCAAGCCTAATACTTGAACCCACACGGATCTCATGCTCGTGATCTTTCGTAGAAAATAATATTTTACTTTCAAAATTGTAGTATACAGCTAAGCAGTTATGATGCACCTAATACTCTTACCCCGTCACTTAAGTCAAATATGGGTGAAAAGTTGTATTATTTTCTATGAAAAAAACAGAAAAGTCGCTGGTTGTCGTTAAATCTGTAAAATATAACTTCATTAAAATTCACTTGGTATTTATCAATTTATATGTCTTTGGTGTTTGAACCCGCAACTTCCCACATCCGAGGCGAACGCTCTAACAACTTAAAGCGGTACGTGAGATATGTAATATACATGTCCGAATGTATTATGCTATTAAACGGATTTTGAAATTTTGTTAAAATACAATAACATTTTTCTTAATCATGACATCTTACAATGAAATCGTCCCATTTGGTTTTAAATTTGTGTCGCATTTAAAGATCTATTGTAAAGAAACTTTATGGGATACGTACTTTTCAGCAAGTTTCTGCTTACCCAAATAAGACTGCTTGTCCTTGAGCTTTCCACAAATTCCAGACAATGGTTTAACTTCTGGTTTAAAACCAAGAACTGTCTTTAGATCTATATCAACGCCAATATTCACCTGTAAAATCAACAACGGAACATAATCATAGAGATTTTAAAATGCTGGCCACTTTCAACAACGTGACAGTTTCTAAAACGGATACAGAAAATATTATGGAAATTAACACAATTAATCCGATCATAACTGACAAAGTAAAAAGGTACTAGTATTTCAGCAATTTAAGAATATTTAAAATATGTAGGTAAACTGTATCCATCTTCACTGGCATATTTGAACGAATAGTTTTTTTATTATAAAGAAAATAAAAGTTCCACGCAAATCAGGTGTCGTATTACTGCATTTATATTTTGAAGGCCAACGTCCAAACATAACTTTATCGTTAGGGAAATGAAAAGAGAGGCTTACTATGGCATAATTTTGCTCGAATCTAGTCAATTATTAGCTTAAAATGGCGGGTCGGGGAAAAAACTTTAGTAGGCGGGCGCTTTACAGATATTATGAACTTCTGAGAAAGTGGTGGGTGTACGGTGATATTATGTACATCTGCAACATGCATAATGGAGAGAATGTTGGCATACCCCAATGCTACTTTCATGTACTGTGGCTGAAATGTCATTGGATATTGTACTTGTGAAACTTGTAGATGATCTAAGCACACAGCTAAAATGACTGCTCCCTTGTGGTAAAAAAATCAGGAAAAATTAATCTAAAGTACACTTTCTTTAAGAGTTAATAAAATAGGGAAAATGAAGTTTGCCATAGTAGACAAAAACAGCTTCTGAAAAAGCAATGAATGACTTACAAATATATAAAATGTAAAAAAAAAGCTATCAGCTCCTTTTTACAATTTGCCTCTAAAGTCCAGAAAGTGAAAATGACCAAGCAGAGCTAGTATTTTTCTGAGTGTGAAGCATCGAATTTCGAATAAGCAGTGAACCTTAAAATTGAATGTGGCGAACCAGAGATTTTATCAAATTTAGATCGGGGGAATGGTTTTTTGTAGAAGAGTAATTTCGAACATTATTTTCTTATATTTAATCCATGTCAGTGTTAAACTTCAAAGACGTCAGTGTTCTAATTCAATCAATTTGACGGGATATTCGAAAACGGGGTTTGAGAAAGATTCGTGTCAAGTAGTTGTATTTCAAAGGGAAAAGCTATATAACGTAATTCAGAGATTCTTACTGACGAAACAAATGTTTGTCTCAGGAAAAATTTTGAGAAACAGTTTTACGAGGGAGAGGGGACTAGACAGTCCGGAGATGGAGTCCGAGAAAAAGAAAGAAAAGGGAGAAAGTGATGAGTGATATCCGAAAGCGGAAAGTGACGAGTAGAGAGTAAAATCTAGGAAGTTCAAGAAGGACGAGGCAGTCGGAAAGGGAAGGAACGATGAAATAGTAACGGTGGAGCACAGTGAGAGTAACGTGATGCAATCAGTCCTGGACATTGCGCTATTTTCACCACTAGTTATGATGATGTAATAAATTAGAATTAGACACTGCTAATCAATTATGTTGATAGCATTTAAGTTGAATTGAAATTACCATTATGAATTTGTTTAAATAAAGTTGTTATTTTTCTTGTCTAATGGGGCTCGTATTACATTATTTCTTCCCAATAATCTTGCCCAGTTCTCTGTTGACATTCTATCTTTCACTCACATCAGGTCATAATATCGAGGGAGGTCATTCCCTAGATAACGTAGCTAAATCCATTTGACTACCCCTCTTACTACGAGGGAGACAATTTTACAGAGAGGTGCACATTTGAAGTAAGGCCAAGCTGTATAGTCTATAAACCATATTACACCCATCAATCATACACCAAAATAAAGGGAATTAAAGGTTCGTTGAATAGTACCTAAGATATACTTGGTCCTTTTTCAGTAGGTTCTATAACCAGTGAGGACATCCGAGGAAATTATTTTTCTTTAAAATTCTAACCCTATGAAAAACATGAAACTGGTGAGCGCCACCTTTGTCTGTATAACAAAAAATGTTGATAAAATCTAACAAATGTCTTACATTAAGCTCCGAAATGTTGAATCTTTCCTTATTGCGGCGAAAAAATTTCTCAACTAGAACGTGTGGATTATTACGCACAATTTGCCGGTACGTCTCCAACAATTGGTATCTGTAGCTGCAACTAAAATAATAATAATAATAATAATAATAATAATAATAATAATAATAATAATAATAATAATAATAACAATAATAATAATAATAATAATAATAAATAGATTAAAACTAATATTTTGTTTATTTCTAAAGAGAATGTTCGAATGTTTAGTTTGGATTTCCTTCATTCAGTATGTAACCAGAAGTCAGATAGAAAATAGGGCTAATCTAAATTGCCTTATATTTTGTTAAGATTGGGTATTCCAGGTTTGATGCCAAAAACAAGTATAGGAAACTTATATTAGTTCAATGCTTGTTTGATTTGTCGAAGCAGTGTTGGAGAATTACCATAATTTCATTATACCGTTAGTTACCGTCATGACCTATCTACGTATTCAGATAGGTTGAATTGGTTTATTGTGTTGTTGTCGGAATGAAAAAAGTATAGTTACAATTTCCGTCTCCTCCACCCCACCCCCCACGTCCACATAAGATCTCTACTACCATGTTTCAACAAATTAAACAACGAATTTTAAGCCCAGGATGGGATGTTAGATTTGCGTACATTCTAACATTTGCCTTAAATACATTAATTTTAAGCCAAACTAGGCCATTCAATTGGCGTAAATGCTAACATTTGTTTTAAATGCATTAATTTTAAGCCTTGTCTTAAATTGACGTAAATACTAACATTTGCTTTAATGCATTAATTTTAAGCCTTGCCTTGGACATTAAATTGGCGTAAATGCTAACATTTGCTTTAAATGCATTCATTTTAAGCCTTGGCTTGGACATTAAATTGGCGTAAATGCTAACATTTGCTTTAAATGCATTCATTTTAAGCCTTGGCTTGGACATTAATTTGGCGTAAATGCTAACATTTGCTTTACATGCATTAATTTTAAGCCTTGGCTTGGACATTAAATTGGCGTCAATGCTAACATTTGCTTTAAATGCATTCATTTTAAGCCTTGTCTTGGACATTAAATTGGCGTAAATGCTAACATTTGCTTTACATGCATTAATTTTAAGCCTTGGCTTGGACATTAAATTGGCGTAAATGCTAACATTTGCTTTAATGCATTAATTTTAAGCCTTGGCTTGGACATTAAATTGGCGTAAATGCTAACATTTGCTTTACATGCATTCATTTTAAGCCTTGGCTTGGACATTAAATTGGCGTAAATGCTAACATTTGCTTTACATACATTAATTTTAAGCCTTGGCTTGGACATTAAATTGGCGTAAATGCTAACATTTGCTTTACATGCATTAATTTTAAGCCTTGTCTTTAACTGGCCTAAATGCTAACATTTGCTTTAAATGCATTCATTTTAAGCTTTGGCTTGGACATTAAATTGGCGTAAATGCTAACATTTGCTTTACATGCATTAATTTTAAGCCTTGGCTTGGACATTAAATTGGCGTAAATGCTAACATTTGCTTTAAATGCATTATTTATAAACCTATCTAGGTCATTAAATTGGCGTACATTCTTACATTGCCTTAAATGCATTAGTTTTAAACCAGACTAGGTCATTAAATTGGTGTAAATTCTAACATTTGATTTAAATGGATTAATTTTAAGCTTTGCCTTGGACATTAAATTGGCGTAAATGATAAGATTTGCTTTAAATGCATTCATTTTAAGCCTAGGCTAGGACATTAAATTCTCATAAATGATAACATTTGCCTTAAATGAATTGAGATTAAATATGTGCAAAAGCAAAAAGTGTTACGAATAATGTTCACGATGTGTTACATAGACTGTTTCCGTTCCTTGTCGTACAAAAATCGGTAAGTTAATATGTTTAAAGAATGCAATCAAAAGTACAGTAAGAGGTTGACGTTCCAGAAACAGTACAATTTTCTGTTCCTTATTAATATTACTAACACAATGATATCATCAAAGATGTTCCGTTCAAGTAATATTGAAATTCTTACCCTGTATTCTCTGCAGAAACAGTAGTGGTACAATCGATATACTTTGATAAATGTGTCTTCCACGTGTCAAGAAGATACTGTACTTTCTTCACTGCTCTTTGTTTGGCTACATTTTCGTATTTTTCAGAGACCTTACAAAACAGTAAGAGGGAGAAAATGCAGAAGAAAAAAAACTATTGCGTAGAAAGGAACACAGGAGAAATCATCAGTCTCACTGTATCAGAGGCACATAATAGGGAGTAATATTTCGAAAGAAATCGGTGGCAAGAGTTTTTCTTTGAGTGACGAAACCAATCATAAGATATGTAAAGGGCAGAAACTGCATGACGGGCAATTGCATCATATCAGTTTTTTTTTCTAACAGAAAGTTCATTGTTTAAATAGGTCGTTAAGATAAAGGTATAATATCACCTTTTAGCTCAAAAAGAAAAGCATATGTGGGATGGAAACGTGAGTGGACAAGCTACATGAAGGATACTGACATCATATGACAGCTTTTTTCTTAAGAAAGAAAGTTAATTGCTTAAATAGGTCGTTGAGATAAAGGTAGCTGAAAAAGAAAAGTAGATGTGGGATGCAAAAGTATTTGCACTAGCTGTGTATCACATAATGAAGACAAAACTTAACAGTAGAGTACAAAATCGTCGAGGAGAATGTCATACACAAATTGTATTTCATCTATGAAAATGGCTTCAAGGACACAATCATTAACATTATCAGAGAGGAGATTAATGACCATGATGACCCAAATTAAATTCAACATTGAAACATGAGAACTTTCAAGCATAATAATCACGAATACTTAAAAGCTACATTTATTTTCAACTACCAAACTTAGTGTTTTACCAACGTCACCCTAATTAAGCTTCCATTGAAATTCGCCGATCTGTTACAACTCGTAATTGTCAATGCCCATTGCACATTTCGCAAAATGAAATGTTCAAATAAACACACATTTACGGTAAGTCATACATGAATTCAAACAGGGCAGTGAAGAAAGAAATTACCGTGTTCAGGTTGGCCCTCATTTCCTGCTCTAGTTCTAGGGCTTCAACAAACTGCTTGGCGGCGTCCCTGGCCAAATTAAGGGAAGTTTGCTCCATACGAATACCAGAGCCTTTATTTTCTCTAATGAGGGACGTGAGACACAGTAAGGAATCTTGGTATAACTATGCAAAAAAGAAAAAAGTTTTAAAGAATTCTTTAAAATCTGCATTGGGACTATGTTGTAGACAAATCGATCTAAATGGTAGATGGTTCAGTGACCTGATTTTAAATATTGAATAATTAATTAATTAACTTGTACTAGTTTTAATATTACAAAATATATGAGAGCTTTCTGCTACTCAAGATATTTTATGATTTTTTTTATTGGAAAAAAGGAATATGCAATTTGATTACGTAAATCATATTTATTAAAACGTTTTTGCATACATTTGATGTAGACCCATAGGTCTTTAATTAAAACCTTGAATTCAAATTATTACAAAATTATATTTGATTAACATCATTAATATCGTTATTCCCATAGTGACACTTGGAATAAATGTTTTGGCTATAAGAAAATATTGTATACATGACATGTAAGTGAACTCACTGTTCACAGTCCGCAAGACAGTCGGGGTTAGGGTTCTCTTCTAAATTTATATTTACATAAAATGTTAAAATTAATCCACGCAAAAGTGCAAAATGTCTGACCTGTCGTCTGCCCATAGCATGGCTGTACGCCTGTAAGTAAGCTTTTCGGGTCTTCTTGTGGGCTTTACTCCAGATGTTCAACATTTCTGTCTCCTCTGAACATTCTGAGAATCTAATGTAGACAAAATAGTATACACGTTGTATCTTTTTGTTTTATTTGGAAATGATTTGAAAATTGCAATCAAAGATATGCGCGAAACCTAAAGACTTAAATTTGGTTTCTGGTTCAAATTAAACATACAGGTTTCATTCCTTGTATATTTCAATTGTTTTTCGATAGGACAAAAACAATTTAATAATAATAATAATAATAATAATAATAATAATAATAATAATAACAACAACAACAACCACAACGTAGAGTTAGTACAAAGCCTAACCATTACAAGTTCTGAACGCGTTTACAAATTTTAGACAATACATAAATACATACACAAACACAATATTGCAAAGACAAACACAGCGAAATTACAAAATAAAAACATGCTGACAATAATTACGGAAGTAAACATTATCAAGTCTTTAAATCTGTTCTTGTAGTCAAAACAGGTAAGTTTTAAAAACACTTTTGAATGAAATCATAGTGTCTAACAAATATTGACAATTAGTTCCACGTAGCTGAGATCAGGTACGCAAAAAAACATTGATCGTATGACTTGATTTTAATTTGATAGTGGTAACAATGATAATGCGAGGGTCGGAAGAGGAACTTATGCTTCTATATGGGCTGTACTTATGGGTGAGGTCAGATAGGTATATTGTCCTGGAACCAGTCAACGAAATGTAGCATGGCGAACAGATTTTAGGTTTGTTTCTTGATCGAAGGGGTGGCAAGTGAAGGTTACAGAGGAGGGGCATGTACGCTCAAATTATTCGTACTTTACGGGCGATCTGAACAGCCCAGTTTATATGTTTTTGAAGTTTCTACAGTAAATAATGAGGCGAATCAGATAGAAATGAATTACAATAGTACAGGCTTGAAAAAGTGCTAAGGAACACGCAGGACACGTGTGTTTTAGTGGCATCAACCGAAACAAAATTGCGAATGTAGCTTATGCGTCTCATCTCCAGATATGCAACGTTGTATATATTGGTGTAATGAAAGCATACTGTGGAGAGTAACGCCTAGGTTTCGTACAGACTGTGTAAATTTAATGTTGGTATTACTAATATGTATTGATGGAGGTAAAGGATGTGATTGAGAATGTCTTGGTCATCATTATAGCTTCTGTTTTATCAATGTTCACCTTCAACTTGCTGCATGTCATCCATGACATAATATCGAAAATTTACCCCTCTACGCTTTGTATGGCTGCCCAACGCAAAGCTATATTTGTATATTTGAGAGACAGCGTAAAATTGGTGAGACACCGGATGTCGATCTATGACACTTGAGAGCAGCTGAGTGTATACAAATTGAAGAGACCGGGACCGATAACAGATCCTTTTGGAACACTAAAACAAAGATTAACTGGGATGAAATGATTTACATTTAAGGACACAATTTGTGTCCTGTTGACTAAGTAAAAGTTGAACATTAGTAAGGCTGTATCGTGAATACCAGATACATGCTGAAGACGGTGAAGTAATATATATTGGTCTATAGTGTCAAATGCCACAGGCAACTCATGGAGGAGGATGATTGTAACTTTTCTACTATCCAAAGCAGATAGAATGTCATTAACTTGTCTCAGACGGGCAACTTCAGTATTATGGCGATAGAGATATTCTAAAAAGGCTATTGGAATTCAGATGGGATATAGTTTAGGATAGAACAACGTTTTCTAAGATTTTTGAAATAAATGTGAGGTTCGAAACCGGGCCATTGTTTTTTAAATCGTGAAACAAACTGAGTATACATTCTTTTGAGCTAAAGGGGGATAACAATGATGATGTATTTAAGATATTGTAATTGTCAGATATCATCAAATAAACTGATGTCAAACTTTTTTCCATCCTAAGCAATTTAAACAGTTTCTGAGAGTGATCAAGTGGTAAAAACTGATTATTGACCAAGTGAAACAGTTCTGAGAGTGATTAACATGTCAGAACTTACCTTTAACCAATTAAAACAGTTCTGAGAGTGATCAACAGATCAAAACCAATCACTGACCAATTGAAACAGACCTGATAGCGATCAGTAGGTAAAAACTGATTACTGACCAATTAAAACAGTTCTGAGAGTGATCAACAGATCAAAACCAATCACTGACCAATTGAAACAGACCTGATAGCGATCAGTAGGTAAAAACTGATTACTGACCAATTAAAACAGTTCTGAGAGTGATCAACGGATCAAAGCAGATTATTGATCAAGTACTGAAAAGTCTGTGTTCCATACTGTAATGAACAGACCAATAAGAGACGGCTCAATCTTCTTGACTTGGCAACAAAACAAATTACCTAATCACCATTGACCCCAAAATCTAGATGACGGATTTGGCACACATAGAAAATACTACTTATCTCGCTATATATATCACCTGCTGACTTTGTGCAGCTCCCGTACTGCACAAAGAACCCGTTTAATTGTAACCAAATTTATTTCGGAAAATTTTAGAATAGTGTCAAGAAATAAATAATTTAGAGTCGACCAAACTCGATTGGGGGAGAATTACAATTTAAATTAAAAAAACGAATGGATCTCCAATCGTGAACAGTCGAACTCACTTTGAAATAAATAAAAAATGCGAAGTATGACATTAAAAAATTACAAACATAAAAACATTAGGTATTACGAATTTTTTCTCTCAAAAGAATGAAAAAAAGACAACCGTACTTCGTCTAAATTCAAAGATTGATAAAGGAAAAAACAAAAAAGAAATTAAATAAATATAAAAAAAGACAAATGATCTAATTTGGAAGATCAAGAAACATAGAAAAACTGGGAAGATTTGAAAGAAAACAGGATATATATATATATATATATATATATATATATATATATATATATATATATATATATATATATATATATATATATATATATATATATATATATCATAAACACAAATAGCATTCATAGGATAGACGGACCTCTAACCAAGGTTACACAAATGGACTAGAGAAGAGAATTCGAGACAAGGTGAAATAAAATCCACTACTATATACTGTCTTTGTTATAGATAGTTTGCATGTCAGCACGACACCGGATATATATTAATTTGTCATCATGACAAAATGACAGCAAATTGCAATAGGTCGCTTGTCTTTTTGACGTAAAGGACGTCCTCTCTATAACGCATGTTTAAGAACTGTCTTTCATAAATGTTGGCTTAAAAAGAAAGTCACCACTTACTGTGCGAGTTCATTAGCTACATCAAGGCATATAGCTATGTCTCTCTCGATATCTGAATCTTGCTGTGCAACTGCATAAAAGAAAGGCAAAAATGCTCTCGAGACGGTTGGGCATTCTGAAGTAAAAAATATAAGGAATATGCATGTAATACAGACAGTTAGGAATTCTTAAGTCAAAATTAAAGGAAATATATATAATAGAGACAGTTGGGCATTTTGAAGTATAAATTTAAGGAAAATTTAATTAATAGAGTTGAACCAAACTGCTTTGTTTTTATTTGATAACAAATGTTTCCAAGGTGATCATTATAATTTCAAAGCAGAATGTATTACATATTTCTGTTTTATTTTATAAAACGGATATGAGATGTTTTGCAATAAGATGTTTCCACAGTATGGACATACATTTGGTATGCTCATATTTTCATATCGGGGTTAACGCGGTTATGTGACTTTTGGACTGGACTGTTGCTTATAACCAAGCTACTATCTCTGTCTACATTTCTCTGACATGATAATGGACTCTCAAAAATCGCAAGAACCGAAGCGTGAAAAGACATAAACAAATATTGTACAATCGAGAGTTGATATTTTACACCTCAAAATACATAGTCCTTCTACCTGAAAGTAAAGGAACATATACATAATGTAGTCTATTAGCTATATCATATTAAGTTTCGCTGAAAATGTAGCTTTTTCAGTATATTCGTAGTTTTCATAATATTCAGCGGTTATTGTGGAAAGCTATATTGTTTTGAACTAAATGTTTGCTTGCACAAAGTTCATTCTACACTGGCTATAGAAAGCATCAGTTCTAAAGAATTTAACCGATTCTGTAAAGATGTTGCCTGATACATCCAATTCTGTAAAGATGTTGCCTTATGCATCCAATTCGTTTTCTTATTTATATGCTCTTCGTCTGTTTGTGTATTCTATACGCACAGAAGCCTCGTTATCAAAACGACATCGTTCAAACAATGACGGGATAACATATCAGCTATATGACAACACTAAACGGCTTGATGTCTTGTTATTGGTTAAAAGTATATACTTTGATTTAAATAAAACTTAATGGAGAGAAAATAGCTTGCTGGACGTGAATATTTTATGACGGATGTCGCGTGACGTCATGGAATAGTGACGCAATGTGCAAGGATTGCATAAATTGCCTGTAAAATGTTCGTAAGTGACTTTTAAGTGTCAATATTTTTTGCTGATATTGTCGATTAATTAAAAAAAAATAGCACAACCTTTTTACAATTGAATATATCCTATCGCCATGAAAATAATCTACAATGAACGATGCTAACACTTGTGTTTTGTTCGCACTACATATCGACTTTTTTGCTGAAGTACCGTGTGTGTGTGTGTGTGTGTGTGTGTGTGTGTGTGTGTGTGTGTGTGATTTGGATTTGTAATGTAGCTTTAACAATTTTTCAGTCATATCGCTACGATGCTTGCAGTGTGGTAATTTATAGTGATGTCTAGTACTGAGGCATCATGCCGCAGACATGTAGCATGATGACCCACCCATTCATATTATTCTGACACCAGGCCGACCAGTCATAACACAACCTCTTTAATGCTGAGCACCAAGCGAGGGAGCAGATAATACCAATTTTATAAGTCTATGGAATGACTCGGCAAAGGATCGAACCAACGACCTCCTAAATCCGAGGCGGACGCTCTAACAACTCGGCCACTGTAGCGGTCTGAAGGACTGTAAAACGCAATATCCTTCCATGTGAAAACTTTTTCTTTTCTTCCGGAATGCATCATTCCGGAAAGAATCATAACGTCTCAGAATATTATAGCAAGGACTATATATACAAAACTTATCGGTTGTGTGGCACACACACACACACACACACACACACACACACACACATTACAAAATAACATGACATTTAAAGAGTTGGTATAAAGCAATTGAATATACCAATATTATTAGTGTATCAAATTGTGATGCGCCAATAATGCGTAATAATACGCATATCTAAACATTCTCGCAACAGCGTGCTGCTGTTTCTAGATTAACGACGAATTTCCACACCTCAATCATAATTGTTGTATGAAAAAGAAAAACAAAATGGTTAAAAAGGATTAATAATCCTGGGTGTCTAAATAAATTTAATATGGTACACAATTTCATCGTAATCTTTTCTGCTTTCTGTGCCCCCTCCCTTCTTAAGCAAACGTCCTATAAATCTGGAGTGAGAGCGAAAAATAATTTTCTTTAGATGAAAACCTTGAAATTGAACTTACACCACTTAATCGACAAGAATATGGTTTGTCGTGACGGTATGTGTGCACTTTCCTTGGGATTTATCTTAAGTGTTTATATAATAAAAGACACTGTCGACATTATAGTATAAATTTCTCGGTTACGTGGTACACATACTATAATGTATTTAATGTTTTGTTCTTGTTTCTATAAGCTATTATGTTTTTTTAAATTTTAAAATATCCAAAGACCTACCCATGCACAGAGAGAGAGAGAGAGAGAGAGAGAGAGAGAGAGAGAGAGAGAGAGAGAGAGAGAGAGAGAGAGAGAGAGAGAGAGAGACCTTTCACCCCATGCAGACGTTTTTTAAATTTCTGGACCCAAGCACGAGCCTTCGTGCTGCTCCAGTTCCAGTTGTAAGCCCGCTCCTTTAGAGTGTCTACCCAGAACCCAAAGTCCCTTTAAGAGAAAGATTAGAAAAAGTCTTACAAGAATGAAATATCTTAAAACATTAACTATTTAGCAAGATTGACGGATCTGCTAGATTAAATTAAATTAAATGTCTATTTTAAAAATAAAAATGAAAATTATGCTGCAATCAATGTTCCCTTTAAGCTGCGCGGCTGCGCGGCCGCGCAGTTCTTACTCAGTTGCCGCGCAGCAGTTTTAAGTTGCCGCGCAGCAAATATGTGAGAGGGAAAAGTTATGTTGGCGAGCGATAAAGCAAGAAGTTGTAGTATGGTTTCATATTAAATAATAAATTACCCACGCACATAATGTCCAAAAGAAAAGCAGAAGGGTGTCAATATTCGTTGAAAAAGAAAACTTGTTCAAGATTCAAGGAAGAGTGGCTATCAGAACTGATCGAAGCGGATGTGTTGTCATCGTCTAACAAGCAAAAGGTAAAACTTGGAGATATTTTCACATGCAATGATGATGGCGCTGTTGTTTGCACTATTTGCTCAACTGCGAATGCTGCAGGAGAGTTCAGCACAGGAAAAAAATGAGATGAATGGAAACTTGATTACTTAAAGCGGAATCTCAGTCAAAAAGTGCACACTGAATCAGTTAAAAAGCTACGGAATTGGAAGAGTGGTGGAATTTTGCGTATGCTACAGGAGAGTACGGCAGATCGTAGCATCAGAGTAGAGATGGAAGAGAGAAAGCGGTCAACTTCAGATTTGGTAAAAGTGCTGATTGATAACGTTATTCTTGCTATTAAACTGAATGCATCCATGTTTTCTGTACAAGATATCCATGAGCATGTTGCAAAATACGTTAAAATTCCACAAAGTTGGCACAGCAAAAATCATGCGTTCGAATTTGTTGAGTGCATAAGCCTCGTCTTCAAAAAACTCAGCTTATGACTGAATTGCGAAAGTCGGCATTCCACACGTTGATAATAGATGAAAGTACCGATATTTCAGTTCAGAAAATGCTGATTGTATATTTCAAGTATCGGCTTGAAACAGAAATTGTTTGCAAAACAATATTCAGTGGCATCGTGAAGTTGTCCTCATGCGACAGCGTCTCTATTGTGACAGCAATTAAACAATTCTATTGTGAAAATCAATTTGATCAGCAGAAGATGGTGATGTTTACATCAGACGGCGCATCTGTCATCTGTCATGCTAGGGAAAAATAATGGTGTGGCTGCAGTTCTGAGACGTGAGATACATCATTTGTGTGAACAACATTGTCTTGCTCATCGCGAAGACTTAGCTGTTGAAGATGCTTGGAAGCAAGTTTCATTAATGCACGATATTGAAACATTACTTAGGACAGTTTATACATCAGTTAAAAATCAGAAATTCCAGGAATTGGCCAATGCCGCAGAAAATGATTCCGTGGCATTTCGGCCTTTGCTTGAGGTAAGGTGGTTGTCTAGGCATTTAGCAGCTGCCGCTTTTGTGCGAAACTACGTTTTGATTGACTATTGCACTGAACAAGTAAACATGAGCAATGATCCAATCAATAAGTTCTGTCTGAAGAGACTTCTAAATCCGCAGTTTCGACTGGCTTTGACAGTACTTAACGATGTTTTGGGAGAACTGGCATCAATAAGCAAATATTTTCAAAGAAGTATTCTGACAACTATTGAAGCGTTTCAGTTTATAAAGGCCAAAATATGTAAAATAAGATCGCAGTATCTTGGAGAAACAGTTCATTGGAGTGATGCAGTGAAGGAAGTTCTTAATTCAATTGACCGTGACGTAGACAAGGCTGTAATTCTTAGATTTGTTGAACTATTATATAATCACCTTGAAAAGAGATTTCCGGATTATGAATTAATGAATTGGCAAGCATTTGACCACTGCATCATTGCAAAGAATTCAAGTTTTGAATTTGGCAAAGACAGTTTGAACAAACTGATAAGAAGGTTTTCAAGAATTATACCAAACTGTCAAGAGAGTGTACATGTAATCTCAAAGATCGGTGAACAGTATGATGACTTCAAATTTTTGATTGCAGAGAAAGTGAAGACTGGATCAATTCAGACTTTCACTGACGTCGTAAGCTGTGTCATGAAGAATGAAGACATGAAAGAGCTGTCGATTCTGCTGGACATTTGTGGGACATTTCAATCATCAAGTGCAGACTGCGAACGCGGTTTTAGCCTAATGAACTCAATTAAAACAAAATCTAGAAACAGGCTCCAAGTAAATCATTTGGATAATTTGATGCGCATAAAATTCTATCTTTCATCAGGAAGCACTATTGATCTAGATGCGGTTTACAAGCATTGGACCACAGACAAAGACAGACGTGAAAATTCGGCAATAAATGAATAAAGTAACTGTTTTGCTGTAAGTTTCGAACTACATTTATTTTATTTGTAGTTTTTATAATTAAATATGACATATATGTGTAGCACTTTACCGACATCATTAATATAAAGTAAGTAGAACAATATTTTTATTAACATAATTGAACAATGCATATGCCTGTGCGAAATGTCTAATTTATTATATAGAAGACTGCTGTGTAATAGAGTTTTAAACATTTGTAAATGTACGACTTTCACAAATGTTGCTCACTAAAATTTTGCATCATGTTTTTCCGCGCACGCCTATATTTTTCCGCGCAGCTTCGTCAAGAATTAGAGGGAACATTGGCTGCAATGGCCTTGAGAAGTATGTTACGCAATTTAAAGCAGAAATGCAATAGTGTTGTTGTTGGATTTGTTTTAGAAGGAATACTTTTGATGATATGAGAAGGAGACAATAACCTACTTTACCTGGTCTAATAACCTTATGTATATCTTTGAGTACCTGGTCAAATAACCTTATATAAATCTTTGAGGCTTTGTTACATGTTCAGACTCGGTTGATTTGTACTCTAGCATGTTCCGTAATATGAATACATTTACATGCTCATATCTCGTGGTTATACTTATCGCTTAAATTCGCTCATTACAGATCCTTTTAAATTCAATCAAACGGACGATAACACTAGATAAGACGTTTTAAGTTACTGAATTCAGGGTAGATTCACATCACATAAACTCGTAAATATGCATGCAATCATATAAGCCCTGTTGGTGTATACAAGCAAGACACAAATGATAAGTTTATTCTGCACTGGTCAGTGAACGATGCCTTCTTAGCCAACTGTTTCGGTTAAAACGGCAATTAAAAGATGGCGGGAGACAATAATTTCATTCGGTAGTTTGTCAATCGGCCTGCATTCCTATCATAAGAGCTCAAGGAATAATGATTTCTTCACGGGCGAGGATTAACTATCTTCATGGAAAGAATGGGATATAATTGGTTTTGTAATTATAAATCAGGTAGTAAATCTAAACTTAATTCGCCAGATTACTTGAAAAGGTCAGAAATAAAAAGGTCGGAAAACATCGAACGAGGAACCGGAATGGCATTATTTCTTGTCTGAGGACAAACTTAATCTGTACGTACAAATTCTCTAAAGTCTATATTTTATGAAGTTCTAGACTACCACAGCCCTTTCTTCACACAACGTTCAGAAACAGATTCAAATGGTTCATATGTACGATGACTTGTGCTTGAAGTATGCACCAACCATTACATGCTATTATTTCACTACCTCGTCCAGAAAAAGATTCTTTGGGAAATGTATAGTGACGCGGATGAAATGTCAGTAGATGTGAGCTACTAAACAATTCTTCTTATCACTTCGATACTCACGTAAACTCCAAATATGACGATGGAACACCATTAAATACGTGAAAATGGCCCATTGTGACAGATTGATGGGAAAGGACCATAAAATTTCCAGAGGTTTGGTCTCTTCTTCTGAAGTGTTCAACCTGTCGGTATGGTACGAATATTAGAGATGTCACTATTAACGACGTTATGCAAAACATGACGTCACCTAACAATTTAGTTAACTAGTCTTGATCCTTTAGACGTCTTATGGTAATCTCCTTAGTGATTGAGATGTAAACACACATCATAGTTTGTAATCATAGTGGTTCATTATTTTTTGTCAGTTTCCGCTTATGTCTATTACCAATTACTGCATGGTTGAGAATAAAGGTACAAAGTATCAATAGCCAGAATTATTGTTATATTTGTCTTTTTCTCCGTATGTCCATCTGAGACGTGATTCTGCTTCAGTCAGATGTACCTGCCTATTGAAGTATTAACAAGGTGCATGCTATTATATGACAAGGTCAGATAAGTACAAATTTAATTAGATGCACGGGCGTGATTAGATAGAATAAAACAGAAAATGTGCAGACATGAATGAAAGCGTACGATAAGTGAGTGATACACTGTGGCAGATGCGGGCAACCCTGTCGTCAATCGTCACAAGTGGTGATTTGTCCATACAAGTTTGGGTCAACTTTTACATGGTGTGGCGAATTTCACTTCTCATTCGCCACACATGTGGCTGCATTGAAAAATAGGCTGTCCACCTAGGCTCTCTCGAATATCACACCAGATCGCCGATTCAGTGGAGTGGTGGTGGTAGCTTGATATTGTCGTAACACGTCATATTACATGTCATATTGTCGTAGCTTGACAATTATGTTGTATTGTCGTAACTTGTCATGTGTGTGTGATTTGGATTTTTAACGTAGCTTTAACATTTTTCTCCAGTCATATCGCTACAATGTCTGCAGTTTATAGTGATGTCTAGCCCCGGAGCATCATGCCGCAGACATGTTGCATGATGCCCCACCCAGTCACAATATCCTGACAACACTAACCTGTTACTGCTGAGCGCAAAGCGAGGCAGCTATTAGTACCATTTTATAGATCATTGGTATGACTAGATTGGGGATCGAACGCGCAACCTCCAGCAACCGAGGTTCAATGAACATTTGGTAGAAAGTAAATGGAGAAATTGGCAGTCTGTTTATATGACAAGGTATATAACTTGGGGATTCGTTTTATCTCTACTGAAACAGGTTATGCCCCTTACTGCACATGTAACTGCTAATAGATTTAATACTAAGATTTAAAAATGATGATGTCAGTAACTATTGTATTTTATTGTAATGTGTCACAGAAGATGTTGTCAATCACCGTTTTAATTACCATACAATGGCTACTTAAAGGGGTGTTTGTTGCATGTTGAGATATCTGAAGCAAATGAATGGAAACATGTCACACGACACATACTGTCACTATGAACTAAAATTTCCCGACAAAAATCCAAGACATCAGCATTTATAAATTCCTCAGTCCAAAATGGACGGAGATGTCACTGCTTAATTATAGTTTAATTTGAAAACCAGTGAAGGTTTCAATGGATGCATACAGACATAATAACTCAAAAACAATATTTAATTCTATATATAAATTTACCCCCGATTAAATTTTAAAGAAAGATTAGTAATGGGTCCCCTACTCCCAGATTAAAACATCACTCTGAGCTCTGGGAAAAACGCAAAAGAGAAAAATGTGAAAACCCAACCAATATGAGAGTATTCTTGTGCATGCGTAAATACAAGCGTGGAAATTATTAAACAAATTACTGATACAAACATGTTTGCATTGTCTCCCAGAACAATATATGTGTTTGAGATTCATAGGACGTTTAAATGATTTTCCACTGAAGGGAAACTCTTGAAATTAAATTGCACAAGTATAAGGTATATAGGTAATTTGATCTGCCGTATATTTTAGACATGTATAACCAAATAAATGTATGAAAAGTTACATTTGATCAATGCCATTTATCTTTCTGGTAAGATAGATCTTATCTAAAAATATTCGTCTCCTAGGAAAAAGGAGAAATATTATGATTTTAATAAGTCAAATACAAATTGGAAGTAATACTGATTTCAAACTATGCGTGAAAATAGATGATTAAATGTTGGCGACTGCCTTGTCAGTGACTCGAAAAATGAAGTTAGTATATAAAAAAGACGACAATTTGTATTTGTCCTAAAGGGTTTGAACTAATAAGCAATCACCATGTTGACCTAGGATTTTAGATTAATTTAAAATTTCAATCGCCGTAATATTTTAATCTTCAGAATGATAAATGCAGTATCCTGTTAGTTGGAAAGTAGCGCTTAATCGTTGGAAGAGATTGCTTATTTACATACGCGTATGTCCAGAAAAATTTACTGTGAAATCTGTAAAAAGTTTCTGAAAGGTTTTAAATACATTTTTAATTGGATATTTTGTTTACTTAAGGCTTTGAAAAAGAGGAAATGTCCTCAAAACTCTGTTATAACTTGCATATGTAAAGTATAGACAACCAAATTAATTCTTTAAGAAATGTAAACCCATATCTTTGTTTTTCATAGAAAAAAAGCTTTAGTTTGTTTCGCCAAAATTATAGAAATAAAATTCTTTGGTATATGAAGATCAAACAGGTTTCATTCAGGCAGATGCACAGGAGAAAAAATAAGGAAAGTGTATAAAGAGATTTTTTTAGGAATAAATAAAATTCCATGTTTGTTACTATTATGGTATTTACCTACAACCCCGTCCGAGTGTGCGCGCGCGCGCACACACACACACACACACACACACACACATTTTTTACCGCCTACCAACTCACCCCTCCACCGATTTTAGAAAATGAAAAGTATCAAGGAATTAAAATTGCACAAAGTTGTTTCATTCTAACTTGATTGTTGAAAGGGGCCCATACCATTTTCATTTTGTTCATTTTCAAACCAAACGGAAGCTGTCGATTCAAGCAACTTAATTTGGAGCTCATCGTAATCTGGTTTCTGCAAAATAGACTATCATACGCAATTTTAGCAACCGCATTAGTAGAGAAACACGGTTTGGTTTGAAACGCAAACAAGATGACAGTGTTAGAGATTCAATGACGAGCATCAGGTAATGAATTAGAAATCGATGAATGAAATGACAAAGTTTTGAGTATTTTTAATATCTTTTTTATGCATTTTGCTTTACAACTCGACAAGGGTACAAATTAACGGTCGTGGGGTGGTTGGTTTAGGCAAATACTTTACATAGGCATTCAAGGCATGTTTCGAAAAGCCATAAAAGCATTTGACATTGTAGCATAACCTTTTATTATTATGTACAAAATCAATTATGAAGGGATCTTCGACTTTTATAACAAAAATAAAAACCACATAGATTATTGCAATAATTTAAATAGTCATATTTCCTTATGTTCTCAAGTTGAAATTGGTTTCAGACAGGGAGATCTCGTGTCTACTTATTTATTCATTCGCAATGCAGAAATATTAGCACGCATCATAAGGAAACATCCTTCAGTCGGTGGCAGAGTAGTTAATTCTGCAAAATATTCAATCTCACAATATACGGACGATACTCTCTTTACATTCTAATAAGCGCTACATATTATATTTTGTTATTTTCCAAAATTGTTAGGGCCATGTGTAAATATTGTAATGAAAACATGTCACAATTGCCACCATAGTTAGATTGCAAGGAATTTACTCTCTCGAGTTATAAATTTACTACTAATCGCGTACGTTTACATTATAAAAATAAGAACATTATATGAAGCATAAACTGGTCAAACTCGTATGTTGTATATTTAACAAAAGTATTTGCTCTTAAATATTTGATATGATAATATTTTTAATAAATTTCCTGACTGCTTTGTCGTCTTGTCAAAAAAGATTTAAAATAAATCATTTATTTGTTTTACTTTTACTTGTGAATGCTGCAAGTGACAAAATTACAAGAAACATCACAATCTAAGACCAAGTTCGACGTGCCTGTAATATTCAATATATTATTAGCAACCTAAATGAGTATCTGTCGAGAGAACCCATTGATGACTTCCGTTTTGATTTTAAATTGCATACATGCGACTGATATTTCTCATTCAATGGATTGAAGCAATAGTGGAACTCAGCAACCAACTTGGTGACTGCGCAGCCATTGTTGGGATCACACTGCTCACATCCGTAGCATGAGGAATGGGCTAGGAAAGGTGCCCTAAACATTGTCTACTTCATCTTAGTCAGATCAGCATACCAGGGCTGACGGGGATTCCAACTTAGAGGTCTACAACTTAACAAGAACACAAATGTGACGCAACTAACCACCAGTTTTTGGAATGTGTGGATCGTATATAAGCAGATAGAACAGGGGGAAGAACAGCTCTAGGTTTTAGTGAACTGGTCAGATTTAAAATCCTGATATCAGCCTTTAATGACAATCGCCTAGCGGAAGAAGGATAACACATCAAAGTAATGAGCCGGTTAACATTCTTCTGGAGAGGCTACAGTAAAAATTGGCGACGTGAAGCAGTTGCTGAATTTGCCATTAAGTCATCATACATGGAATTTATCATGACATTATCTAAACGGTCTTTGACAAATAAAATAACAATGTACTACCCATACTAATAATATGCGTTGCTAATCACCAAAACAGATTTTTGCATCAAGACATTTTGGATGCTCCTACGCTCTGGTATCGCATTGACTTCGCCATCGTCAGTAGAAGGGACAGGCACGATGTTTGACTCACTAAGCGTAGGAGAGTACAGAATGGTGCGGTGACCACAGTCTCATATACTCCATGTTTAATACCCAATTCATCCTAGTAGACGACCACAAGGAAAAATGTGCCCCAAACGCCAATTGTCATCAGATTGAAATGGAGAATGTGAAACAGAAATTTGTCAAAGAACCTTATAGCTAAAAAGAACCAATTAATATGAACTGTGAGATTGCCGGGGAAAACTGTGCCTTCTTCAGAGACTTTGTTTACTTAGCTGAATATCATTTGGTTGGATGAGAACGATGCCACTTTGTTTAACGTACTTACTAACTGAGAAACTCCAGCATCAAAACTTCTGATTCCAATACAGCAATTCGTCTAAAAAGGCAGGATTCATCAACATCAAGAGGACTGTTCAATATTAAATCTCTAAGTTGCAAACCATATAGCTAATCAAAAGCCAGATGAAATTCAATCATACGCAGACTGGAATAACATCAAGACTTTCTATGGTGCTTGAAGACAACGTGTCACAGTACTCAGGCACGAACATCTCCATTACTGAGTTTTGACCTGCTCACTGACAAATAAGATAAACTATAAAGATAGGCAGACATATCAACTACCTAGTTAGTCTACAATCATATAGTCGACTTTCCCAAGCAGAAATCAACAAATCACTTCCTGTTCCTCCAGAACTAATTGAAACTGAGAATGCAATTAACCTGCTGTCAAATTGCGATGCACATGAACTGATTATATATCAAACAAAGGACTACAAAGCTGGAGGCTCGCATATGAAATAGAAACTGACAAAACTCTTCGAGTCAATGCAGGCTCAAGGAACTTTATCCCATGAGTAAAATAATGCATCAATTATCCTTAAGTGGAAAGGGAAATTTCAGTCCTGGTTTAACGACTGTGTTATTTTGTTGTCAATAGTCAACAGTCTGCAAAAGATTTGTCAGACATAAGTATCACACTGATCACATGCTTCTTGTTTGTGCGACTTCAGGAAAGGACTAGGGACCTCATATATAGGGCTTGCAACTCTTCGACTTCTTGAGAAATGCCAGATACAGAACACTAACTTGTTCCGGAAATGTTTTGACCCGATAGTATTCTTTGACACTTTTATTTGTATGAAGCTTTGGAAGATCATGGTCGAATTTGGTTGCACATCAATTACATGATGGTATGCTCCATGCTGTCGTAAATAAAAGTTTGACTTCTTAACCATTTCCAGTCACAAATGAAATAAAACAAGACTGAATGCTGGACACACCCTTGTTCAGTATAGCTTGTTGCCATGCTTATTGATGCCTACCGTGATTATGCAATTGGGATTTTTATCCGATATCCCACTGATGGCAAACTCTTCAATCTGAGAAGGCTAAGGGCGAAGACGAAGTTACAGCAAGTGACTGTATATGATCTCCTATTTACTCGGCCGTTTCATAAATGTCAAAATCTGAGTCGGACCTAGAAACAATTATAGACCATTTCCATTCTGAAAATATCTGTGTCACAATCAGTATCAAAAGAACTGCTGGGAAGCGCAAATATGCACCAGGGAGGCCTTATGTTGAATCTATCATTCCCAGTAAATGGTCAAAACCTCATTGCAGTCCACAATTTCATATATCTTAGCATCACAATGTCACACCCAGTTCACATAAATATTGAAGCCAACGCAGTTATTGCTAAAGCAAACTTGACATTTTTGGACAACGCGTATGTAAGAGTGTTGATGCATCAGTCAACAAACTAAACGGAACGTCGACAAAGTCAGTGACCCTGATCCAAGCATGCTAAATCTAAAGGAAGTACAGGCACCATGCCAACAAGCTGAACAACATTACCTTAGTTGGACAATTTCGATTTAGAGGTTTAGGAGGATGTACAGGATTGGTGGTGCTATTCGAACGGGTAGATAACTTTCCGGCAGTGAATCGATATCACAGTGCTATTATTATGATCATGTGGGGTATAGTACAGAACCGTCTTCACACATTCTTTAAACATTCTCTACCTAAAACATTAGTTACTGAGTTATAGTTTTACTTCACAATTTATAATATAGAGAGCACACAAAGAGTATATACGCAAATAGTATATATATATATATATATATATATATATATATATATATATATATATATATAAACGATGATGATGAACATGATGATGACGGCGTTTATTGATTTTAGATTTTAATTTATTATTTAAATATTTCACTTACCTTTACTACCAACAGTTCCACTCATTACTGACATTGCATTAGCTCTGGCCATTTGGGGCATTCCACTGAATCCATTCAACATTATTGGCATCTCTCCTCCCATCATGGGATTACCGCCGCTCATCTCTGGTATTCTCCCTCCCATCATTTGCATTTTCATCATACCTCTGCCCATACTTGGTATCATTATTCTTCCCATATCTTCATTCAGCATTGGCATAATCATACCGCCCATTTCATAATTTACACTGCTCATCATTGGTTTCATCATACCGCCGTTCATGGCGCCACCCATTCCTTGGACCATGCCGACGCCTACGTCTCCTAATTTGGGAATACAGGCTAATGAATAAAACTATCTGTACAGCATTCTTTCGAAAAATATAAGACACAGCGTTAGGCTGACGGAGTTTTATGGAAACAATAGATTCAATTATGCTTTATATACATATATACTTATTGTTCGATTCTTTATCACCTTTCCAGTTTCCTATATTGACGCCTGTTCAATATGTTTGCTTTATTTTTCTTTGTTTGACCAGGGTACATACTGATATATATATATATATATATATATATATATATATAGTTTGCTTTTTAGTGCACTCAATCTGAATGTTTAAGTACAATGCACTTATAAAGAAAGGATTAGTATTGACAAGTTTCTATCCTGGAAGGTAGAAGAAACCAATACGAATGTTAATTCTAAAATTAATATTAAGACATTACAACGTATGTCCTCTGTAAAGTTTATACTATTAATACTAAGACATTACAACGTATGTCCTCTGTAAAGCCTATACTATTAATCCTAAGACATTACAACGTATGTCCTCTGTAAAGCCTATGCTATTAATCCTAAGACATTACAACGTATGTCCTCTGTAAAGACTATACTATTCAAATTAAGAAACAACAACTTAAAGAAAATATGAAAACAATGAACTTCAAGATAAGTATACGAGGAAGAAGAAAGGCTGTCGTTTAAACATATATCCTTAAATTTATACGACGGCTAAAAGACCCGTTTGTCACAGCATTGGCTTTATCTCATATCTTTTTCAAAGTCAACAGTTAAGCGCTTCTCGGATGAAACAAGATCAACCTTCTTTTAATGTACATTGTTGTTATATGACAGCCTGACTGAATCAGTCTTTGTTATTTAATCTTTCCAATACAATCTTGCATGTGATTTTATTATATTTTCGGGTGTAACTCGCTGGTTGAATATCGCAAATTAGATTTTAACAATATAATCACAAATAATTCACCCATCAAAAACCAGCATCCAACTTTTCATAATATTAGGCTCAGAGCTCAATAAAATGGTCCCCGCTAGTTGTCATAAGGGAAGATTAAAATAATCATACCGCTTTGCCAGACATACATAACGAATACAAATAATTTTAGGGGAAAACCTCTCATTTTATATTTTGGAAATGTAAAAAAAAATATTGCTTGATTGAATAAAAAGACAAACATTTGTTGAAAGAAAATGAAATCCTCTAAAATATTCACCAATGATATCATTAGACGGAGGGTTCAGAAAATTTGAATCTGCATAACGGAAGGTTAACTAATTTTGCCAGCTTTAAATGACGAAATGAGAAAACAATAATTTTAAGTCAGTAGATACAATCCAAGAATATAAAGAATTTTAGGTGAAGTTATTTAATGATAGTCTTTATAAATCTAACACAAATGAGACAAACATTTGTTGAAAGAAAATTACTTTGATCAAGATTGTCTTTAAACCAGCTGTACTTATTATCTACCGACAGATGGATAGTGAACTGATACCTAAGCAAAAGCAAACGATGAAGAAAGTAGGATAATAATAAAAAATATAGAAATAAGCAACTGGAAATTTTAAGCATTGAAGAAGTATACTGAACATTCTTGAAAGAAAAACCAATATCTCACCTCCGTAGACCCGGGAACTTGCCACAAGACTGAGCCATACCATAGAAAACATTGGATTCATAGTCATGTAGTTTCCGTGCAAGAAAAGAGAAGAAAATATGCATATTATACATAACATTTTAGGCACAAGTTGGATGAACCTAGATAATATTCACGATTTGAATGTGAGACATAGAAATAGATAACAATACGCTCTTACTGGTTATGTAACAAAAAATAGTTTCTAAATGTACATTAAATTAAATAAAATAATTATAACGTCATGCAATGCAACGTATGAAAAGAAAAATTAAAGACTTGATGATGATGATGATGATGATGATGATGATGATAATAATAATAATAATAATAATAATAACAATAATAATAATAATAATAATCATTTATCCTGATGAAACGGTCGTCTTGAATGTTCTGTTTCATGCTAGTCGACATTGTTTGTAAAGCTCACCTTGATCAAAATGGACGTGCAGTGATGTCCGTTTGAGATGATGGTATGGGTGTTTCTGGCAAATATCTGGCAAATATATACTAAAATGCAAGGAAAGAATGGAAAAAGTGACGACATCACAAAGTGAGCAACGATGGTTGTGGCGTGTCTTCTCTTCATTTGAACTGTAATTGATAAATATTGTCTAAGGTGTTAACAAGATGTTCGAACGCATTATACAGAGTCCTCTGCTCCAGGTAGGCTGGTTCTGCGCGTAGTACCAACATTAATACATACTTTGCAGCCTATAGTTACAATGAAAATGATTGCAATACGTTTGTGCAACATGATGTAGGATGTAGTTGGTATACCTTTATTGGTGTTTCGCTTCATTGATTTTGCGCTTTGATGTCACTACTTCAGGCCATTTTACGGACGAATCGTCAGCTGCGGACTCGGAGATTCAGTCTAAACTTAGGAAGGGGTGTGTAATCAGAGCATATTTAAAAAGAGTATATGTTTATTCCTTACCCTAATCATTATGTCTTCAATTAATAATTTGTATAGTCACACAAACGTTTTAAGACTGGTACTTGTACATTGAAATTTCACTATTATTATTATTATTATTATTATTATTATTATTATTATTATTATCATTATTATTATTATTATTTTCATTCACATTCACTGCCCGTCACTCCTATCAGGGTATGGGCCGCCAACTACAGATCTCCAGAGTCCTCTGTCCCGGGCCATTTTCTCTAGCTGGTTCCAGGTGTAGCCCATCTTGGTGGTGTCCGCCTGGAGGCTGCGTCGCCAGGTGTTTCTTGGACGGCCTCTCTTCCGCTTGCCTTGTGGGTTCCACCTCAGCGCCTGCCTGGTGATACTGGTTGGCGGTTTTCGTAGGGTGTGCCCTATCCAGCCCCATCTCTTCTTCCTGATTTCTTCTTCAGCAGGAAGTTGGAAGGTCCTTTCCCAAAGATTGGCATTGCTGATGGTGTCAGGCCAGCGGATCCGGAGAATCCTTCTGAGGCAGCTGTTGATGAAGGTCTGGACTTTCCTGATGGTAGTCTTGGTCGTCCTCCAGGTCTCTGCTCCATACAGTAAGATTGACTTCACGTTGGAGTTGAACAGTCGGATCTTGGTGGTCAAGGACAGCTCCTTGGAGGTCCAGATATTCTTGAGCTGGATGAAGGCGGCTCTTGCTTTGCCGATCCTTGCCTTGACGTCTGCGTCTGTACCGCCCTGCTGGTCAATTATGCTACCCAGGTAGGTGAAGGACTGCACTTCTTCCAGGGGACTTCCATTCAGGGTGACTGGTTCAGTACTTGTGGAGTTGATCTTCAGGATCTTGGTCTTGTCCTCGTGGATGTTGAGGCCAACTTGTGAAGACGTGGCTGCCACAACGTTTGTCTTTTCTTGCATCTGCTGTTTGCTGTGTGAAAGGAGTGCAAGGTCGTCGGCAAAATCCAAGTCGTCTAGCTGGCTCCACAAAGTCCACTGAATTCCGTTCCTGCGCTCGCTGGTGGACGTCTTCATAATCCAGTCGATGGCAAGGAGGAAGAGAAACGGTGATAACAAGCATCCTTGTCGGACTCAAGTTCGCACCTGGAAGCTGTCTGTGAGCTGCCCTCCATGGATAACTCTGCAGGACATGCCGCCGTAGGAGTTCCTGATTAGGTTGACCATCTTGGCTGGGATGCCGTTGTGCCGAAGGAGTTTCCAGAGGGTTTCTCGATCCACGCTGTCGAACGCCTTCTCATAGTCGATGAAGTTGATGTACAACGGGGAGTTCCACTCTAGGGACTGTTCGACTATGATGCGGAGCGTCGCAATCTGGTCCGTGCAGGATCTGTTCTGCCGGAAGCCTGCTTGCTCATCTCGCAGCTGTGCGTCCACGGTTGCCTTCATCCTTTCCAAGAGGACTCGGTTGAAGACCTTCCCTGGCACAGATAGGAGTGTGATGCCCCTGTAGTTGTTACAGTTGCTGAGGTCGCCTTTCTTGGGAAGCTTGATCAGGTAACCTTCCTTCCAGTCTGCCGGTACGTCTTCTTCCTCCCAAATCCTCTCAAAGAGTGGGTACAGCATCTCCACTGACGCATCCAGGTCTGCTTTTAGCGCCTCTGTTGGGATGTCGTCGGGTCCAGCCGCCTTCCCGTTCTTTATCAGGGTGATGGCCTTCCTGATCTCGTCTCTGGTCGGTTTCTCGCAATTGATCGGGAGATCCACGTTAGCTGGTTCGATGTCTGGGGGGTTCGCGGATGCTGGCCTGTTCAGGAGATCCTCAAAATGCTCTGCCCATCTGTTCATCTGCTGGTCTAAACTGTTGATGGTATTCCCCTGCTTGTCCTTGACAGGTCTTTCTGGTTTGCTGAAATTCCCGGAGAGTCGTCTGGTGATGTCGTACAGCTGTTTCATGTTACCGCTGTACGCTGCCTGCTCCGCCTCAGCTGCCAGTCCATTTATGTATTCTTTCTTGTCCTTCTTGATGTTTCTCTTCACTACTCTGTGGGCTTCTGCATAAGCTTCTTGAGCCTTGGCCTTCGCTATTCTGGTTCTACTGTTGTAGACTACTGCCTTCTTCCTCTTCCTGTCTTCGATCTTGGTCAAGGTCTCTGCTGTGATCCACTCTTTCTGCTGGTGTTTCTTTGGCCCCACAACTTCTTGGCATGATGCTCTTAGTGTTTCTTTCACTATCTGCCAGCTGTTGGGTACACTGTCTTCTTCTTCTTGAAAAAGTTCCTGAAGCACTTCAAACTTGTTCTTCAGCGTCAGACCAAACTCTTGTCTTATCTTGGGGTCTTTCAGAAGGCTGACGTTGTACTTGACTCTTCTGTCTGACGCTTCCATCTGGTATCTCTTCAGTTTCAGCTTCAGTTTGGCCACCACCAGGTGATGGTCGGACGCCACGTCTGCTCCTCTTCTCACTCTAACGTCCTGCAGGGATCTTCTGAACTTCTTGCTAATGCAAACGTGGTCGATCTGGTTCTCTGTCGCGCTGTCTGGCGATACCCATGTATTCTTGTGGATCCGCTTGTGAGGAAAGATGCTGCCTCCAATGACCAGGCTGTTGAGTGCACACAGGTCTGCAAATCTCTCTCCATTCTCATTCATCTCTCCCAGGGCGTGGGTGCCCATGACTGGTTCGTATCCAGTGTTGTCAGACCCAATCTTGGCGTTGACATCTCCCATGAGGATGATGACGTCCTTGTCCGGATAGGTCTCGAGGATCTTCTGCAGTCTGCTGTAAAACTGGTCTTTGTCCTCCTCTTCACTGTCGTTCGTTGGGGCATAGCACTGGACGACGTTCATCTTGATCTTCCTCTTCTTAGTTCGGAAGGATGCCGTGATGATCCTGGGGCCGTGTGCCTCCCATCCAATCAGTGCCCTCTGTGCCTGCTTGGACAGCATGAAGCCTACTCCCTGCGTGTGGGGTGCGTCGCTCTCTTCATGCCCGGAGTACAGCAACAGCTCTCCTGTCATCAGTCGTGATTGTCCAGCTTGGGTCCACCGTGTCTCGCTGATGCCTAACACGGCCAGGTTGTTGCTCCTCATCTCGGCTGCTACCTGCGCCGTCTTTCCTGGCTCGTACATGGTCCTAACATTCCATGTGCCGATATTGATTCTCCTGGTAGACAAAAGGGTAGTCGGCTTTGTGGCATCCTTTCGGCTTTCACCACCCAGCGTCATGCTTCTTCGTGATGAAGACCCTTCCTCTCCCAGGATAAAGTTTTCTGTTTCTTCTGTTGTTGACGTTTCTGTAGCGTCGTTCTTTTTACGGGGTGGGGGTGCTAACCCCACGCCCAACCCTCCTCCTTTACCCTGACTTGGGACAGGCAGATCATAAATCCCTAAGGATCTCACTGGTGGAGTTATTATTATTATTATTATTATTATTATTATTATTATTATTATTATTATTATTATTATTATGTTGTTGTTGTTGTTGTTGTTGTTGTTGTAGTATTAAAACCGCTCCGGTGGCCTAGTGGTTAGAGCATCCGCCGCGAAAGCGGAAGGTCGTGGGTTCGATCCTCGGTCGAGTCATACCAAAGATTTACAAAAATGGTACTAACAGCTGCCTCGCTTGGCGCGCAGCATTAAGAGGTAATTGTTGGGACTGGTTGGCCTGGTGTCACGACATCACTATAAACTGACAAAATGCAGACATCGTATCGATATCACACACACACACACACACACACACACACACACATTTCATGAAACACTGAGGATCATGTGAGTGGGCGTGGTTTGAGCGTTGGTACCTCATCCCCAGTAACAATGCCTTCGCAATAACCCTAGTAACGTCATTTACTAGTAACGTAATTTACTAGTAACGAAATTTTTAAAAGTATACGCTCATTTTTGTCTCTGCTGACAATACATTATACTGCTCCGGCCAAGTCATGCCAAATACTGTTATAAAAATGTTACTAACAGCTGCCTCGCTACATGTGTAAGGCATGATGTCCCAGTACTAGACATCACTATAAACTGCCACACTGCGGTGTGACTGAATTTTTTAAAAAGTTAAGTTAAAAATCCAAATCACACACAAATTACATTGTGAGAATTGTGCATTTTTTCCATATTGCACGGCTTCATATACTACACAACACATGTGTCTAAAAAAAATATCGTGTGTTAGAAGCTAGGTTTTGGTTGTGAACAAACATACGCTCACGTATCAGACACAGTAACTTTTTATTTATGACATGTGTTTGTGGATAAACTAATAAATAATCTGTTCGGTGCATTTGAAAGTAGAAATACTAGAGTCGATACGTGTCAGTTTATAGAGTCACAAAAGACAATTACAATCAAGCAAACGAATGAACAATATCCACAACAAACTTGAGACTCGCATTATTGAAAATACCATTCTGATCATTTAGTAAGCTATTTAGGAGAAATGTTCATAATTTCTTGTAAATTGAATTGTCTAGATAATAACCCGACCACTCAAGAGTCTATAAAAAGAGCATATAAACGAAAACCATGTTAAACCTAAGGGTCATCTTATCTCCCTAGAGAACCGTTCCATTTGCAATTCAGTCAAAAAAAGAAATTTATCAAAACATTCAGCTGCAGACGTTGGGTTTTAACGATTCCAAAAACTCAATAACAGAACAGAAACACCGGTGCATTTTAATCAAGGCCAGTTCCTCCACTGTTACAAGCCCATGAACATCGCACGGAATTGACACAGTAATAAATCCAGTCAATCAAAAAAAAGAAAGAAAAAATAGTTTTAGGTAGATCAACAAATATAAGAAGAAAAAAAAAGAAGCAAAATCCACCCATTGCAGATAATTGGAAAATGTATTTTAGTGTGCATCCATTCTCAACATGACTATAAATTTCAATTTGCTGAAGACTAAGATAATAATTTGTTGTTAAAAAAGGTATAAAAGCAAACAAGTACATAATACAAACTTATTACATTTATATGGAAAACTATTACTCTCTTTTTCTAAGTAACATTTCACTCTTCAAGTGGTGCAGTATTTCTCAGAAAAGCTTATTTATATCTTCCAGTACAAATGCAGTAACCTTTAAATTAACGATAGGAATCATACACTGGTTCATATAATAAAAGGTTTGACTGCGTACGAAAGACGATTTCTACTTGTAGACTGATTTATGATCAATAGTGAAATAAATAAACTATTTTTAATTCATCAAAAAGAGAGAACTGTTGTGAACAAATGTACGCAATCGCCATATGCAGTGCCGATTTTTGAGAACAGGCCGTTCACAAAGTGCACGCATAGGAGAAGCTGCAAACTTTTTAATGAATTATAAAGTAGCATTTGTCGGTGTCTTCCTCTACCTGCTCAAGAAAATGCTCGCCTTCACATTATACATTGCTGATGTTGCTAATGGATACCTGAACAGCAAGCAGGCTTCAAACTTGTTCATAATTAAATTCAAACAAAATATTCCCATCTGCATTAATATTCGTTAAAATTATTGAGAAATACTACGTGTGTTTTACTGGAAACCAATTTAATCTATTTTCTTGAAACCTTGCGATTTTAATTGGTCAAGTTAATTTAAACCACTTCTGCGAACTTCTACAAAGTTGAATATATAACTTTTCAGCGGATGGCAATCATTTATTATGCTATTGTTTACCAAGTCAGACATAAAACAATAAATAAAAAGAGATGACAAAAAAAATGGAACATTCATTTTGTGCAAGTAGATAAACATGTCGATGTTGATACTAATTTAGATAATGCATATAGAAGTCCATATCTCAATAACTGGTGTGTTTGAAAGTTAGGTAACATGGACGCGGAATTAGTATCATCATGTTGTATTAGTCGTGTTGCCATTTTAGATGTTATTCCTGGAGCTCCGTATATAATGATGGCAGCAGAAATATACTTTGGATTAGAATACACGTTTTTCGGTAACATGGAATATCTCTTAGAAGGTGATCTAGAAGCGTTCGTACGCACTTTACAGCGTCCTGTTATGTTTTAATTGTGTTTCTAATAAAACAAGCCCATTGTCTAAATTAGATGAACAACAAAACTGTGAACTTCTCAATCGATCGATCCACAATTATTTTTTTAAAAACATTTCTAATGAGGTCAATGGTGGAAAATTTGCAGATTTAACCTTTCAACTTGTATCTTTCATGAGAAGAGACAATGTACATTCTGAATCCATGAAAAAACAGAATCATCAGTACAAATAAATGATAAGAAATGTAAGTTGTTTTAGATTTGCTGGGTTATTCTCATCTTAATATACATCTTACACTAAACACTACAATCCTTAGTTTGGATTTAAGCATTCGATTTATTATAAGTTTCATTCTTATTCTTCATCATTCTCTCAGCATAATGTATTGTACACATAATTATATGCAAAGCTATGAAGTGAAGAAACCTTTTAAAATAGATCTTGGAGTCAACGCAAAGGTAAAACTCTGCTTTAAGGTACAGTAAACTGTGTTTCCCGATTGGACATTTAAAGTTGATTATGATCGAAAGTGCTCTAGAGTTTTCGGACTTACTTAAACAAATATACTCAAAAATAATTTTAAAAACTGCTTTATGAGGCAGAAAATGATAACAGAAAGCAGCATGTATATAACTGTGTACATGTTTTGAACTCTTGTGTTGGTTTTGTTTGTCTTTGCCATCTAAGAGAAGATGAATGTTCCGTACTTCTTTTAGGTATATATATTTTAAGGACTAGAGTAGATGTAAATGTACCATCCATGTTTGTATGATTTTTTGTCTTGTCTCCATTTCAGGTATATAATCACCTTATTATTTGCAGATTCAAAATTCGATTATTTTAATTTACTGAAATGTTCTATTATATGTATCACATAAGTTAGCATAATGATATAAGAAGAGCATGCGATAATTGTTTTGACATTTTCCTTTTATTCTTAAACTTTAATATTGTAAAGCATTAACCTTTGTTTGTATTAAGTAATGATTAACATGTAATAATAAAACGGAATTAATTATTACGTAAATTTGTTAATTTTGATTATATGTCTAAATGACAAAGTACTGAAGGAGATAATAATAATAATAATAATAATAATAATAATAATAATAATAATAATAATAATAATGAGGACTTTATATAACGCCTAATCTTTAGAAACTCTAAGCGCTTTACAACATCTATAATGATATGACTACAGAAAAACATAAAACAAAAACCATTGAATTGGAAAACATAAAAAATGCTGAAAGTATTTAAGGTACGAAACATTTCTAGGTCTTTAAGTTTGTTCTTGCAGTCGAAAAAGGTGAGTTTTAAGAGCACTCTTGAAAGGGATCTCTGTGTTTTTGTGTCTAATTTCAATGGGCAATTCGTTCCACATTCATGGGCCTGGGCTACAAATGGCTGGTATCCTTGAAAGAGAAAGACAGAAAAGGGAAAATCCCAAAGACACAGGTCATCAGTTTATCATGTTTATTATAGCAGGACAACAGAACAGGTCGCAGCGGCGGAGAATTCTGGATTGATGCAGGAATCAAAGTCATGGGAGATATCGATCCACGTGGGCAGGAAAGTGGTACTTCCTGACGTCATTCAGACATCACTCCACCCTGACATTGTCATTGGGTCACCAGCTGACAAAACAATGATCCTGGTGAAGCTTACTGAGACGTGGGAAGAGAGGACAGGAGAGGTTTATTAGAGAAAGAGGATGAAGTACCACGAGTTGGTAGAATCTTGCAGGGGCAGATGATGGAAAACATGGCTATTCCCTGTGTAAGCTGTGTGACGGGGCAAATTTCTGGCGATCTATCTTGAACCCATTAGCTGAGACCAGAGAACAATTAATTAGATTTCTAGAGAATGGACGCGAATCAATCGTCACACTGTCATGTCGAAATGTCATTTCGAGGGGGAGGAATGCTATCCTAATTAAGCAACTATTTAAACAACATCCAGACGGACTTTTAGGGGCACAGTAAACGTTATTTTCAGGGTAAAGTTGTCACAATTAAAAAGTTGCAGAAACTACATAATTATCAAACTACCAAGGGCAAGCTACCCCGATTTTTGGTGCCATTGAGGAAGGGACCGAGAGATTTGACTGACTGGTTACGCTAGTTAGGGGGCGTGTTCTCACCCCAAAATTTCCTAGGTTTTATATCGCCTCATCGGAAATTTTATTCAGTCTTAGCTTTTACTGCAGAAGGAAACAAGAGAAAACACCAGTAGAGACTTCGTGGAATTTGTAAGAAATTCCCTCGTAAAAATGTATGGTCCAAGCAATCCGACGAACTGTTATAGATCTACGTTTGCAGCAAAGGGAGAAAATAGCATTGACATACAATCTTGAGAGGAAACTTCAAAGTGCAATCTGAGACGGGAAGATTTGAAAATTGGAATCATATGACGTAATCGTGATACGTATAAATACTAAATGTCCAGGGGACGGGTCGTTGAGAGTGGAATCCGGAGACCCAGGCGCATAAATAGCTACATTGGAAGTCGAGCGAAAAGAAGAACAGGTTATGAAATCATACAAGCGGTTGACTTCAATTGTTCACTCGATCCTATGATAAAATAAATCTATCAGTAAACAGATCAACTATTTTATTTGAATTCAGTTGTGCTTTCCTTTGTAAATTTAGAAAGTTTTGTTTCTACAAGCTGAGGTATTTTTTTTTAATGTAATGACTTCAGATAGTTGTTTCATGTAATTGATTATTTTGTTTGTTTATCTGTACGGGGGCTCGTGTTTGTTTGTTCTATATATCTGCTCAAATCTCTATACATATTTCCATCTATAAGTTTCACCACTTATAATTACTCAAACCGCGGCAATTACAACGAGGGCGTTCATCTCTTAGATATCGAATACCAAAAGAGGTGGGATATATAATGGCATTACATACGCCACCCCGTAACAAGCTCGTTGTAGAGGGTTTCCAACCTAGTCAGTCTAAAGATTGATCAGTGCACTGGGACTGAAAGGAATGGCACTCTAGACAGTTTATCAAACAATGGGCAGGTCGCAGATAAAGCGTTCAGTTGGCTCTTGTTCAGACGTGAAGACAAAATGTGGCAGCCATCACAGACGGACCGCCCCACCATATGGAGTGCTCCGAGATAAGGGGCTAAACGCCCGTAGAAAGATGGGTACTCGGCTGATGACGTCTGTGGAAAGCAGTTTCATAATCTGTATATCTACACTTTCGTAAATTTGTTTATTTTGATTATAATATTAAATGTTCTTACAATTTATTTGTTCTGTCAAATGCATGCTGTTGGGAAATTATTTTCAGAGACGAATTTGTCATATTTTTCAAATGTATATGCTTGAGTTTTCAGTATTTGTGAAATATCATTCGAAATGTTGTATTTGTTTAAATTCATGTAGAACTTTTGAACATTATTCAGGTATATTTAGTTTCTTGTGAATCTATAGTATTTAATGGCTTCCGTTTTGGTTACATATTTCTTTGAACATTCATATCAATGTATACGATGTTTCAAATGCTGAGGTTGTTGGAACATATGAAGATGGCCACTCGTGTTAATTTTGTCGCATAGGTCAGGATAATTTCAATTTTATTTTTCATATTTAATTTTCAATACAGTATGGTCAAAATCATAACGGCATCTGTAATTAGGATCATTTTTGTATTGTATTCATCATAGATCAGCGTCAAATCTGATCACCTTTATCAAAAGGCAAGAAAGTAAATATTTATTTCGCAATCATTCGGCATGAGTGACAGATCGCAAAGACGGGACCATGATCATACAATAACTCCCTATAAATTGGCACAAAAACATTTCCTATTGGTTCAGGCAATACTCAAATGGTTTGGATCAGTTTCTAATGTTGTAACATCCTAGTAATGTCTCACGAGGACATTCTCATAAAGAGTTTGGAATGGAAGTAAGGTAGAAACATGCATTGATAACATTAATTAAAATAAACTTTTTCTGAGGTAGTAAGAAACAGTTCGAGCGTCAGATTACACGAAAGATGGGATACAGTTTGTTGGAAAGTCCGAACTTTTTAAAAAGTTTAGTAGATATTATTTGTATTCTAATAATCTAATTTTCAGAAATCAATAGCTTCAGTAAATCTTGCTCGACATTTTCATTCAGATATATATTTGTTTAAAATCAATAATACCGAATATACCACCCTTGAACTCCATTGCATTAGGTTCGGTAAGACGCCCATTGACTTATTTTTTTTATAATGCTAAAACTTACGTGGTTTTATAAATGAGTTTAGTTTTTAAGCTCTCCAGCTTTAAGTTTAACAGTAAATGTCGATATTACCGATGTCACAAGACCAGCTAGAAACAGATCATGAAGTTGTTAGTATTCTTCATGTATAAAGTCAGAAACGAGATGGATTAGTTCTTTCTAATCATTTTGATGATCTACATTAGTTCTGCTTCAAGATTCTTAGAAATCTTTACAATGAAACTGTGCTCAGACATTATAGCTGCA
Source organism: Unio pictorum (assembly GCA_030141615.1). NCBI lineage: Eukaryota > Metazoa > Mollusca > Bivalvia > Unionida > Unionidae > Unio > Unio pictorum. The sequence goes on from JARLTB010000042.1 coordinate 24,526,012, forward strand.
AGAAACTATCTTTTATTCCCATAAGGTATGCTACAAGGATGTTATTCAACCCTCATTAAAGAGACTATTCGTAGCCATGGTATTGCTTATCACAGGTAAATAAAGGTAGGTTTGTGTACATTGAATTACAACATATTATTAATCCTATCCTTGGTAAATGATGTATATGCGAGAGAGTACATACTGAATGGATAGGAAACATAGAATTAGTGAAGATCAAACATCATTTGTTGTATCAAAGGACGTCTCAGTTTAGAAATGTTATTAATCATTGAAGAAAGAGGTGAGACGACGGGCATCTTGAAGATTGACATTGTATGGTAATTTAAAGAATTGGCTCTGGTAACTTATAAATGAGAGCTTTGTTTCCGGTCTTTTTCAATTCTTTATTAGATTTGAATTCTTTCAAAAATGTGTATAATGCGTGTATGGGTGCCTTTGAAAAAGTAACTATTCATAACATGACATACGTAGATCAATATTTGCGAACTGCGTGTTTTTGTCACACAATTAAAAAAAACACAGACTGTAAAAAATAATTTATTTACATTTTAAAACATAAAGAGGTAAATTAGAAAAACCTATATATCTTAATTTAGAGCTGCGAAACGGATTTGCAATTGCAGATGACAATCATTGGCATTATATATATATATATATATATATATATATATATATATATATATATATATATATATATATATATATATATGTGTGTGTGTGTGTGGTATCAGATAATTTATTTAAAATGTTTTTAAAACAGATGAAACAATTCTCTCAGCAATCTCGGGTTGATTAGTTCTTCCGGAGCGCTTCTTTAATTAATACGTTCCTGAAATTAGAAAAGGAATTTTGTCTTAAATAACATAAAGCAGTTGTTTTGAATTTTGTTTCTGATGTCTTTAGATAATCATTGCATCTCTTTAAATAACGTGTTAATATACGCTTAGTACACTTCAAGGAAAGCAACAAGGAAGCCTTTTCGCACCCGTGTTAATGCATTCTATACCTAAACTATTAATAAATATTACAGTTATGGTCTAATAACTGCACAACATACAGATCTTAATATTTAATTATGTAGAAGAATCCAAAGAAAATAGATGCAAATAGGCTAAAACTATATATATATATATATATATATATATATATATATATATATATATATATATATATATATATATATATATATATATATGTATGTATGTATGTATGTATGTATGTATGTATGTATGTATGTATGTATGCTGTTTTTATTATTTCTTTATTCCATAATTGGTTTATCTTTGCCACAACCGTTTCCACTCATCAGTGAAAATCTATCAGCTCTTCCCTTCCTTATTTTGTACTTTCAACATACCTCTGCCCATCCTTGGCATCCTTTTTTTCCCCATATCTTCATTCATCATCGGCATAATCATACCGCCCATTGCATCATTTCCTTTGCCCATCTTTAACATCATTATTCTCCCCATATCTTCATTCATCATTGGCATAATCATACCGCCCATTGCATCATTTCCTTTGCCCATTTTTGACATCATTATTCTCCCCATATCTTCATTCATCATAGGCATAATCATACCGCCCATTGCATCATTTCCTTTGCCCATCTTTGACATCATTATTTTCCCCATATCTTCACTCATCATCGGCGTAATCATACCGCCCATTGCATCATTTCCTTTGCCCATCTTTGACATCATTATTTTCCCCATATCTTCATTCATCATAGGCATAATCATACCGCCCATTGCATCATTTCCTTTGCCCATCTTTGACATCATTATTCTCCCCATATCTTCATTCATCATTGGCATAATCATACCGCCCATTGCATCATTTCCTCTGCCCATCTTTGACATCATTATTTTCCCCATATCTTCATTCATCATAGGCATAATCATACCGCCCATTGCATCATTTCCTTTGCCCATCTTTGACATCATTATTCTCCCCATATCTTCATTCATCATTGGCACAATCATACCGCCCATTGCATCATTTCCTTTGCCCATCTTTGACATCATTATTCTCCCCATATCTTCATTCATCATTGGCATAATCATACCGCCCATTGCATCATTTCCTTTGCCCATCTTTGACATCATTATTTTCCCCATATCTTCATTCATCATAGGCATAATCATACCGCCCATTGCATCATTTCCTTTGCCCATCTTTGACATCATTATTCTCCCCATATCTTCATTCATCATTGGCATAATCATACCGCCCATTGCATCATTTCCTCTGCCCATCTTTGACATCATTATTTTCCCCATATCTTCATTCATCATTGGCATAATCATACCGCCCATTGCATCATTTCCTTTGCCCATCTTTGACATCATTATTTTCCCCATATCTTCACTCATCATCGGCGTAATCATACCGCCCATTGCATCATTTCCTTTGCCCATCTTTGACATCATTATTTTCCCCATATCTTCATTCATCATAGGCATAATCATACCGCCCATTGCATCATTTCCTTTGCCCATTTTTGACATCATTATTCTCCCCATATCTTCATTCATCATCGGCACAATCATACCGCCCATTGCATCATTTCCTTTGGCCATCTTTGACATCATTATTTTCCCCATATCTTCACTCATCATCGGCGTAATCATACCGCCCATTGCATCATTTCCTTTGCCCATCTTTGACATCATTATTTTCCCCATATCTTCATTCATCATAGGCATAATCATACCGCCCATTGCATCATTTCCTTTGCCCATCTTTGACATCATTATTTTCCCCATATCTTCATTCATCATTGGCATAATCATACCGCCCATTGCATCATTTCCTTTGCCCATCTTTGACATCATTATTCTCCTCATATCTTCTTTCATCATCGGCATAATCATACCGCCCATTGCATCATTTCCTCTGCCCATCATTGATATTGTCATAACATCGTTCATCGCGCCACCCATTCCTTGTATCATGCCACCGCCCATATCACCTAATTTGGGAATATATATTGATTAAAGCAACAACTTCGACAGTTTGAGTTAAAGAACAGTATACAAGGTTAAGCATATCCAGTGTAATGGAAAAAATTAGATTCAAGATTTACATTCAGACATTGCTTGTTCGCTTGTTTTTATAATTATTAACTTCTGTGCATTTTAGTGGATTCAATTTAAATTTTGTGTAAGTACAATAATTTATAAGTTAAAACTATAACGAAAGCGTCAGAATGGATTTACATAGTTTGGCGTAAAGATTGCATCCTGGAACGTAGATGAAAATAATAATAATGCTAATTTTAATAATAGTAAGACACTGCAAGTTATGTTCCCTGTAATACCTATAATCAATTTTGTAATTGGAGTCTTATTAAAGACACTCTGATGGATATACAAATTAAATGTTTGACATGTTTGTGGTATATGTATTACATCAACGACATGTTTGTGGTATATGTATTACATCAACGACATGTTTGTGGTATATGTATTACATCAACGACATGTTTGTGGTATATGTATTACATCAACGACATGTTTGTGGTATATGTATTACATTAACGACATGTTTGTGGTATATGTATTACATTAACGACATGTTTGTGGTATATGTATTACATTAACGACATGTTTGTGGTATATGTATTACATTAACGACATGTTTGTGGTATATGTATTACATTAACGACATGTTTGTGGTATATGTATTACATTAACGACATGTTTGTGGTATATGTATTACATCAAGTTAATTGTATCTTGATCCTACAGCATGGCTGCCAAAGCCACTCATTTCTGGTGTAAGTGCAGCCAAAAACAAACACTGGAAACCTGATTAAAACGTTAAGTTCGGCTTCGATAGAATCTGTAACTTTTCAATAGAGAAAAATTCCATAAAACAGGATTATTTCGGGGTAAGGTAAGGCACCCTAAAATCTTTGGTTATACCCTTTTTTCTGTCTTTGAACACCAGTCATTGTGCGGGTTTTTTCGTAAGTAAACTTTACCCGAATAGTCATATGAAGACATGATGCGTTTAGTGAGTTTGCTAACGACATCAAATTTCACGGTAAATAATTTTACAGGTTAATCTTATTCACAGACCAACGCACATGCTTTGAGTTGAAGAGTAAAGAGGCGGATTAATAACGAAATAAAAACGATTACGTTGCTGTAAGTAGATGAAAAGATCAGAATTATGTTTTGATTCTCATCCTAATTAGCGATGGGACGTTACTCCGTAAATTGATTAAATACGTATCACAAGCTTTGTGTTCTTTCCGAACCATTTCACCCATAATTTTGAATGCCACCATAGAATCAAAGTTTACATCTAAATAACCACATAGTTAAATTTAAATAGTTGTGTACATAAATAGTTTTGGAAGCCCTCATAAAAGATTATCGTATTTATAGCTGTAATTTTAATGCGGAAATGTCAATATATATATATATATATATATATATATATATATATATATATATATATATATATATATATATATATATATAACTGACATACCTTTACCGCTCTTCATTCCTCCATTTGTACCACCGAACATTGGGATACCTCCCATGCCTGACATCACTGGCAAACCGCCCATCGCGTCCATTCTTGGAATTGAACCTCCCATCTTCATTGGCATACCACCGCCCATAATCGTCGGAATACCACCTCCCATACCATTCATCATCGCCATATCACGGCTCATTACCATGGGTATACCTCCGCCCATGATTTTACCTGAAATAATAATATAATTAAAATTAAAAACAGTAAGATAGTATTTCTAGCATTTATAAAAGTGTTAAAAATGGCGGCTTCAACTTATGAGGGAATCGAGATTATCAGAAGGCGAAGAAGAAGAAGAGGATAAAGAAGCAGAATGGTTGTAGTTAAAACATACATCTTTAAATTTATTGGACGTGTAAAATACGTGACTGTGACAGGTAAACACGTTTGTGTTTAAAACTATTGATGGTCTTCAATATTAGTCTCTTTTTGCCAGACCATTTCCGAGTCCCAACTAAGATGCTAAGTTGCTATGCGAGCGTCTGGCTGGACAAGGCCATATCATTCATTATTATCTGCGTCTTCCCACCTCCAGTGACTTTGCACAGGATTTTAGTTTGAGCGCATGTGTATCACACTGATTGCTTCACGCTTTATTGAATATCGCAAATTAGGCTTTACAAAAATAATCACAAATGCTTAACCCCTAAAAAAATTAGCATCAAGTTTTTCCCCCAATATTAGTCTTAGGGCTCAATATGATGGTTATTGTTAGTTTGTTTAAAAAGAAGATTAAATAAAGCAACCGCTTTGCACACATTTATAACGAATGAAAAAAATATAGAACTTTAGATGAAGAAATCTAATCTTATAGTTTGAAATGTAACAACCTCTTGAGCGCAGGAATTACAAGATAAATATTTGCTGAAATTTCAATCTTTTGAAAAAAAAATGTATCCTTAAATATGCTGTACACATAAACAAGAGATCAATGAAGTGGGCCTATAATAAATTAAATGGCAGAGAAGCATTGAAAATACATCGAATATGATAGTGAAAGAAGAACCATTGATATCTCACCTCTGTGAGCCCAGGTACTTGCCACAAGGCTGATCCATAGTGTAAACAACAAAGTATTCATTGTCTTGAAGTTTCCATGTAAAAGTAAAAGAAACTATGAATAGTCTACATTACGACTGTTTAGAGAAACATAGCAAAGAGTCATGCTTTTGAAACTCAAATATAGAAAATATTTGTAAAAATGTTGGGTGAGAACAATTTTCCTGTCAGTTTTAGAATAAAATGAGTTTCCAAAGATAGATTGAAATTAACCTTTCGGTTTTGCAATATAAAAAAGAAACTTAACGGCAATATATTGGCTTAGTGTTCTCTGCAATGTAAAACATATAATCTGTGCATTTAAATGAGTTAATTTAGATTAATTAAGACATTGCTTAAAAAACACTACTACTACTACTACTACTACTACTACTACTACTACTACTACTACTACTACTACTACTACTACTACTACTAATAATAATAATAATAATAAAACAAAAATGTAACAATGGTGAAATCGTCATCTAACATATTCTGTTTTATGCTAGCCGAAATAAGCTTGTAAAACTCACCTTGATATATTTGTGGAGGTGTAGTGATGTTCGCTTGAGATGATGGTCTGAAGTTGTATGGAACATTTCTGGTAAATTTATACAAAAATTCAACGGATGTAAGAAAAAGTGATGACATTAAAGAGCTTGTAACAGTTGGACTGTGTGACGATCGTGCCTTTTCTCGTTTGAACCCGAATTGACAAATGTGTTATATTGTGTTCACTGTCTGTTCGAACACATTATTTATTGTCTTCTCCTCTTGATAGGTTGCTTCTGCGCAAAGTACTAACATTGCCAAATACTTTGCAGTTAATGGTCACATTATTACAACGAAAACGATTGCAGGACGACTGTTCACCATTATGCAGGATGTAATCGGAATATCTCTAATGCTATTATCCTAATTGACATTGCTTGCTTGCTTTCTCGCCACTGCTTAATGTCGTTTTCAGCTGTGGGCTCTAAATTCAATTAAGAAAGACTAACGATTCGCCAGATGGAACAAAAGGTAAACGGTTAAAGGTCCAAAGAAGACGGGATTAAGTTGATTAAGGTAATTGCAAACACTCTATCCATACAAATAGATATTGCTCGTTGTGTTGAATGTAACGTGTATTCTGTGAGAACTGATAATACTTTAATTCATTTGTGTATATTTTTGAATAAAATCTGATGATGTTAAGAGGAAAATCTGAAATGATGTGAATAGGGTAGAAGGGTTTTTGAAATATTAATTAATTAAAAAACTGCTGACCTACACGGTTCTATCCAGAAAATGAACCCAAAACGAGAATGTTGTGCGACAAATAAAACAATAACAGTCGCAGTCGTGGTATTGGTGGAAATTTCCTCAGAAAGAAGAATGGAAGGAAATAAATATATAATAAAAATTGGTAAACGACACAATGTATAAAGCAAAGAACCATGCACGAATGAAATAAGAACGAATGACTGGAAATCGATAGATATGCAGGTCTGATCAGCATATTAATAAGGTCTTTTGAACTGAACGTAATTATTGATGCAGATGTTAATACGATAACAGACTTGAGGCAACTAAATGGTCATCGTCTCAGTATTATGCAAATAATGGCCTCCAGACCGTACCATTCCACATTGTATTGTATTGTATTGTATTGTATTGTATTGTATTGTATTGTATTGTATTGTATTGTATTGTATTGTATTGTATTGTATTGTATTGTATTGTATGGTTTTGCATGGTTTTGCATGGTATTGTATTGTATTGTATTGCATTGCATTGCATTGCATTGCATTGCATTGCACTGCACTGCACTGCACTGCACTGCACTGCATTGCATTGCATTGCATTGCATTGCATTGCATTGCATTGCATTGTATTGTATTGTATTGTATTGTATTGTATTGTATTGTATTGTATTGTATTGTATTGTATTGTATTGTATGGTTTTGCATGGTATAGTATTGTATTGTATTGTATTGTATTGTATTGTATTGTATTGTATTGTATTGTATTGTATTGTATTGTATTGTATTGTATTGTAAGACACACAACAAATATTTTTTAAAGATTCTCCAGTCATCCCTCAGCATTGCTTCACATCACGAAATCAGACCACTGGTAATTAATTAAGCAGGTTTAAAGTTAAAAAGAAGTTGGAATTTGGATACCGCCCTTAATACTTGGAGATGTGTCAATTGGATGTGATATGATCGGAGAACTTTTGGTTTTTCTAATTTACGGAAACTCTTAATAGTGATGCGGCCATTCTAAGGGGTACACAATTTGTGAGACCGCCAGGGTAACAAAACCAGGGTAGGAATACAAATTTTGCGAAGTTTGCGATATCTTTTTTCCGAGTTAAGAGCGCCAAAGGCGACTCTCGCTAGGGTCACCGTTTTATTCAGCTCATACTTGCGACATCCCTGATTCGTGCTTTCAAATTCTGCAACTATTCTATCTGAGCACGTATTATATTTCTATTTGTGTCAGGGTTATAAAATTATCTTTTTTCTATCCGGTGCGAAACTTTTAGTTAGTATAACTTTTATCTGTATATTCCTTGAGTACATAGTTTTAATTGTTTAGAAAGTCGGACAGCACATATGTAATGCACAGGGTCATCTAATGCACACAATATTTTCAAATGTTAACACTGAAGCCTCCTGAAAATGTATTAATGGTCTTATATCTACCGGAGAAAAGTACATGCATGCCTTTATTTAATCAAAGTTTTAAAAAAAACTCTATTACACCCATCAATCATACACCATAGTAAAGTGAATTAAAGTTGTTTCTTGTAAACATAATATAATATTCACAAAGTCTTTTTTCAAGTAGCCTGTATAACCAGTTAGGAAACCAGGGAAAATTCTTTTTCTTTAAAGTCTAACTATATGCAAAATATCAATCTGTAGAGTGGCACCGAGTCATTGAGTTTGTGTCGGGATCGACGAGTTATCTCCCTCTTATTACACCAGTATATATTTACTCGGCTCGCAATTATTACTTCCGGTTTAGTACCGACGAGTGTAGTCATAGTCTATTTTTTCTCCCTTATTTTTGTGGTGATTCAAAAGTTAGATTTAAGCACTCTTGTGTTTGATTTTAAGGTAAACATTTTAATTCTTTACAATATGAGCTATTTGGTGTCGTTTTCTCCATATATTTTGTTGATAGTGCACAGCGAGTAATGAAATACTTACACTGAACCGGAAGTGAAAACTGTGACCCATTGTACATTGCATTGTTTAACGGTCTAGCCTCTAAAAAAAATGACGGATAACCTATGAGAAGAACAACACCATGGGTTCATCTTTCAAGTGATTCAGATTAATATAATTTATTAGGATTTGGACAGTGGAAAGTTCCGTACTAAGAAACAAATATAAAGACTATACAGGAAAAATAATTTGATCTGAGTCAATATGTGCCAGTAATTTAAGCCAGGTCCATACCTCGACGTATGTATTACAGAACTGACCCAAGAGGAAAAACAGAATGTTGATGGCATAGAATCATGGTCACACTCATATTAATAGTTATAATATTTCATCGTGTAACAGGATCAATGCAAAGTTCACAGATGAACTCCGTGTGATGACGTCCACTGCTTACTAACTCCATAACCCAAATAATGCAAAACATAAGCAATGAATTACCATCGGGAGTAAATTCCTCAAGGAGTGGGTTAGTAAAATGAATGGTAGTATCGGCATTGTTTTGGATGCAGATGTTTGAAGTTGCGGATACAAAGCAGTTCAATAGTTGTAAAAACTTAACAATTTCCAGTAAACCAAGTCTGCGAGAGGCACTTGCTATTTTAAAGAGATTACTAGTGAAATGTACTTTATTACTGCTGATCGCACTTTTGGTATTGAAATCAGACCACTTTATTACTAATTGAGCTGATACCAATCTCGTGTGTGGGGGTGGGGGGTGGGGGTGGGGGGTTTGCGGTGGATGTGGGGGCTGAACATTGGCTAATGTCCTTAATACTTACAGATTAGGCCATTGGCCAACAAATTAGCGCGGAAGTTTTCTTTTTTTATTTTATAAAATCTTTACCAGTGCTTGAAACATTTGCATGGATTCTGTCTCTGAAGGTACTCGATTTCTTTTTTTTTCCTTCTTTCCGACTTCATAAATTATCTTGTGCCTATCAGATTCGAAATAGATGATAAAGGTAGTTTTAATCAGCATCCAGCTTTATGGTCATCTATGTGGAGAAAATGCTGCGAAGCACACACATTCGATGGAGCCGTGTTAGCTAAACTGGTAGGCCAGCACCGGCCCACTGCCTATGTGTTTTGTTTTAGAAAGACACATAACTGCCAATTTCCCCTGCACATTATATGAGATATTGTTACAAATGTAGTTAAAACCAACATAAAAACACAATTTTGATTGTGTAGAAGGTGTGCACTTACGTCAGCCAAGAAATATTTGCTGTGCACTTTAGCATTTAGATCTTAAAATAGGCTTTTTTCTTTCTGAAAAATGTAAACGATGATGTCTACAGAAGATGAATTGGTGATTTGATCACTGACATGGAACTAACTGTAATAATTTAAAATGTGCAGTTTGTGGTTGTAGTGGTTTAACGACAAGTTTCAACATTGGATAGGCTATACAAGGCGGCCAGTGTATTTGGTGACGAAAGAACATGTGAAAACCCCGAGGGAAGCAGTTGGCATTCGTATATTGGCCATGTCGAACACAAGGTGAGGTGATAATATCATTGATCTATAATGACGAGCGCCTTAGACAAAAACTCAGACACCCAGTGCCCTTCTCAAATTTTCAGAATTAGTTGTCTGATCCCTTCCTAAACGAACTAAAATGTACTAATTTAATTTATTTAGGGATTAAATAGTTACATCACAGACATCATTAAAGCATACAATGTCTGACTCATAAAAAGCAAAAAGAATATATTTCAATTCAAATCAAATCCCCCACCCAAATTGTTGCGTTTAAACACGTATATCTAGATGATGGTGAACGAGTCAGCAACTTTTAGAGGGATTTATGTTTGGTCCATTAAATGACCTACCATTTCATATTTTGGGGTTGACGATATATTGGATGGATGGGATATTTTTTAAAAAAAATATATTTCTATTTGGAATTTACTTCAAAGTTATTATCTAAAACTAAAATAACGGCTATAAATATATTTTTCTATCCACAAATCATTTCAATAATTTTTTTTTAGTTATTTGAGAGCCGGGAATTTAAGTTAGTTTTGCATGGAATAAACTAAATGTTTTTCTGTATATCTATATTTACTGTAACTTTTGATATATGATTTGATTCAATTTTCTTAATTTGTATTCAGGGTCGTAAAATGTATAGAATATGTTTTAAAATAAATTATGTGCGTAATTTGGCTCTCTTGAAAACACAAAGCACACGGGATCTATAAATAGTGCGAAATACATTCGCAATTTTCGGTGTATATAAGGAGAAGTTAGAGCATTCAGCTTCATTCGGATTCCTGGAGTCATGCACACTTTTTGTGTTCCAGATGTACATCTGCAGATGTATTTTATGTTGTATTTATATTTTTTAGAAGAAAAACATTTGTTTGGACAGTTTAGTAGTTACAGAAAGTGCTCATTATTTTGGACAATAATAGTATTCTGGAGCTGTTTTAAATTATTCGAAAGAATTCTGGACAACGTCATCTTGACAAAAGTCAGGGTTCTTGGAGGACGGGTATTGCACTTATGTGGAACATTTCATTCATTTAGGACTTTCAAAGACTTTTACAGGAACAAATTTGAATTAACCTCATTATACTGTAAGTTCCACTCACATTTTTCAGTTGTTTATTTTAACATTAAAATCGTTTGTTGAGTTTTACGAAAACTTGTTGGTTTTGCTTCTTTTCTGTTACTTCAGTTTGTGCCCTTAGAGTCGTAACAATAGGCAATCGTGCATCACCGCTAAGATTCCTTTTGAAAGAGCTTGTTTATGTTAAAAAAAATGTTTCACAATAAGAAGACATGCTTGGTGTTGTTGTTCATTTAGTATTGTTTCATCCGTCTACTGTACTAAATAGACCGTTGGTTAGTGACGTCATCCTTGAGAAGGCGGAATCAACACGGATATATATCAGGGAGTTGTAGTTAGGAATATAATAAAATTATAACGTTGGTTATCATTTGTACATTCCTACAACACCTATACAAATGCACATTCTATAAATTCATTTAAAGTGTTTGCTGAAATATATGTGTCAAATCATGTAAAAGTTTGGGTGGAAATTAGGACTTCAATAGCTTGTATTTCAAACTGACAATGGAATGCACGAAAACCCCCGAAGAAAAAAAAACCTCCAACAACAAAACAAAACACAGCAACGACAAAGTGAAGCACTCATAACCATAAATACATCTCTCAATATTTTTGTCTCTCTACATGTCATACATAACACAACATTGTTTCAATCATTCGTTTTCCATTACAACTAGAATTACTGTTGCCACCAACACAAAAACTTATTCCACCAGAAACCATAAACGGTGTGTTATAATTGAATGCATGTTTAATATCAGCATGTTATACAATACGTTAATGTGTTTGTATTATAAGTTAATATTTAACCAAAATATATTTCATCAAGTTTTTTTCATGGTAAACAGGTATAAGGGACTATAATACGACAGTCCATGTCATATAGACTCTGTTGTATATCTGTATTTGTCTTTAAAAAAAGACCGTGTTCTTTATAAATGTGTGTGTGTGTGTGTGTGTGTGTGTGTGTGTGTGTGTGTTATTTTTCCTACACTAAATGTTGTGTCCCTAGATTCTCTACGATTGTAAGATGACTATTGGATAGTTTCACGACCCAATTGAACGACCACACGCCATTTTGTTAATTAAAAAAAATCAGTATAAAAAAAAACAATGCAAAATATAAGAGTTGTGGAGTCTTTTCTGTTACCATTCTCTGTTAAATCTATTATGTATTTGGTGACATAACAATGGAAATTGAGAAGACGATGGCGTGCGGTCTGACATGGGAAACCATCAATATAAGTGACGCAGACCGGCAACACCTTTTTGTGGAGGACTAATACGACACTTCAGGCCCGGAGCGCATTTAATGAAATAAAAAACACTGCAGTCATAGCTAAGAATCGTATCCGGTACATTGGCGTTGGAGTAAAGCACGTTTATCAATGAGCTGCAGCAACTTTTCGGATATTATAGATGCCCCAATCTAACCAATCCCCAATAGCAACAAAGACTCTATTCTCATTCAAATGCAAATACAAACCCCCACCCAAACAACAGTTTAAAACTTCACATGAATCCCGGCATTTATGTTATGAACATAGTGGCATCTAGGCGAAGAAATCTTTCAATGCACATATATACCATTTAAGAACAGCAACCCGAAATCGTATGATATTATTCTTCTGACCTTGATTTCACTGAGAGAAAAACAAACAATCCAGCTAACTGAACGGCTGGGAGATAAATCTGACAAAAAAACCCAGCCAAATGTCTTAAGTCTAATCACAATTTTAAGCACACTCACATAACATTATCAAAGTAAATATGTCAGCCATTGAATGAATCAACCGTTTCAATTTATTGTTTCCAGGTTGTACAGTCTTATGCCTTAAAAAAACCTTGTTATTAAAAATACGATTATGTATTCGTTATCTTTACATTTTTAGTCTTTAGAGCATGTTCCTTTCCCTTTTCCTCAAAATATAAATGATACACGTGACTGCTTAAGCCCGTGAAGCACACCCTACAAAAAACTAAACAAGCAAAACAAAATCAGGACTTATTTTAGTTTTACCACATCATCTAAGATAAGACTCATCAGTTATGTATAAACAACACAAACTGAGCACAATATAAGGTCAATGGCAGACGATTTTGTCAGCTCTTCGGTTGTGGTAACGTTCCTATTTAAGATGAACAGACCATCACATTTTTAACAAGTCGAACAAAAACAAAATCAGCACTTTTTTAAAAACAAAACGCCAATGTACGGCTTCTTTTCTGCGTTTTCTATTGATGTATGTTTCTAGATTTGAGATTGAAATAATTGATTTTACGAACCATTGATTTCATTTCCAATACAACCAATTTAACAATTTATCAGCTTGAATCCGATCATTGGATGATTGAGTACTGTTTGGAATGTTTAAATATACAGAGGTAAAGCACACGGAAGATTTATTAGGCATAAACGTGCCAACATAAAGGTGATGATACCTGTCATGCATTAACCGAAAAGGTCAATAAATAATTTAGAGGAAATAACATCGAAGAAGAAATGACATAGATTTAACCACTAACAGGAAATCAAGTTTAAGTGTTGCGAACGACGCAGTCATCTTTACTTTTAATTACAAAGGTGAATTAGTAAAATATTTGGATAGAACAAAATTAAAAATCACTAGTTCAAGGGCACACGACCGTGATACGATGCAGGTGGAATTGTTACTTTGGGACAAGTCTTGTCGTGAAGCGATCATGTGATAATAGGTTTAAATATTGTTACATACCATATTGTAACTTGTATGGGGCGTGCGTAAAGGAATATTTACAACGTTGATAGTCAACCTTCCACCTTGCAGTCCGTACTCTGTTTTTACTCAGCAATTGGTATGGGTGCTGATATCTTCTCGAGCCCTGATACTTCCCTTTACAAACAAGACAAAAACTATTCGAGTCGTAGAAAGCCTTCTTTAGGAACTATTACAATAATTACCTCACACTTATCTTATAAATTTACCGATTCGTTAGTTTTCTTTCTTTGAGGATAATACACATATGAATCACGAATTAGCTCGAACTTCAGCCTTTATGTAGCCTGGACCACGTTGACTGTCACGATACCCGATGAGTCTATTCCGAATAGGAAGCTCTAATTCTTAATACCGGGATACCTACCGTAACGGTGCACTTAAGATGATGGGGGAAAATCGCTACGCAATTATGACACAGGGCGTCATTTTGATAAATTAAACAACTTTTAGTCTGTTTGATTAGGATTTTTAACGTAGCTTTAACAATTTTTCAGTCATATCGCTACGATGTCTGCAGTGAGGCAGTTTATAGTGATGTCTAGCACTGAGACATCATGCCGCAGACATGTAGCATGATGTCTCACCAAGTCACATTATCCTGACACCAGGCCGACCAGTCCTAACACTAACCTCTTTATGCTGAGCGTCAAGTGAGGCAGCTGTTAGTACCATTTTTGTAAGTCTTTGGTATGACTCGGCCGGGGATCGAACCGACGACCTCCCGCTTCCGGGGCGGACGCTCTAACCACTAGGCCACCGGAGCGGTTAAACAACTTTTAGAGACACACACACACACACACACACACACACACACACACACACACATACACACACACACACATATATATATATATATATATATATATATATATATATATATATATATATATATATATATATATATATATATATATATATATATATATATATATATAATGAAACCTTTGTATAGCGCATACTATTTAAACGCTTTACAACATATATTGTGATATGACTATAAAATAACGAACTCCATCAAGTTAGAAAACATAAAAGCATGATGAAAATATTTAATGTAGGAAACATTATTAGCTCTTTGTTTGTTCTTCCAGTCAAATTAGGTGACTTCTAAAAGCCCTCTTCAAACCGATCACTGTGTCTTTATATCGAAGTTCATTGGGCAATTCGTTCCACGGTAATGGGCATTGATATGCAAAAGAATGTTGTCCAGATGACTTCATTTCCATAGTGGGTTCAATGAGTATACGATTGTCAGAAGAGGAGCGTAAGTATCTTGCTGGTGTATACACATGGGTGAGGCCGGATAGGTATGTTGGACTGGAGTCAGTCACTGAAACGTAGCACAGAGAACAGATTCTGTGTTTAATTGTGGATCGAATGGATGGCCAGTATAGGGTACTGAGCAGCGGGGATGTGTGCTCTAATCGTAGTACTCAAATAATAATTCGGGCAACTGTGTTTTGAAGTTTTTGAAGTTTTTGGAGTAGATATTGAGATGAACCAGATATAATTCAATTACAATAGTTCAGTCTTGAATGTACTAATGAACACACATGTGTTCTAGGCGCATCAACTGAAAGATAATTGCGAATGGAGCTGATGCATCTCAGTTCAAGATATGCAGTCTTGTATATATATGTTCATGACATGTTGGTGCAATGTGCGATTACTGTCGAGAATAACACATAGGTTTCGTACTGACTGTGTGAATTTAATGTTGGTGTTGCTGATATTTATTGTTTGAGATAAAGAATGTAAATGAGGAAATCTTTGTGTTGTGATCCGAATGGCCTCAGTTTTATCATCGTTCATCTTCAGCTTGTTAAATATCATCCATGATTTCAACTGTGATTTGTATATTTTGGTGTGATCAGCATACAATTTGTGAGATACTGGATGATATCTATGACATGTGAGATCGGCTGAATGTCTATGATGACACAATTTGTGTCCTCTTGACTAAGTAGGACTTAAGTCACAGTAATGCTGTATTGAGAATGCCAAATACATGCTGGAGACGGTGAATAAATATAGCATGGTCTGTTGTGTTAAATGCTGAAGACAAATCAAGGAGGGTGAGAACTGTAATCGCTCCGCTATCCAAGCAGATATAAGGTACTTAACTACTTTCAGAAGAGTAGTTTCAGTACTGTGCATATATATATATATATATATATATATATATATATATATATATATATATATATATATATATATATATATATATATATATATATATATATATATATATATATATATATATATATATATATAATTAGTTAAAGAAAAATGGATACAATATCTACTTAACAAAATACAGACTTTACAATAGAAGAACCAAATATACATATTTACTTCTAACGGTTACATAAGAGACAATGATAGTGCAGTCGGTATATACCGTTTTATTTGGTTTAAAAAGGTTGTCTATTTAAACTTAACAAAAGATGTGTATATTGCCTTCAACGTTCTAACACCATTTGCTTTAATACTAAAGTTATCTTTAGTGTATATGTATTTATTTTCCATTTAATGTTTGTCTAATATTTCAGAAGCTATGGCGCCGCAGTGTTTAACGTTACCGACTTGCAGCCAAGAGGATGCATGTTCGGTTTTTACCATTATATGCGTCTGAAGCGGTTACCTCAAACGATATCTTAGTGTGTCTTTGAGCAAAGCACTTTGCTCCATATGTTTCAACACTAAATAGCATATATGTGTTTCTATGCTGTAAAACACTAAACCAAATATAATAAAAGTCCTTCTCGAAAATAGTTCGATATAAATTCTCACTGAAAGCGACGGTTGATGAACTCTGTACAAGATCTTGTATTTGCTTATAAATTATAGGTATCACGATACCACTTGTTTTTTCATAGACCTCAGTCCCAGTGTTTTGTGACATAAATATACTTTCTGTCATATCTGAGCATGCGTTTCACACACTGTCATAGAGAACAATGTTAGACTGTCAATTTGACAAGGAATAAACCAGGTATTCCAATGCATCTAAGAGAGATAACTCTTACAGGGGTAAGAGTTATCTAGTCACAACAGACACGTTTTCAGCCATGTGTACCTAATTTTAAAAAAAAATCATAAAGATACAAAATATGATTTAGATATGAATTAACATAATCTCAGATGTTGCCAAGATGCTTAACTTTTTTAAGTACATCTTTTATATACATAATGCACCAATCACAGCTAGTGGTGTTGTTTTTTTCTGAATGTAATTTTCTTTACACCTTATGCTCAGCCCTGGTGGGGTTGTATAATTGGTAACGTTATACATATAGCTAATTTATTTTTAAAAAAATAAAAAATCCGTAATATAGCTCGGGAATTTACAAGTAACAGTTTCACTTATCAAAAACAATTTAGGAGATACCATGCGCTGTCTTATACTAATGTGCCTAGAATATTCTTTTAACTATTTCAGCTGCTGTTTTCATATTTGCTACCAAACTACATTTTGGGAATACAATGAATTCTTTTAACTATGAGTTGTGTTTTATTCATATCAGCACTTATTGAACTTCACATGGGTGATATGGGATAAATCGCATTATATCATATTATGTAATAACTAGGTCAAAGGTCAATATGCCAAATAGTATGTACATCTCCTACTTCAAAAAGTATAATTCACCTAAAATAAAGAACTTTATATTTGTTTAGTAGATGCAGAACTTACCATCAGAGACAGGTGGACATGACCTAATCTATTTTTAAATATAAGTATAAGCTTTGAACACTTTTCACTGTCTGCAAATACATGAGGTCACTAACCCGCAGTCCTCACACAAAGATCAATCTACCCATCCTCTTTGTCATACAAATAGAAAACGTCCCTCTTTTGTATTGTGAATAAATTTGATGCAATAAGCCAATCTGACATCAAATATAGTAGATCACTGCTTTTAAGTGGTTATGTTGGATTAGGGGTGACATTTGGGGAATAAAATACAGAAAAATGACAAAGATACACAATAATAGTGAGTCCAGTGGAGTTAAAAACAGGAGGAGAGTGGGTATCTTAAGAGTATATTAGTGTATGATAATGTAGATAATATATATGCATATAATTTATATTCCTTTAAAATAGAAATCAACAATAATGGGCTTCAGTAAAGTAGCAACAAAAAGAAAAAACTAAACCAAATAAAACATACTTTATAAGCTTTTAAATTTGTAAACGTTACTGTGAGAAATTATTAAATTACTTCTACTTACATTTGCATCAAGACTGAGGGATAATATAATACATCACTAATCTTCTCTTTATTTTCATAACCAATCACCAAAAATGTGAGTTTGTATTTCTTTTATTTCTTGAAATGTTATGTCTGGTGTAAGGGAGATAACTAACTGATATACATACGGTGTGGTATTTTATTTCCTCCATTATATTATCCATGTAATATAGAAGAGTCCATGAACACATTTATTAACTTCAATGCAATTAAAATACCCAAAACTTCATTTCTGATAAAGTAAGAACCTAAAATTCATGCTTCATGATGTAGTGGAGACCTCAAGATGCCATTATAGAGAAGATTAGCTATGTGATATAATACATCCTCTTGTATGTTGGTATTCCCTACAACTTCAGCAAAAGGGAATGAAATAGAACTTAACTAAATAAAATGCATGAACAATGTCAAGGTAGGAAAGTGTATAAAAATGGACAAGTAGAGCAGAACAATTAAAATCAAACTGGGAAGGAAAACATATCTTTAATAAATTACCTAAAATAATACATACCAGAATATTCTATATGATACAAATGATCTATCTACAATTGGACCAGTAGTGTTCTCAATCCTGGTCTATGACATTCTTTGCAAGAAAAAGATAGTTGTTATGCTATATATGATTTTTCATCTTTTGCAGGTAAATTAGTCAACATTTGGCGACAATCAGCTATATTATAATTGCATAAAGTATTTCGCTGCTAATCTTGAAGCTGACTAAACAGGCATAAATCCATTAGTATATGTATGCCATAGCTATAGTCACAAATGACACTCAACCATTCCGGTGTCCTAGTGGTAGAGCGTCCGCCGCGGTAGCGGGAGATCGGTGGTTCGATCCCCGGCTGATTCATACCAAAGACTTACAAAAAGGTACTAACAGCAGCCTCGCTTGGCGCTCAGCATTACGAGGTTAGTGTTAGGACTGGTCGGCCTACATCATGCTACATGTCTGCGTCATGATGCTAGATATCACTATAGCCTCAATGCAGACATCGTAGCGATAAGACAAAATTCTTTAAAACTAAGTAAAATCCTAATCAAACAAACAAACAAAAGCCACTCATTCAAAGCCAGCGTTAGCTATTTTCTGAAGATTTGATATATGTTATTCCTAAGAGACTGTCAAGTTGACCAAAAATGTTCAACAACCATTTGTGTTTCTACATCATCCTAGTATATTTCGTTAAATGCCTCCCACACGTATGCGATTCTATGAATACAATGTGAGGACTGTTATTTCCTTGTGTGCCACATTTTAACAAAATCATAACAAATACAAAATATGATCTAGATATGAATTAACATAATCTCACATGCATGTTGCCAAGAAGCTTAAGGTTTTAAGCCTAACAGAAAGGACAAATATTACATACCATGTCTACTAATAATTCCAGTGTTTAGTATTTAGTAACTGTCAAGACGTACGTAACCATCTACTTATAGATCCTACGCAATTATAGGTTCTTTAATATCTCTAACACATACTACAACATCTAAAGATAATCAATACGATTTACAGTCATAAATACATATTACAAAAATGAGATAAAATCATGCCCAACAAGATGCAAAAAAAAAAAAAAAATACATAACATACTGATGTATGTTTCATAATTGTTAGTTTTAAAGAAACACAATTCCTGCCAGTGTTAGTTTTAACGAAACACAGTTCTGCCAGTATTTTTCATAAGAAAAAGAAACATCTTTCTGCCAGTAGTAGTTTTAAAAAAATGCGATTTCGGCCAGTGTTAATTTAAATAAAAACACAATCTCCTGCCAGTGTTAGTTTTAAAGAAAGTCAGTTCCTGCCAGTTGTAGTGTTAAAGAAACATAGATCCTGCCAATGTTATTTACAAAGAAACACACTTCCTTCCAGTGTTATTTTCAACGAAATGCAGTTTCTGCCACTGGTAGTTTGAAAGAAACGCAATTTCGGACATTGTTACTATAACAGAAACTAAACAGTGTTATTTTAAAGAAATCCAATTCCTGCCAATGTTCGCTTTAAAGAGACAGTTCCTAACAGTGCTACTTTGAATGAACACACAGTTCCTGCAAGTGTAAGTTTTAAAGAAACACAATTCCTACAATGTTTGTTTTAAAAAGACCCACAGTAGCAAGTGTTAGTTATAAAGAATCACAGTTCCTGCAAGTGTAGGTTTTAAAGAAACACATGTCCTGCAAATGTTGTTTTAATGAAACACAGTTGCAAGTGTTAGTTATAAAGAATCACAGTTCCTGCAAGTGTAAGTTTTAAAGAAACACATGTCCCGCAAAGGTTGTTTTAAAGAAACACAGTTGCAAGTGTTAGTTATAATGAATCACAGTTCCAGCAAACCACATGTACAATTATGAAGAATGCAACTTAGTTCCTTACATTCCCCAGGTAGATAGTAAACATTGCAATCTTTGGAATTGGTTGATTTTAAGCTTGAAGTTGGGATCCTTACTAAGGTCTAGCAGAAATAGTTTTTACCTGGCACAAGACAACATTATTATTTTCATGTTGCCAAAACAAAATCAATAATGCCTCAAGGAAAGGGATTACTGTATATTTTCTCTAGACCTACACACTATTTCAGTATTGTTTATAAACATAATTGTGGAGGAGTATTTCCACAGTCGTAACCTACTCCTCCGTGTCATGTGCGTATTTTAGAACAATTTCTTCATTCCTGCTATTTCTTTCCAGCTTTCTTATATATAATTATTATCTGTGTTTTCCAGCTGAATACTTTGAAACTCATTTTGTGTCTTTTAAGAAGATCATGTAAATGATATGCTCTTTGGACTTGTTTCCTGATTCCATTACAACAAACCGAAAATGATAATGCAAATGCAGCACTTGAAATAGTTAAATCACAATTGTTTTCATCGTTGGAATGAAGATATAAACTTTAATTGTTTTAAACAAATACATATACTCGAGCTTTTCCAAAAAGTAGTAGCAGAGTTCGTGTTATGAATGGTACTGAGACGTATCGAATCAGACGCTTAGTGTTGTCAAAATGAATAAAGTCTAGGTTTAAGGTATCACATTTTCAGTGTTGACAAAATATACAATGCAAGCTTTTTATTGTGTATAGCTTTGTCATATTAAACACAACATTTCCTGTTTACAGTCTTTACAGTATTTATAAACAACTAGTAACATGAAAACTATTTCCTGTTTATATCCTTGACATATTTATTCCCATCATATGCTGTGAAAACCCATTATTTTGTATGCCTTGTCATATTTATACACATCAGATACAGTGAAAACCTTTCCTCTGTATAACCATGTCATAGTTATTTACAGCGTTTACTTTACACAATGACTGGTAATTTTATTTGCTGCTGTTTTCATGCATTTAAAAAAGATCGTAGACATTCTGGTAACTGTGTATGCATGAATGTTTTGTTATGATGGTGCTTCCGCGACACATATACAACACATGGCTTTATTGACAAGGTATAAGGTACAATCACTTTCCGTGAAAGGTACAAACAATTGGAGATAAGTTTGACAATACAATTTCAATTGACTCGTCGTCAACACAACAGACCATGATATATTATTTCACCGTCTTCAGCATGTATTTGGCATTCAGAATATAGTCTTATAGTGGTTCAAGTCCTTCTTAGTGAACAGGACACAAATTGTATCTGCAAATGGAATATACTCGTGCCAAGTTGATTTATGTTGTGGAGTTTCACAGAGGTCTGTTCTTGGATCTGTTCTCTTAATTATATACACTCAGCCCCTATCAATTGTCATAGATCATCATCCAGCGTCTTATAAATTGTACGCTGATGACACCCTGATTTACAAATCTAGCCACCGAACTGAAGATGATGCCAACATCCAGTGAGTAGAGAGGTGCATTTCTGATGTGAAATCATGGATGACATGTTACAAGCTGCAGATGAACGATGATAAAACTGAAGCCATTCTTATCACAACACAAAGACTTTCTCATTCACATCCTTTACCGCAAACAATAAATATCAGCAACACCAACATTAAATTCACGCAGTCAGTACGAAGCCTAGGTGTTACTCTGGACAGTACTCTCACACTACACCAACATGGCATGAACATATATAAGGCTGCATATCTGGAGCTGAGACGCATCAGCTCCATTCGCAAATATCCTTCAGTTGATGCCACTAAAACACTTGTGTATTCATTATTATTTTCGATACTGGACTGCTGTCACGCAATTCTGTCTGATTTGTCTTATTATCTACTCCAGAAACTTCAGAAAGTTTAAAACACAGCTGCTCGGATCATCCTTAGAGTATCACAATCAGAGTACAACTTTCCGCTGCTTTGTACCCTACACTGGCTATCCATTCGATTCAGAATCAGATACAAAATTTGTTCTCTGTGCTACGTTTCAGTGATGGACTCTAGTTTAGCATACCTACCCGGCTTCACCCACGTGTATACACCATCAAGATAGTTATACTTCTCTTCTGACAATCGTATACTCATTATTTCCACTATGGAAACGAAGTCATATAGACAACGTTCTTTTGAAGACCAGGACCCAACAACGCGGAATAAATTGCCCATTGAATTTCGATACAAAGACAAAGTGATCCCTTTCAAGAGTGCTCTTAAAACGCACCTTTATCGACTGCAAGAATAAATTTTATGACCTAATAATGTTTCCGACCTTAAATATTTTCAGCACTTTTTATGTTTTCTAATTTCATGGTGTTGTTTTTTGTGTATTCATACCATTATGAATGTTGTAAAGCGCTTAGAGCTTCTATAGATTATACGCTATACAAAGCCCTCATTATTATTATTATTATTATTATTATTATTATTACTGAGTATACACATATACAACACGTGGTTTGATTGAGCATACACATAGACAACACGTGGTTTGATTGAGCATACACATAGACAACACGTGGTTTGATTGAGCATACACATAGACAACACGTGGTTTGATTGAGCATACACATAGACAACACGTTGTTTGATTGAGCATACACATAGACAACATGTGGTTTGATTGAGCATACACATAGACAACATGTGGTTTGATTGAGCATACACATAGACAACATGTGGTTTTTAAAATGGCATATATTTGTATTCTTTCTATTTATGGTACAACATAATTTCCACATCTAAAATAAAATCTCAGAAGTCACTTTGTGAAGTAACAGTTGGAGGTAAGTATATTATATAGCATGTTATTGATTCAAATCAGTGAGAAAATTGATTTTTCATGGCTCTATTTCTTGTATCTCAACTGGAGAATTGTGTTGTAGTTTTCAAATTCAAACTGATTGTAAATTAGATATGTTTCATTATCCATTCCTTCATCTGTATGGAACCTTCTTCGGAAATTAACCCTTTAGCCTGCGTTAAGGTGCTTTTCCTTAAAATATAAACGTTATATTTTATCCTGAGTAAATGCAATTTCATAAAGATTGAAACCACACACACACACACTGTTCATCCAGTACAAGATTTAATTCAAGAACTTAACAACAATTTGTTGACACTATTAAAAATAAATCTTATGAAAGAAGCATATATATATATATATATGTGTGTGTGTGTATATATATATATATATATATATATATATATATATATATATATATATATATATATATATATATATATATGTGTGTGTGTGTGTGTATATATATATATATATATATATATATATATATATATATATATATATATATATATATATATATATATATATATATATATATATATATTCGAAAACTGTTTCATAATTCTATGATTATTATCTATGCTGACAACAGCTTTGACAACAAGGTCAATGACCTAGTGGCTCGTGAGGTCACACCGTCTGACCCCGGTTTCATTAAAACAAGACTTCGGTTGACATGAACGAGCTCTCGGCATGTCAAATAAAATGAAAATTTTATTTACGATTTCCCTTCAATCAAGTCTACACATGTGATGTGTAGCTAAGATTGACATATATGGAACATGGAGATTCATCAATGATGTTTAAGACAGGCAACAAGCAAGTACAGTGACACGCATACAAGATATACATTGAAAGAAAACGTTTGCATTGCACATATTTCCTTACGCGCACGTATGCAAACTAGATATTATTTTCTACTTTCCAAACCTTTCCTAATTCATAAAATCTCTTTAATTGGATTGAACTGGTCACAACTACACACATTTGCCCAAAAAAAATATTTTAGAAAGTTGTGGTTTCATATTTCCATATTTTAATATTGGTACATATTTAAAATAGTAAACCAATTCAATTTCCTATTCAAATCAACCAAAAGCATTTATTACATCATTTTATACTTTTCATGATCATACAATAATAATAATAATAATAATAATAATAATAATAATAATAATAATAATAATAATAATGATAGGCATGTGTTTAGAAAAGTGACGGATCAAGGGCCCAAGCAGGCGAGAGCTGGAGGTGGGGTGTTGACCGGACCACTGGAAGCCCCAAATGTCCCCTCAAACAATATTTGTGATTGGGGGTGGTCCTCGGAATTAGGCTTTGCTTGGGGGGGGGGGAGTCAAACGTTTTGGCTACGCCATGTGTCCAGAATGCTAACCGCTTAATTGCTCTTATAGGGACTTTTTGTGCACAATGTATGTATCATACGCTAGGAATAGGGAACGTCTAGCCTTGGCCTAGACAGCCCAATAACATCTCTTACAAAATGTATGAATCATACGCTAGGACGAGGGAATGTCTAGCCTTGGCTTGCATCCCAATAAAATCTCTTACCAAATGTATGTATCATACGCTAGGAATAGGGAATGTCTAGCCTTGGCCTGCAGCCCAATAACATCTCTTACAAAATGTATGAATCATGCGCTAGGAATAAGGAATGTCTAGCCTTGGCCTGCAGCCCAATAACATCTCTTACAAAATGTATGTATCATACGCTAGGAATAGGGAATGTCTAGCCTTGGCCTGCAGCCCAATAACATCTCTTACAAAACGTATGTATTATACGCTAGGACGAGGAAATGTCTAGCCTTGGCCTGCATCCCAATAACATCTCATATAAAATGAGCGCCGACGTTCAGTAGATTACTTCAAATGCATGTGCTATCAATGGTTAGTAATAGTTACTGAGACGGTAAAAAAGGAAACGAGAACACCGTCTTTTTCCCTGTTTTATGTGAACAAAGAAATATTATATTCGTGTACATCTTGGAATCAAACGTATAATTATTTTAATTATTTTCTCTTAGGATTGTTCACTATATCTACTCATTAGTAAAGAACTTTTGATTTGATGGTTTTATTTTGGATTCAAAATATTATTTAAAAAAACATGTACTCAAAATCATAATTTCAAAAAAAAATCGAACTTATAATGTAAAAAATACTTGCAAAGGGCATTAAGGAAGTAAATCTAACCAATAAAGTACGCATTTGCATCAGAAAAAAATAGAACGTGTTAGGTATTGAAATCAAAATCATGTGTCTATTTTTTTCTTTTAATTTGAAGCAAACGTTTCATAAAGTGGGATAGTCTATTGATGTGCATCAACATAATCAAACGATATCATTTCATTTAGTTTAATCTTTAAGTCCACTAAAAAAAAAACTATAACGTACTTTAGCTATCTTTCTGTTTTTGAACTATATCATAACTTAGTTATCTTTCTGAAATTAAACTATATCATAACTTAGCTATCTTTCTGAAATTAAACTATATCATAACTTAGCTATCGTCCTGTATTTAAACTATACCATACGTTAGATCTCTTTCTGTTTAGAAATCACACCATATGTAATCTTTCGTTTCAAAATTGAAAATCATGACAACGTGTGAAGAAATAAAGTATTTGAAATGTATTTAAATATTACAAAATGTAAATGAAGTCCAAAGTATGTATGTATGTATGTATGTATGTATGTATGTATGTATGTATGTATGTATGTATGTATGTATGTATGTATGTATGTATGTATGAATGTATGTATGTATGTATAGATAGATAGATAGATAGATAGATAGATAGATAGATAGATAGATAGATAGATAGATAAAAACATTCTTTAAAATATTATAAAAGGTTCAAAGTAGTAATTAATTATCTTATATATTACGTTATTTTTTTTCTCACGTATGCCTTGTCATGCAAGTTATTCAATATATCCGTGAAGTCTAGTCCCCATTTTTTTCTGGCGGAACGTCAATGCTTGCTCAACAAATAAAAATTGCAGTGATTAGTAAATTTCGATGACTCGCCGCTTGTTTGCGTGTGAAGCGGTGAATGGGGCACATTTGATTATACTGCGGTTAGTTGTTTTTGCATCATAAACTTTACCTGTTGTCATGTATTACACAAGTACATGCTGCGCCGGCTATATGCTTGCTGGTCATTTTGGGTATATAAGGGCCTTCCTCGAATTGTCTCATCGCATTCAGCCAACCGTCTTCGTCAATAGAAGAACATCCAAAAGACAGTCCCAGGTGAGTAGTACATCTAATGTAGTAAGTTTAGATAGACGTGGGAATTTAAAGAGTTTAACTGAATTGGTTTGTACTTTAACAACATTTAAAATATAATGTAATTGATAAAATTAGGAGCACTGAATACAATAATATTTCTCTGCTCCTCTCACTGAATGAAATTCATCGAAAGCTACGCTACTTTTATTAAAATAAATTTTTGTTCAAAATCACCATCAAACTAAATAGGTCCGAAATGCATTGTAAACGACATATGAAATTGTTTTCATTATGTTATCGGGTACATTTCTTTTTCTCGTAAGACTTTAGGAAAATTTATTTTATAAATCTGTAACGAATGAGACTTATCTTCTTGGATAAAACTTCTTTTATATACAGGTATTCATGGTTGGGTCATCTTTGTTCATTTTTAATAGACTATATTTGTAGTCAATGTTCATTTCTTAAAGATTTTCAACTTTGCTTTACGTTTGAAAAGGAAAAAAGACTTTATCGTTTTAAACTCTTTTCATTGCATGGTCTTCCTATTAACAATTTTATGTGTTATTGTTTACTTAAAAGTATGAAGACAACAATTGTAATTAATTATTTGATTAATTAATTAACTAATGCGCCTTTTTAACTTTGCAAGGACAAATTTATTCAGGAAATTTGTTTCAAATGCCTGATATCTTGAAATATTATAAGTTCAAGAATAGAAAATATATGAACCGATGTAATGCATTAATCTGACGTATGGAATCAATGATGATCTCTCATTACCCATCTTATGAAACCATGTTCAGCCAGTACCAATCAGTAAACACGTGGAACTATCAACATTTACTTATATTAGTAGAAAGGGAAGATAATTCAATTAAATTTATATTGGGGGAGGGGTGTTGATCCTCGTGTCTCTCCCCAGCACATATAGCTGGTTTGAGACGGAAGAGGAACACCGTCATTTCTGAAATGTATATCTATAGTGCTGTGGAGCCCTGTCCACCCATGTATGCAAAATAGTGTGTATTCATGTTTTTTTAATTTTAATTTTATGTATTAAATTTGGTGACGGTTGATCTTTGCTTTGTTTATCAAATATATATTAGTTACGTTACCCAAAAAGGAAGTTCGACCGATAATACTCTCGATTACTCTCCAAGTGCCACAAGAGCTTAAAGATTTCTTTACAGTCTTGTTCCTTAAACTTAGGATTGTACTCTTTTCCCTTAGAATTATTAAAATTCCAGGGCCAATTTCCACTCCTGTTTTTACTATTGTAATATTTATATAAAATTATTCCCAGTTGACTTTGCCAAAGTCAAGTTTGTCCATTATGTATGCAAAATTGTGTTTTTAAGTTGTATGTATGCATAATGTTATGTTGGACAGCATTAACTAAGTAAAAAAAATTTATAGGAGTTATTTCCCTTAGACCTTATCGTATTTTAATGTTCTTTGAAAATTTTGAAAATTATCCCATTAGAACAAAAAGCTTCCAAAAAGTGCAAATTATTTATTTTAGATAGTTTATGTGTTTATGTTTTCTATTAATTCCTTTTAATGCTGCGGCATTTTGGATAAAAATAATGTTTAAATGCGATGTTTTTTTACCTTGGTCATTGGATAGTCATAGTCGTTTCGGTCATAAACGTAAAGTCCTTTCCTGAAAATGTAAAATTTTGATATAGTTTAATAGTAAACTATTATTTATTATAGTCATTTTTTGGACCTTGGCCCATCTTTTAATTAAAATTTTGATATTATTTAAGTGCCTTAGCACTAGGGGTTAGGATTAAAGAGAAGAGTTATTCATTCGCTTTCTTTGTATTTCGAAAAGTTAAATAATAAAGGTAGAGTAAAAATAAATTGAGTAATCTCTTATATAATAAAGACAGTCCCCAAGCTTCTGGAGTTGGAGAAGGTCTTTGTAGTATTCTTCAAAGGAAACTATCAAAGTCATTCAGATTTTCTTTGTCTTAGTTACATTAGCTGTAGATATGGTTATGTATATTTCCCTATTATATTTAAAAGTTATTGGATTGAAAGAAAACTCATATTAATTCTTAAATTAGTAAAACATTTTCTTGTTTATATAGTGTTTCTTATTTATCACGTGATTTTTATTTATAGGAGAGGAAAGTTTATGTAACTTCCCATAGCTATATTTCTGTATAAATTTATAAAAAGAGGTCAAAGGGTCAAATTGTTTTAAGTGTAAGTGTATATCACTAATTCATTTGAGAAAGAGTTTCTTATTTAGTTACAGCATTTTTGAATGAAATTCCTAATGGTTACGTGGTCTACAATGGATCACGTGTTGTTACTATTATAATAGTTAGTTATGCTTATATTTATATAAAGTTGTATTAATATGTTTTACTAAAGTCTTAAACGTATAACAAATTATATTAATTAACTTCAAATATTCAAATATAATTTATTGGAAAAGGAATGATTTATTAGAAAAGGAATTTCTTATCTAGGTTACGGGGGATTTTTTATGAATGAAATTCCTATTGGTCACATGGTCTGTAGTAATTGGTTTATGTTGTTACTATTTATTGTCGATTATAAAAGGGATATACCAAATTAATTTATATGGCATTAATTATTATCACCCCTTTAACTTCTTTATACAGATTAACTTTGTCCTTGACGTCTTAATATTTTCACCTGTAGTATGCGCAAAAGTGTCTGATATTTTCTTGAGTGTTACAAAAGAATAACACCTTATTTTAGATTAAACTTCTAATTCTAACTCTCTTACTTTATATTTTACTTTTGGGTTTTTTTTCAGAAGAAAACTTAAACCGCAACCATGAAAATCTTCTTTCTTTGCACACTATTGAGTGGATACGCCCTCTGTGACATCAAGGGAGGTAAGCAGTATTAACAGGCTTCAACTATGTTTTACAGTTAAAAGGTGTTCAATTTCCGTCACCTCTTCACAGAAAAGAACAGAAACAAACAAACAAACTTATTTAGCAAAGTTCATGTAAAACCTTGACATTAAGCAATAATAATAATAATAATAATAATAATAATAATAATAATAATAATAATATCAAAAATGACAGTGTCGACCCCTGTATAGCATCAGCCATTGATGAGCACCGAAGACACAGATCGACCAGCAAACTTTGCGACTGCAGTCCTGGCTTTACGCCATCGACACAAGACGGCACATAAGCTTCTTGAGCACATATTTTTTTGCTTTGAAAAGAAGGACTGAAAGTAAATGGGAAGATCAACATCAATGTGCAAATTTAAAAAAAAAAATATGAGATAGAATATAAAAGAGACTTTGTGTGCGCAACGCTTGTACTAAAAACAAAGATTAAAATTTTGGCGAATATACACAAGTGCTATTATTGCAAATCTGAGCTTGCGTAATCAGTAAGATTATTTATCTTACATGAAACTTTATTACCCATTCTGGAGAAAAAGATTAGGTAATAATATGGATTATCATAACGGTTGCTGTCAAAATTAAAAGGATCTTGCATATTATCATCTTGTGTACCTCAAAATCATGAATGCAGATGGAATGGTTTCGTTTCACTAGATTTAGTGTTGCAGTTAATAAGCAGATTTAAATGAAAGATGTTATCTGTTGAAAAATGCAAGGAGAGATAAGAAGTATTTTCTCAGGTGTTCACTGGATCCATGAAGTCATTCTTTATTTAAGGTGGAGGCGGAGGCGGAGGTGGTGGAGGAGGAGGAGGCGGTGTTGTTGTGCTTAGCGGAGGTGGTGCCGGTGGTGGATTTGGAGGTGGTTTCGGAGGGGGTCTAGGGGGAGGCGTTGGCGGAAAAGGTGGTATAGGAGGAGGAGGTGGAATTGGAGTCGGAGTCGGTGGTGGTGTAGGTGGAGGTATTCTCGTTAGCGGCGCCGGAGGTGGAGGTTTAGGCGGAGGGTTCGGCGGTGGTCTTGTAGGCGGCAAGGGAGGATTTGGCGGATATGGAGCTGGACTTGGCGGTGGATACGGAGGCGGTCTTGGGGGTGGCCTCGGCGGTGGAATGGGTGGCGGATACGCTGGTGGTTTTGGTGGTGGCTATGGAGGTGGCTATGGTGGTGGCTTAGGAGGCAAAGGAGGATACGGAGGCGGTATTGGTGGAGGATTCGGTGGAGGTATCGGAGGTGGAGTCGGAGGTGGTGTTGTTCTTGTGAGCAGTGGTGCAGGTGGAATGGGAGGAGGTTCTGGAGGAGGTTTAGGAGGCGGATACAGTGGAGGTCTTGGAGGAGGATACGGCGGCGGTTACGGAGGTGGATATGGTGGGATCCAAGGAGGAGGATATGACTCTGGCATGGGAGGTGGATACGGCGGTGGATTTGGCGGCGGATATGGGGGCGGCTTTAGCGGCAAATATGGCAGTGGAATTGGAGGAGGTGTAGGAGGAGGTGTAGGGGGTGGTATAGGAGGAGGTGTCGGTGGTGGAGTTTCAGTTGTTTTAGGTGATGGATTTGGAAGTGGATACGGCGGTGGATTCGGAGGCGGATATGGTGGAATTGCTGGAGGCAAAGGTGGATCTGGTGGTAGTCTTGGCGTAGGATATGGAGGCGGTCTTGGAGGAGGATATGGCGGAGGTCTAGGTGGAGGTTATGGCGGACTCAGTGGTGGACTCGGCGGAGGTTTCGGAGGTGGATTCGGTGGAGCTGTTAGCAGTGGTAAATTTGGCGGTGTAGGCGGTGGTGTAGGAGGAGGATTTGGAAGTGGAGTAGGTGGTGGAGTAGGAGGTGGAGTTGGAGGTGGTTTTGGAGGTGGATTCGGAGGCGGTTTCGGTGGAGCTGTTAGCAGTGGTAAATTTGGCGGTGGTGTAGGTGGAGGTGTAGGCGGTGGTGTAGGAGGAGGATTTGGAGGTGGAGTAGGTGGTGGAGTAGGAGGTGGAGTTGGAGGTGGTTTTGGAGGTGGATTCGGAGGTGGTTTTGGTGGAGCTGTTAGCAGTGGTAAATTTGGCGGTGGTATAGGTGGAGGTGTAGGCGGTGGTGTAGGAGGAGGATTTGGAGGTGGAGTAGGTGGTGGAGTTGGAGGTGGCGTTGGCGGTGGTGTAGGTGGTGGAGTTGGAGGTGGGCTCACAGGATTTAAAAGTAAGTATTTTCTACAAAATATTAAACTGCAACACTTCTTTACAATTTCGACGATTAGATTGTATAAAGTTAAAGTATAAGGTGGTAAGTAGAAACATGAAGGACGATGCCAAACATTTTTTCATATCATAATTATTGACAGAACCTGGCGCGAATTATTGCAGTATAAATTAAGAAATTAACCCGACAGAATGAACCATATATAAAGACATGAAAATTGTTCTAAGTGCATTCTAAATTTGTGTTATATAATTTAATTGGTTTAACTAACTAACTAACTAAATAAATAAATAAATAAATAAATAAATAAATAAATAAATAAATAAATAAACATGGTACCTTGATATATATGTGATGAAAATTCGAATTCAAGTGATAGTATGAGGGTTCTATTTAGAAAGATGCCAATGACGTAATGGTTCGATCTTAATGTTTTGTGTCATTGCAATATCCTCGTTCTCGTTTGCGTCAGTACAAATCTCAATATAGGCAAATTCAACTATATCTATAGTCAATATTCCAAGCAAACATTGTTCCACTTTTACATTTTTTTTTGTAGAGTATTGAAGAAAACAATGATAACCAATATGGATCGTCATCTATGCCAAAAGCCAGTATTTGTTTGATTCCATTACGGGACCTTCGTAGCATAATGCCACGCTTTCGGACGGATTGACACATACATGTATTCTCGCAAGGATATTTGATGCAATTATAATGTTCTATTTATATATGTGCCGAATTTTATAATAATTAAAGCATTTTATTGAAATATAAAGCATCTGTTATCAATCTGCATTTTAACCTAACTACATTTAGAATGAAGTAGATTTCGTTTATTGATAAACTAGTTTCTTTCCCTATTCCCTTTCCTAATCTGTATGTGTGATATCTATCTATCTATCTATCTATCTATCTATCTATCTATCTATCTATCTATCTATCTATCTATCTATCTATCTATCTGTCTGTCTGTCTATCTGTCTATCTATCTATCTGCATTTTAACCTAACTACATTTAGAATGAAGTAGATTTCGTTTATTGATAAACTAGTTTCTTTCCCTATTCCCTTTCCTAATCTGTATGTGTGATATCTATCTATCTATCTATCTATCTATCTATCTATCTATCTATCTATCTATCTATCTATATGTCTGTCTGTCTGTCTATCTATCTATCTATCTATCTATCTATCTATCTATCTATCTATCTATCTATCTAAGGTGTTTTTACATAGGAATTATTGATTTTAAACCAATGTAAATCTGAACATCCTCAGCTATATCTGCGAGAGTAATATATGCCTCTGATGCAAGTCAAGCGTAGCAATGGATAGAAACATTATACATTTTAACAAATGCACCTTTGCACACACACACACACACACACACACACACACACACACACACACAGCAAATCTATTCGGACTACATCGGCTATTTCGACGATTGGAGCTACCGAAGGATTGACCGAGAAATTTGGAATGAAAACAATAGTGTGATGCATTCACAACAACTCAGACAATCAATATCATAAGTTGTCCAGGTGGTGAGGGTTCCGCTCTACGGGTTTTATGTACTTCTGAGTGAGGGACTAATAAAATGGAAAGTTGTTTGTATTGCTGAGATCGTTATCATAAGGCAATGGTATTAGTATGTCCAGTGACTGACACTTCTTTAAGGTGTTAAATTTGGAAATTGTGCTATATCTAAATCAGACAACTAATGATCAAAATGGCTGCCACCACTTTCCCGATGAGTCTGAACTAGTCCAAAGAACACGAACATTAACAGTTATGATAATAGGGAAAGTTAATGTTGCAAGAGTAAATAGTATCAGCTTCTGAAAGTGCAATATATATACTTTCCGTGTTACATTTTTCCGTTAGATCTCTTCCAAAGTTAATTTAAGTGTTACTCGTAAAGCTGCAAGAACCTTCTGTGGTGAACTGATAGCAGGTTTCACATTTTTGTCGATTGCAATATAATATTTTGGTTTCAGGCATCACAGACCTTTGAAAAAACTGAGAAATTCTTTCCTTATTCATGTGAACATCACAAACAACTTGTATTAATTGCAATGTAAATATTTAGTCGCTTTGAACCAAATAATAGGCGGTTGGTTAGTTCGTGATTCAAGCAGTCTAATTTTCATTTGCCTATGACAAAAGATTGAGTAGCTTGTGATACATGTCTAGCTTAGTTATCATTCAACGTTGTCAATGTTCATGGTTTCAAAAATGTGATTTGGAATGATGCTTACTTGCGAGTCAGTATCATTTTTAAATTTGACATCAGCACCATGAAGAGTCACAGTGATGTAGCATTCTTTGTTACTGATTTCAGTGTTTGCCTTTGTCACTGTTCCAACAAAAGATGTTTCTTTCTCTTCACTTGCATACTTGCCTGTTTTCAGAAAATGATACTGTTTCGATATCTGGAGCAAGTTTTTCCATAGGCTGGACACCTATCTTTTGCATATGTTTTGTTACATTTACCACAGTGGAATAATCTGGAGTCTGATTTCATGTGTGTCGTTTCCGCTTTCTTTGGTTGGCTATTTTCTTTTCTTTCTTCTTCATTTTCACACCATAAACATCTGATGCAGCTGTTTTATGTTGCATACTTTGAATCTGCTTTTTGGATTCTTCGTGTGCTCTGCTGATATCCAGTGCTTTTTGTATTTGCAATGTCAGTTGATCTCGTAAAAGTCACTCTTTTACGTTTTCGGAATTGGTCCCACAGACAATTCTATTTCTAGTCATGTCGTCCTGTAATCAATTTAAGTTCAGTTATATATTGGTCAACGGTTTCGTTTATTTTGTTGGATTCTTGTATTGAATCTGTACCTCTCTATTGTAATGTTCTGCTTCATACTGCAATAATCCTCAAACCTTGTGATCAGTGGATGATTTTTTCAGCTTTTTTTGCTTCAAATGTAATTGTGTTGTAAATATCTCAACCATCCTGACCAATAATGTATGGGAAAACACTGAACGTTTCTTCGTCTTTTTATCTGCAAGCGCAACATCTAAGTAAAACTGCTTAGTCTGTTCTACCTCTTCCAAGTTTCTGCAAGATGGTGGGTATAATGGCCATTTCAGGTGGCTGATTGAGTGTTTCCACGTTGTGTCAGTTCACACATATACTTTGATTCAAATTACGATATTCGTATAGAGATATACTTCTTAATGGTACAAATCCAACCTTGTCTAAAAATTTCCCTTCTGACACCTGTTGCATGTTCTGATTAGATTCAATTAGGACGATATCATTTCCTTATATCATTCAGCTAAATCCATTGTTGGTCTTTGTGCGCACAAGTATGGTGTCAGATTCATTCCTTGTTTAATAAACATCATAAGCATTCACGAATTTATTTTCAGTGCCTTCGCTAAATCCAATTTCACTCCAGCTTATTATGTTATACTGTGTTTATTTTAATTTACAAAAGTTCAGTTTGTGTTTAGCTTCTATAACTAAATATTCCACTAAATATATTGATAATAAATAGCTGATAATAACTAGTTGTAGGTCAAATTGTATCACTTGAACAAATACCAGATTTGAAAAGCAGTTTGCTTTCTACATAGCTTTTCTCGTCTTGAAGAAAGATGAAAACTATGTTTGCACTGTCCAAAACGCAGGGACAGGTTGCAATAGAGAAATTACTGTGACTGTATGACGCCGAGTGACCACTGCTGCATTGCTTTGTAACTGGAAAGTGTTCCAGTACAAATTTCAAAGTGACATGCTATAAAGCTCGCGTGTATACATGCACTTAACATTTGTGGTATATGTATTAAATCAATTCTTATGTATAAAAAAGTATCAATGAATCGATTGCAAACGGAATTTTTTTTACAAAGTACTTGATGTACAATATTGGACCAATTATCGTAACAATTCATCTACTCGTGGACTAGTGCTGCTATTTCACTCCCAATATTTAGCAAAGTGTGATGTGTCATATACAACGAGATATCAATATCGATGTAACATTAATCAAATTATTATTGCAACCAGACTATTTTATATGACGTGGTGTGAAGTGTGCAATATTCTGCAAAACAATCACACAGATGCGTGACGCAAGCTTGATGTTAAGCACCAAAAAAAAAAAAAACAACCCTACAATAATCTGAAGGAATAAAACATACAAAGTGACAACAATACCTTAGATCACCCCAAGACCCGCTCTGAAATAGGACCCTCTCTCTCATAATACACAAGAGAGAAGGTACGTAACTTCCAAATACTTGGATCCACCCATGACCCTCGATTTCCTACTGCTATTTTTTTCCTTAAGGGCCGACGACCATACTCTATGATTCTTTGTATTCCTGACATATGTTTCTATTCATCAAGCCATATTGACTTTTCTACCTTGTACAAAACTGAAGTTAAGGGCTCCAAAACGTGCGATTTTTGCGAATTTTGACATTTTGCGAATGTTCAATCTTGGGACAAATGTGCGCTTATGTGACACTTCAGTTTGGTACGACAGAGAAACGTCAATCATGGCTTGATGAACTTTACCAATCTATAGAGTATTGTCGAATTGCTTTAAAGATGGAAATAGCAGAAGGAAATAGAGGGTGATGGGTGCAACTAAGTATTTGGAAGTTACGTACCTTCCTTCTTATATGGTATGATAGAGAGTGTCCTATTTCGCGACGAGCACCTGTGTAGCATCACACCCTTCTAAAAGAGGGGTGTTATTTTCGTAGAAATCTTTGGCTATATTTAGGCTGTCCGACGTCAACTCTTTATTGTGATGTTAAGAAGGTATTATGACGTAGAAACCATAATGGTGCTTGAGGGTAATTCAAAATGTCCATTGTTTATAACAGATGGAAAAGACCGAGGACATTCCGATGACAGTGCGACGCATCATGGTCATATCAGTTTGAACGTAAACTTTATCAAGGAATCGATTGGAAAAGGAATGTTTTAGATCACGCTGTGTAAAT
Source organism: Unio pictorum (assembly GCA_030141615.1). Taxonomy (NCBI): domain Eukaryota; kingdom Metazoa; phylum Mollusca; class Bivalvia; order Unionida; family Unionidae; genus Unio; species Unio pictorum. The sequence goes on from JARLTB010000042.1 coordinate 24,562,940, forward strand.
GTGCAATATTAATAAAATATCGTTGTATCTACCCATTTCGTTCATTTTCTCCTACTAATAAAAATATTTGTAAAAATAATTATATGACCAAATTAGTGGTCAAGTTTGAACACAAGATAACTACTGCTATAGCTCAAATAAAAAGTGTTAGTAAAGTTAACATTGTGTCATTAACAAACAGAATATTAAATAAACAAATGTGCCGCGGTTTTAGATTAACTCGCTCTCTCCATTTGAGACTGTTTTGATCACATGACAATATGGCATCGGCGTTTACATGACTTCGTATAGCGAAGTGCAACGCGGGAGCATTTGATGCAGGGAAGCAGGGAAAAAGACTCGGAAGTAAAGGTAGTAATACTATTTTTGGGGGACGAACATTGGCTATATGTGCGAAGAACCAATTGTTATAGCCCGACAGGTCATAAAAATAACACTTGCCAACATTTGAACAATCATTTATCTGCCCATTTTATTTTGAATGCTATTCCCGTAGTGAAAAAGGAAAACAAAAGAAAGCATTGTTTTAGTTGTCTACAGCTGTCGTTTGATTTGCTGTTAGCGATGAAACTTCATTTATTTTTTGTAATGTTAAGAAGTTATTATGACGTAGAAACCACAGCGGGGTTTGAGAGTAGTTAAAAATGTCCATTGTTTAAAACAGGTGGAAATGACCGAGAGGACATTCCGATGACAGTGCAACGCATCATGGTCTCTTTCTAATTCGAGTCCAATAACATCGACTCCCTGAAAATGACTCAGTCGTAATTGTAATGATACTTGCCAAATTGTAAGGTTTTTTTTGGCAAAAGAAGAACTGACTATATTTTAGCAACATCTTTGTTTGTACGAGTCAAATGGACATACAACACAATTAATTTTACTGTATGTTCTCTACATTTATTTCTCAGTACTGATCTTTCCACTGTGTGGTGTGACAATCAATATAAATCATATGTTAATCTAAAATACCTTCAAAGATGACTTCACGGTGAATTTCTTGTCAAGGGTTCATCGGCATTTTTTTTTAGAGAGGTTGCACTGTAAACAGAGCAGCATTAAACAGAACAAATATTTCACTTGCGGATTATCACCAAGGCCTTTTAACCCACTGTGCACTGTCGTCGAAGTATACACATATAACCAGTCCATGAGCTCAAATTTTCAAGAATAAACAATTACTTTTCATCATCACCGAAATGAGAGAGGGAAAAGGCTAAAACTACATTCGTGGGTACTGAAGTACTAATTGTGATGCGATTTCTGAAAGGCCCAATTTTTAGGGCCAATTTTAGTAAATATTGTATATTTGCATGCCACACCTATTTTAACTTTATACATGAAGTCATTTTGGAATTTCCTTACAAACGAGATTTAAGACATCTGCCAAAATGTGTTTAGTGCTGGTGTTCCACAGGGTGCACGTTTTGATTCAAGTGCTCTTGAGAAATCAAAACTAAACATTGCTGTATGTTCCGTAATTATATGCATTTTTCAATGCAGTAAAAAAATTGTAACACAAGATAAGGCCTGTCTGAAAATATGTTTGAAATTTAAGAATATTGATTAATTAAATTTTAATGGAAATTTTAATCAACATTTAAATTTTTAAAACTAAATGTTATTGAAAAAATTAACTTTTCATACAAGTTTTAAAACTCAGTTTGACAAATTTTAGACACCAAAGTTGATCAATGAATGGTTTTGAAAACAAATGGTAATTTGGGTCTGTATGACTGACAACATTTTTCCCATAGGTAGTGAAGCAACACAGCTCATAGTGATGGCAGCAAACTGCAATATGCCTATCCAGGTGCATATACGTGTACACACTAAAGAAACAATGACAGGTGCTACAGAAAACACAAGCGACAATGTAGTAAATTAAAATATATTACTATAAGCAATCTTATTCATGACAGAAATAATGTTTGATATTGCAAGTGAATACAGCCCAACGTGGCCTCACAAATCAACTACAGGTACCAATAAATCCCATAATATGAACTAAATGTGAAATTCTGATCCCAAAAACTTGTAAACAAGAATGAAAAATTTGCATATGTGGGACATATACAATGAACTTGTTATAATTCAAATGACCAGTTTGAACTTTATAGTGTATGTTTAAGGTTGTTTGTTAGCAATTATTAAGATCAATGGTACAATGGAATGAGATATCAGCTGATACTACAATACCGCACTCTGTCCAAGTACTGAATTGAAATATGTTACCATACATGGGCATATTCATGAAGAAAATAACATTTTGGGATACTTTTAGTGTACACAGCCGGAAATGTGCCTTATAGATTCACTGTAGGTACAATATCAGCCTATATGACATTAGTACATGCCAGTATACAGGAAAGTCAAGCAACAATGTAGTAACATAAAATATGACACTATAAACAATCTTATTCACGAGGGAAATAATAATTTTGTATATTGCAAGAGAATAAAGCCAAATGTGGCCACACAGATCAACTATAGGTACCAATAAATCCTATATCATGAACTAAATGTTAAATTCTGATCCCCAGAACTTGTAAATAAGAAAGGAAATTTGCATATGTGGGACATATACAATCATTGTATTACAATGTAGTTGTTATGATCAAATCTGAGAGCATAATTCACATGATCTGTTTGAACATTTAAAGTGTATTTTTAAGGGTGTTTGTTACCAATTATTAAGCTCAATGATTCAATGGAATCAGATATCAGCTGATGCTACAATACCGCACTCTGTCAAAGTACTAAACTGAAATATGTTACCATACATGGGCATATTCATGATGAAAATAACAATTTGGGATATTTTCAGTGTACACAGTCAGAAATGTGCTCTACAGAAATTCACTCTAGGTACAATGTCAGCCGATATCATGTACTGACTGGGAACTTTCAAACCCCAAATATTCTAAAATAAATGGATATTTGTTTAAGTGGGATATGTTACCATGTTAAGATCAGTTGAACATAGTTAAACTCAAATTATTTGTTTGAATTCTTATGCACTCTTTAGAATGTCAGTTAACAAATAATATTAGTAATTAATAATGCATAAAGCAAGACGGATCATTTAGAATTCCCATAACATCATACAGGCTCCAATGCCGCATTACACCAATTAATATCTTAACCAAAATTGAACAAACAAAAAAGGAATGCATTTTGTGTTCAACGTAAATCATTTTGATGTTTTCTTACATCCAAGGGTAATTATACCTGGGGAAAGTATATTTTATCCCTTTCAACTATATTTCATTCTCGGACAGTTTAAATGATTTAGTAAAGAACTTGAGTAGGTTCTAGTATAAAGTTTTTCATCTCTGTTCTGTCACTAAATACCCTATAAACAACTACCTTTAAATCCCTACCAAAATGCCTAAATATAACTCTTCTATCACAACCAAATTGAGAGAGTAAAGTTATAAAAATAGGATCGAACTACATTCGTAAAATTACACTCGTCCACGTTGCAGCAATAAACGAATGACTGTACTTTTAAGTTTTTCATTTATTCCTGCATTTCAACTCACCCCCCCCCCAAACCTCACCCCCACCCCCAAATGAAGCAAAATTTTGAAGAATTCGTTCGGTTTCAATAGGGTAAAAGGTCTTGCTGGTAGCGTATCTAGTTGTTGTGATGTCAACGTGATGCTCGTGATGTAATGGCATCTACGGTCTTGATGACATTTCAGAATGGCCATTATTAACATCTGATGTTTTTTTTTTATTGTATATCACAAAAAACTGACTTTCCGATTGCAAAGCTGACCCACGTTCCGCATAGTTCATACTCTTTAAGAATATCCTAATCAAAGGAAATATCTGACTGTGTGGAGTATGAAAAATGCCGAGGTATACTTGAAATGTTACATTAAATAAAAGTCATCACATTGTATCAGATTTTAAAGTTTAATTTGTTTCTTATTATGCATGCGACTACTTTGTACAATACTAATCAACTGATAATTTCTTACTGACTGATGCATATTTCCTTAAAGACTTAATTAAAAATCTTACTTTCTCGTGGCAAAGTTATAGAGTATTCTCTGACCTAATTTTCGTGCCCTCATTACTATCAAGTCCAACAGCGCATAATGGCTACATTGAGCACACAACGTATGCTCATTATTTAATGTAATTATTGACCCTTGAAGCTCATTATGGGGAATTTGATTCTGTACCGGCGGATTCTTTTGGCAGATATATATACCTTTTCATGTACTAAACTTCATCATTTTGGGTTCATTCTTTGCCAACAAAATTAACAACAATGACACAATTATTATTATTATTATTATTATTATTATTATTATTAGTAGTAGTAGTAGTAGTAGTAGTAGTAGTAGTAGTAGTAGCAGCAGCAGCAGTAGTAGTGATACCATGCAAGAGCAAACGAGAAAAATGTTTTGTCGACAGGCCCAGCCCTAGGATGTGCTGGGCCCAAGGCAGCAAACGATGAGCGTAAGGTCCCATGCAAAAACATTGCATTGCGGAGTAGCGCAGGGCCCAATGCGGTTGCCACGTTTGCCTTGCCCTGGGGCCAGACCTGCTTGTTGCTGCTTTATTTAAAGGAAATTTTGTATCTACGTATCTTCACGAAATCAGTCGAAATACGTATTCGTGTCGATCTTGAACTATGTATACATGTCCATCTTGAAATTAGTCGATATATATGTATTCACGTATATATATCTTGAAAATAGTCGAACTAGCATTGTATGAGTTTTGTGTTACCATATAATTTGTCATATTTTGTTTAAAATTATGTCACCTCATGAAAGTTTTATTACTTTGGCATTTTAGTTCTGGAAGATAACGTAAATACACAATATCATCATTTACTAAACAAACTTATAATAATGTGAAAACTTTTTTAAAAAAAATTGAATATATATGAAAGCAGCTGTTTTCAGTAAGAAAGGAAACAATTAAATGTATTCTGTTTTCACTTGTTTAAGTAAGTCTAAACAATAGATTTCGTATGTCCATTTGAAAACTGATGGAACGATAAATTAATTGAAATCTGAAAGCCTTATTTGTTCCTTTTTTATGTCAAGCATGCTTTCCATATTGAATCAAAAGCGTGCATCAACATATTGGAATGATATAATTTTATTTTCCCTTAATTTTGGGGTCGAATAATGTAAACTGTACCGTAATTACTCTTTTTTTTAATTTAAAAAAATTGAATATCAAGATGATGTATTATTACTCACCTTTTTTTAATGTATATATATATATATATATATATATATATATATATATATATATATATATATATATATATATATATATATATATATATAATTAAAACGATAGATATATAATAGTCTTTCAAAACAATTATAATAGTTTTGAGCTAATAATGAATTAGCTTTTATTTCACTTTAACATCTATTTAAAGCGGTCATTCTTTCTCATATAAATTCATAAATATATCAGAAAGACTAGTTTTCCTTTCTTAGGGCTGATTCAACAAATAAAAATTTGCTGTGATTAGTAAATTTCGATGACTCGCCGCATGTTTTATTTGCGAAACGGTGTAAGGGGCACATCTGATTATACTGCGGTTAGTTGTTTTTGCTTCATAAACTTTACCTGTTGTCATGTATTACACAAGTACATGCTTGCTGCCTACATAATTGCTGGTCATTTTGGGTATATAAGAGCCTTCTTCGAATTGTCTCATCGCATTCAGCAAACCGACTTACTCGGACAGAAGAACATCCCTAGGACAGTACCAGGTGAGTAGTACATCTAATATAATAATTTTATAAAGACATGGAAATTTAAAATGTTTAACTGCATTGCTATTTATTTCTACAGTAGTTAAATATTACTTTTTTATATATAAAAAGTACAAGAAGGATCGCTGAATAACAGATGATTACTCTCTATCTCTCACCGAATGGTACTCTTGAGAAAACTGCACTAAGTTCACTAAAATAATAATTATTTTTGTAATATTACTAGATAATTATTTTTGTCATACAGATTTTATATATATATAAACGTTGTTGTAAATCTCCATCAATCAAACATATGCATCAGGCAATTAATATTTCCACTAAAATATGTTACTCTAAGTACGAAACTCTACTTTCTTTCAGTAGATATAAGGAACCATTTAACGATTGGCGTGGAAACGTTGCATTATCACAATTGGCGAAGCTACGAGTGACAATACAAAATGTTTCCATTTCACTAAATAAATATTTCCTTATATCTCTAACAAGACTTAGATTTCCTTTATTACATATTTTCGACGAAAAAAATGATATTTAAATTTGGATTGTTTTCAATGCACTGTCAATACCACTAACGGCTGCATGTTACATCGACATAGATCAGATCCGAAATTTTGCAATAATTATTACAGCGAATGTTTACAAATTTAGTTCCAATATATAATGATTCGATAAAATAAAATCAATGACTATTTTCATGCGAAAATGAGAATATTTATTTCGCTAATATATTTATTGCGTGGACTCTGTCAGTCAATATGGTTGGGGGTGGGGTATCCTCGAGACATAGCAAAATCAAACGTATCAGGCAGGCTTCAGGGTGTATCGTCTTGAATCTAATGATTTTAATAACTGTGACTTTACCTGCATGTATTTGTTTTTTGTTTTGTATTATTTATTTCGTTATTCAAACGAGAACTGCATGGCCCTGGGATGCCATCAGTCTGCTTCGGTAAGAGGGATGCACCCAACTTTCGATTATTCAAATCGGTTTGCTGATTTGTCCATCGTTTCCAAACATGATTATAAATTTGCTGAGAGCTAAAACCACTTATTAAGGAACTTAAATGTTATATTTGATTAAGAGATTTTTGCCAACAAACGTGTACTGTTTTCCTAGATCGTAACATGTACCGTAGTGTTGACATATATTTCGATATGTCCATCGTGGTGGAGAGAGAGAGAGAGAGAGAGAGAGAGAGAGAGAGAGAGAGAGAGAGAGAGAGCAGGCGACATGAATAAGAAAGACAAATGTCCTAAATCTGTAAAGTCAAACTTGAATAACATTCCTAACAGCATGTATATTTCATAAATAAGACAAAAACGTAGTTCCAAAAGTGGTATCAACTTGGTCCTACTGATACATATCAGTATTTCATTATGAAATATAGAACATAGTTATGATGTCTGCTATTCTATGGATAACATTTGCGAGCATAAAATCAGGACAGACAGCTATAACTAATGGTAGTTGTCTTAGGAGAAAGTTCGTATATTTGTATTCAGGATATCTGTGTTCATTTTTAACAGTATAGAGTATGTTTAAAAATGTCAAAAAGGACCGCATCTTGTTAACCCTAATCCATGTAAAAAAAAAAAGAACCTCATTTTGTTAACCCCAATCCATGTTTAAAAAAATAGGACCTCATCTTGTTAACCCCAATTCATGTGGGGGAAAAATCACCATCTTATTAATTCCAATCTGTGTCAAAAAGGACCTCATCTTGTTAACCCAAATCCATATCAGAAAAGGACCTCATTTTCTTAACACCAATTTATGTCAAAAAGGACCTCATCTTCTTAACACCAATTCATGTCAAAAAGTACATCTTGTTAACCCCAATCCATGTCAAAAATGGACCTCATCTTGTTAACTCAATCCATGTGGGGGAAAAAACTCCATCTTATTAACCCCAATCTGTGTCAAAAAGGACCTCATCTTGTTAACCCCAATCTGTGTCAAGAAAGGACCTCATTTTCATAACACCAATTCATGTAAAAAAAATGACATCGTTTTGTTAACCCCAATCCATCACATGTTCTTACTATAAACATTGCCTGGAAATTTTTATCACATTGTTACAAGGGACATTTACGTACGTGATGTAATGTCGTGTTTCAAGAAAATCGTCTTCTACAATTATCTGAGTGTTTCAGAAAATCCTACCATATTCTGAAATTAAACATCCACATCCCCACCCCCTTATCATATACTTTAATTTGTCTTTTTCAGAAGGCAAACATAAACTACAGAAAACCATGAAGATCTTCCTGTGTACACTATTGATTTCATACGCCCTCTGTGACATCAAGGGAGGTAAGCAGAGTTAATAGGTTTAAACCGTTTCCAACACTAATCGTGTTAAGACAGAAGGAAAGAAAAAATTAAATACAATGATTTAACACAGCCGATGTATAATTGACATGAATACTACTACTACTATATAATAATAGAAACATAATTACTGTGTTAATCCTTATGTATACTACATTCAATTACGAACACCGTAGAGCCAGATCGGTCTGAAATGACGATACTGTAGAAATGGTTTCAAGCTATTGACGGTAGACAGCGTATATTACTTGGCTAAATAGCCCATCTCAAAATGTGAAAATATGCTTATCTGATTTATTATGAGATATAAAGTTAGAACTTTTGTGCTTTTGAAATGTTTAAAAAAATATTATATAGCTAAAAGTCAAACAACCAAACGAGTAAACTTTAAAACATACTGCAAATTTGTGATGGGGTGTGTTCGTGTATAAAGATTTTATTTTGCTTCATCATTATGACATATTCATTTTAAGTGCAACTTTTATTAGTCATTCTGGATTTATTAAGGTTTATTAAAACAATTGACGTGAAACTAAATAGATGCTACATCTTATATTTTATTATTTTGTGTGCCTCACAATCACGAATGCAGACAGAATGGTATCGTAATACTAGATTTAGGGTTGCATGTAATAATTAATTGAAAGCGGTTATTCCACGAAATTATAAATAAAGAAAACATTAGAACGAGTTTCTCAAGTGATGATGGGATATTTCTGGTCATTCTTTATTCAATGTGAAGGCGGAGGTGGTGGTGGAGGAGGCAGTATTGTACTTAGTGGAGGCGGTGCCGGTGGCGGATTTGGCGGTGGAATCGGAGGTGGTGTCAGCGGAGGTGTTCTCGTCAGCGGTGGAGCAGCTGCAGGTTTTGGTGGAGGATTCGGCGGTGGCCTCGTAGGCGGAAAGGGAGGATACGGCGGATATGATGCTGGACTCGGCGGTGGATATGGAGGCGGTTATGGGGGTGGCATAGGTGGCGGATACGCCAGTGGTTCTGGTGGCGGATATGAAAGTGGCCTCGGAGGGAAATTAGGATACGGAGCCGGTCTTGGTGGAGGATTCAGTGGAGGAGTTGGAGGTGGTGTCGTTCTTGGAAACAGCGGTGCAGGTGGTATGGGCGGAGGATATGGTGGGGGTATTGGAAGTGGATACGGAAGTTTAATGGGAGGAAAAAGCGGATACAGCGGAGGATACGGCGGTGGTTATGGAGGAGGATATGGTGGGAGCCAAGGAGGAGGATATGGTGCAATCATGGGTGGTGGATACGGCGGTGGATTTGGCGGCGGATATGGGGGTGGCTTTGGCGGCAAATATGGTAGTGCTGTTGGCGGAGGTGTAGGGGGAGGACTAGGTGGAAGCGTCGGTGGTGGAGTAGCAGTTATTATGGATGATGGATTTGGAAGTGGATTCGGTAGTGGATATGGCAGCGGATATGGTGGCGGTCTTAGTGGAGGATATGGCAGTGGTGTAGGTGGAGGTTATGGCGGACTCAGTGGAGGATTTGGTGGTGGATTCGGGAGCGGTTTCGGTGGAGCCGTTAGCAGTGGTAAATTTGGCGGTGGTGTAGGTGGAGGCGTTGGAGGTGGTGTAGGAGTTGGAGGTGGTGTTGGAGCTGGTGGTGGATTCACAGGATTTAAAAGTAAGTATTCTCTACCAGAAATAAATCCGCAGAATTGATTATATATATACGCACGCACACACACACACATACACACACACAGTAGTTGCCTTTAAACTCAAATGTGCTTAAGGGAACCCCCATACTTTTAATTTGAGCTCCATTTTTGATACCAAGTAGTAGTTTTTTTTATTAGTCTGACTCTTTCAATTCTGACACCATGGAGAGTTATGACTCGCAGTCTTTCACTCCTAGGGAATACACTGATATATAGGAAATAACACGAGATTGGAATCTTTCTAACATCTTGACACAATCACACACACACAAAAAATATATATATACACATACACGCACACACACACATTTTCACTCACATCTCTGGATACAACTCACTCAGCTATATTCAATATTCGAAGCTAACGTTATAACAATAATCAATAATTTCATTTTTTGTAGAATACTGAAAAAAGCAATAATGACATAAGGATCGTCAGCACTACAAAAAAGCTAGTATTTTCTGGAACCTTTTACGGAACCTTCTTGGCATAATGTCACGCTCATACGGGATGGACCCACAGATCTATGCTCACAATGATATTTGATACAGGTTTTGTGTTTTGTTTGTGTATGTACTGAAATGTATTACAATTAAAGCATTTTAATGAAATGTAAAGCGTCTGTTATCAATCTGTACCGGTCTATCTTTAAATTGAAATGGCGACTAATCTCTGCCATGCATATAATAACTCTTTAAGTCCCAGTTTGGCTGGTGTCGCTTTGTTTTCCGCATAAATTAACAAGTTCGCTTTGTAAGTGTTTAATTATTACTTGTGTGATTGGCATAAAGTTACAAGTACGGTTTGATTTAGACTAAACAGTATGTGTGTTATTCGCATAAAGTAGCAAAATCACTTTGAAAGATACTTCAACATTGGAATTAATATTAGTCAAACCATTATATGTACGTGATAGAAACTGGACAAGAACACTGAAGAACGGGTAAATTACTTTCTCCTTGACATTAACACAACATTCATAGCATGGAACATGCCTTATACAACCACAAAATGATTTCATGTTGCTGCACAAAAAGAGATTAATTACATATTTACTTGAAACCATGGTCATTGGTACTGTAACCAGTTTTAAACCAGCTGGATGATCACATAAACACTCTTAGCGATAATGATTTACTTTGCTACTGAATTTTTTTTTTTTTTCAAAAGACAACTACCAGCACAGGCCATAGCAAACACGGGGCTGGGTTTTGATCATTTTGGCGGGTCCCCTGGGATTTATGCGTGTAGCCTACTTTGAGCACGCATTTGGAAATAAACTTTGAAACAGGTTTTGTTTGATATTGAACTTAAAATTTTCTTTAATCGCTTTAAAATTACTTTCGATCGATACATATAATTTTAAAAAGAAAAAAAAAAAACAGACCCTGATCTTTGGCGCATTATGCAAGCACTGGATTAGGGTCTAGCTATATACGAGTACTATACTTTTTGAGACTAAAATGATTAGGGTTCTGATGAATTAACTGATGACCTCTCAGGTCACCTAAAAGGTTAGAGCGTTCGCTTATGATGCATTCAAATTGGAGTCCTCGATCTTCTACATGAACTTATATAGCTGGCACCTTCATCTATCTCTATATATGTCTGTCTATCTATCTGTCTGTCTGTTCCCTTCCTCCGAATCACACCAAAGACTTATAAACATGGTACTCACATGGCACTCAGCATTAAAGGTTAGTTGTTGGGTATATATATATATATATATATATATATATATATATATACATACACACACACACACACATTGCTGCTGATCCTGTATGTGGTGTGTTGGATTGTAATACAAAAATGGCTGCTATGCATATATGTATATGTAGTGTATATATGTAGTGTGTTGATTGTAATTAAAAAGTGACTGCTGCGTATATATGTAATGCGTTTGATTGTTATCGAAGCGTGACTGTTGGGTATATATATATATATATATATATATATATATATATATATATATAAATGTGTGTGTGTGCGTGCAGTGCATTGGATGGTAATAAAAGAAATGTTAACTTATCCACGCAATGTTAATTCCCGTCGTTTGGATCTAGAGACCCACATATAAATACTCATGTCACCAGCAGTTCATAGCCAACTTTCATACGCATAACATTATGTTTCACCCAGTCTGCGGTGTGGGAATTTATAGTGATGTCTAGAACTGGAGCATCATGCCGGATACATGTATCATGATGTCCCACCAAGTCACATTATCCTGACACCAGGCCGACCAGTCCTAATACAACCTTCTTAATGCTGAGTAGCAAGCGAGGCAGATGTTAGTACCATTTGTAATATACTTTGGTATGATTCGGCCAGGATTCGAACCCACGATCATACCGCATCCACGCTTTAACCACAAGACTACCGGAGCGATCGAAATAAACATGAAATGTGAGTGCTAGTTCGTATATATATATATATATATATATATATATATATATATATATATATATATATATATATATATATATATATATATATATATATACATGTATATATATATATATATAACAAAACCCTAAAGACTATAATGTTACATATGTTACATTGTTTCTGATCTATGTTGGAAATTCAAGTGCTAAAACACGATTTTCCACACCAATCAGATGGTTATGAAATTGACACAGAAATTGCTATGACACTGGCAAGTAGCAACAGCTAGCTGTAATAACAGTAGCCATGCACAGTCATCTGGACTCAAAGGGAAATGTGTACAGTTTTTAATCAGATTCCTTTAGAAAGCCAATCGGAACATGAGAATTTATCACGAGGGAGAATCCAGCAACCTGATTTAAAGTGAAGACTATTCATGACAAGAATAGACCAAAGAATGCTTGTATGTACTTTATCAGAGATTTATTCTCTTGCTCCTGACACACAATGTCCTCATGCAAAGAACTATTCAATAGAACCATGCAGGAAGTCAATTATAGAAAAAAAACAAGATAAATGAAAATAAAACAATACATATTAATCAGTACCAGTCATGAATTTATAGTCAAACTAATTACATGTATATGATCTTACACCCAAACATTTTCCTTTCATTTCAACTTTTTAATAAGCAAAATAAATTTTGAATGACAATATAGGGCAATACCCAATGAATTCTTTTTGAAAACTACATATCTTAATTTGAGTTTAATAGGGCTGCATCGATTACCTGGAAAACCATTGATGGTTTTAGTATTAGTAGTAACCAGTTAAAAATTGATAACTGTGAATATTGATTAATGGTAAGGTTACTGTCATTTGGTCTAATTCTTAAAGTTATATGCAAACAATGCTTGCCCTTATTTTCCAGCACATTAGCTAAGGAAATTTTTGCTTGGAGGTCAATAAACTATTCACCAACAAAAAGTGGCAATACAAATATAAAGTTATTTCCTCACCAATAAAAAGTGACATTCAAATGTAAAGTTATTAATTTCCTCACCAATCAAAAGTGACATTACAAATGTAAAGTTATTTCCTCACCAATCAAAAGTGACATTACAAAATCTGAAGTTCTTAAGTTTTTTTATTTTCAGTCTACTGGGTGCATATACTATGTAGGCTAATATGACAGTACAAACTCATCGGTGAAAATTTTCCATACTTAAACAGACATATGGATAAAAAATACAGATACCATGTTCTTAGATTGATGGTTTATGAATTTTTACATGATGAAAAAATGATTGACTTCTATGATTTATTTCTTACAATCATCATCACTCTACATACAACAATGTCTAGTTCAGGAATCCAACTAATATTCAGATCTAAGAGAATTTCTTAACAACTTCATCAATATCATCTACTTGTTCCTTGAGCTTCTTCCACTGCTCCAAATTCAATGAAATTCCTGAAATAAAAAGTAGTATTCTGTGCTTACAAGTTAAACATTATCATAATGAATCATTTAGATACCACAATTTCTTTGCTTAATTAATTTTTTTTTATATCAATCTTTACAATGTCTCAAGTTTAACAATAAGGGGGTTTGCATTACAACAAAATATTTGTCATTCTGTTTTGTCTCTTGGTCAACCTAATTCACCACAAAAAATGTTACTGAATTATGGGTAAAATTATTAAAGTAAATAATTCCAATCATATCATTTTAGCAACTGAATCTGTTGTAAAGATAAAAGGTTACATTCAGCTACCTGTGCTTCAATTAAATGCATTATTATGTCATCTGTGAAACCTTTCAAAGTCATTTACTGATCATTATGTCATCTGGGAAACCTTTCAAAGTAAAGTCATTTACTGATCATTATTACCTTATCTGGAAAACCTTTCAAAGTAATTTACTGATCATTATTATGTCATCTGTGAAACCTTTCAAAGTCATTTACTGATCATTATTATGTCATCTGGGAAACCTTTCAAAGTCATTTACTGATCACTATTATGTGATCTGGAAAACCTTTCAAAGTCATGTGAAATCTTTCAAAGTCGTTTACTGATCATTATTACGTCATCTGTGAAACCTTTCAAAGTCATTTACTGATCATTATTACATCATTTGGAAAATCTTTCAAAGTCATGTACTGATCATTATTATGTCGTCTGGAAAAACTTTCAAAGTCATTTACTGATCATTATTATGTCATCTGGGAAACCTTTCAAAGTCATTTACTGATCACTATTACATCATCTGGAAAACCTTTCAAAGTCATGTACTGATCATTATTATGTCGTCTGGAAAAGCTTTCAAAGTCATTTACTGATCATTATTATGTCATCTGGGAAACCTTTCAAAGTCATTTACTGATCACTATTACATCATCTGGAAAACCTTTCAAAGTCATTTACTGGTCATTATTACGTCATCTGGGAAACATTTCAAAGTCATTACCTGCTCATTATTACGTCATTTGGGAAACCTTTCAAAGTCATTTACTGATCATTATTACACATAGCTGCCAACCCCCGAGTGCAAAAATACTGATTACTTGTGACAAAAATACTGATTTTCAGGAACAAATACTGATTTTTAAATTTCAATGCAAATGTATCTATTTACAACATATACAACCATCAGTAAAGTTGGATAGTGCCTAACATAATTATTTAATGTCAAAGATGCACATTTGTACCTTCTGGAGTTGCACACGTTCCATATAGGTGCCCAATGAAAAGGTGCAAGAGTGCAACACTCAAACACAAGCTATTTATAGGAGCCCTTTCCACGCCTTATTTTTTTTAATCATTGATTCCAATGTACCAATTTTCATTTATTATCTCAATTCTGTAATTTTCTTAATGAAATGTTTTCGTTCAAGCATAAAAATTATCTTTTGCGATTTTAATGTCTGAAAAACTTGTGCCAACAACACTAGTAACTGAAAAAGGAAGGTTTATTTCTAAAAGAAATTTGAAAATCAAATTTCGATCGATGTACATTAAGGTTTTCTCTGCCATTTATCTACGTCGTAAGTTCAGGCTGAGTTGTGTGTGATGAAGCAGGAAGCTGATGTTTATTAACTTTTTCGTGCTCTTGCATTTCATGGGAGCCTCCGTGCCCAATAGCGAAATCACGTTACACAATTTACAAAACGTCAGTTTTTCTCCTGTACTATATGGTTTCACAAATCTATACAAGACGGCACAAATATCCTTCCAGTTGTCTCCTATTTCCTCTGGAGAAAATTCTGAATATTCTGCCTTCATATTTATCATGATTAGAAGCTGAATATTACTTAGACTAGATACAGCAACTGCGGTAACTATTGCGAAATCCAATATGGCGGATAACGACAGGCCTGGTAGCCTCGATTTCGAATGAACCAATCGTTTTGTAGAACTTTATTCGTATATACATGTGATATATTCTGTCAAAATAGAACCGGAAGCGAATTCTAAACTGACAATTTCAAAGAAATTTTATTATTATTTTTTTAAATTAAAAAACGTATTTTTTTGCAAAAAAAACGTACACCCGTATTCAGGTCCAAAATACGGGACAAATACGGAAAAAACTGGACAGTTGGCAGCTATGATTACATCATCTGGGAAACATTTCAAAGTCATTACCTGCTCATTATTATGTCATTTGGGAAACCATTCATAGTCATTTACTGCACATCATCTACACATCTTAGCAACTTCAACATTTTACACAAAACTAACCGATAACCTGTGATTTTACAATTTGATGTTACATAACCTGTGATGTTACGATTTGAATGACTTACTGTCTAAAAGGCATCTAATACTTACACTGTCTGCTTCATTTATGTACAAGCGTCTTATAAGAACTAGTCATTTTGTTACTGCAACATGCCAGTAAAAGTTTTAACTGGCATTTTCACTTGTATATTTTCAAAACCCAACTAAAAAAAAAGACACTAACCTTTTTTCCCTGGTTTCAGTTCTCCGTCTGCGTCATAGTACTCTCTAATTCCAACCAGAACCTTTCCTCGAAATTCACTCACAGTGACAAATCTATTTCTTGCCAGCTAGAAAAATACAAGTTTGAGGACATTTATCAGTATAATGCCTGTGAAAATTTGTGAACAAGTCATTTCCAACTTAGGTCTTGGATCTAGATCTATTTTCACACAAGCAGGTCTGAATCTATGCAGTTTTGTAAGGATTACTAAATAGAACAACAATACAGACCCTGATCTCTCTGTGTTTATGAATGGAATGTCAGGGTCTGTGTTTGTTGCAGCTGGATCAAGCTCATAAGTATCAATGGTACATAAATTACCCAAAAGTTCAGTTACAGTACACCTTGCGAATCGTGTAAAATATACGTCTTTCACGAACCTCAACATAACTTGTTAACATTTCTGACAGACCCAGAAACAGTTAGTTTTACCATTGAAATAAAAAATAATAATGTAGAATAAACATAAATTAAATGGAGAATGAATGCATATCAAAAAATGAAGAATAAAATTCAGACTTTGGTAAATATCGCAAAATTAGAATGTAATTCTAACAAAGTAAACCAAAAAAAGACATGATAGCTGAAACCCAAACATGAATATGATGCAGAATAAATGCAAAGTAAATGCAGATTGATTTGATAATACAGTCCTACCCGTTTATCTCGACATCCTTGGGCCCGAGGAAATATTGTCGACATAGGCGGATGTCGAGATAAGTGTTGGAGGGGGGGGGGGGCTGATAAAAGATAAAATTTAAAATTTGTCAGCAAAGGGTGACCCGTTGTCAGTGAACTTTGAGAAAAAAAATTAGGAAATTTTGAGTACATGAAGACAGAATCAGTGTGAAATACGCTTGTATATTGACAAATTACATTTTGGTTACCTTTGTGTAATAAAATCCAAATAAAAAATATTGCATTGATCACATCCTGATACGAACAACATTACGATATTCAACATCGGCATTAACACATGGTTGAGAAGTTGTCAGTTACATGCTTCATGTACATGTACTTAAATTGGCCTCGATTTTGGTCAGTCTGTTCCCAGCTTTTTTAGGCTACCATGGGGATGGGGCTATTCACAGGGAAATGAAAAACTGTCAACAGTACATGTATTCTCCACAAATACTTTTGTATCCGATGTTATGACGAACATTAAAGCGACTGCACCAACCACTTGTTGCAGCGAAGTTCTCCACACTAAGCTTTTTCGATAATGCTTCATTGAACCGTTTAGATGCTTCCTCCAAGTCTTCAAATGTAGCAGTCTTGATTCTTCCTTTGGGGAGCGCAGTTACCTTCAACTTAGTCTTTCTTTATAGACTCTGCAGCTTTCATCCTTCCTGGACGTGTTATTTTTAAATGAAAAAATTTCACAGACCTCTTTGCGAGATGTTTATCCCTTAACTTCATTAACAGCCAGATATTTAGTTTCCAAAGACTAAATTTAATTTGCGTTTTACACTTCTGTCGCGTGCCATCATAAATGTAAATAAAGTTAAAAACGAAACTTTCACAGCGAAAATCACCGATCACTTTCAAAGGTCTCGGAAACGCATAATCCATATTTGCACGCAATTTTTATATATGGGATTCAGAAAATCACGTATACAGGAGTCCTCTGTACGCATCAATTTCCTCAACGGCAAATTTAAGGGCTTGCTAGTCCTGCTTCGACCACCTGTTGATTGGGAAATTGTGTTCATCAATTGATCCTTTTCGCTGTGCTGATATATTTACAATCAGAAAATTCAGTGGATGAAAGACCCACAGATGTACATGCTGACATTGTAAGAGTACATTTGAAAAACTTGACCCACAAGCTAGGTGGCAAGATCAAAGACTTAACTAGCTGCAGAGTGGTGAGAAAATGTGCTGCTATGAGTTTGTTTGTTATTTTTATCCGACTGCAGCATTAAAGCCTGGCGGCAAGATCAAACTAATTGTTGAACAAAGTATTGGTCTTAATTGGCAGCTTGTCGACATAAACGTTTTGAAAACAAAGGATTTGTTCAAGCTGGGACCAAGGGCTTCTGTCGACATATACGTTTTTCTTTTATCTCGACGTCGACATAGGCATGACAATTTGATAGTAATAGTAGACCATGGGACTGGGACTTTGCTTTTTTGTCGACACAGGCGGCTTGTCGAGATAAGCGATGTCGATATAAACGGGTAGGACTGTAATACCTGTTTCCAGACTTGTTGCAACAGCTATTTGATTCTGTACAGGTATGCTAGTCTATTACTGTCAAAAACATCAGGAAAATACAGTAATATTACACCAAGTACAGGCAGTTCAGGGAATAAGTGTACTATGTTGAGTATAATGAAGACAGGGGCAAATAACTCTTGCAACTCACTTGTCCCTGAGATGAATGCTTTGGAAAGGTTTTCTTAAGCCATTAGGTCACTTAAAATGCAAATTTCAAATGGGTACATTATTTTGAAATGAGTTATTATTTCTATTCTTACAGTTGTTGCACTAAATTTGAAAATCTGCAATTGGAGTAGTGGAAGTTCTAAGAAAGCAAGGCTTTTTATGTCAAGCCCACAATCAAAACATTGCTGTAAAATGTGTAACTGGATCCCCCAAGGTCAAAAAGGGAGAGTGAGTGTTGCAGAATACATTTGTGTGACTTCATAATTATTCAGCCACTGTATACAAAAATCCATCGAGAAAATATAAGCAATAACAACACATTAACCGAAAGACTTAGTCCAAATTTCGATGAAATATAAGCAAATAAGAAAACTTCAACCAAAACCTTGACAAAAAAAATTTATAACTGTAAATCTGACCCCAAGGTCAAAAGGTCAAGCATCCACATCACTAAATGAATTGTCTTAGCTGCAAAATAAATTATTCATCTCAAGTGTGAAGAAAACACACTAAGGGGTTGAGGAAATAAAAACCAACGAAATAAATTAATTAAAACCTAGAAGCAGTTTTTTCTGACTGTGACATTGACACAAAAGTTAAAGGAGCAAGTGAACAGCCTTGGCTTCACAATGGTTAGCTCCAAGAACAAAGAAATTCCATCCATAGGTTTAGGATATAAGCAAATGAAACAACTTTAACTAAAACACAAATTTATTTTGTACCCTTGACCTCAAGGTAAACATGGTGAGCAAACATGGTTATAGAATGAATGGTCATAGTTTCATAATGATTTGTGATAAGTATGAAAAGATTTGATTAAAGGGTTTAGGAAATGCATGCACACCCAAAAAAACTGGAACCATATCTTTAACTGTTGACAATGTCATAGATAGGGCTGTCAACGGGTACCTGGGTACTCGACCGTAGCTAAAAACCTGGGCATAGAAAATTAATGATTAGTACCCGTTCACAAAAATAAGTTGTCGACAACACTATCAAAAATATCATACATCATCATCAGCACACTGGTCTGAGTAGTCCGAGTTTCCTCTGATCTTGCCACCCCATTTTTGATATTTGGACATTCATGGTGGGGTGTAGGGTCAGAGTGCATTTCCTATCAAAAAGTTGGAATTCGCCGACACCATTTGATGTCAGCATGGGTAGAAGCTTACATGTTGGCCCAGCAAACTTGAACGATCTTTCATCGAGATATACTACCATGAAATTGATAGGAATATGATTTATTTTCTCAAAAATTGCGAGCATAGCATTTGTTATGCCTTTAATCTGCTGACAGACGAGACGAAAGTACATCATTCCAAATCTGTCCCGGATATTGCTATTTGCTTTCCTAGTCACATGACTACACAAATCTCGCAACCTAGGTCATAGTCACGTGATATCGACAATAAGCAAATTTCCAAAAGTTCTTGTACATATAATTTGGACATATATTGTAACCACATAAATAAATATAGTCTGTTCTCTCCTCACTAAGCCATACAGATGCTATAAATATAATTCTAGGGAAAGTAGAACAAGGTTTGCTATAAATAGAACATGCTACTGTAGAAATGAACAAGCCCACAGACAAGAGTACTCGTATATTGTAGTTACGTAAAGCGGTCTTTTCTAAAATTTTAGTCTCTGGGATTAACGGAATGTTAATATAAATTAGATTTTTAGAAGGTGGATATACTGAAAAAGCGTAATCCATAAATGTTTATGCTTAACGCATAATTTAGTGGAAACAAAATTTGTTGCTCAAGGGTTGTACATGTCTTTCATGTTCTAGTGAGTACCCAGGTACCCATTAAATGGCGCAACAGGTACCCAGGTAAGTTTTCCATGGTTTTTGACAGCCCTAGTCATAGACACCATTGAAAAGTAAATGCTGCATTTCATTATTGTGTGCTGAAAAATGGCGTTAAACCCTAAAACACTTTCCATTAA
Source organism: Unio pictorum (assembly GCA_030141615.1). NCBI lineage: Eukaryota > Metazoa > Mollusca > Bivalvia > Unionida > Unionidae > Unio > Unio pictorum. The sequence goes on from JARLTB010000042.1 coordinate 24,583,459, forward strand.
TGTAGCAGCAGGGAGGGCGGACCCACCTCATTTTATAAGGTCCCATTTGCTAGACTAAGGCTTTTTTATAAAACAAAAAAAAAAATGGCAATAACAAAACACCAGCTGAAAAAAACTTTATATCAGTGGTTTATGATTTAGTTCTAGGATTTTATCATTATGTGTATGGTGTTTGTTTATGAACTTGTCATTACTTTCCTATATTTTGTATATAAAAAAAAAATATTTTACCGTTATGGAAAATCAAGTTTACAATTTGTATAGACACCGTTCATAGACCCTGGAATGTAATGAAATGTACACTTGCTTTGTCTTTTGTAACCTAATTTTCTGTTAATGTTTCTCATTGAATTCATGCCATGACGGTACTATATCAGACGGTAAGTAAATGGTGTTAATACTCTGTTCATGCTATATATTGGACATTTAATTCAAACAACGATCTTGAACAAAATTATTGAATCTTTTAAATCTGTGCAATTTTCCAATGGAATTACATGCATTATGGATAAACTGCCTGGCATGACAGCACGATAGTTAACGATGTTGATACCCCATTCATTATATAACGTCAGTTGGGGGATTATCAATCAACGTGTATTTTCTGAGGAAAAGCATCAAAAATTAGTAAAAAAAAATTGTTACGAAAAATAATAACCTATAAATATATTATCCGTCCACTATTTTGAAAAAGTCTTATTATTGTGTTCCATTTAATATTTGTCCGATAATACTCTGATTTTTAACATTAGACACGAGTACAGGTATATACGCCAATGTGGTGTTTGCTGAAAAAATTAAAATACTGTAAAAGCCAGCAATAGCGTTCATGTCGAGTTCACATCATTGTATCACCGGACATTTCTATTCGCGTGCAAATATTATCTGATGTACCTGAAACCGGGTTTAATTTTCCCGTTGCATTTTGATTAATTTTCCCGTTGCAATGGGATCTTATAAAATGAGGTGTATTTGCCCTCCCTGCTGTTAAAGTGGGCTTGACAAAATCTAATATTATATATTTAGCCTGCCCTTAAAAGAAGGGAAAAAAAACCCACAAAACATTCCTCAATTTATGATGAAAACTTGCAGGCATCAATAACGCATTGAAAATGCAACAACATTGATTAGCAGTAATTAAACATGCAATAAAATCTCTGTTACAGAAAATTTAGGTAACACAACAAAGGAGATTTCCTATAATGTATATATGTTCTTATTTCATCTTTATCCTCTAGTGTCCTTCATTCTCACCTGGTTAACTGAGACTCAGCTATCATTATCCCATTACATAAATGGTCTTTCAAGACAAGTGGCCTCCTGAAAGAGGTCAATATGTTACACAACATATCTGATTCTTGCACTCATAATCTGCTCATAAATGGTGTGTGATCTTAACAGTTGTGTTTCAAATCAGGTTTTACTGCACTAATGTTTTATGTAATGTAACAAAGATAATTAACAAGGCACCTGGAAAGAGTGTTCTTCAGGACCACTAGAGGCACCAGGCTTGCTCTTCTCCTCTTTCTTTTCCACCTTCTTTTCTACAGGCTTCTTCTTTTTGGGCTTCGGCTAGAAATGGAAAAAGTGGCAGATTCTGTATTCATAACTATTATCATATACACTTGCTAGTCCAACTGCAAACTGCACAGACACATCTTTGCTTTCAAATAATGTGCCTGCAGATCTGGTTCTATACAATTTGTAAAGAATAATCAGTAGAACAAACAGACCCTGAACTGAAGGCACAGTATGCCATGGCAGAACATGATCTTTGCTGTCTGTAATTTGACTCGACTTATAAGTGAATATAAATGGTAGTTGATAAAACAAATCTATATATCAGAGTTTCTAATGTGTTTTTAAAGTTACAATTTTTAAACAGATATTGTACAATACTAAAAGAGTGCAAATGAACAGCAAGGATTTTCTAAGGAAAAACAATTACAATGCCATGCCAGTTCAGGGATTACAACATCAAACCTGGGCTGATTGAATGTTCAATTATAATGCCATGCCAGTTCTGGGATTACAACATCAAACCTGGGCTGATTGAATGTTCAATTATAATGCCATGCCAGTTCAGGGATTACAACATCAAACCTGGACTGATATTATTGCACATTATCATCATCATGTCATGTCAGTTCAGGGACTACAACATCAAACCTGGGCTGATATCATTGTACAATTATCATGTCATGCCAGTTCAGGGACTACACCATCAAACCTGGGCTGATATCATTGTACAATTATCATGTCATGCCAGTTCTGGGACTACACCATCAAACCTGGGCTGATATCATTGTACAATTATCATGTCATGCCAGTTCAGGGACTACACCATCAAATCCGGGCTGATATCATTGTACAATTATCATGTCATGCCAGTTCAGGGACTACACCATCAAACCTGGGCTGATATCATACATAATTATAATGTGATACTTGTTAAGGATATAAAGCTGAGAACCAAAGTTGACAGCATATATCCAAGACTTTTGTTATATATAATAATATGTATTTATGATTTAATTGATATCTGATTAAATTTAATTGTTTGTTAGTTTAACAAAATTAATTAAATTCTACTGCATGCTATTGTAATTTAACTTTACAGTGTATTTACTGGATTTGATATTGTTCAGTTCTGACTTTGTTGATGTAAACAACTTTATAGAGACAATGTATCTAATGCTGACCCAGTTCCTCATCTTGATTCAGAAATCAGTGACAGCTGTAAAACACAATTTAAAAAAACATAATTAGAAAATTCTTTTCCATAGTAAAAACCATTGATTTTAGTTAGGACCATGCTGATGGTACAATACAAATAACATGTTTATTGTAAAACATTTTGGTTTTCCCAAAATGATGAACACTTGATCGCCATTGGGCAATGTGTTTTGCATTGTGGTTAGACTTATTACTAATGTTTCCAGAAGGACCTGTCAATTGTGCATTAACACTTGAGACGTCCAGGTGTTCTGTATTGTGATTAGTTTGTGGCTAACTATTTTATTTTCTAAAAATTATTTGGATATCAAGTAACTGTTTTTACTGGAAATACTAGTGCTCTAAATTAATTATTGGACAAGGACATTTATCAAAATTTATACAATTCAAAAACTGGAATATTTTCTGTGATTCAACAAGAGACTGTTGGCACTGCAGCACTTTACAGGTTACAACAGATGTCATCAGTTCCATTTTGGATTTCATCAAGATTCAATCTCAGTTTCATTTAGGACTTTTTAATAATGGGACTTATATTTCTCAATTCTTTGATTACTTTTGGATTTGTTTTGTAAAACCTGTGTTTTCTCATATTTACATTGTTTTTCTTGGGAAATGAATTATTAAATTTTACAAAGCTTGTTGTCTTCACTCTTTTTATGTTATTTTTTGTAAGAGCCAAAGCAAGTAAAAACAATTTAATTGTGATTGCACCCTGTGTATACAGGGTGTACAGCATATATCCCAAACTACTGTTATATATAATTATAGTGATTTCAATTCTAGGTCTACATTATAGAAACAGGGTCTACAGCATATATCCAAGACTGCTGCTACAGCACAGAAATAGGGTGTACAACATATATCCAATACTACTGTTATAAATAATTATATTGTGATTTCAATTCTAAGTCTAGAGCACAGAACCCAACTTCACAAGATATATCCAACACTGTTGATATATATATAGTGTGATTACAATTCTAGGTTTACAGCATAGAAACAGGGTCTACAGCATATATCCAAGACTACTGTTATATATAATTATAGTGATTTCAATTCTAGGTCTACAGCACAGAACCCAACTTCACAAGATATATCCAACACTGTTGTTATATGTAATTATAGTATGATTTCAATTCTAGGTCTACAGCATAGAAACAGGGTCTACAGCATATATCCAAGACAGCTGTTATATATAAGTATAGTGATTTCAATTCTAGGTCTACAGCACAGAAGCCAACTTCACAAGATATATCCAAGACTTGTTATATATAATTATAGTGTGATTTCAATTCTAGGTCTACAGCATAGAAACATGGTCTACAGCATATATCCAAGACTGCTGTTATATATAATTATATTGTGATTTCAATTCTAAGTCTAGAGCACAGAACCCAACTTCACAAGATATATCCAACACTGTTGATATATATATAGTGTGATTACAATTCTAGGTTTACAGCATAGAAACAGTGTCTACAGCATATATCCAAGACTACTGTTATATATAATTATAGTGATTTCAATTCTAGGTCTACAGCACAGAACCCAACCTCACAAGATATATCCAACACTGTTGTTATATATATAATTATAGTATGATTTCAATTCTAGGTCTACAGCATAGAAACAGGGTCTACAGCATATATCCAAGACAGCTGTTATATATAAGTATAGTGATTTCAATTCTAGGTCTACAGCACAGAAGCCAGCTTCACAAGATATATCCAAGACTTGTTATATATAATTATAGTGTGATTGCAATTCTAAGTCTACAGCACAGAAACAGTGTCTAATGCATATATCCAAGACTGTTATTATATTATGTGATGGCATTTGATGGCCTATGCTTTTTAAAGTTGGATATGTATGATACATACCTCTGAATCAGATTCTGAAGAAGATATAAATTCCTTGGACTTAGGCATGATTCACTGACCTGTAAATTAAGAAAGAATAATGAATATTAATTAAATGAACAAACTAGAATCAGAAAGACATGATGCCGAATGCAAGGTTTTTGGTACATCAGCACTTTCAAGACTGGAATTCATTTGGAATACTCTATACTTTGTTCTTGTGATAGAACTTTTATGACTATTTGGGATTTTATTCAGAATCATGTAAGTTATTTTAAATTTTCACTTTGGAATCGAGGGAAATAAATTATTTACTGAATTTTACAAACTTGTTGGGTTCTGCTCTTTTCTGTTACTTAAAGACTACAGAGCTGTAACATTACTTCTCACCTGTCAACAGAGAAAAAAAGAAATTGAGCAGTCCACAAATTGACCTATCATCTGAGCAGATGAAGTCATACCGTACTATTTGGCATATCACATCATTTAAAATCACAGTATTTTATTTTGAAACCTATCCTGTGTGAATATTTGATTAATTAATGAAAATTGAAAGACAATGGTAGAAAAATTAGGATGATCTGAATATACATATATGTAGTTTGTATGTGGATTGGAGACACACTTTAGGCCTGAAAGTCCATCAATCTGCCAATTACTGAAGTCAGTGGTACATTGAGAATGCCACACAATGATGTTGTTGTTATAGGGTTTAATGCCATTTTTCATCACAAGATAGGCTATGTGGTTATATATGGTGGACAGTATAACTGGTGGAGGAAGAGCCATGGAAAACCAAGGGGAAGAAAACACCCACCCACACAACAGCGTATGAATGACATTTATTATTTCCTATTTGGCCGTAAAAACTTTCATGTTAATGAAATGATAAATGTCAAAATGCATATTTCATGGCATCTTAATTTTTTTTCAATAATTAAAGCTGTTTATTTGTCAAACATACTTTTTTGTCTTTATCCAACACCAAATCATGTCAGTTACATACAGTAAAACCTTTCTTGAAAGATCACTGCTATGTTAGACCACCTGTCTCGAAAGATCATATTTTCAATGCAGATTCTTGATGATATAATGGTATAACTTGTATTTACAAATACATGTACTGCTACTAATTATACAGTGTTGAGACAGGGCAAGAGATTAACCCAATTCTGGTGACTACTGCATCTGGTGGATACATGCATTATGGATGTTTTATAATGCAGCTGTAGTTATTTATATGCCACATCACTGATTTGATTGCACCTGGGACAGAAGTTGACACACTGGGCAACAGAAGTGAGACACCTCACTGTCCTCAGTGCCACAACCATGCCCACACATGTCAGTTTCACATCTGCTTGTACAAACTATACAGTAAGACCAATATTTATCCAGTCTGGGCATACCACAGACTCCTGCCAACCATGGGGAGAAAAGTCCAAACTGGCCTTTGAAGACCAGTGACCTTTGAATGCTAGCTTGGTTCATGAACAAATACAATAAACCAAACACTGATTATTTATGTTATTATCATTTTTATTTCTGGCAACTGGCATAATTGACCTATTCAAATAATTCACCATATAAAAATACCATTAAAAAATTATGTTGAAAATTTGTTTCATTCACAGATTTCTACAAGTTTTTCATCTATTTTGGATGTCATGTGTTTGCTTATTTATATATAATAATAAGAAGAATATATATATCTTGCTCATTTTGCACATGTTTTACAACTCAGAAGCATGTTTTTGTAGCACATGGCTTAGTATTCTTTTAATAGTTCAAACCAAAATAAATTTCTTAAATGTGATAGTGACCCACAAGATGCTACTGGCAAGCTTTCTCACATTACCCACACTGGCTGAATCTGAGACTCGAACCCACATAGACAGAGGTGAGATGGCAGTGATCCGTAATGGAGAGCGCTTTAGACCACGCGGGGCCCCAACACTATATTGACAGATTTATCAGAATATGATTAATATAAGCAAGATAAGGTACATTTGTACATCAATTTAGATCACGTCTTTACCTAAACAATGTAAACTATAGGAAAACAAAAGATTCACATGCCTGATCTATAAAGTATATGCCCATGTATGTGCTTTAAGAAAACTACTCTTTGGTTAGAAAAAACCTAGCCATTGAAAGCAGGTGACCAATCAATACAAATTTACTTTGGAAATTTTATTGGGGAAATGAGGATGGCTAATGAGACCAGGTCACTGCTGTCGACTTTACCAGCATGATCATATATTGAGATCTTAATTTTTTCAAGTTTCTTTAAATTTCCATACCATTTCCAATACTTGTTTTTTTTCCAAATTACTGAAAACAGTAAAAATTAAAAATAAAATAAAATCCATATTATCATCAAAAGATGGTGATGCAAGAGTGCTATTATTAAGTGCATTCATTGTTAAGATTTGCAAGTACTATAGGCACATCATAATTAAATCATTAACAAAAATAAATGTATGGAACCAGAGAAATCTTCACTGTATGTATAATTATAAATCTGCAGAAAATATTCAATACACAGAGTTCTCACTAGGATTTTAAAACTAGGAGTCCAGGACTCCTAATTTGGGAAAAATAGGAGTCCCACCAGCAAAAGTTGCAGTCCCACCAGCAAAAGTTGCAGTGCCCAGAAACATTCTGAAGCAACTAAATGGCCATTAAAATGCCCGGAATAAACAAATACAAAACTTTTATCAGTTTTACATGTATTTCTTTGCAATTATTTATTATTCTTTAAAACAGTATGTATTAAAATCTATATCATGTACAAATATATTCTGAACTACAATATAGTTCACTTTCGTCTATGTCGCGTTTCGCAAAATTTTCTGATGCTTGGCTTGGGATTATATTCCTCCACACTAGGTCCTGCTACAATCGGAAATGAAATCAATTACAGGATCACGGGGCTTCGCTGATGTAGCTAAACTGCGATTCTGTTTTCCGTTTTGGTGACAAAATATACCATCTGGTGATATTTGTGGCGACATCAATTTTGGCTGATAAAAACCGTATATACAGTCTTGCGATTGGAGTAGAGAAAATCAAAGGCACCATGACAGGAAACAATGTACTGGAATATATTGTTAAAATAACAAGTCCTTGTCTCATACTGACAAACCACCCTAACAGCGCACTGTTATATCATAATCCGCTAATGATGATATCTGGCCTTATTACTTTATGCAACTGACTAGTTAAAATCCGAATCCGCAGAAGGCGGAAACGTAAAATGAGTACAGTCAAGCAGATGACACTAATTTAAAAACAAATACCAGATGGAAGAAGAAAAAATACGTTTGCTGACACTTCAAAGAGAACTGATTACCTTTGAAGCACTGATATATACTAAACAAATAAAACAAATCTGTTTCAATGTTCTACAATTATCTGAAGTTGCCGCAGCAATAACAAACAGGTATTTGTTTGACCCTTCAACTGGAGCCTTTAGCGGCGCCATCATCAAAGTAAGCCGACGACCTTTGCTAAAAAAAAGTCAGCAAAAAACACATCAAATAAAAGCATTGCCTCATTTTTCACAGTGATTAGAACATATTTATTGTGTCGCAAAACTTAACTGTTTGCAAAAGAAGAAAAAAGAAAAAGAAAAAACGTGCGTACGGAGGACTCGTGCATGGGCGATTTTCTGCATCCCGGACCAAAAGTTTGCGTCCAAATACGCGTAATTAAGCGTTTCCGAGATCTCTGATACATGTTTCACTACCAGTGTTCATACTGAATTTTGAATGTAAAATTCAAAGAATTTTCCCAAATTTTCAAAGATTCCAAAGATTTCCAAGACCTATTTTCACTAACATTTTGCATTTTTGTATACTGTACCAGTTATATGAGAAAACAAAAAATGCAAAATACTACAATAGTGTTTAATGATGAAATTCAAACTATAATTAATTTCCTAATTTCATAAGAAAAAAGCCAGGAAAACTCAACTACATCCAAATCTAACAACCTTGTCCAATTTAATTGTGATTATGCTGGAAAGAAACTAAAATGTTTGGGTTTATTCAATTTTCAAAGACTTTTAACACATTAACCCCTAGCGACGACTTTATGGGGCATGAGGTAGTAATCTACTTCCAAGATCTGTAGTGTCAAGATCATGCATGATACACTAAAGTGGGTGGTATTATATAAAGGTAGACAGATGTAGCTCTACAATGAATCTTGACATTTTTGGACCAGGTTTTTTTCCCCACCCAAAATCAGCCCATGGTCAGAGTCCGAATTTGTGTCCAGATTTTAGACTTAATGGCCTCAGATCTAAAGCAGACTGATCTGAAGCGCACACAGACAGATGAACCTGTGCAAAAAGTAGGATAAGGTGGGCATTTTAAATAAAGCCTTCTCCATACAAAAATTATGGGTCCATTAAGTAAAAAACCAAAACACAACTCCATTTTTTCACCTTTTGCTCATGCACCAGCAAACTAACCAATTAAAAACATTTTCTTAGGCACAACTAGCCATTTGTCGAACAGAATATTGCTTGGAAATCGATGTACTGGTATGTATTCATATGTATTCAGAAATAGTCTCCAACATGTGTTTCCTACTCGCATTTCATGTGAAAACAGCAAAATCCTCCAGGGGTTAATATGTTAAAGACCTCAGGGTAATCTTCTCGATTTTTCCAAACTATCAAAGCCTTGAAAATGCTACCTAAATTTTCCTAAACTGTCAAAGACCTTCAAAGACCATAAGAACCCTGAATATTGATGATAGGTTTCAAAACTCTTTTTCATTAACAGTCTCACTGTTGTTCTGGTATCCATTTTCAAAAGACATGGAGCAATAATAATTTCTGAGAATGAAAATATATGTTAAGTATGATTCAGAGAGTACAAACACTGTACAACAAAAACATGTATCTGTACCATATATGTATGAAGAAATGTAAAGAAAATAAAGATGTAACAAGGGTTCCAAAGAGGTTTGTACCCTTGGGTTTTAATTAAATTTTATGACACAAATTGATTAGGGCAGGAAAATCAGTCAAATTTACCTTTAATCTGCCTCAAGCGTAATTTCCTATTTAGCAGCATGTCCATTACAAACTGAATGTATGCATCAGTGATACCATTTGCTAGACTATTGTTTATGGCCTAACCGGAAATCGCCTCGGACATTCACTTCGGCCGAATATCCGGTTTTTCGGTACTATTTGGAAGTATTTGCCTCGGAAAATAATACGTGCACAAATGGTTACAAGTCCAATAATTCAATAAATATCAAACTTTCAAAAAAAAGTTTTTTTAAAAAATATTTAATAATTTTAGTTAATAATAACAATTTTCATCTTATAGGTGATATATACGGTATACAAAAAGTTTAAGCTTCACATATGGTAATGAAATAAACGGTACTCTCAGGAGTTGCACCTACTACTCGGTTCGTGCCCGGATCCATCAAATAGTACATCCAAATACTCAGATTAGGTACTCGGCGAAAATTATCTACTCGGTTAGGCCCTACTATTGTTTATAAGTTAACTGCCAAAAATATCACACATGAAAAATTTATAAACTGGGCTGAGGTAACAAGCCACTGATGTCAGGCTTATGTGTGCCTAACTCATTCCATTTAGATTGTTTCGATATTATAATCTTTGAGTTTATGATAGTTAAAGGAAGATGGAATCAACTGCAGCTTGATTGGATTAACTTGTCATTAAATAGCAGTATTTGTTTGAGATCCAATCAACATACATGACTCTACTTGTGGTAGGGAAAAAATACCTTTTAAAATAAATTATTAAAATAAATTATTATTATTTTTACTATTATTATTTAAAACCAAATAATCGCATTCTATTCACACTTTGCAACAACCAGATGGAACCAGTCAACTAGAGACTGAAAGTCTTAAACTGGTGTAATGATGTGGATTACCGGTAATCAAAATTACAAGCTAATGTGTATACAAATAATGTGTGGATTACCGGTAATCAAAATTACAAGCTAATGTGTATACAAATAATGTTGTAATCTGGAGATTTTAACACTAAATGTGAGGTGTTTTATGAGGGTATGATATGTAATGAGATCAAAGGTCATGGTTTTCAATTCTTTTAATAACAATAAAAAAAATTGTCCTACCTAAGGACAAAGTGAGACAAAAATGAGACCACCCCACAAATCTGCAAAAACTCATGTGTGTGATTTGGATTTTTAATATAGCTTTAAAAAATTTGCAGTCATACAGCTACTATGTCAGCATTGTTGCAGTTTACAGTGATGTCTATTGTGAGTAGAAACAGCTGAGAATGTATTTTTAATTTCTTTAGTTTAATTGTCATTGCTTTGGTCAAGATGTGTTTAGAGGTATATGAAGGCAGCAGATATGTTTTAGTTCAAATCAGGGCCAAAATGATGAAAAGTAATCTTTATCCATGTGGTGAAAAACCCTGCTGACTAACAAAACTTGTGATTACACCATGTCCAACTCTGAAACATTCTCTTCAAAATAAACTTTGCTTAGAATTGAGCATTGAGAAGAGCAGTGAGTAACCTTAAAAGCCCTACCAACAGAAATCAGAAGTTTGAACTTTTTGCAGGTTGGCCGTGGTTGTCTTGTAATTGCCACATTCTAATGACACAGAGAGGACTTGAACCATTCTACACAAAATAAGTAATTTAGACCTCGACCACAAAATATCTTAAGTGTGAAGTTTAATACAGTAAAACCTGTTATGACCAACCTCTACTAAGAGCAACCACTTTCATTTATTACCACAATCATAATGCATGGATCAACATTATAACATAAATGTAATGTAATGAATGACCACCTGAAGAAAGCAATCAGCGATCATGTCTGGGCAAAGTATGTACCTCTACACTGATATGAATAAAAATGCATCGCAAAAACCGAGATAAAACAATATTGATCTTTATTAA